>NW_024121654.1:10582111-11277141 GCF_016745375.1 Pimephales promelas
CTGAGGCATCTTATGATTGCTACAGATCCAACCAGTCAAGGGTCCTACAAAGGACACAATGTTGTTTACTGCTTTTATGTCAGGATTTTCTCATGAGTTTTTGTACTTCTCCAGTTGTATCAATTTTGTTACATTATATGATCACGTAATTATACATGCAAGAACTTTTAAACCATTCAAACGCAACTAGACAAAAGCGAATGCGCTGTCTGTGAACTTCCTGTCTATGATACACACAACACACAGAAGGACGCGTGCTAGTATCGTGCGCACAGACCACGCCAGAATCAAGTTCTCTTTCACGCTTGAACGAACAATAACACTCACAACAAATTGTCAAAATGTCCATTTTGTTGAGTATCCTCATTAGAACAGTCTTAAATTGCTTAAATAAAAGTTGTGATTTAATCTAGTTTATTTATATAAGTATATATAACCTAAAAACTTGTTGCATCGCACCTTGCTGTTATGTAATGTTGGAGTATCCTTGTGGTAATTCAAATGAATGTCTTTGTTTTGACAGAGTGGGCCAGGCAGACGCAGAAAGACGTCAGGATATCGTTCTGAGCGGAGCGCACATCAAGGAGGAGCACTGTATCTTCCGCAGTGAGAGGAACCCCAGCGGAAATGGTAGGTGTTCACTTGCGTCTTCTGATCCATTTATCTGTTTTCATTTCAGATTGCCAACAGTAAAACACTTTTACATCGGACATGATCAGCTCAGTGCAAATTAACTTTTGTCAAAGATTATTTCCTCTCCTGTATATCCGATTAACTTTGTTAATTACACTTTTACTCAATGAAAACCTGAAATTGCTGCTGGAGGTAGTGTATTGTCTTCTGTTTCTACAGTAATTGTCACTTTGGAGCCATGTGAGGGATCTGAAACATATGTGAACGGAAAACGTGTGAATTCTGCTGTCCAGCTGCGCTCAGGTGAGCCACTGACAGTTGTCTGCACAGTACAGTTCTTAAGCTCTGGTTTAATCTGATTGTTTGTAGGCATATGAAAACTAACGTGATAAAAAAAAAAATATTTGTTAATGTGCAAGTTTATTAGCCACTGTAAGTAAATAACTAGAATAATAACAAAATGCAGTGAAAACGTTGAAACTAGTGTTTATGATTACGATACGAATACGATACTGAAAGCCCTTGCACATTCAAAAAGTTGAAAAAGTGGATAATACATGTATGCACAAAATTTGTTTTGAGGCCATTATATTGTTTCAATGTATACATACTTGCTCATTCCTCAGGTAACCGCATAATCATGGGAAAGAACCACGTTTTCCGGTTTAACCACCCTGAGCAGGCCCGCGCTGAGCGCGAGAAGACCCCGACGGCGGAGACCCCTGTAGAGCCAGTGGACTGGACCTTTGCCCAAAGAGAACTGCTGGAGAAACAGGGTATCGACATGAAGCAAGAGATGGAGAAGAGGTATGTAAGAAATAACAATCATGGGATATTATTAAAGATAAGGTTAATACAATAATTATATTGGTTATATGAAATAATTTTGACTCAACCCTTCAGGCACTTAGTAAGTTAGTAAGTAGTAGAAAATACTATATATTCTCTCTAGTTTCTAGTTAACACATTTATGGTTAACACATTTTGAGTGTTTATTGCCTTGCCCTTGTACTTCCATTGTAAGTGCCTTACTGTCAAATTCTTTAGAGGGATTCCAGCTTATGCATAGTTTATGGTTGGATCTAGCCAACCAAAGCCGGGGGCCACCCAGCTGCTAGAAAAGACAAAATCTACATTTTGTGAAGTTTAAGCTCTTGGCATGGAATGTGAGCACATAGGAATTGAATTATCGTAAGAAGGATTTTTAGGATTATGTTGCGGAAAGCAAATGCACTGAGCGTAAGAAAGAGCAGCTTTTTGATGCAGTGGTCTTGCACTGTATTATATCAGGCTTACAGAAATGGAGATCCTGTACAAAAAAGAGAAGGAGGAAGCGGACCAGCTACTTGAGCAACAGAGACTGGTAAGGCTGAATCTCTTGTTTCTTCTGTTGTTTATTAGAGGACCCTTACTTTTATTCCAATTAGACCTTTATTTTCCTTCCAAATTTTGTCAGGACCTTTCTTTAGATTGTGGGGAGAGATATGCTATTTGATGAACCGAGTAAAACGGTCCCCTACTTTTCTACTTGCTCTGCTGAAGTCCAAACAGCACTAATTCTGCACTCTTAGCTCTGACAACTTGAGACTTTTGTGTGTATGTGTGTGAGAGAGAAACACTTTTCCCAGTGCATGGCTGAACCTCTTTGCATGGTAACTGAATTCACTCTGTCTGGATTGAGATAGCAGATGGCCCATTGCTGATATGAACTGATTTACATATTCAGTTTGATACAGCAAGAATTTCTTATTCAAAAATTCACTTCTCTCTCTTAGATTTGAGATTTAACTTTGAGGCATCAACAGAAGAATACTAATTTGGTTTTTAATTAGTAGTATTTTATTAGTTTAATTGGTATGAATTCCATTGTTATGTAAGAAATTGGTTTGCCATGCACCAGTTAAAGACCCCATGACATCAATGAGAAAATAAATGATTTGTCAAATTTCATCAAACTATGCTTTTCAAGCCTTTTCATGGGGTATTTAAGTTAAATTGGTGTAGAACAAAAGTCCCTTTCGTTGGTTTATTCTAAATGCTGCTTTTGCATGTTTTTTTTGTGTGTAGCATGTTTAACAGATTAATTTACAGGGTACTTAGTACCTCATTTAGTATTTGTTTGCTGGGCAGTGTTTTTAAGCTGTTCGAGCTTGAGTCAGCATTTGATTTATAGATTTAGTTTTGTCTGAATTTGTTGGTTTTCTCAATGCAATTGCTGATGTTTCCAATGCATTGTTGCCATAACCCAAGATTTCTGCTGTAGTTGATGAAGGCTAGTGACAATGTGGTTTCTCATTACATCTGTAGCCTTGAGTTCTACACGTCTGTGTCTGGCCCGACACAGAGGGCATGCTATAACACAGCTATCCATGTTGGGGGTCTTATTGATGACAAGCTCTCCAATGCTCTGATGGTCTCATCCATATAATTTTATATACAGAATGACCGATATCCCACACTGCACTGATTTCACAATCACGATTACATGGTCGCCAGCTGCCTCCTCTGTTATTTGACTGTGATTTTTTTTGTATTGTTTTTGTTCTACTTGACCTGGAAAATGAGAAACTGCATTTTCTCTCAACTAACCTCTTAACTGTAGTGGATGAAATCTATGCTTTTAACCTCCTCCGAGCCTGTCCTTTCTCTTTTTCCTCCTCTGTACTGACCTGTAATAAACACGCAAGAGTCTAACCAACCGCTAGAGCTAGAAAAACTCTAAAACCAAATCTTCTCTATGAAGGACTTCATTTGAGGGAATGAAACAAAACTCATCTGCCTTTGCTGCATGCCACTGAAGCATGTTTGGGGTGCAACTATCAAGAGCTCTAATTGAAGAGGATTGCATAAATTTTAACTTGACAAAAAGACAGAAACCAACGCAACAAAAAAAAAAAAGCAGATCACAACATCTATTCCTTTTTGTTTACATTTTTCTCACAATCATGACAGTCATGCCTTGCATTTGATTTTTATATAGTGATATGCAATTTGGGAATAACTGTGACTTGAATTTGTATGTACATACCGTACATCTAAAAAATAATCGTGGCACACCATTCTTAGAAAGCTTGAGTCAAATGCATCTGTAAGTACTCAAAATGCCCTCTAAAATATTCATATCTGCAGGTGCTTTGACTTGCAGTTTAATGATGACTGAATGTGTTAGTTAGAAATCGTCAAGTAGTTTGATCATTTTTCTCAGCTTAATGAATTAAGTTGCAAATTTATTTGCACCAATTTAGCTGTTCTCCTTTTGCATATCACAACACTGTCCATTCTTTACAGGAAACATTCCTTTTATTTTCGATACCCCATTTTAATTTTCCCATTTTGTTTTTCGCACTCTTTGGTTTGTTTCCTGTTTTGTTCTCTTAAGGATGGAGACTCTGATAGTGGTGATGACTCTGATAAGAGGTCATGCGAGGAGAGCTGGAGACTCATCACTTCTCTACGAGAGAAACTTCCTCCCAGCAAGCTCCAAACCATAGTCAAAAAGTGTGGCTTACCCAGCAGCGGTAAAAGACGGGAGCCTATCAAAATGTACCAGATCCCTCAGCGTCGTCGTCTTACAAAGGACTCCAAATGGGTCACCATCTCTGATCTGAAGATCCAGGCAGTCAAAGAAATTTGCTATGAGGTGGCACTGAATGATTTCCGTCACACCCGTCAAGAGATCGAGGCTCTAGCTATAGTAAAAATGAAGGAGCTTTGTGCCACCTACAACAAGAAAGACCCGAATGAACGAGATTCTTGGAGAGCAGTAGCTCGAGATGTTTGGGACACTGTAGGGGTTGGGGACGAACGAATTGAAGATGTCATAACCAATGGACGAGGCGTGACTGACATGGATGACCTAAAGGTGCACATTGACAAACTCGAAGACATCTTGCAAGAGGTAAAAAAGCAGAACAACATGAAGGATGAAGAGATTCAAGCTCTCCGGAATAAGATGTTGAAGATGGAGCAAGTCATCCCACTGATTTCCAATGAGTCACCGGAGAAAACCACTCGCAGTGGACCCATGAGGGCCCGCAGTTCCAGCGAGGGTAAAGCTCCAGAGGAGAGGCCCAACTGTGAACAGTCAGACGAGCAGGTGTCTAGGATGACGGATGATGAATCTTCATTTCGACGTGGGCGTATGAGGTGGATGCGACAGGAGCAGGTACGCCTCAAGAACCTCCAGCAACAGGAGATTTCCAGGCAGCTCCGACGGCAAAATGGACCCCACCGCTTCATCCCACCCGAAGACCGCAAGCTGCGCTTCCCCTTCAAGAGTAACCCCAAGCATCGCAACTCCTGGACCCCTGGCACTCATATCATTATAACAGATGAGCAGGTTATTGAGATGAAAGTACCCAAAGAAGTGGTTCAGGAAGAGGATGACTCTGAGGAGGTCGCAGAGCCCAGAGAGCAAGTGGGACCAACCATCCAGACGTATCCCACTCTTCCCAGTCCCATGGGTCAACGTAGAAGCAAAGATCTAGAGCAGGGTCTGAGTCACAGACATAATCAAAGCCACAAACTCCATGAACGAGGCCGTAGTAACTCCTTCAACAGCAGCCAGCGAGCCTCGGACTCTACGGAGGCCCTCAATTCTGGCAACAGGAAGCCTCCTCACCCCCAAATGGCCTTTTACCAGCCACGCTACAACCAAAACCAGCATAATTATCCGCAACATCAGCATCCACAGTTCTATCATTACAATACTGATGCCAGCAACAACTACCCGCAGTACCCACCCAATCAGCAGCCGAGCCACCACAACAATTTTTGCACCCCACCCCGTATGCGTAGGCAAATGTCCGCCCCCAATTTGAAGGGCGGTCGAGAAACCACAGTGTGATGTTGGAAGCAAGGGCATAGGTTCATGTACAGAACTAGTTGACACTACAAATCACACATCACAGACTCATCAAAGCATTGGACAGCTTGTCCCTAAACTGTTTTATGGCACTTGTTTTAAAGAATTTAAGGTTATTGTCATTTGTGGATCCAAATTGCAATGTTTCCCTGGAGAAAACCACATGAACGCAACGCTTGCATCAACAATTTGATCCCCCATCTATGTTAACTATGCACATTGGTTGAAAGTCTCGCAATAAGAGTGCTGGTTAAAAGTGTCCAAGTCACAAAAAGATTATTTCAAAAAAAGAAGAAAAAAAAATGCTTGTTTTATTAAAGTATTGGAAACGATGAGTTTTAGGAGAGTCACCCTTTAGTTCTTGGCTTTAGTATTAACTTTTTTAAACTTTAGTATATTTTGGAGATTCATGTTTTTGAGAAGTACTTTAACACTGATTTGCCTCAGTTTACCTCTGTTTTGCTGCTGGTGACAGTCTGAATAGATCTTAGCATTGAACACACAACCACTACACTGCAACATTTCATACTGTCCAATGAGAACCTTGAACCGTTACTTGAATTTTGAGTTTTTGAATTTACAATTCAGTCATATTTGTGCATTGAAGGTGCATAGATAACATGTTCAGTAAATGCTGGAAGGTTAATAGCCTTTTTTAATAGCCTTTTTAAGTTTTTAAGTGCCTTATCTGATGCATCATTAACAGGTTGCATTTATCTCTTTGTACTTGGCACCTGAAAGTAAGTACTGTAATAGCAATATATGAAGAAACCTGAATCATTTTTACTGAATTCCCATCTCTCTTATTGTGGAAGGTATAGATTCTGCCCTGTACATTTGAGTAAAAAAAAAAAACCTGCCACTCTTATTTTATAAAATTTGGTTCTGCCGTATTTTGAGTATTGACCACTCTGCTCTAACTATCCACAGAGGTAATGTTTTTGTATAAGAGCGTGCTTTGCATCTATTGTTCCTCTAACTGTCTGCTGCACTCTGATCCTCAATAGGGGGGACCGTCTGTTCCCACGGGATAGAGTCAGTGTTCTAGAACACTCAGCCATTCTCCTCAATCTCAACATGATTAGAATCACATTCATTTTCGGGTGTTTGCTGTGTGGTAAGCGAGCCCACAAAAAGCATCAGTCATGCCATGGAAAGGACCTCTAACAGGACGGTTTCCATGGTTTCCGAGGCTCATTTTGAAACTAGTAGCATGTTTTTAGCGACGGGAAACCATTAAAAAGCCAAATAAAATTAGCCGGACTTAATTTTACAGCTTATTCATGTAATGTCACTGAACACTTCTCACTTTTATTAAATTTACCACTGATTTTTTTTTCTTTCTAACTAAATAGTAATTACTTTCACTTAGGGTTAATGTAGTTGTAAATCCCTTGCATGTAAGCCACTGTGATTTCCCTTGATATAATTATGCACTGGTGTGCCTCAGCACTCAAGTGCATCCCGTTACCAGCTGCATATTACCAAAGCACATGTTCTGAAATCCTCTAACCCGAGCAAAGAGTTTGCCAACTAGCTCAGAAGTCCATGCTTCAGCATTGCTTCATAAGAATGAAGGACTTCAATGCTTTTGTTGCCTGAATTACTGCCTTATTTCTATTGAAACCCCTTGGTTTTGGTATAGTAAGTAATGCATATTGTATAAAACACAACTGGTTTCTCAAATCGTGCAACTGGTTAACTCAAGAAGAAAGACTCTAGTTTAATGATGAATTGTGTCATTTTTGCTCTCTTTTGAGTGCTCTCTTTTGTTTGAGTATCAAGATACTGTGACATTGGGACAACCAATGTTGTCAGTTCGGGGTGGGGATATCCGTTTCGCTGGACAGATAGGGGGAGTGTTTGAAAGCTGTTATAATATTTTTTTTTAAATCTGTATAGTGCAGCAGAAATGACACGATTCACCTTTCAGTGTAGTACAGCAATGACATTTTAAGTCGAAAATCTTCTATTTGAATGACTCTCAAGACATGCCAACTCCAACAAATGTTATGCTTAACATTAATGTATGGTGTTGCCAGCTACTCTTAACCAGCACAAGAGGAGCTAAGAAAAAGTATACATTCAAACGGACAATGTATTTGACCCTTTTTAAAGTTTTGTCACTTGTCGGTTCAGTGTTTATCTATATACAATGGGTAGTGCCTATAAATGGCCCTGTATTGGGATGGATGGGGGGTGCAACATATGATCTTAAGTGCTCTAAGTATGATTTGTTGATGGTTTACTAATATTGCGATTACCTTGAACTGTGCTGAATATCAAGATTTCAAACAGTGACTGAAATAAAGCGAACAAGTTTGAAATTCAGTGACTTGCTCTGACCTAAATGCTTTCATCTAAACAAACATTATAGAATATGCTTTATATAGCAATCACATTAAGATGTGTATTTCTCATGATCATTTTATTATATTACAGCTCTTAGTCAGTCTTGGGTCTAAAGTAAAATATAAAATGAGTTTGACTTAATGTCCTGATCAATTATTTGATCCATCTGGTATAAGTAAATTTTAGGGCTGGGTATCAAGTTCGATACTTTTTAGGTACCTACTGAATTGCCTCGATACTATCGAATGTCAAAACAGGTCTTGCCTTTCAATACCAAATTTCAATACCTAAGGGGTTAATCTCATCAACGTCAGTGAGCCAATAAGCATGCAGCATGATTAGCTGTGGCAGAAAAGCACTAGTTTACGCGGTTGCCTTAAGAGACGTGGCTCATGGCTGTAGTGTGTAAGTGTTCCAGATCAGTGTTGCCAACTTAGCGCCTTTTCAGACCCCTTTAGCGACATTTTTTTGCAAAAAGCAACTAGCGTCAATTTTAGTGACTTTTTGTGAAATGCTGGGAGGAGCGCATGGCTGCTTTATATTCAAAGAATTTAGATTGACCATTTTCATTTTTTTTCTTTTCGTGTGCTTATTACTTGTAACACTCACTATCACAGAGCTTAGTTCATCTGGTTCCCTAATTCTCTCACTTCATTCAGATAATGTTCCTCATAGGCCTATAAAAAATGTAATCATTCACTATATTATAGCTACTCTTTCTATTGTCTGACAACAACAACAACAACAAAAAGGAAATGAAAACAGCTTTATTTGATATTCGGCTAAATTATATTAAATAGAGCATTAATTTAGAGAGAAAACGCGCTAGGCTGACAGAACGCAAGTACGACACGATGACGTAATTGATATCATCTAGCGACTTTTAGGGAAGGCCTTAGCTACTTTCCTTTGTTGGCAACAGTGGAAAAGATCAAAAGTGTAGCTACGTTTCACCAGACTCAATGCCAACAGTACGCTATGCAATATTTGTGACAAGATGATTGCTGCCAAGACCGGTGTTGTACCGAATTCTTACCCCCGCCAAATTATTACTCCCCTAGTATTGGTAGGTTTAGGATTAGTTGTGACGGAGGGGTTAGGATTAGGCATTCAGATACTGACTTTAATGAGGAAGGTAATAATTTGGTAGATTCATATTAGTGGAAAAAATATCGACAAACTGAAAATGTAAAACCAACATTTTTTGAGGTGACGTAATGTTATTAATACGGATTTGGTATCGAAAAAAGTATATTTCGGGAACCGCTATCAAAGTCAAGGTATCGGTATAAATTTTTTTAACGATACCCAGCCCTTGTAAATTTTAATCAGTCAGAGTCCTGTGTCTAAAGTGAAATATACAAAGAGTTTGACTTAATCTCCTGATCAACTATTTTATCCACCTGGTGTAAATAAATTTTCAGCTGTTTGAAAAACATTCTCATATGCTTAAATGTCAGGAAATGTTACATAACTTGCATATAAAAACATTTTAGTTGAAACCGCATATAAAATGCATCCCTTTACGGTACAGAGTCGGTTCTACAGTACCGGACACCTTTTTCATTTACTAATTAAATATATTATAAATGTTATATGCATTTGGTAGTAAAATGTCTAGACATTAAAATAGCTTTCAGTTTTCAGTTACAACTGCATATATTAAGGCTTCTTCTACATCAGCCACCTCACAGACTTTTTGCACATGGAAGCATCACTTATATTTTCAGAACATGCTATATCCATTAAAAAATAAATGGATGGGTCTTCTTTGTCTATTTCTGTGTGCAAAATTAGTGCTGTTTAGTTTAACTTCAGCTTAAGCCATTAAAAAAATAATTTAAGATGTTTTTTTTAACTATTCCACTGTCATGAACAAGCCGAATGACACACAGTTGTTACCGTGTAAGTTTTATCTCTCCAAGGTTCAGTAAGTGTCTGTAGTGCTGATAAGATCGTGTCTGCTGTCCTCTCTCTCATCATCATCATCGCATTTTCTCAAAGGTATATGAGAGTAAATTGCAAGAGCTGCAGAAACAGGTGGAGACCCGCTCATTGGCTGCGGAGACACCTGATGAGGAGGAAGAAGAGGAGGAAGAGGATGAAGGTATTGGAATTTGGCACTTTTAGTATTAGTGTTCAGCTACATTTATGACATAAAATGCACCCCATTTTCAAAAGATGTTAATCTGAGGTGAACCAGGACACTGTGTAAGTAGGATAAGTTCCTAGATCAATACCATTTGGATCACATTTCTGTCAGAGTCCTAGCTCTATCTATAACCTCAACCCAACCAAAACTACCTCTACAATCAGAGGAAAATACATGATAGGTTGATAAGCCCCTACACCCTTCCCAATCCTTATTGTCTGATGGATTGAATGTTGTTCCAGGAACAATAAGGATATCCTGCTTGGCAAAATCACAACCACCTGTATGTTTGTTCCTGTATTGCAGTGCCCTGGACCCAGCATGAGTACGAGCTGGCCCAGTGGGCTTTCAGGAAGTGGAGATACCACCAGTTCACCTCCCTCAGAGACCGGCTGTGGGGCAATGCTGTATACCTCAAAGAAGCCAATGCCATCAGTGTGGAGCTCAAGAAAAAGGTACAGCACATAGATAACAGGTGTCATGTGAAAATGTGTCGATCATTAAACAATGAAAAAACTGCAAGACTCTTGGCGTAGCAGCTAAAAGGTCTGTCTAAGGCAGTTTATTTCTCAGCCAGGAGGTCTGATCACATTTCCGCAAGGTAAGATTTTTAGCTAAACGATTAAAAAATTAAGCTGAAATCATATATTTGTTTATTTATTTAAAAACACTGGGTTTTTGCATGTGTGTATATATATATATATATAACTGCTTCCTGTGTGAATGGCCTCTAAAACAAACCAGACTAGCGTTACGGATACACAGGACCTAAAACTGCTCATAAAAATTAGATTGTCATTGTGATGGCAGCTTACCAGTCTATTCTGCTATATTTACATATTTGCAGACAGATCTCTGTTGCTTTACTTATTACCCATGTGCCAGCGTTCAACAGTTGGCTCATTAATGCTAAAAAGAGCACACACTTAGAGTTTCATCCGTTCTTTTTCTGTCACCTGCTCTACTTTTGTTTGTTTTTGTCTCTTTTTTTTTCAATTCCTTGATGTATAACCTCATAAAGACCCCTGCTGTGCGGAAACATTTCTCTTCTGGTGATTCTCACAATCATGCACTCTTTGTATTTATAGCTTCAGTGGGGAGTGGAGTGATTTTTGATTTGTTTTACATTAGCAATTGTAAATCTTATGCTATTTTTTGCTTTGTTGCATTACTTCACAATGAGGTGTAAACCTTCAATCTTACCGTCATCAACTCACATCTTTCATCCTTGTTGATGACCTTTCTTCTATCTATTTGTAGGTCCAATTTCAGTTTGTCTTGCTCACGGACACCCTCTACTCTCCGCTGCCCCCGGAGCTGCTGCCTCCAGAACCGGAGAAAGAGCACGACAATAGGCCTTTCCCTCGAACTGTGGTGGCTGTGGAGGTTCAGGACTTGAAGAATGGAGCCACTCACTACTGGTCCCTGGAGAAACTCAAGTAAGCTTCAGGCTGCCAACCAGTCGTTTAGTTTTTGTGCAATTATTATGTGGAACCAATCCATTTAGAAATCTTAAAGATCTGTTTATTTTTTTTTACTTTACTTGAAAGAACTTTGTTTGCTTCTCATGTGGCCAGTCACATGAACATATTGCATCATGACATCCAACATTATATGCTTAATGTCCTTTTTTAATAGTTCAACCAATTGATTTATTTTTATGTAGCTCATTTTAAGTTTAATTCTCGGAAACAAGTCTCTACTGAGCTAAATTCTCATTACTGTGCCAAGCGTCAAATAAGAAGATCCCAAATTACAGTACTTTTGAGCCAATTCCCTCATGTCAAGATGACGATTCTGTTTGAGAAAAATATCACTAAATTTTCTCCTTGGGTAGTCAAACAAAAACAGTCAAAAAGGCTTTAATGTAGAAAGTGTAATATACTGTAGTTGATTTCAATTTTTAAAAAGTGAACACGATTCGCTAGCATGAGGTGTTGATTTGTCATGATCTTCCAGGCAGAGGCTGGACCAGATGCGAGAGATGTATGATCGTGCGGGCGAGATGGCCTCATCCAATCAGGGAGAGGATGGGGAGGGTGCTTTGACCGGCAGTGACCCGTTCTATGACCGCTTCCATTGGTTCAAGCTGGTTGGGAGGTATGCTAATCACATAACCTTGTTCCTGTGACTTGAGATATGATTGAGCATGTTAACAGAGATCAATTCTTTGTAGGGGTGTAACGGATCTTAGTTGATCCGTGATCTGTACGGACTTGGCCTTACAGTTCGGCACGCATGTGATTTGCTTTGTTTGTTTGTTGTAGGCTTATACTGTTTTTCGTTACTGTACCTTCTTAATGTCTTTTTATTATGTGTAGTTTTGTTAGTTGTTCTTTTTATGTTGACTTTAATGTAGACTCAAATTCCTATGTACTTGTATTAGCTGTACTGGTACAAATGGCAAATAAAACTTCAACTCAACTCAAAGATTAATCTATATTTGAATTATAGCAAGGTTACTATTGTCACACACACCCCTACATTTTTTTTCCTGCTGATCTGAAAAATGATCCGATCCGTGATTCAAAAACCATATGATCCGAACCCTAAATCTTGTGATCCGTTGCACCCCTAATTCTTTGTATAATATGTCCTGCAAATGTGCCTACTGAAGGTTTTTTTCAAGTGCTGTGAAATTTAGTTGAATTCTTTACCAACCATTTACATTTTGTCTTAGTTAACGTGTGTGTGTGTGTGAGGGAATGTGTTTGTTTGTAAAGAGCTGTTGTCTTGGAAGAGGGAGCCCATAAATCATTTTACATCTTTTAGTCATTTACACTGTTAACTTTCTCTTCATATTTAAATCATCCTTTTTTTTCAAAGTTAGTATTTTTTTGTTTGATTTGCATTATTTTCATAATCATTATGTGCTTGTTTTGTTTGCTGTGTGCTGGTGTAGTGTTTTATTTTCTAAATGTACTGTTTTCATCGCATTTATTATTATTGTTAAACATTAACAACACCTTCATTTCATGTAGATTGTTTTTTGTTGCTTTCTGCACATTATATACATTGTAGAATTTGTATCAAATTCATTTGTGATTGTTTCATTTTGCCATGTTTTATTTTCATAATAATTAAGAACAGTTTCTATGATCTCTTTCTAAGATTGAAATGCTTATTCATGCAATTAATTATTCATGTACCTGCAATGTCTATTGTTTTCTATTTCATGTCTAAAGTCATGGCCCTTTAAATGTAGGTCATAAACTGTTGTTGTGCCTGCATCCTACCCACGCACCTTTTTTTAGCTCGCCTATTTTCCACGGCTGTGTGAACGAGCATCTGGCCGACCGCACGCCCTCTCCTACCTTCTCCACTAGTGATTCTGAGATTACCGAGCTGGCTGATGAGCGGCAGAGCGAGATGGAGGACTTCATGGATGATGAGGCTTTCGTGGATGACACCAGCTCAGATGCTGGGACCGAGGAGGGCTCTGACATCTTCAGTGATGGGCAGGACCCCTTCTATGACCGTTCCCCATGGTTCATCCTGGTGGGCAGGTTGGTGGTGACCACTGCTCGAGGGAAGCCTGACGAATGAGGGCTGGAAAGAAAGAATGAGTGACAGAGACGGAGAGAGTTGTGTGGCTCAGTGTGCAGCTGTTAATTGGGGTCCATGATCTAAAGATAATTTATATTCATTGAAAATGAAATGATCTAGTCGTGGGAGAGAAACGGCTCACACGGCTTTGCCAGATACCTCCTCCAGTTCTCCACAGCCTAGATTTAACCTCCATCTGTCTGGTTTTGTTTAACATTAGCACACATTTGTTTGTTTTCATCCATTGTATTTATTTTAATCGGGCTGTCAATCGATTTATTCAGTTTCTTTTTAAGGCAAGAAAACTGATCAAAGTGCTTCAAAATGCACTGCTAATACAAGAAAAGAAACACAAATGTATGATAATTCAATAATACAGCCACTTTCCCAGCACGCACAGTTTCTTCCTGCTGCATTTGTTTTTTTCCTGGGGTTCACATTAACATTTTTATGAATGGTTGAGTGGTATGAATTTTACTTGCACTTAAATTTCACCCTACAAGAATGCAAATGAACAACATTGTTAAACATCCCGTCTGGGTTTATTAATAAATTATCCGTAAATAATGTCTTTCTCCATCGACATTCAGTGTTCAAAAGTCACACAAAAACTGTAAAATTTCGCCATGTCAAATTAAATAAATGTGCTAATGGCTTTAAAAATAATTGGACATTAAAACACATTTTTTATTATTTACACCCTTTAACACTTTAACCTTTTGATTTACAGCCCTAATTTTTTCATCATTTTTGTAACTTATTTATTATGTGTGTGTGTGTGTGTATATATATATATATATATATATATATATATATATATATGAAGAGTTCAGATGCAAAAGCCTCTAAATGCCATTTGAAATTTTCTTCTTTAATGATGATTTTTATCAAACTTGTATATTTAAGTTCAGTAATTTCAAGTAATTTCAATATACAAGCTTGATAAAAATTATCATTCTAGAAGAAAACTTCAAATGGCTCTTAGAGGCTTTTGCATCTGAACTCTTCATATATATATATATATATATATATATATAGTTTAATTGTTTTCATTTTTTTATTTCATTTTTATCTGTATTCTTTTTCATTCAGTGTACTGATAAACTGTTATATATCAGTCAGTTTTACGAGAGAGAAGGATAGAGGAGGATGGCAACATAGTCTGAATGGACGCAGAGGCGCAGATGGACCTGCGTCATCGTGACTTCACTGATGCGCTACAGTGATAGCTCTCCTCCATCTTGGCCTTGAGGCTGCCCACGGGGGGAGGAGGAGCTCTCTGACTGCAAACAGCTCCTGAAATTCAGACTATGTGTGCCCCCTAGCCTCTGAAAATATCAGTCTGAAACATTCTCTCTTGCAATAAGCCAATGCCATATTATTTTGTTTTATGTGACTGTACAACATAATGGATGAATTATTTGTTTACCCCTTTTTTCCTTTGGCATTTAATTTCAAGGCTGGAGGGTTTGTTTTCTGTGTTTGTTATTTAGTGTCATCTTAGTAAAAGTGTCTGACACATCATATCCATTATTCTCCAATGGTGTTAATCAGGGTAATGGAGATGAACCTGTGGCCCTTCAGTGAAAGGAAGTCACTGTGCGTAACACTGCTAAGCTGTGCATCTCCTGTACCCTCCATACTTATACGGCTTTATGGATGTTCTGAACGTGTGTGTGTGCATAAGACAGTCAGGCAACGACAGCTCTCTGGGTGGTACTATAATTGCTGTTCTTTTTCCTCCAGAGCCTTCGTGTACCTGAGTAACCTGCTGTACCCTGTTCCTCTGGTGCATCGTGTTGCTATAGTAACAGAGAAGGGAGATGTGCGAGGATTTCTGCGAGTGGGGGTCCAAGCTATCGCTGGTGAGCACCATATTAATGAATTAATTAAGATTCTGCTCAGATTTAACCAAGCATAGTTGATCAATCAGATGTGCTTTATAAACATTCATTTACTCGATTACGGTACGTTTTTTTTTTTTTAACTGTGTCTGACAATCTGTGACACGTGTGTCTTTGGTATTTGTGTTTTTGTAGCAGACGAAGAGGCTCCTGATTATGGATCCGGTGTGCGTCAGTCGGGGACTGCTAAAATTTCCTTTGACAATGAGTATTTTAAAAAGGTAAAATCCAGTCCTGCAGTTATGGTTCCCTGTTATTTTAACATGAGTGGATGCATACCAGAAAAAAAATCAAAAATTTGTCTAAATATCTCCCCACAAATGTCAAATACCCATACAGAGGAGGATATAGACCCAATATGGTGGCTGCGGGAAAGGAAGTCCCACCTTCCTAAAAGTGTCAGTCACTAGAATGTTCTAGAATGTAACACTAACCCTAACCCAAGATGGTACAAATTAGTTTTTATTGAACTGAACAAGCAACATTTATATGATTTTATTGCTTATTTTGTGTTTTTGTGTATGTGTTTGCCAACTAAGGTGAACAAACAGCCAATTCAAGTAGTAGGAGCTGAATCTTCATGCCTAGAAGATTACCAAGTTACCAAGATGGCAACTGTGTGATCTTAAGTTTTTACATGGGATACATACTGTATAATATTCACAGTTCATGTGTGTATGTTATATTATATTTAGTGCTGTTAAAATGAATCGCATTCTTTAACATGTTGACGTTGACAGCACTAATTATATTATGTAAGGGACAATTAACTCCAAGCCATTCAGTTTATTAGAAAATAAATCACACCTGAGGTGGTAATGCTGCCACGACGCCAAGCAGAGTTGCACCTCGGTTGTGCATTATTAATGGACCGGTGTCAATTATTCTGCTTGTATACTATGGTTAGCACACCTCAAGACATGAGATGTTGTATTTCAAGGATATTGTCAGGTTGTTGTCCTTAAAACGCTCTTGTGTGTAGAACTAATCTCTTACACATCTCACCCCAAGCCTCCATCACTAATTCCAAAACATCCTTTTAGAGCTTGTAACGGTGGCTTGAGCCATTTGATAGAAGCAGACTAATCCTGCTATTGTAGGGGTGGTATAATGCCCTTTCCACAAGATGTAAAATAAACCTCTGATGTCCCCAGAGTGTGTATGTGAAGGTTTAGCTCAAATTACCCCACAGATATTTTTATATAGCATGTTAAAGTTGTCAATTCTTGAGGGTGAGCAAAAACGCACTGTGTTTGTGCCTGTCCCGGCACAGAGGGAGGAGCTTCAACAGCTTGTGTCCTTTTACCTCACGCAGACACTGAAAATCGCAAAAAAACAAAAGAAGTGACGACATTTAGACAACATTTCTGAATGGTTAGTCGATGAATGTATGTAGTTTATGTGTAGTTATCTTTTAGTCATTGATTAGCATATTCTGTTTTGATAATCTATAAATCGTGTTCTGGGGGCGAGGTTTGTGTAAATTTTAGGGATGGTGATGTCACTAACCCGAGAGGAATGTAGTGTAGTCTCTACCAGCCGTCTGTTGTAGTTCTTAAAAAAGCAATTTCTTTAAAAGAAAATATGAACTTTGAGAGTTGTAGCGTTGAAGGTGTTGTTTATGTTCAAACGGCAACATTACACAACAACTAGAGTTAGAAAAGTGAAATCCTAATCAACCACACCCCTTTAATGCAGTTATTAGAGAGAGAAAGAGAGAGAGAGAGAGAGAGAGAGAGAGAGAGAGAGAGAGAGATTAAGCGTGTGTGAATTACCTCCGTCTGCGTTTCTCAACAGTGTTCGGCAACACAGTCTTTAATAGGGAAACTGTAAGTTTATCTGCTTCAAGAACAGTGCCGTTATTACATCGCTAGTGAAAAATGTCACTGTAGCTTTTAAGTTGCTAAACTATTTTTAATGATAAAATCGTCAAAGCAGCGTGTGTGTCCTTACTGAATGTGTGCGTTTGAGTGGGAGAAAGAGTGTGTTTTCCATACACATATGTAATAAAACATAATTTTGTGGCCAAAAAAACATTGAAATAATTTGTCATATATTTATTTGCTTTGTCAGTGTCGTTGTGGGTTTTGGTTATTTTGCTGTTGTGGGCTGTAAGGACCTTTGAATTGACTATATCGTTTGGCGAAGTGATATGGATTTTTTTTTTGATGTCTAGATTGATACTAAGAGATTGAATTTGAAACTGAACTTTAAAAATTGATCTTGTCACAAGAATGTCATTTGTACTATTTTGTACAAGGTTTGAGTTGTTTATGCTTATAGTTAGAGACATTTTGATGATCGCTGCCTTTTTCCTTTTTTTTTTTTCCTCTCCTCTTTTACTTCACCATTCAGAGTGATTTCTCCCCTGTGGTGATGACCCGCTCTGGCCTCTCTTTGGAAGAGCTGCGTATTGTGGAAGGTCAAGGTCAAAGTTCAGAGGTCATCACCCCTTCAGAGGAGATGAACCGAATAAATGACATGGGTGAGTGTGGATGCACAGGCCAGCTGGCAACCCCTGAGCTCTAAACAAAACCGTTCAGTCTGAGTGAAAAGAAATGCTTACACATCCAGACGATGCTGTTGTTTTCTGGTATGTCACATTTGATTTACACTGCATCAGTGTTCAGAAAGCTTTACCAAATAGATTCTTCTAGCAGGTTTTAACCGGTCAGACCATGGAAACAGATCTACAGATCTTTATTAAAGGGATAGTTCACCCAAAAATGAAAATTAGCCCATGATTTACTCACCCTGAAGCCATCCTAGGTGTATATGACATTCTTCTTTTAGATACAATATATATACAATCTGAGTTATATTAAAAAATATTTTGTCTCCTTCTTGCTTTATAATGAGAATGAATGGCTGGAGGAAATTTGAAGACCAAAAAAGTGCATCCATCCATTATAAAACTAATCCATTTGGCACTGGGCACTGGCATATAAAGGCATTCTGTGGTGAAGCCATGGGGTTGTGTAAGGAAAAACCTTATAAATTATAATAACTAACTTCCGACAGATGGCTGTACGCATCGACAGCGTAATGATGTACGAGGAAGCTCAGAGGAAAAAGCAAAACACAGTTTTGCCATCATTTTAATTTTTCGGTCAACTAACCTTTTAAAACTATCAACCTGCATTTTTTTGCAGTATATATTTATTTTTATAGAATTATATGATTCTGCAGTGTTGAAATGGTAGTAGTAAAAAGGTAGTTTGACAAAGAAATACTAAATCTACAATTTAATTTAACGTCTAAGATTTTTAGATACATTTCTTAAATAGAACGGTGGTTCTAGACACTAAAATATAATTACAGGAAATGCCAAAGAAAATCAGCCAATATCTACAATTTCACATTAACTGTGTATAGATTAATTTATATAAAAGTCTGATATTATGTATATTTACACATGTGTTTTGTGTCTAAAAGACCTGAAGCTTGGGAACGTGGACACAAAACTGGGTGATGGTTTGGCAGAGCATCTGGAAGTGGGTAGTATTTTCACTTTCCGCGTCACCGTTCTGCAGGCGAGCAGCATCCCGCCCGAGTATGCAGACATCTTCTGCCAGTTCAAGTGAGTCAGCCTGTCTCCATAGTAACCCTTCTTTCCTGTCTCATCGGTCTTTATTCAGACAGAGCACACACACACTTTCACATAAATCATGCAAACGCACAGTCACGCTTCTCTCAGTAATCCTGTCTAATGCTGCCAACAGCTTCCTCCATCGTCACGATGAGGCTTTCAGCACAGAGCCGTTGAAGAACACAGGCAAAGGTGCCCCGCTGGGCTTTTACCACGTACAGAATGTAAGTGTTGAATGCAGCGAGAGAGAAGAGGTTTTAAGGAGGAAAATGAAAATTGTGATGGTATAAACACCCCAGAGTTGTTAATAGAGAGTACTCTCAAAGATTTCATCAGGCTAGATGCTTATAATGAATTATGCTTCATTATTTAGGCATACTATCTATTTGCCTACTATCTTTAGTAGTATCTTTCATAACTTATTTATGTGGTTTTCACATCCAGATCTCAGTGGAGGTGACCGAATCCTTTATTGAGTACATAAAGACCAAGCCAGTTGTGTTTGAAGTGTTTGGCCATTACCAACAGCACCCACTGCACATTCATGGACAGGAACTTGTCAGGTAACAACCTGTCCAGTTTTACATATTTGATAAATATTATCTTATGTTTGACGTAAGATAATGACGTAAACACATTGATGGCGTTTTTAAATAAGAATTGTCAAATATCAAATTTATCTTATATTCTATAGTTTTTACATTGCTGTAAGAGTTGAGTTTGTCATATTAGTGTTATTTTAACATTATTTATGTAAAATTATTAATTTATTAATATGTTGAATTTGCTTTTTTATATCTTAATTGTAATTTTAGTTTACATTTTATTATTATTATTTTTTTAATTCATAATATTTCTGTATTGTAACACATTTATTTTGAATTGAACAAATTTTGCCTCAAGTGGATATTATTTCCCTTTGTCAAAGACAGCATGCTGTTCACAGTTTGATTTGTGTTTAACCTAGAATATTTTTTACTTATTTTATCAGCATATTCATTGTAATTATTGAATTACAAATATTTTATATTTGTTTATACAGCATATAGTAGCAGGAAATAAATGTTCCTACAATCCTAACTGTGTGGTTATGCCCTTGGTGCGTTGCTTAAAGCATACAGATTTATTATAGTTTTTCTTTTGCATGTCTGATTTAATTTTCTGCTTCTCTTGTAGCCCTTCTCAGCCTTCCAGAAAGTACTACCCTCCACCTATGCCTCTATCTAAACCAGGTATGAATGCAACCGTTATATAACTCAAAAATGACATCTTCATTTGTCCTCATGAAGAACATTACATTATTCATTAAGTCAGCTTGAAGGGTCTTAAATTTACATAAGTAACAATTCCTTAAATAATCCTCGCCCAGAGCGTGTATGCTCCTCTATCTCCCCTCTAATTATTAGTGTAATTCATTACAAGATTCATTAAACTAGGAGCTACCTCAGTTCACAAAGATGCTGTAATCTCTGTCTCTTTCGTTTGATACGGTTATCCCTTCTCAAAAGGGCTCTGGATCCCATTTATGCGGCAAGTCAGTTTGAAAGACGAAGCTGTCAGCCGTTCCTGTCCAGACTGTTTTTTTTTATTTTATTTTATTATTTTTATTACAAAGAACAAATCTCCCTTTGCGACCAGGGAGAAAATAAACAAAGGCTGCAGCCTTGAAGTGTCATCCATCCTGACGTATTGATCTTCACCCCGAGCTGTCAGTCTTTTATATCGCGATATGAATCTAGAGGTACTACAGCTCAGCTGGAGATATTTGGAAATGCTGTGGTGCTCTTTGCGATTTATAGATTGTTGATGTAGTGTGTATAAAAACCTAAATGTAACTTATATATGACAATTTTTTACATATCAGTTTACATTAAGGTTACATAAAACCTTAATAAAGAAATATCAGCCATTTCCTAGGTGTTCACATTCGTTTTGTTCAATCCCTATATGTACCTTGCATCTGTATGAGAACTGTATAAGGTATTTAAAAATGTCTGAATGGCACCTGGAGATTCTTTGAACAAAATTTGTGTTACATAAGGTGTTATGTACAGTATATCTTGTTCAAAGAACTGTTAAGATTGTTTAAAATCTCCAGGTGTCATTAAGGCATTTTTAAATACCTTATACAGATGCAAGGTACATATAGGGATTGGACAAAACGAATGTGAACACCTGGGAAATGGCTGATATAATAGCTTTCAACCTTCTTAGAATTGATTCATACAATTATTGAATATCATGACATTTGTCAATTACTTCAGAGATGTTTGAAGGAGGGATTCTTCTCACTCTAATATTTTTAATATTACAGAAGATTAATTTTTTAATATTTAATATAAAATTAAAACTATGTTTTTCTTTCTTCAGAATTAATTTTGATGCAAAGATATTCATGAATGTAGCTTACGTGTCCAAATTCCCCTACATTCTTTAGAATGTCCATTTCTCACATGTAACTCCATCTTTATCTTTGTCATTTCGATCCACATCCTCACCACTTTCTCCTGGGCTGTCTGCCCAGACCATGCACGTAAGATTGAGTTGATCATGTACCTGATGAGCGGGTACGTGCACGGCCAAGTGTTGGACACAATCTCGGAGCATGCAAACGCATTGGCTTCCACGGCCGTCGCCAGTCTAGAGGAAGGGGTAGATGAGCTGTCCCACTTCCCCTACCTCCCAACACCCAACAGCCCCATTCTCAGAGTGCCCAAACACGACGGTTGGTACAGAGCCTCAGAGGCGCAGAGTAGTTTAGATCGATAGAGTTTGGTTCTGTGCTGCTGTGCTTTGATGTACCGTGGCCCTAATGTAGCCCATCATCCCTACCCAATGACAGAATCCCAGTAGATGTTCTTTTAAATGTAGATATTCCTAATGCCGAAGATAAGCTATAACAGCTTTTCCTTGAGCTGCTGAGTTTTTAAGTGTCACTCTCTCTTATTTTTCTCCCTGGTTGATCTAGACTGCAGTGACAGCTGCTTCGTGTTTCCTTTTGTGTTATTTTAAAGCTGTAGTGTGAATTAAATCTTGTTAGGTGTTTTCCATATTCTCTTGCTAGCTTCCCTCAAGATTTTTTTTTTCCGTAAATGACGAAAAGTGTTTTTCCTCCATCTCTGTGCATAAGATTTCCTGCAGCTTTTCCCCAGCGTGAATTGACTCCCACCAAAAAATACAGAGCGCTGAAGGAAATGGAGTGCCGCCCCTTAGTTGAAGTTTTAGGAGCACATCAGCTGTATTGATTTTCCCGATGTAGTATAGAGTTTCTTGTAGCTGATTTTCCATAATGACCCTCCTTTAAGCTGATGCTTTGTGATTTCTCACATTACATGACTCATGCTCATATTGTTTATATGTCATGTTCAGCATTTCTTTTTATAGAACTTGGCCTTTTTAGTGAAAAAAAGGGCTAGTTTAAATACATCAGCCATATGGTGCAGCATATACCTGCCCTATTAATATTTCACTTGCCTTGCAGTGCCAGCCACCAAACTTAACACCATTACTAAGTCCAACCTGGGTCAGTGTGTGAGCAAGTATGACCTGGTGGCTTGGTTCGAGATCAGTGAACTGGAGCCCACCGGAGAGTAAGTGAACCAAAATTTCTGGTTAAAATTGTTTTACTTTGTTGTCTCAGTAAGCAGCGTTTATAGAGAATTTGTGTAATTAAAAATGTTGCTCTAAAGGCTGTTTGCACTTATAAATGATGTGTTGTTTATTTTAGGTATATTCCAGCAGTAGTTGATCACACAGGAGGTCTTCCCTGTAATGGCACGTACCTTTTGCACCAGGTATTTATTCTGGTTTTCACTAATACGAGTATAAATATTTACTTTTACAATGATTCGGTTACAATTCTTCTTTTGGTGCTTTAGTTTGATTCGTTTTATACAGGGCCAAAAATGAACACTCATCAAGCGCCAATTAAAAATTGGCATTGGCGAGTATATGAAACGTGTCAATCGCCAGTTGGCTGGTAACATTTTCTTTAGAATTGTTACAATGCAATATTGTAAGAACATGAATCACGGCAGTTAACAGGCCAGTGCTGCATTGTCACGGAAGTTTAAAGTTTAGATCGGTGCATTCGGTCTTTAAGTGACAGCATCCTAATAATCATTTTTTTCAATCATTAATTTCAATATTCAAAAGTGCAAAAGTTCATTTATTTCAATAATTCAGCTGAAAAGGTGAAGCCTTTATTTGTTATAATTTTGATGATTATGATGATTATTACAGATATAAAAACCTTGTCATAATATTCTAATTTTGAATTTTTAGGGTTTTCGTAAGCTGTAAGCCATAATCATCAAAATAACATATAAAGGCTTGAAATATTTCACTTTGCATGTAACGAGTCTATATAATATATTAGTTTCATCTTTTAAGTTGAATTACTGAAATAAACTTATGCATGATATTCAAATTTTACAGTAAATACTATGCAGACTAAATTTCTCTATCTGAAATGTGAATTTTGGTGTCATAACTGTTTGTTTTTGTAAAAATAGTTTCATGGCTAGTAAAAAAATATTTATGTCCGGTAAATGTTCTTAAGTCAAAAGTTAGTTTTTGATCTTATATATTATAAAAGTAAGATAATTAATAATAAATTAAAAACATGCTTTACATACAAAAATGCAACTGGATGAACAATATTGTACTGGAATAATGACAAAAATAGGCCAGAAAAAAGCAACAACTGTATGTTGTATATTATTATTATTATATAAATTATGATTGAACTTTGATTACTGTTATCAGTGCATTACATTTTCATAGATGTCTGCATTGCAATGCACTCTGTGTTCTTCTGTCTCTACGTTCTGCATTTGCAGTCAGGAAATCTGTAGTTTAGCCTAAGGGATCATGTTTATTGTCCTTAGCCAAGGACATATAAATGATTCAAATGGAGATATCTTTTAGTAACCTGTCTTGCTTGTGTTTTCAGGGCATCCAACGTAGAATAACAGTCACTCTGATCCACGAGAAGGGCAGTGAGCTGCACTGGAAGGACGTCAGAGAGCTGGTTGTTGGTCAGTACAAATTTTGTTTCTGAAATCTTAAAATAGAACATATAATTGTTATTAGAACATCTGTAAAGCTGTATTGACCAATCAGCAGCCAGGACCGTAAAACATCAGTTTTATGAAGTGTATTGTAAAGGCTTCAGTCATCTGACATCGGATCATTGTGCCTGTTGTAGGTCGAATCAGGAGTAAGCCAGAAGTGGATGATTCAGCTGCAGACGCAGTCCTGTCTCTCAACATTATCTCAGCTAAAAACTTGAAATCTTCCCACAACTCCAGCAGGTACGCCGTGTTCACTCTCCACATTTGACAACCTAAGGACATTTTCCCTGTAAAGAGCCTATTAAATCAAGTATTAAGCTAATTTATCTGTCTGAAATCAGTGGCGGGTCTGCAATTGCTCTACTCACCTTCCTAATGCAAACGTATCTACCTAACTGCTTATAATTCAGGAGAGCATCTTAAACATGAGTCACTGCTGGGAAAAATCCTGCAGGGATCAAGAGAGCCATCTAGTGGACCAAAAGAAAAACAGCAATTTAACCAATAACCACAGTGTCCTGTACAGCTCTGTTTATTTAGAAAATCTGCATGTTGTGTTCTTTTAATGATGCCAGTTTGCTTTATTCTCTCGTTTGCTCATTTATTTTCTTTGCCTGTTTAATCTGAATGCTGCTTTTTGTCTTTTGATTTGTAAATATTTCTGTTGCCTGACTGTTTCTGCTTGTTTTGTCTCTCTTTTTGTTCTCGTTCTTTTCCTGCTGCGGTTGGATTCTTGGTTTTGCTCAGCCTTTGTATTGATAGCGATATTGCTAGGTATCAGAACCACCTGATCATAAAGCATTTTTGCCATCAAAGTGCTTTATGAGATGTTTGTGATCTGTAGGCGTAACAGTAGCAGACCTGTGTACTGTACATTTGTGTTAGTCATTCTCTCTGAACTCATTCTACATAATAGTATGAATTAAGGTGAAGTATTACTGTTGAATGTGCAAAGAAAAAAATGCTATATTAAATGCGAAATCAAAATTTTATTTTATTGGGCCTGAAACTTGAAATATGGAATTTAGACATCACTTTATTAAATTTAAACACAGCATATTAAGTGATTTAGACTCCTTTGTTTAAATGTTATCAACAACAGACCAAAACTCAAACCCTTTTGTCATATGGTTGTTTAATGTAATATTTGCTTATATGTGTATGTACTGTAAATGAACATACACTTCCCCTTTTTTAAGATAAAATGGCTCCTTAAATTGGCAAAATTGATGTACAATATAAAATTGGATGTATTAAGTTTTTTTGTCATTCTAAGAAAACAAATCTAAAACGTATAAAATGTGCGTATGTGCATATATATTAAAAAAAATGTGTATATAAGATTTTTTTCATTGCTTTTGCATGTAGTATCTCACCTTAAAATTATTAAATAGATGAGCTTTTGCCACCACAAAACAAACATCTGAATGAATATAGATCTGACATTTCATTTGATTATACTCTACATTCACTGTATTATTACATTTGGCTTGTTAGCAGATGATGAATCTAAATACAGATGCAGGCAAGCCTTTGTGCATCCGTGCCATTTAAACAATGAAATAAGAACGAGAAAAGGGAGGGGAGGGAGTGGAGAAAAAGATACAAGGAAATTTGAGGATGAGTCACCTGTGTGAATCTCATTCTCTGTCTCCATGTGTCCGTTCATATAAATTGTGTGCCTTTGCTTATAGTCTTCACAGTGCTGTAGCTCTGAGTCTCACACACACACACACACACACACTGCTTCCTCACAGTCTACTTCAAGCTCACACTAGATCACTATTAACCTCTCAACACGCTGGTGTTGTGTCGATCACTATGCGGCTCGAACGCATCAACAGAGTATTATGGGCACAGAGATCTCCCGACAATGTGTGATACAGCTGTGTTTTTCACAGCGAGATTGTCTGTCTATTTGTCTGAAAGTTTGCAGGCAGCATATAGTTAATATATTTATTGTAGAAGCCTGATGCTTCACTGTCATATGTGCAGTTAAAAATCAACATGAAATCAAAATTGAACCTATTTTACTGTTAATACACATTTTTTTGGCCTTATTGGGAATAATTCGTTGGTGCATGTTAAATAAAGAGACACATTTTTATTTTGATAATCATTCAGGTATGATACTGCTCAAAAGTTTGGGGTCAGTAAGATTATTTTTTTTATATATTTTTGAAAGAAGTCTGTTCACCAAAGCTGCATTTAATTGATCAAAACACAGTAAAAACTAAAATATTGTGAAATTTTATTACAATTTAAAATAACTGTTTTCTATTGTAATATATTTTATAATGTAATTTATTCCTGTGATGCAAAGCTGATTTTTTTGCATCATTACTCAAGTCAAGAAATCTGCAAATATGCTGATTTGGTGCTTAACATTTCTTATTATTATCATCAATGTTAAAAACAGCTGATTCATATTTTTGTGTATACCATGATACATTTTTTCCCCTATGATTCTTTGATGAATACAAAGATCAAAAGAACAACGTTTATTTAAAATAGTTTGTTTGTAACAAAGTCCTAAATGTCACTTGTTTTTTTTTTAAATACATCCTTCCTGAGTTATTTAATTTTTTTATTATAATTTTCTATTATAAAAAAATACTGGCCTCAAATATTTTGAATGGTAGTGTAAATTTAATAACTTTTGATCCAGTCAATTCTCATTTTTTACGTTATTGTATATTCTGTTTCACTCAGAAATGTAAAATGGGTTGTGAATGACGTTTCATGTTGTCTTTAAGCACAACCACACATGCTCCAGAAAAATAGTGAATAGCATAATTAATCACTTAAGCACCAGTAAATATCCTTCCATGGATTGATATTGTGTCTATATGGTTAAATCAAATGTATTTCTCCTTTCTCAGGACGTTCTACCGGTTCGAGGCTGTCTGGGACAGTTCCCTGCACAACTCTCTCCTGTTGAACCGTGTCACTCCCTATGGAGAGAAAATTTACATGACCCTGTCAGCCTATTTGGAGGTCAGCCTTGACTCTTTTTAAAGGACTAGTTTTTTAGAAGCAGGTTTTACAGCATTGATGTGTGCTTACCACTTCCCTGCAGCTTGATCACTGCATCCAGCCTGCCATCATTACCAAGGACATCTGCATGGTCTTCTACTCCAGAGATGCTAAGATCTCTCCTCCACGCTCCCTGAGGAACCTGTTCGGCAGTAGTTACTCCAAAACCCCTGACTGGTAGAATTTGTTTTACTTTTTTTTTTTTATTTCTTTAACCACAAAAAAACTCAAATGTTTCTGATGGTTAGTTGACTTAAAATACTTATAGAGATATCCTGCATTGTGACATTTAAAACTATTTTAAAAGTGCATTTTAGCAAATGTTACCTAATTTCTGAAAGACTACATGGAATATTAATATTTTAATAAAAAAAATTAAATGATGGACCAGTCAAAGGACAACACTCCCTTATACATTCATATAGAAGTCGTGATTTTGATCTAAGAAAATATTGATGGACATCTTAAACTTATATCTAACAACTATCATTAAAGTCTTGAAATGTGTGCTGTGTTTAGAAACTTTGCCAACAATTTTCTCTGATGTGTTTCCATTACAGTAATAAAGTGACAGGAATCTATGAGCTTAGCTTGTGCAAAATAGCTGACACAGGAAGCCCAGGTAAGATTAAGATTGCTAAACTCCTTTTTTTTTTTTTTTTTTTTACATTAAAAAAACATTTGCATTAAATTATTTAAGAGTGACAAGAAAGATATTTATAATGTTACTAAAGATTTCTATTTTAAATAAATGCTGTTTTCTTTTGAACCTTCTATTTGTAAAAGAATCGCGTTTCCACAAACATATTAAGCAGCACAAAATTGATTTTTTATTTTTTTTTAAATGTCTTGAGCATCAAATCAGCATATTAGAATGATATCTGAAGGATCGTGTGACACTGAAGAATGGAGTAATTCTAATTCAGCTTTGCATCACAGGAATAAATTACATTTTAAAAATATATTAAAATGTAAAACCGTTATTTTTAATTGTGATCATTTTTCACAATATTAGTTTTTACTCTATTTTAGCAAATTCAGACTTTTGCATCAGAAAATATTACTGATCCCAAACCTTTAAATGGTTTTGTAAATGATTTATAAAGAATATTAATAAAATGGATATTACAAATAATTAATACATGTATATGATTTCAACTTCCACACTTTTGTACAAAAAATTAGGGAGATGATATTTCTATTTAGCATGAATGATTCTGCATATTGATATAATAGGCGTGCTGTATCACTCAATTTCATTGTTGTTTTTCAGGTATGCAGCGGCGGAGACGGAAGGTTCTGGACACATCTGTGGCGTATGTGCGTGGAGAGGAAAACCTGGCAGGCTGGAGACCCAGAGGAGACAGTCTGATCCTGGAGCACCAGTGGGAGCTGGAGAAACTCGAGCAGTTGCATGAGGTGACGATAGAAGACTTTCACACTCTATGCTGCCTGTGTTAACCTGTAATACCCCACAGGCAGCTGTGATCTCCAGACCCTGATGTCCATTTCTGTCTTTGTCAGGTGGAGAAGACCCGTCACCTGCTGCTGCTCCGAGAGAAACTGGGTGAGACGCCTCCTCCTAAATCCCTGAGCGAGTCTCTGTCTCCCAGTCTGAGCAGCGGCACCCTCAGCACCTCCACCAGCATCTCCTCCCAGATCTCCTCCACCACCTACGAGAGCGCCATCACGCCCAGTGAGAGCAGCGGATACGACTCTACAGACATCGAGAGCTTGGTAGACCGTGAGAAGGAGCTGGCCACTAAGGTAAAAGACCCTACAAGTACTACTTTAATAATATTTGTTGCGATTTTAATATACGATTCTTTATTAAATGACTATTTAATGACATTTAAATGACTATTTTCATTCAAATCTGTTGCATTTTAGGTGCATTTTATAACTGTACGTTTTCCCTACGTGTGCGCTGTCTGGATCGCGCCATTCTTATGTGACATCATATAGCTGCTATTAGAGTTCCCACTTCATATTACTTTCAATTACACTTTTCCAAGTAGAATCTTGGAAATCCCATTTTAATCTTAGGCAAAAATTTAGGTTTGGTATTAAAAAAAGTTTCTTATGCTTACTAAGGCTGCATTTTGTGTTTGGGATAAAAAATATAGAAAAAAACAGTGAAATTGTTGTGAAATATTATTAACTAAAAATGACTGTTCTCAATTTTTATATATTTAAAAATGTAATTTATTCCTGTGATGCAGAGCTGAATTTCAGCATCATTACTCCAGCCTTCAGTGTCACATGATCCTTCAGAAAGCATTCTAATATGCTGATTTGATTTAGTTATTTTACTAAATAAAAGTATTATATGTCTATTAGAAGGAAGGTGTGTTTATGTCTTTTGATTTCATTTTGCAGTGCCTCCGTCTCCTGACACACACTTTCAACAGTGACTACCAGATGTGCAACAGCATCAGTGACTGCAAGGTAACCTGGACTTAGGTAGTTCATTCAGTTTGATTTGTTCCAGTCTGGTTGTTTTTCACGGTTTTCTGTCTCTTTCAGTTGTCAGATATCTCTCCTATGGGCCGGGATCCATCTGTTACCAGTTTCAGCAGTGCTACTCTCACACCCTCCTCCACCTGCCCCTCTCTGTCAGACTCTCGGTACAGTTCAGATGTTAAAAAAACAAACGATACATTCCAAATACAGTCTTCTAAAAGTGAAGTATCCTAAAAACATCTGTCTTGTCCAGGACCCCTGAAGCTAATTCTCGTGCCACCAGCCCCTCATGCTCAGACTATGAGAACTTCCCCATGGTGCCCATTCTGGAAACATCCTACCTGGCCCGTGCCGGCAAACACGAATTCCTCAACCTTCTGCCTGATATTGAGGAAATGAGACCTGGGTGAGAGTTTTGACATACCTGGCACATTTATTTTTGCGTTTAGTCCATTCTCGCTAGGATCAATGTGAATTTGTGCACTTAAAATTGTTGCTGTAAATAAATATGCTGGTCTTCACTAAGGTCTGTGGTATCAAAGAAGGGATTCCTCAGTTTCATGGAGCCCCGCTCCAACTCTTGGGTGAAGCACTTTGTGGTGGTGCGTCGGCCATACGTGTTCATCTACAACAACGACAAGGACCCGGTCGAGAGAGGAGTGCTGAATTTATCCACTGCCCAGGTGGAGTATAGCGAAGACCAGCAGGCCATGCTCAAGGTGAAGCCTCAAATCACATTGCAACAGTTGGTTTCCAAATAGTGAATATGTCTTAATTATTGCTTTTTTGATTGATTGCAGACACCTAATACATTTGCTGTGTGCACCAAGCACAGAGGGATCCTCCTGCAGGCCAACAATGACAAAGACATGAACGACTGGCTATACGCCTTTAACCCACTCCTAGCAGGAACGATAAGGTACACATCCCAACCTTTGCCAGAAAAAAAAAAGGTTTTTATGCAGTATTTTTGGTACGATTACCTATAGTTAGCCCAGTCTAATGTGTCCTCTCCACCTTTATTTTGCAAACATTCTTTGCATTGGGTAAAAAAAATATCAAACTAAGGCCCTGTTTACAAGTAATCGAGGGAGACTCATTTCCATTTACACCTCCAAGTTTCTTTTGTCCACTTTCGACCACTTCTGTCATGATTTCTTTGAGGGGAGGGTCTATGAGGGTAAATGTCTGGGCTTTTCCATATTTTTTGATCTAATGGATGAAATAAGCTCACACATTTTATATGAATGTGACCGTAGAACATACGGAGAGCAGAATCTTTTGTTTCTGCTCTGAAAGCAGCAAGGCCAGGCCAAACGCTGTGAAATCAGGAATGGTGAAGAAAATTGTGCTTGGTTTTGTCTTCTAACCAAACTTGGTTCTTCTTTAAAGCTGCTGTCTGTAGCTTTTTGGGGGGTTTAAGATGACCCAAAATACATATTTGAGAAAATAAATAACCAGCCAGTGTTCAAAACGATCTGCTTGCCTTAGCTTGATTCAAAGCGGTAAGCTTGTGATAATGTTTTTAATTCCAGTGGTACTGGTGGATTTCCCGCGGGAGATTCGAGCATGTCTTTGCGTCATTACATCACATCTGTACACATAAAGAAGAGTCTCGGCTAGTATAAGCTGAGCCGCACACTCTCCTCAAACATTGTGTTCATCCACGCTGTGCCGTGTCGAGGGTGTCATAAAGTTGATAATTCCGCAAATAACTGCAGTTGCAGATTTCGAACAGAGATGGCGACAAAGAGGAAAAACTGCCGACTGCAGCTTTAAGTCCTTTCTGGCTAGCGCACTTCCCATAATGTTTATGCGTTAGAGTAGGCGGTCCTTTGGTGTTGGTTTGAGCATATTCGACCACATGAGCATCTACACTACACTACGCGTTTTCGACTACCTCGAAAGAGGACGAGCTCTAAATGTTTTAGATCTCTCTTGAACCTGTTCTTGGACTCGTTCACCTGACTCTTTCCATGTTCGCCTACAGGTCAAAGCTGGCGAGGAGACGGTCCGGCCTGATGAAGAACTGAACGAGCGTGCATAAGTGCAGATAGTGCTCTTTTCTCTCTGTCTACCTTTACAGCGTACCAAGTGTGTTAACACTTCTAAATCTTTGTGGTTCTTGACGGTTTCCTCTTGTATGTAGATCTGTGGCTCTGTTCTCCTCTCCAGCAAATGAACTTTTGAGTTCCTGAACACCAAGTCCCTCTCCTCCCCTCTCTCTATTGTGTTATTGATTGGATTAATTCTGTCTTCAGTTTTCGTTCTTTGTCATAACTGAACCTCCTTCAAGTAGCATGTTGTAATAGTCTATTTGTGTGTGCACGAATCTTCAGGGCAGGTTCTGCTTTCACTTGAGTTACTCTCGTTTGTGAAGATCATCCTTACAGTGTTGTCTGCCAGGAAAATGTGGCAACAGCCACAACCCTCAGGAGAAAGTTGGCTTGCTTAAAAACAAAACAATAATGATAATAATAAAATATTATATTATAATGTATTATAATATAAAATATTCCATATTTAATTATCAACTTTCTCTGATAGATATAGAAAACAAAAACAAATAGCTTTGCTCCAGATATTGCTTAAAAAAAAACAGAAAAAGATTTTTAGATGGACCAACGCACTACTTGAAGATGCTTAATTTTCAAAACGAGACAAAAATTCCCCTAAACTGAATTTTATTGCAGTATTGGCTAATTGGATTTTGCTAAATCAAAGCAAGCCATGATACCGGTAGTCGAGATTTTGACCATGTACATACTGCCGTTTACTCGCCCAGCCTGTTGTAATGTATTTGCTTGACATTTAATTCCACATATCAAGGACTTAACAAAAAAAACACACCATTAACAAAATACAGTATGTAATCATAAGACGTATAATACCAAGGAAAGATGATCTCTCACATATCGGTAGCCTCCAGGAGTATTTCTTCAGTAGATTAGGCCAAAAAAATGGTGCAAAAGAATTACCTTAGACACAGAACACCTAACCGAATGAATCCATTTGTACATAACTTTCAGGATTACTGTGCATAACGCTATTCATGGGTTTCTATACTTACTGTATTACTAAAACACCATTTTCAGGGCTGTTTTAGCATGAAAGATCTGATGGGTTTGCCTCTTCTATAGACCAAACGAATGAGCGAGGTACTGATTTCATCGGTTACGGTTGATTTCCAAATGATGGATTCAATTATTTTTCGCCGTTTCTTGAGTCGGTAGGATCATTAAACCAGGCTTTTTTCTTCTTGAGAATTAAGCATCACTTTTTAATATTATTGAACGTTTACCATGTATCTCGACTGATTATCTTAACTTATTTTTATTAACATGTGATCAGTGTTTTACATTATACAATGAAAGGCAAGAAAGGCACTTTTCCTCATTTTTATTTAGCAGTGAAACAGACCAAGTTTGACACTAAAGCAGTTTCCTCACTGTCAGTAGAAATTGGGCCGTTTCTGCAGTTCACTGCAGTGCAGTGTGAGAAAAGGGATGGTATGTGTTCTGCTTTTTTTTATTGTTTTTGTTTTGAAAATCTTTGCTCTGTATGTTTGAAGACTTGCAGTTTGATGGGAGATTCAGGCGACGCAACAGTCCTCTGGTCAGACAACCAGCAGGAATTATTGTCACAGGAAGACTGATCATAAGAAGTCAATATTCTCGCTGCTCATATTTTCACAGGAAACGCATGAAAATGGCTCGGAGAGTCGAGTCCTTGGGTCAGCCAGCCCGTAGGCCTCATCCGAGCTGTTGGATTGTTATGGCATTTGTGAAAATATTGAAATTGAATATTCAGATCTGGCACTTAGTAATGAGCACTTAAGGATAGCTTTTATATAATTACACGAGTTGATGTTAGGAATGTTTGCCAGGGCAAAGGTTTTTGACTTTTTCTTTTTTTTTACCATCTTTGTTGAGTGGCTTGGTTGACTAAAGTGATATTCATAATGAATTTCATTAACCGTATTTATTGTTTTGCAATGTATATATTAGTTTGCAGCTCTTTGCACATAATGTGTTTATACAACTAACAACAGAACAAATAAAGCTTGAACTATGTTGTTGTTTTCTCGAATGAAAACCAAATGATTTTAGGCTGTGGTGTTTTACTCATTGAAGTGGACTTTGAATGTACCTTGAATTTCACAAGAAAATGCATGAATTATCTGATGAAAGAAGAAAAATATCTTAATTAGGGACTGACATGTTGCTGTGCTTCTTAGTTCTCGAAGTAGGAATTTGACCATGTTATAAGGGCACTTTTTCACATTTAGGTTAGATACGGATGGCAGAGTTGTGACGAGGCCTGTTCATTATCACTCCTAACGTCAGGGAATATATTTTCTAGAAATATAACATTATGTTTGGCTTTTCCTGATGCATTGACCTCATGCATTTTTTTTCCCATGCTGCCTTTGAAGCAACCCTGGCTTTACTGTATCACCCTTATCAGAAGCCTAATGTTTCCAGATGAACATCACTCCCTCTCATTGTGATGAAACAACAGAAAACAGTTCAGCCATTTTCATTAACACTGTACATTATTTGTCAGATTGGCTTCATTTTCATACTTATTTTGTAAATATTTCATGTTGTATGGAACTTGGATTAAAATGTAAATATGTCTTCTGTATTTGTAATAATTATAATCCATTCGCTGTATAGCCTAGACGTGTAATGCATATATCTTAATTCTGTGTATGGTAATCTTGCACCATTGACCTGTTTAGTGAATGAGGTAGAAAAATAAAATTACAACCAGTGCATTAGACGAAGAATGGATCTCGTTTTGTGTCTATCTTCCCTCAATACTTAGCATTATATATTTAATTTTTATCTTGTCTACATTTAGTGTCTTAGTTTCAATTATTTAGTTAAAGTAACTTTTCACATTTTCACAATATTTAACGTTCGATTTCTACTCAAATTTAGATATTTTTAATGAGATCTGAGAGCAATTGAAACTTTGCCAGTTGAGTTCATAAAGCTATCATAAAAATAATACATATGAAAATAGTCAAAATGAGTTTGTTTGTTAACTGATGACAAAATTTTCATTTTTGGGTAACTATTCCTTTAAGATGAATAAAAGCTTGTTTTATTAAATAATTGACAAAAGCATCTAACAAATACTAACCCAAGAGCTGAGCACATAAAAACAAAACAAAAAAAATTTGACACGTTATGTGAAGTCTGATTATATCATGCATAAAATGAAAAATTATGCATTTATTTGAATAAAGTAACTTTTTTTTAATATTGCAATTTTTATAAAAGAAACAAAAACGGCTATTTAACAGTTTTACGTATTAATAATACATAATCGAAACAGCTATTTAATAAAGTTTATCTTCAAGCTTCTCAAAAATTTAACTAATTGTCTATTAGTCATTAATAACGTATTACTAACCTTAAAACGGAAAAATTATTTCATATAGCCGTTTAATATGCATTATTTTCACAATTCAACTTTTAAACGCATATAGTTTCTCAAATCATAAGTCGTTATTTGTAAGTGTAGTAATCTACTTAATTAATAATTAAACAATTTGATGAAATTTGATACACTTTACACATGCAACTTTGTCCTACAAAGTCAAACGTCAGCCTCAGAGTTCATCAGAGAAAATCTATTTCCCCATTTACTTTCATGCCAAAAAAAAAAAAGGTGTCGTCCACGTACAGCTCGTCAACTTCATCTGACAGACGGGGAGGAGGGACAGAACGAGATAGCCAATGAACAGCCTCTAATCTCTGCTCAGAAGCCTCCACCAATCACAGATGGAGATACGGATGACGCCACTACCACTGTCATGTGTCCGGCGTGTTCATTGGGAGTTGGTGTAGTGCTTCTGCTCAGGCCGTGAATGAGGAAGTTCATCAGTGACGGAGTTGCTGTAGTGAAATCACAGATCGATAGTGTCATTTTAAGACAGAACCAACCTTTAACCATGGCTCAGTAAGTATGAATTCTGTCTCTAAAACAATAAGTACAATGATATTAAATTTCTGTGGCACCTTGGCCTGTTTATATTACAATTATAATGTGATTTGTTCAAGTTATTTCGCATTATCAGCATTCATTCGATCTATACTAATCTATCTACTTACTATTAAGCACTTTTTCAGACATAGACTTAACGTTGTCATCTCCTATATGGTCATCCAACCAGATTGACATTTGTCATAAACACTCATTTAAAGAAGTTTCATTCTGTAATCAAATATTATTGTTTCTTCTTCTTCTCATAATCGCTATATTATTGACTCCACAGAGCAGATATTGCTCTCATTGGTCTGGCTGTGATGGGTCAGAATCTGGTCCTAAACATGAATGACCATGGATTTGTGGTAAGTCACTCACCAGTGCAGTTACATTTCTCCATTTCTCATTTTCTTGCATAACCCATGGTTCACATCGTGTTTAAGGTGTTATTATAACTATTGTCGTTCCTCAGGTCTGTGCGTTCAACAGGACCGTCTCCAAGGTCCATGAGTTTTTAAACAATGAAGCCAAAGGCACTAAGGTGATCGGTGCCGAGTCCCTTGAAGAAATGGTGTCTAAACTCAAAAAACCTCGTCGCATCATCCTCCTCGTCAAGGCAGGACAGGCTGTGGATGACTTCATCGATAAACTGGTAAATGTCACCATGAATCGACAGTCCTAGTTTGCTTTGTCACCCTGCCAAAGTGATCTGCCATTTTTATCTTTATATTGTAGGTTCCTCTTCTTGAACCTGGTGACATCATTATTGATGGTGGAAATTCAGAGTACAGAGATACAACGGTGAGTTTGTCAATCCAAAACGAGACCGATTAGAGTTCGTGATTATATGAGGTGATGCCGTTCTGGTTTTTGATCGAAATGTTCATGCTCCTCACATACAGAGACGTTGTAAGAGCTTGAAGGAGAAGAATCTTCTGTTTGTGGGTAGTGGAGTGAGTGGGGGAGAAGAAGGGGCGCGTTATGGTCCCTCCCTGATGCCTGGAGGACATAAGGATGCCTGGTGAGGACAAGCATGTATTAAATAAATTCTTCTAAAAATAATAAATAATTATGATTATATATACTGTTCAAAGATTTGGGGTCTTATGCTGAGAAAAAAATACAATAAAACAGTGATAATGTGAAATGTTATTATAATTTAAAATGATGGCAAAGCTGAATTTGTCTTCAGTGTCACATGATACTTCAGAAATTATTATAATATGCTGATTTGGTGCTCAAGACACATTTCTTCTTCTTATTATTAGAAGAAAAGAAAAAAAGTTCATGTCACTTGGTCAATTTAATGCATCCTTGCTGAATTCATATATATATACATACATAATAGTATTGTATATGCATTGGTTGACATTTATGTAATCTAATTTTTATTTGATTCCTTCAGGCCACACATAAAAGAGATTTTTCAGAGCATTGCCGCCAAGGTGGGCACAGGAGAGCCGTGCTGCGACTGGGTGAGTATTAGTTATCAGTTGATGTGCAGGCATTTATATAAGCTGTGAATGCACTTCTTTTTTTTTATTCACTGTCTTCTGATATTCCTGTAGGTTGGAGATGAAGGAGCGGGACATTTTGTTAAAATGGTCCATAATGGCATTGAATACGGTGATATGCAGCTGATCTGTGAGGCTTATCATCTGATGAAGGATGTGCTGTGTATGGACCATGACGAAATGGCTCAGGTAATTCATCAACCTCATTTAATTACTACACTTTTTGTAATGTAGAAGAACAGTCCCTGATGTTGTAATGCTTTAATTCCCCTCTCTATTGTCATTTTTTTTATTTCCCCCTTCCTTGTTTTGCTGGTATTTTGAAATACACCTCACCCTTTTCCTTCTAAAGGGCTGTTATGGTCTACTTCCTCTTGAGATTACATATTTTTGTGTTTGGTTTACCCATCAGGCCTTCGATCAGTGGAATAAGACAGAGCTGGACTCTTTCCTCATTGAAATCACCGCCAACATCCTGAAATTTAAGGACGCAGATGGCACTCACCTGCTGCCCAAAATCAGAGACAGCGCCGGGCAGAAAGGCACCGGGAAATGGACGGCCATCTCAGCTTTGGAATACGGCACGCCTGTCACATTGATCGGTAAGATGAACTCTTGCGTAATTTACCCCAGGTATGAGTGTGTTCTGCTGTTATTTACATACAGAGGTTGAGAGTCACTTGGCCTTATAAGAACATGTTGAATGAAGCGTCTCTATAAGCAGCTTTGCTGTTCACCTCTTCAGCTCATGTGACATAAGTGGGATTTTCTGTTCTCTCCTGTGCTGTGGCTTTTGGTGTATGGCTGAATAATAAGTGTCCAGTGTGCATTGCCACTGAAAATGTTACATTCATAAATATTTCTATACATTTTCATGCCTTACAAACTTAAACATTTGGTTATTTAGCATGTGAATATATTTTGAATTTGCAAGAATGATTGGCAATAGTTTATTTTTATAGTACCACATTTCGTAGTGCAGGTTTAGATCAGTATTAATGTTTTCTATAGCACCTTAAAAAGCTAATTTAACATTTAATGAAAAAAAAAAAATATATATATATATATATATATTTATTAGGAATGCATTTTTATATCTCGGGTTATATATATATTTATATATCGCGATTAATCGCATCCATATAATTTTATATATAAATTATATTTTTTCCTTAAATATACATGTATATATGTGTATATATATATATATATATATATATACACACAAAATAATTATACACAGTGCACCCACATATATTATGTAATCACAAATTTTTATTTTGGATGTGATGTGTATATATATATATATATAAATGCATACCTAAAAAACTATCCTAAACCTTTAAAAATCCTTTTAAAAAGTTAATTGGCCTCCTTTTTACCATGGGGATTTGTGGTGGATTCATGGTTTGGAAATTGGAAACATTATGTTACTCTAAGATTGTTCAATAACAGTTGATGCATTATGTTTTTATGAAGCTGTTTTGAAAAGTAATTAACTATACAAATAAACTTGACCTGACTTGACATGTATTTTTAAGAGCAGGACATGGGCTTGTATATTTAGTGTCAGTTAAATGGATGGTTGTGCTGCCAACAGAAGGCTGTTTGTGCAGCACTGAAGCGTGAGAGAGTAGACATGATTTGTATGCTTGTAGAGAAGGATTTTCGTCTCTCACTAGGCCGCATTCCAGTGCTGAGTTCACCATGACTGGCTGTTTTCCTCCACCTACCTCTTCCCACACTTGTTGGCCTTGGGTTGGGTGATAAATAATACAAAGTCATGCTGCTTCTAGTCTCTTGTGTTTGTAGATGTGGCAAGATCTGCCTATTACTCAGTACACCATTGAGAATTGCATTACCAGTGTCAACCGTGCCAGTGCCTGGTACCAGATAACGTATGAAGCCAATTATACATTAGGACTGGTGTTTCCTGAACACATGCTGAATAATGGCTCATTATTATATTGAAAAAAAAAAATGAAAATCCAGCTTTGCCATGTCAAGATGACGATATTAAAACAAAAAGTAATTTTAAATTGTAATACTATTTCACAATATCACTGTTATACTGTTTTCTTTATCAAATAAATGCAGCTTTCGTTGACCCCAAACTTTTTAATAATTGTATTTTAGTCATAAGATTATTTTTCATTCATTTTTTTTAATTAGTTGGTTTTTGATACATTTTATCAATAGACTAGATAATTCAGTGTATGGAATATACTATGTATGTATTGCTTTCCTCATGTGGTCTCTGACATGGTCTAATGGCGATTCTAATTGAATGATGTGAGCAGAGATGCAGTGTGTCACTGGAGCTGATTGTGTGTGTGTGTCGTTCACTCACAGGGGAAGCTGTCTTTGCCAGATGTCTGTCCTCTCTGAAGGATGAGAGGGTTCAGGCCAGTAAGAGTCTCTCCGGCCCCCAGGGTGTCAAATTCACTGGAAACAAGACGCAGTTTCTGGAAGATATTAGAAAGGTGGGATAGACTTAAAATACAGATTATTCATATCCAAGTTTTATGTAATCATATTTATATTTAAATGTAAATAAGTTGATGTAATATAGCATGGTGTATATTTTTTGTTGTTAATTATAATGTGGAGTGTTGTTTTGATTTGTTTGTATTTGTTGTTGTTTCTTTTCCAGGCTTTGTACGCCTCAAAGATCATTTCGTATGCTCAAGGCTTCATGCTGCTCCGACAGGCTGCCATAGAGTTTGGCTGGTCTCTAAACTACGGTGCTATTGCCCTGATGTGGAGAGGTGGTTGCATCATCCGCAGGTGAGCAAAAAAATAAAAATAATAATTCATAATGTTATATGCTATATACAGATTGCTTATATTTAGAAAGGCAGTGTCTGCTGAAATACTCAACAATGTAATCATATAAAACTTCATGTTTTTGTCACCCGGTGAATTTTGCAACTCTGTAAATACTAGGAAGTGGTGATAATGTTTCATGTAAAAAAATCCCACATGCACAGAAATGAGGAAACTGTTTGATTTTTACAATATCCTAACTGTAGATAACGGTTATGAATCTTACATTGGCAGTGTTTTCTTGGGAAAGATCAAGGAAGCGTTTGACCGGAACTCAGAGCTGCAGAGTTTGCTGCTGGATGACTTCTTCAGTAAGGCTGTGCAGGACTGTCAGGTACAGGAAGTGACCACACATAGCTCCATTTCCTTTAAAAGTGCCACTAAAGGCATATAAAAAGTGTCCCTAAAAACTAATGTGCGAAAACTATGTCCACTGTGCCCTCCAAATATATACACCATGAACACAGTCCAAACGGATCTGACACTTTTACTCCAACTGGACTGAAAAATGATTTCATTCATTTATTTATACGGGCAAATGTGTGCTATAATAATCATATAGTATATTTATTTCAATACTGCGTGCTGTTACTACATGAAAGCCAAACACAAACCATTTGTGTGTGTGTGTGTGTGTGTTTACCAGGGCTTCAATGCAGCGTGGAATTTTATCAGTACATTTAAAGTACAGCAAACATTATTATACTAGATAGCAGATCCTGGAGTTATTTTGAAAATATGATTTTCTAAATGAATGTATTCAGTGACAATATTATTTTAAAACTTATAACAGGAGTTTCTAATGTATGCAGTCAGCTAAAGTGTAAAAGCAAATCAAACGTAATCCTGTAGTTTAGGATAGTTTTAAGAAAATGTTTGAGTTACAATATTCCAACAATTATTTGGCAACATAACATACATAGTCAGAATGTAACATGCATGTTAAATATGGTCTTTAAAAATCTACAAAGAACTTTGGAAATGTGTAGAAATCCTGAAAATGAATCTAAAGACTAGCTGGTACTACAACCATGTTGAATGTGTTTTTAGTATATAAACGTGGGCTGTGTTTTGCAGGACTCGTGGCGTAGGGTAGTAAGTACAGGTGTGCAGCAGGGGATCCCAATGCCGTGTTTCACCACCGCCCTGTCCTTCTACGACGGTTACAGGCACAACATGCTCCCAGCAAACCTGCTGCAGGTAAACCTCTCTCCAACACAAACAACCTCTCTAACTAGCCATATGGGAGATCACAGGGATAACTCATGGACATTTATGGTAATAGCCAATTTATTTCTTTTTTTGTTTTATTTTTAACACACACAAAAAAGTTTTTGTCTTGCATTAGACTCTGAATCTTTATGAGTCTGTCTTTTTTATTTGAATGCTTAAGCATTTGTTCTGAAAATCATTATTATTAGTTTATTTGATAGGGACCATGCATATTCATGAACATTGTTGTAGGATACTACATCATGTAAATATGCCAGAATGAGTAAACAAATACTACTTTTCGTCTGCAGTGCCCAGGCCGTTAACAAAAACAAATAAAATAAAATTTCGAACAGTCATACAGCATTCATTCAATATATCAACAATACACATATGCATTGATATTGCAGACAACGCATAAATAAGAATAAAAACAAGACATACATGATAACACAAACATACATTCACCACTAAACTCTCTCTCAGTATTTATCATTGGATATCACTAATTTCACCTCCAACATTGTGTCTCTATTCAGGCACAGAGAGACTACTTCGGTGCGCATACGTATGAGCTGCTATCAAACCCTGGGAAGTTCATCCACACTAACTGGACAGGCCATGGAGGGAAAGTGTCCTCCTCATCCTATAATGCCTAAAATGATGAGTCGTGTTAGGTTAAACAGCAAAGAACAACATCTCCTCTTGATGAAGGACCAGAGCAGCTGATCACATTCCTCCTGAAGAGCTGATGTCCAGCCCAAAATAGAGTTAAAATTTCTATTTATATTAAATCAGTAAATGCACTATTTGTAAGCTTTTTTCTTGTAGTTTCAATGTCCACTGTAGCAAACATTGAGTCCGAGTGTGGTTTCTGAGATTCTTCCTGCTGTAGACCAGTCTTGCTTCGCCCCCAGAGTTCACAGCGTTAACCCTCACTGCATTAGGCTAAATAAAGATTTCAATCCCTTTTTAATTAGCTTTTGTCTTCTTCACTCTCAGGCTTTCTACCGCAAACAAGATTTACTCTTGCTACTATTTTTAACTGTAAATACTAGGTTTGTAAGTTGTTTATTTGTATGTACTTTCAATTTGTCACCAGGAGAGGGCAGGGATTTATTTTTTTGCAGTAATGAGCTTATGTATGTTAGTAATGGGCTCAGCTGAGTGATTATGATAATAGCCCACATATAATATACACAACCTACAATGTTTTTACCTGCTAACAGACAGTTGAAATTAATATTTATAAATTCCACAGTGTAAAATGGTCTCACATCATATTTTATCTCATATTTCCTTGTCTACTAAATATGACAAGATAAAACGTATATGTAAATATCTTGAAAGGTCTTGACACATTCCTGATTTTAACATTAAAGCCAAGATACTTAGATGAGAGGACCTTTTGGACCTTGAACCGTTTGGTTCCCAATGAAGTCCATTATATGGAGAAAGATTCTGGAGTGTTTTCATCAAAAACTTTAATTTCTTTTCGACTGAAGAAAGAAAGACATGGACATCTTGGATGACATGGGGGTGAGTAAATTCTCAGCAAAAATCTTTTTAAAAGTGAACTACTCCTTTAATGCACTAACTGGTAGCTTTCATGTTTATCGCAGGCAGGTTGTAAAGGTTTCAAGTTATATTTCAAAAAAATGTTTTCATTTAATTTTTATTCATAATAATAACAACAACTCCTCGGTGACACACTTCTGATCTATATTACTTCATATTAAACTGGCAGAGTACACAATTACAGAAAGTCTGGTTATTGTAAAGTCTAACGTAGTACATTTTTACCATAATGCTTTCTGATTTGTAAGACATGTTTATTGTTGAAGAAAAGAAAGATTAATAAATGGGATTATAAAGGCTGTACAAATATGATTTGCTCTTGGTTAAGTCACACTGGCTTCACCTTTATTCTGAATTCATCTCCACCCTGTTTAAAAGCAGCCGTTTTTCCAATGGTCCAGCTATTTGAGAAAGCTTGTAATAAAGCTCAAAGAACTGGAAACGTGCAACATCTTAATGTATTGTTTAAAATGCTACAAGTACGGCATAACGAATACATCGCAGGCAAATGGTGCTGACTCATCATGGTGAATGAGGTGATTCAGCACAAGGAGAGCCAGGACAGGAAGTGAAAACCCTCTTTTGACCTGTCTGCTGATTAATTATGCATCAGCAGCAACGGGGAGGAGTCAGATTACGCATCGAGTCCGACACAAACAGATGCTGAAAAGAGATGCTGCAGTTTGAACTGACAAATACCAAAGATCAACAATTCCTTTTAGAGCTGATGTATGTATATAATCAAGCATGATTCATCTTTATGCATGATTACGGTTGTTTTAAGGTGACGTCAGGGTGCCTTTTAGAGCATGTGGGGATTGTATTTGTTGATGTATATCAGACAGGAATTATAAAATAAATTACTGAACATTTGATAAGGATATTTTTACGATTTACCCTTTAAAATGAAAGTAAAATAGTCCAATTATTAGTTTACTTAAACATGCTAACTTGCCATCTTAATTAACAATAATTTAGACTAAATTAGGTTATTTCCTAATGGCTTTCCTATCCTACTGTACCAGTATCTTTTTTTAGGGTACCTTTGTAAAACATGACAATGGGAGCTGGCTGGGACAATCGTGGAGCTATCGAGAGAAGCATGTTCATTATGCGGATGCTGCTGAGCCTGTTTCCTCTGGTCCTTGTGGTCTGGAATGGTGAGGCGTTACCTGTACCAAACAAATTATCACAAACCAATGAGGTGAGTCTCTAATTTTTAGCAAGACACTACTGGCAGAACTATTGTTGCATTTGTAGATTTCAATTTCAATGCATATTTTTTAAATGCCATTCTTTTCTCAAGCAACCTACACCAAACTTTCCATGCTTATTTTTATATCTTGAGGGTTTTTTTTTACAGAGGTTTTTTCATATTGCATTCACCTGAATTTAAAACATTTAGATTTTTTTTTTCTGACTGCTGACATTATTTTCTGATTCATTGAGTGATAAAAGAGATATCTGAAATCCTCTCTTTAAAAACATTTAACTCTAATTATGTCAACAAAATGAAAGAAGAATTCTGATCCTATTATCCAATGATAGTTTCGGCTAATGAAAACCCATGCATATTTAATTAGATAATGCCTCATTTGCGTATTTAAACAACATTTCAGTTACAATTTTACCGTATACACCTGTGGTGATTTTGGGGTGTAAATCAAATCCATGTGGTCATATTTGTTAGTATTAGTATTTCCTAAGATCTACATCATAAGCTAAACATAACTGCACTGCAGTGTTTTAATACTGTTAATGCAGTAAAAGTCAATAGCAGTGGTCCAATACTCAAGCCCTCAGAAATGTATCTTGTTTTCTAGATACTTACCAAAGACCAAAAGGACTTGTTGAAGATGATGATGACAGATATGGCAGAGCTGAACCTCACTAGTAAAGAACTAGCTGATCTTGACCCTGATATTCTGAATGGCACTCTGGGAGAGAATTCTGTTGTTGAACAGCCAATCCCTAAAAATAAATCTCCATGCAAGCTCTTCTACTGGAAGACCTTCTCCTCATGTTAAAACTGGAAACCAGAACAGACACTGATGATACGTCTGTTGAAATCTACAGTCCTGCCTTTACAGTTTGCCAATATAACCATACATTGTATTTAAATCAATATGTATCCCTTGGCTTGCTGTTCTTGTATTGTATTTTATGCCTAAAGACATTTACAGTGTGAAACAGCTTGTTTGAATTAACAGCAATATTCAAAGATACAGTAGTCTTTTGCATGTACACTTTATACTGTTTGTCATCCAAGTCCAAAGAAACGTGCTAATAAAAGTTCAACAAATCTCTTCATGTCAATCCCAATTTTAAAACACCTTTAAAATTATGACTAGCATTAGTCTGGGTTTCCTCAAACTGCCTACAGATTTTCGCCTCATTTAGGGAACCAATCACAGAACGGGGAGGGAGCAGCAAGACGATGACGACATCTATGCAAGTTGCAACACACCACAGTTTGTTTATACGGATTCAACATGGCAGCAGACGCGAAGCTACCTTTTGATGCAGCCTTAGATATTGTTTAAGTAGTTTAGAATACAAGTTTGTTTAGAAAAAAAGAGCCGCTTTTGGCGTTAAACTTCGCGAGACCCCGGTCGTTATTGTTGTCTCTCAACCTTGGAATATCTGCCGCTTAGCTGTGTACCGAGAAAGAAAATGCAATTGTCGATACCTAGCCTACTTCTGTTCGGCAGTCCCGAGGCCTGGATGAGCGCAAAGTGGCAAGACATGTTAGCCACGGAGTTGTATAGTACCAACCTTCTAGGCATCGTCGTCGACGAAGTCCATATAACTTATAAATGGTAAGTGGTATTTATTAATATCATATTGTGCCACTAAGTTGTGTTGCTTTTCAATATCAATATACAGCTACCGCTTTAGTAGCATAACTTTCAGCTGTGCACACGTGCCCGATTAAAGTTGTTGACACTTTAGTCATTAAATTATTTTTTTTTTAACTTGTGAAGTACAAGCGCAAACAATTTCCAATGCAAATAACAACTTCAACATCCCTCTGGGCTTCATCGTAAATGTGTTACACTAGCTTCCTCCCGGTCAAAAACGGACGAAGCCTTTTACTTTTCCCCAGGATAACCGTTCAAATATATTTTTGTTCAATAATATTTTCTGATTATTATTTAGAATTTTCAGAGTTTTTTGATATTTTGCATTAATTATATAATTTTTAAGAGCTATTTTTCCATTAGAATTAATATATATATTTTTTTCAATAAATGCATTTTTTTTTATAAAGCTGGCACTCTATTTTGATGTGAATTCACATCAAAATATAGTGCCAGCTTTATAAAAAAAAAAAATGTTCTAGCAGAAGAGCGCCACCTTGTGGCTTTAAAAATAGTTACATGTGTGCAATGTCCTGTACAGCCTTTTGATTCCTGTTGTTATTTTAGACATGATTTCTCTATCTTATTCGTTTTTTTTTATTTAGATATATTTAGATATTCTAAAAGACAACTCATTTATTTTTTTAAACAATTTTTTAGATAAGTATCAGGTTTTGCATTATGATTACAATCAAACTATAGCATTTGGTTGAAAGGGAACAGAACGCAAACATTTTTACTCAGTATTTGATCATTCAAATAATTAAAGAATTAGTGATAATTCAAAACACTTTACAGACATTTTGCAATAAATTGGTATTTTTTTATTAATTTTTTATTCAATAAGTAATAAAAACTTCATAAGGGAACAGCAATTATGATCGAACAGAAATAAACAGAAAATAATACTTTTCTCTCTCTGTGTGTGTGTGCACACGCATTTGAGCGAGAGTCTCTTTTGTATTTTTATTTTTTTTATTTTTGCATATTCTCAAAATTTGCTGTTGCAGTCTTACCAGTGAATCGCTCTCTCTCTCTCTCTCTCTCTCTCTCTCTCTCTCTCTCTCTCTCTCTGTGTGTGTGCATTTGAGCAAGATTTTTTTTCATTTGTTGATTTTATTTTGCATATTCTCAAAATTTGCTGTTGCAGTCTTACCAGTGAATCTCTCTCTCTCTCTCTCTCTCTCTCTCTCTCTCTCTGTTTCTCTCTGTGTGTGAGCATTTGAGCAAGATTTTTTTTTATGTGTTGATTTTATTTTGCATATTCTCAAAATTTACTGTTAGTCTTACCAGTGAATCTCTCTCTCTGTGTGTTTGTGCATTTGAGCAAGATTTTTTTTTATTTGTTGATTTTATTTTGCATATTCTCAAAATTTGCTGTTAGTCTTACCAGTGAATCTTTCTCTCTCTGTGTATGTGTGTGTGCATTTAAGCAAGATTTTTTTTCATTTGTTGATTTTATTTTGCATATTCTACAAGTTTGCAGTTGCAGTCTTACCAGTCAATCTCTCTCTCTCTCTCTCTCTCTCTCTCTCTATACGCAACATGACATCATGACTTTTGCGTAAACATACACGCCACTTTCGAGTCAGGTGGCGTGTTATCTCCACGCATTTTGTGCTATCCGCGTGTATGCGTATATGTCTACGCCATTAACGTCCGCGTCATTCCGCGTGTCTGTATTTTTTTACAGTCTATGGTCTGAACACGCAGTCAAATCTCCAGTCATAAATGCCATTAACCCCAGTGACGGTTAAGTTTAGGTATGGGGTTGAGGTAAGTCATATCTTTTTTTTTTTTTTTACCTAGGATAGTAAGGGAACAGTCATAAATGCCATTAACCCCAGTGACGGTTAGGTTTAGGGACGGGGTTGAGGTAAGTCATATGTTTATATAACGTTAAGTCAACGGCGTTCATAAACACGCTGAAAGGCGATTATGCGTCTTGATAGCACGCCAAAAATGGAAATACGAATTGGCGTGTCATACACACGCTACTTCATGAGATCAGTCTGCTATGCGTGTGTGTGTGTGTGCATTTGAGTAAGATTTTTTTTTTCATTTGTTGATTTTTATTTTGCATATTTCTTACACTTTTTTTCTGCACAGTTGCTGACCTGTAGCTTGTACTACCAAAAGTTTCTCTGAGTTTTCCTGTTTTTTCGTATTTCCCATTCATTTCCTATGTCGGTCATTTTTGACCGGGAGGAAGCTAAGTGCTAATTTTTTTTTTACGACCCTTTAACAAATCAGAATCATCTCCTTGATTTTTTTTTTTTTTTGTGGTAATACAACAGAAGTCACCAAGTTTCAGCCCCATCCGATGAAGCAAAAAAAAATTAAACATTTCAAAACGTAACAGTTTTCGGTCATTTTTGACCGAAGAAGCCCAGAGGGTTAAGATTTGTGTTCTTCTAATTGACCTTATGCGCAGCTGCTCTACTTCCTGAACTTAAGCCAGCTCCTTGTTTCCTGTCTGCCATTATTGGTCAAATTGATTAATTCAGGTGTGCCTGACCTCAGTAGTCGCGGCAACAATAATCAGACACACCAGAATTAATCAAGTTTGGCCCGATAATAGCAGACAGGAAACAAGGAGCTGGCTTAAGTTCAGGAAGTAGTGCAGCGGTGCATAAAGCCCATTGAAACGATTGGCTATGAGCTACGTGCAGGTGCATTTGATAGACATTCTTAGCAGCCAATAAACGGCGCCGGGCATTCGTAAACCACGCCTCAAATACGAAAAATGAACATGTGGTTCCCAGACCCAAGTCTCAACGTTGTTATACTACGCCATTAGCTTAGCTTACGAAAATCAAGTGTAGTTTTGGCGCCACCTAATGTAAAGTGGAGAAAACTTATTTTAAGTAGAACATCATCTGACAGGTATGTAGTATTTTTATAAATATAGATCAAAAGCAAACTATAATATTAGACCGGACAGGTTAAATCGACAGCGTTAACACTCGGGTATTCAAAAATATAGTTGCCTCAGATTAAAAATAGAAAGAAGATACTTGCAAAAATAGTAAACAAGGCCCAAAACAGGACTCACCTGTAGGCTGCATGACTATCATCATCCACCTAGGACAGTAGTCCCATCAAAAATGGCTTGTTTTCAACTTTATAAATTAGTTAACTGATGATTTTAAGTCATTTAAGAATTTGTTTTTACATTCTAGCTTTAAAAACATGGTGGTCAAACTAATTAGGACATTTTCTTAAGTGTATATAAACCATTAATTAAAATTTAGTAAGCAAATGTATTGTTTTTTATATATTGAGTAGTTGTTCACTTTGAGGAGAAACTACCTGCAGTTGTTCTCACTGATATATACACAAACAGCAAAACTACTTAAAATTATGTTTGCAATGTACCAAAACAGTAAATTAAATTCAAGGACTAGCTTTACACTTCAAAACTTAAATGTAATGTTTACAATTACACAACTTTTCAGGTAAAAAAAAAAAAAAAAAAACAGATACAATTCATCTGTGTACGTTTATTATGTATTTTGAAAAAATGGAAATCCTGCCAGTGATTCAAGTCATTGATAACACAAACCTCATTCACAAAATCCTATGTTCAACCACAACAGGTCACTGCCTAATATGGAAAAAAAGGCCTTTTCAACTAAGTACACTATATTTACAGTGGGACAGATCACGTGAAAGCAATCAAACAGAAGGACTCAGTATCAATGACGTCTTGCGTACAAGCGCTGGAAATACACAAGCATGGATGTCAAGTCATTTGTGATGGGACTGATCCTTGAACTCATTGGTTTAACTCTGCTTTTAGTTTGCCTTGTATTGTCTTTAGTCATGCACTCCAGCCAATTGGGAATTGTCCATTGAAATTTCAATAAGGATTCCAGGGAAAAATGGTTACAGTGAAGTGACGTAGTCCCTTTTCAGGTTAAAGGCATACAGCAGCAGTCTCCACAGATGGACTGTGTGAACTTCAGTCTTCAGGTCTCCCATTATAGACTTCACTCAGGGTTCTGAGGTAAACCTGGGCCCGCCGAGTCCAACGTTCCTATACATGCGAATTAAATAAGCGTTTGCAATTCGATTAATGTCTTCAAACAAATAAGCCACTATCAAAATAACTAGTCAAATTATTCTTTTTTTTTTATTCGAGTTCCCTTAGAGTCACAAAACATATAAAAAGCATTCAAAACACATAACAAAAGAAACCTTTTGAAGCATTCTTCGCTTTCATCATCAATACATCACCCCAGTTAAGCCACTCAGAGCTCACGCTCACCCTCATTCGCCACCCACTCCCAGAGCCCCGCCCACAGACAGCATCACATCACGCTCACACATGAGTTCAGTAACAGCGAGATAGAACACACACCATACACAGCATTCACATCAAATTAAGCAAGAACACAAATACTTAGTAGATCACTTAAACATTCCACTACATATATCTTTTTTTTGTTTTTTTAAATGCAGCTCTTTAAATATGATTGCAATATAAGAAAGGGAGGAAGGTAGACAGAACAAGAGGGACGGAAGAATGTAAATGAATGTCCTTCTGATGGTCCTACAGAAAAAAAAAAACACTCGCTGCCTCTGTTCACACTCGCTCACACAGGTTCTTCTCACAGCCATCACGTCGCTTTTCGGCATCGCACACTTGCGTTCAAGTTCTCTCTCTCTCTCAGTGCGTTCGCTCATTCAGTCTCTCACTCGTGGCGCACCAACAATCCATCACCATTTCACTCTCAGCTCTCAAAAAAGCGGACAGATTTCATCCATGAAAAGGGGGAAAAAAAGACAACACCCACCGTCTAACACAGTATATGCAGAGTGAAGCTGTGCTCTTTGATGGCAAAGCATTTACACATGGGAAGAAGGGAACTGATACTGAGATCTCTCGAACATTGCGGCCAACGAGGGGCTTCTTCCCGGGAAATTGGAAAAGAGGTGATGAACTGTAGAAGAGATTTATGAAGGCTTGACCATAAAAAACGTTGAGGGGAAGAAAAAAAAAAAACTGCAGAGAACAACTCAAATTGCTTTCCACATGGAGCATCTTTAAATGTACTGGATGCTCAGATATGTGGGCTTACTGAAAATAAAATACATTTTATCCATAAGGGACATTTTTTTTATAGTGTTCATTTCACTCCTAACAATTCCAACCACTAAATGAATCTTAAAGAGCAATCATCATCATCATATGTATACGAAGAACATTCAAAGTTTTACTAAATCAAAGGCAAATATGTAAGGGACATAATATCTGACTAAACTTTCTTCTCTCAAAATACTTACCATACAACCTAGATATTAGGATACTTCATAACCCAATTCAAATCCCTCTACATTCCCCAGCTGGACTTTGTCTCCATGCTAGATCCAAAGCCGGAGTTGAACCCACTGCCCGTGCCCGTGTTAGTGCCCGCCCCCCACCCGAGACTAGCTGCGCTGCCGGTGTTGTAGTTATTGCTGCTTGGGTTGTAACTCTGGTTCTGATCTCTACTAGCACTGTTCTGCCCGCTAGGAGCGGCGCCGGAGGGGGCTGTCTGATTCTGCTGATTGGCCAGCATTCCCATCATGCCCCAGCTACTCTGCAGGGCTGCCTGAGCTGCTGCCATCATGGCTGGATTCAAGCTAAGGGCCCCAAAATTCACATTGCTGTTTGGACTGCGACTACTGCCAAAGCCCTGCCCCCCAAACCCCCCGAATCGCCCACGATCCATCATTTGCCTACTATTATTGTGCTTAGGCTCAGCGTTGGAGATGTGCACACTGGTTCCTTTGATGATCAGGTCCTCACCACACAGAGACTGGGCAACCTGGAGGGAGAGGGGATCGGTTAAAACGAGCAGAGAACGTGAGCAAACCAAATCACGAGACTGAAACGGACCTGATCATCTGCAAAAGTGACGAAGGCAAAAGCTCGGAAAGGTTTGGGGATGAACACGTCTGTGACTTCGCCATACTGCATAAAAAACTGTCTAAGCTCATCGGTCGTCATGTCCTCTGTGCAGCGGCCCACAAACACTTTCCTGCTTCTCATAGGCTCATCAGGGCCAGCCTGTTCCAGGAAATACTAAATCATTTTGATAGAAAACAGGGACCATTCATGCAGTGTTCAGAACGACAAGGGCATCACAATACATTTGAAAGATGAAGTGTGTATTTTCAAATTTAATTCTAAAACAGCTTAATACTTCTAAACACAAATCTCTTGAACTATGTGTGGTATTATGTGACTTAAGTGTTGTAAACATACCTTTGAGTTGGGAAGTTTGCAGTCGCACCATCTTCCATCGATCATATGCCGTTGGGACATGGCTTTTACTTGTGTTTCGTATTCTGTAAATCTCACAAAGCCAAATCCTTTGGAATTTCCAGTTTTTGTATCTCTCTTCACCTGAGGGAAACGGTAATGCTCAGTGTCACAGCTAACAATACAGAATGCATGATACATGACTTTATTTGTGTAAGAGTGAACTCAATTCTGTCATTAATTACTTACTCATGTCTTTCAAAACCTGTTTGACTCTTCCTCTCATGGAACTCCAAGGAGTTAATTAACTCCAAGGAGTTAATTAATATCAAATTTTGAGCAGCTGTCATTAATTACTTTCCTCTCATGGAACTCCAAGGAGTTAATTAATATCAAATTTTGAGCAGCTTTTTCCACACAATGAAAGTGAATGGTTACTATTAACCCTATGGTATTCCTCACTTGATCCTCGGCAGTTAAAATGGACCATACTGGCAATATTGTGCACAAATAGTGTTGCCTTTTTTAATTGTGTTTTTGTAAAACAGCCTAAAAACTTGGCAGTCACAGACGAAAACCCATCATAAAGGTTTGGGACGACATGATGGTGAGTACATTTAAGTTTTTTGTTTGTTTAGGGTGAACTATCCTTTTAGGTTTGTTCATACTAACCTGCACCATGATCACCTCTCCAAAAGTGCCAAAGTAATCTTTCAGGTCTTGCTCTGTTGTTTTCCACGGCAAACCAAGCACAATCAAATCTGATGTTTTCTGCACACCTCTCTTGATCTTAACAGCCGATGCAGCATCCATTTCATCCATCTTCCTCTTGTTATCTGAAAAGTGCGTTCGTTTGCACATCAAAATGCTTTAAGACAGGGATTTGCAATGGATGACATACTCCATATTTTCTGTGGATCAACAATTCCCAAATTATAGGATGTCCTTGCAATCAAATAAGCACAATATTAACAAGATCTGATCATACCTTTGGGATAATTAACCACGTACACCAGATTGCCCCAGTCTGCTTCGGGTGCATGAAGAACCCCCTCCACTAGTCGGACCCCTCTCATGCACTGAGACACGGGGCTACGGTATCGAAGGCCGCAAGCACCGGGAAACTGCGCGGCAACAGTTGAGAGCAGCACGGTGCCGTCCTCCTCGGATGGGATCTCCATCGGCTCCTCGTTCTCATCCTCCGCGACGCGAATATAACACTCAGTCATGATTACACCGAGAGCTAAGCTACGAGCTTCCGACCAGATCAAAATTTCAGCTATAAGGCTACTAAGTTAACCGAGCTGAATCCGAACTAGTAAACCGGAAAGAATTCGAAAGTAAACACAACCAAAAATTTGTTGACAACAAGTGTTATGTCTATTGTTTGTGTGGGACTGTAGTCAATGAATACGGGGCGCCATTAGCTAAGCTATTTGCTAACCGCGCGCACGTTAGAAATGAATGGCGCGCCGCACCCTGTTTCCACCAACTTCAGCGCTTTGCAAATACCTTCTCATCGACTGTACGTGCTTATCTGCAGATTGCGATCAAAACAAGCGATTTAAAGTAATACAAATAAAAAACGAGTGGACAAATGCATCCAGTTGCTGTTCCGACCCCCAAAACTGATAAAATGGCCACCCAAGATGCGTCACTGAAGGAATGGCGTCATCAGTTTGGGCCGTCTCATCATCACAGCACATGTAGGGGTTTGGAATTCTAAGATGTTAACTTTTTTAACGCATTACATAATTTGTGTTGTGCTGTGACAGACGGTGTGATTCTGTCTTGTCTGTTTATGATTATGATAGGCCGGTGTGGTTGTAATTTCCATTTAAAACAACAGAAATAATGTAAAAAAATGCAAGAATCCACTGTAACGTTGAAAGCGTCTCATATCTTATCTTACAGGTTCGTTACATCAGACATAGAACAGACAAAAGCACTGTAAAACAATAGATTTAAAGACAAAGGTCTGTAATATTGTGCAACCAAGGTGTTTAGGGACATGTATATGTATGTTGTATTTATAATGTTTTATTTTGAGGGTTTTCACGACGCGTCATAAGTCGGCCATTTTGGAGGCACAGAACATAAACAATGCCATTGAACTGAACGGACTCGCAAATTTGGCTGATTATTTCTGCTGAAAAATGGTCGAGTTTTGGTCTATACTTATCGGTCGCATCGGGAAAATACCTTTCGAGTTCTATAGACCATTTCACAAGATGTAAACATCACTGGTCCAGAAGCACTTCCTGTTTCAGTTTGTAACTGTTTTCTTTATTTTTACATGTAAAGAAAACATCTTAAAGATGTTTGTTTAACTTTTTGATTCAGTTTTAAATGTTTTGTTGGTTGTATTTTATCCCAGCTTTTATGTAACGTTAGTGTTAAAAAACTGAAACAGGAAGTGCTTCTGGACCAGTGTTGTTTACATCTTGTGAAATGGTCTAGACGGCGAGAAGGAGAGCAGAGAAGAGAAGAGAAGAGAAGGGGGGGAGGGGGAGGGGGGAATTGTGATTGTAAATCAATTTCCAGGCTAACAGAGCTTGTTCATGAAATTTCGCCAATTTAATAGGTAATTTCCCAGTGGAGTAATTACATTTCATTAAAAAAAGAAAGGCCACCTACCCTCTTAAAAATGTTATTTGGAATAAAATACCATATAGACTCTGACCCAAGCAAGCATCTTTTCAGCCAATTAATTTTGAATGTATTGTTAGTGTCATCAAAGTTCAAGACTTCAAGTTCTATTATTGGCAACATTCAATGGAGGAAAACATGGTTACTACCATTTAAATATTGCATACCCAATAAAATGCGAGAAGTGCATTTTAAAATTCTGCATATTATATACCCTTGTAACGCACTGTTATCCAAATACTGTGATCTACCTGATGTATGCACCTTCTGTAATACTGAAATTGAAGACATCTGTCATTTGTTTTTTTTATTGTAACGTTTCATCAAGTTTTTGGAATGACTTGGGATCTTATTGTTTTTCTAAAGTTAATACGAATGGTAGTCTTTGCATCAAGGATATCATCTGTTTTTTTTTTGAATGTCCAAACAAGTCCTTAGAATCTACTGTTAACTTCTTGATAATTGTGGCAAAATTTTACTTTCACAAGCAAAGATTTCTCATGAAAATTCCTATTTTTAATGAGTTTTTATGTGAAGTAAATTATTTAATCAAATCTCTTAGGAAAATTGATAATAGAAAATGTTTTTCTTTTCTGAAGAAATATGATGAGATCTTTCATGTACCAAGATGATTAGTAGCCTATCTGTTAATTTTTTAATTTTATTTTTTTTGTTTGTTTTGTTTGTTTCTTTTTTTCACTCTTCTTTCTTTCTTTATTCTGTTTATGCAAGAATGATTCTACTTGATCAATATATACATTGTTGAAATGATCCAGATGTTTAAGAGGTGCATGTTTGCACTATTGTAAAGCAATTTTTGAAAAAAAAAAAAACCTCTTGGCATCAGCCACATGTGTAAAATGAAGCTTTTTTTGACTATGGCTAAAATGTATTAACTATGGCTACATTCTGTCAGTCAAAATCCGATTATTTTTGTATTCGATTGGAATCTGATCTAAAATGATGTCCACACTGTTTATCGCAACTGTTCAGATCTGATTTGTGAGTCCATGCCAAAGTTCTTTCAGGCTTTTTCTGTGTTTTTTTTTTTGGGTGTAAAAATGTGTTCAGTCGTACATAAACAGTGCAATCCATGCTGTTGTTTACATCCATAGACAGTATAAGAAGTTTACATCCGAGTGCCTCCATAATGGCCGCTCATCTGGGTTACCGCCCAGAATATGACGTCGGTGAAAACCCTCTATTGTAAAATTATCACATAGTGGACATGGTTCCTGTGCTCCTTTTAATTGAGGGATCTGTGATGGGTTGGTCAACCTTCTCATGGGTGTCTTTATGAGCTACAATTGTTTTTATTGTTCTGTAATGGGTAAGAATGACAGGATCGTATTTATGCTATACTGCCAACAATGATATAATCAATACATTTCAGTGTACAAACATGCAATTTTATAGCAAAATCTCAATTAGGCCATTCAGTGATCACTATGCCCCAGTCTTGCAAAGTTTTTGATAACAACTGTTAACTTATGAAGTGGCCAAAACATTTTATGTGGAAAATATAAAGCCTCTTTCATTCACCTCAAAAAGTGAATGAAAGGAAGGAAGAATGATTTTTATTGCTGTGCAGGTGCAGGTTTCCCTCCTTCCATTGCTTCTCTCACTCTGCATGTTGTATAATTTTATGATGAAACGGGTCAGCCTTCCTTGCTCACACACACATGTAACCTAAAAAGTCAAACACAGCTGACTTGTATAGCAGTATAAAAATACTCTGTCATCATGTCATCATGAGGATCAACACACAATGAACCATGTCGCTGACGCTCACAAGGGTTTTACTTATTACAGTGTAAGTAAATGTATGCTTATGCTTGAAGTCTTTTCTCTTGTAATATTACTAAAATTGTTTTCATTGCTTTTTACTTCACAGTCACTTAATTTTGCCCATATGGGGAAATATTTTGCGACCTCAGAAGAGTGACTGGGTAGGCAGTCCATCTGCAAGCATGACAGGTAATTATTTGTAGTTTGTATGCACTGAAGTAAAATAGTTCAGTAGAAATGACTGATTTTCATTTTCCTAGAGGGTCATGTGGAATGTTTTTCTGAGTACATGGAACTTTGGATCCATAGAATGAGAATTGAGGGGTTGAGGCTTTGGCTCTCTGGAATGTTAAGGATTCAAGGTGAGATGTGATATACATGGACATTGAATTACTGAATTTAAAGGGATAGTTCACCCAAAAATGAAATTTATTTCTTCTGTTGAACACAAAAGAAGATATTTGGTAACCGAACAGTTGACGACACAAATTGACTTCCACTAAAAAATACTATGTAAGGCAATGTGTGCTGTAAATTATGACAGAATTCAAATTTTGGTTGAACTATCCCTTTTACATAAGAGAAGAAATTAAACCGATCATTAATGAACCATTATTCACCTGTAATATAAATGTTTCTGGGGAAAACATTATGGTTGCCACATAAAATTTTTATATATTTATTTATATAATAATATATAATTATTTTGTAATTTATACTTGACAGGACACTCAAATATATTCAATGAAATGTGGATTTCTCACTTGGGGTTGAAGTTTATCTAATATAATAATATAAAATATATTAAAGTAATAATATTATATAAAAACAAACTTGTATGTTAACTAACACTTTAGAAATATATTTTCTAAAATATTGGAAGGAAATATAAAATAAAAGAGGAATATAAAATAAATATATGTATTTCAAAATCTGTTCTGTGTACTAGTTTTATAAATCTCTTGCTCTTTCCAGTGGGTCTGGTGTCCATGGAACATCTAAACCATCAGCTGTCTTCATGTGGTTTTGCCCTACACCGAGATCTTGACAAGAACTATATCTTCAGAGTCATGTACAGTGGATGTTTTGTCCAGTTAGAGGTCCGAAAATGTCCCTGTTCGTCACTAAAACATATTGTTGTAGCAAAAAATCTGTCCCTTATTTATCACTGCATCACAGAATTTTGGTGGTGATTTTTTTTTTCAGCATGGCAGTTATGTGATTGTGCTGAACCTGCTGAAGAGAGTAAGTCGTTTCGGAGGAAGGACTCAAAAGTTTATGATGAAGTGTCCAGCAGTGTTAGAACCTCCTAACAGAGAGTACATCCAGTGTGATTCAGACTTCATTCAGGTAAGAATATGTGATTTCCTCTCGTTCTCTCTCTCTTTTCAAGTTTTAAAAGCTCTTTTTTTGTGTGTTCAAGGTTACCAGAGAGATCCCTGTGGATAACTGGACTAATGAGGTAATTTATAATGAATGTTGATATGTGGTTATTGGATCTCAGATGTTAAATGTATCCAAAGTTCGTTGGAGTTGTAGAAACTTGATGGTGTGTCTGATTAAAACACATGGAAAAAATACCAGTCCTTTGCTCTCTTTTATTTTCAGTTCAGGATGATAAAGTCTTAATTCACATGGAGCTGACACACATGATGCCAATGAACAGATGTTAATGGAGGGACAGGATAAACAGGACGTACAAGATGGTCTTTAGTCACTACAAACAATACAATAAAGGAAATTAAACTCATATAATTCATCAGTAACATATCAACAACATATATTTTAAACAATTGACAAAACAAACTTACTCAACGCATCCTAAGGAAAGGACATGGTTGGGTGTCCATTCCAACCACCACACCTCACCAATACAAAAGGAAAAAAGGGAGGAAGTGAGGTCTACTTATAGACCTTGCCCAGGGGGTGTATGGGTAATGTAGTGAAACTGACAAAAGGATTGTGGGATATGAAGTGCAAATATGTAAGGAGAAAGAAAAAAAATAAATAAAAAGTATAATTAAAGGATCAAATTCACAACAGCCGCCCCCAAATACAGTCATGTATTTGCTATTACTCATCTATTTCAGGTAATGGAATCAACTTAGCAACTGGACGTACATACGTCTTTCCATTAATATCAATCTCAGCTACTCTGACACGTCCATCCTGACTAGGTAAGAGGCGTACTACCCTGCCAATGGGCCATGATGCTCTTGGGAGTTGAAAATCAATTACTAACACGACAGCAGAGTCATTTAGATTAGGTTTTTCTCGATTCCATTTTTGACGGAGCTGCTGACCTGGTAAGTAATGTCGGATAAAAGATGTCCAAAACTGGTCAACGAGGGCCTGGCTGTGGCGCCAAGATCTGCGGCCAAGGAGCTTAGTATTGGCATAAATCACCTGAGGTAAAGACGAATCTCGCCGCCCCATGAGGAGGAGATTTGGAGTAATGGGGTCGAGGTCTGAAATGTTTGAAGAGGCGTAACCAAGTGGCTTTGAATTTAACACTCCTTCAACTTCTGTCAAAACGGTCCGTAGGACTTCCTCTGATACGGTTTGACTGCCGAGTACCACCCGCAATGCTGTTTTAACAGAACGGACCTCTCTTTCCCATGATCCCCCAAAATGAGGAGCTTGTGGTGGATTAAACTTAAATTTGATCTGCTGCTTTTCCAATTTGTCTTGTAGCTCAGTGGGAAGGTTCTGGAAGGCTTCCTTTAACTCTCTTGCAGCTCCACGGAAATTGCTTCCCTGATCACAAAGAATCTCATACGGCCTACCTCTCCTGGATATGAAACGACGTAGGCCCATTAGAAAGCTGTCCACATCTAAACTGCTCAACAAATCAAGGTGCAGGCATCGAGTGGTCTGACACTTAAACAGAATGCCCCATCTCTTCTCTGTTCTACGGCCAATATTTACATGGAAGGGACCAAAACAGTCCATTCCGGTGGACCAAAAGGGAGGTTTGAACAACCGGAGCTTGGAGAGTGGAAGATCTGACATTTGAGGAATAGATGGCTTGGCTCTCCACTTCCTACATTGAAAACAAGACCACTGATGTTTTTTTACGGCTTGTCTCCCTCTAATTATCCAGTAATTGCGTCGAAGTTCTGAGAAAACTCTCTCTGGACCAGGATGGAAAAGTTTCTCGTCACAGTCCTTAATAATTAACTGGGTCAATGGATGTTTGGGGTCGAGGACGATTGGATGAACCATTCCAGGTTCCATATCCTCTACACGCCTGAGCTTACCGCCCACTACAATAAGTCCCGTTTCTTCATTGAATTCGGGAGAAAGTGTTAGGAGACAACTTTGAGGTTCAATGGGCTTTCCTTTCGTTAAACACTGATACTCGGAGGGAAAACTTTGTTGCTGGGCTTGTCTCAAAAGGAGATTTTGGACAGAAGAGGCGTCACAAGAGTCCTCACTATGTTGTCGCAGTAACACATTTGTTGCAAACTGTAACTCTGACCATGATTTAAAACGGGCAGGATCTGGGAGTACAATATCATCCAATTGTGTTAACCCACAAAAGAGTGGTTTACGAAGCTCAGGATCAGGACTATCAGATGTAGATACTAGATTTTTGGGCCATTCATCTGGAGGAAATTTCAGAAACGTTGGACCTTGTCGCCATCTATGATCAGGTTTGGCTAGCTCTACAAGAGTTTTGCCTCTCGTAATGTCATCTGCTGGATTCTGTGCAGATGGAATATATCTCCAAGAAGAGGGGTCAGTGAGCTCTAATATTTCAGTGACTCTATTAGCTACAAAAACTTTGTAACGGCAGGAGAGGGAATGCAGCCAAGACAAGACAGTTGTCGAGTCGGACCATAAGACAATATTTGTCAAAGGATGAGTCAATTCATTCTGCAGGAGTTTACAAAGCTGTGCACCTGTTGGAGCAGCGCAAAGTTCAAGACGAGGGATGGATATTTGCTTTTTTGGGGCAACTCGAGATCTTGCCATGATGAAGGAAGTATGTACCACACCCTTGTCAGTTCCCATTCGCAAATAGGCTACAGACCCGTATGCGCTCTCTGAGGCGTCGCAAAATATATGCAACTCTCTGGATGTGATTTGGTCGGAAGGTAAACTTAGATAACAACGTGGAAGCTGTATTAATGACAGGTCAGGGAGCTCAGTTTCCCAAGCCTTCCAGGCCTGTTGAATAGGATTTGGCATAAGGGGATCATCCCAGCCCCGGGACTTCATCCAGCATTGTTGTATGATGACTTTAGCTCGCGTTGTAAAGGGGGTTATGTAACCCAATGGGTCATACTGACTGGTGAGAACTTTATATATATTACGCAGGGTTGTTGTCTTATACTCCACTGTTCGGGATCGATACCCTAATGAATCAGAGGGACAGTGCCAACTCAGACCCAGAGCTCCTTCTTTGGGATCTAAACTGTCTTGATTGATCCACAGTTCAGCATTCTCAGACCTGGCTTCAGGAGGGAGATGTCGGACAACACCAGGCTGGTTACTTGCCCACTGTCTAATTTCAAATCCTCCACTCATCAGTAAAGAACGCATTCGGTCTAAGAAGTTCTTAGCAGATAGCACATTTGGGAAACTCTCTAAGAAGTTGTCAACATAGAATGACTGAAGTACAGAGCTCGCTATATCTTCATACCCTTCTTGGTGATCATGGACATGCCTTTGTAGAGCATATGTTGCGCAACATGGACTACATACCGTGCCAAAGGGCAAAACTTGCCATTCGTAGATGTCAGGTGGATTTGTGCTCTGCATATTGCGCCACAGGAAGCGTAGGAGAGAACGGTCTTCTGGTAATAGCCTAACTTGATGGAACATGGATTTTATATCCCCACTAATGGCCACTGGGCACTGACGAAACCGGAGTAGGACACCAAGTAAGGAAGGGCCCAACTGTGGACCAGGAAGAAGTTGACTGTTAAGTGACACACCTTTATATTGATAGGAACAATTGAAGACTATTCTCCTTTTTCCGTTATGCTCCACAATATGATGAGGAATATACCACGATTCATCAGATGAAACATGGGGAAGTTCCACTTTGGAAACATAACCGGATTCCTCCAACTTAGCAATCTCTTGGTTGTACACAGCAGCAGTTTTAGGATTTCTCTGGAGGCGTCGTTCGATACATCTGAGAGAAGACATAACTGCATTTGGTGTGGTCCGCAGCTTTATGGCGGAAGAAGTGCGCAATAACGGAGTGGCATATCTTTTCACACCATCCACATCAACTTTTTTAGACTTGGAGGCCAACAATTCCATAGCTGCCTGATCTTGCTTAGACCTAGTAATGACTTTCTCATTCCTGAAAGGAAGGATGTCTACTTTCCATAATTTCTCCACATCATGGCGAAGTTCTTCTAGGGGATTAGCGATGGTAAAAAGACACTGAGTCTCATCAGTGTTAGGAATCGGTATTGGGCCTTGAAGTACCCATCCTAACCTGGTCTGTATTGCAGCTGGAGATTTAGGAGGCCCGAAATACACCTGATCAATGGGATTTATCAGGTGTGGATAGTCTGCACCGATAAGAACAAGTGGTTGGACATTAGAGAAGGCTGGAAGGGGTAAGTCTCGAAGATGTCTGAAACGTCTCTGCAAGATCTCAACAGGATACGTCTGTTCTGCCAGTCCCAATCTAGCAGCAGAAAAGGCATTGGAAATGGAATACTTCTTTTCTGGATTGGTCATGGAAGATATTTCAAAGGTTACAGAAGAACCTTCAAGTGCAAGGGTATCTTGACGTACAGTTCTAACAATTAGGGACTCAGGTACCCCATTGAGGCCCAAAGACTCAGATGCTTGAGGTAGCAACATGGTACGTTCTGATCCATCATCTAAGATGGCATAGGTTTGCAAGGATCTTCCTTTATAATGGAGAAGTACTTCAACAACTTTAAGCAGGACCCTACCAGAACCTCCAAGGCGACTAAGATAGAATGTACCGTTATCTTGGTCACGACAATTAACTCCATGAAGGATACCAAGATGTCTGCCTTTGCACTGTGGACAGGGTTTCTTCAAGTCACAGTTGACAGCTAGATGGTTAAGCCCGCATCTCCAACATCTTTTGTTCTCTCTAATCCATGCATCCTTCCTGGTATCTTCTAGAGATTTAAAAGAGGGGCACAGGCCAATGAAATGATCTCTACTGGAACAATAGGCGCATGAATATTTGGAACTCCATTCTCCATCTCTCACATTCTGGGGTTGCTTATTAATGGATCTTGGCACAACAGAATTACTGTTAACTCCGTACAAGACTGTTCGAGTGTTAATGGAAGTCTTTGGTTGAGGTTTACTCAGGAATGGTTTTGGAAAGTCACTAACCTGATCAGCCATTGCTTGACACTCAGCTTCTTCTTGGAGCCAAGCGGAAAAGCTAATCAGGTTGTAGCTTTGACCCTTTAGGATTGTACGGGCATAACGGGCAAAGTTGGTCACATGCTCTGTGGGCAGTTTACTGAGTAGTTGCTGTACATGAGAAGCACAGGACAATTCAGATTTAACTTGGTCTTGGCCCGAAGATTGGAGCATGCCAACCAAAGCTCGAACCTTTAATGCGAAGCTACTAAATGCTCTGCTGTCACCTGGTCTCACCCTGGGGAGAGCTAGAATGGCTTTGATTTCTCTCAAAACTAGTTGGTGAGGTTGCCCATATTTCTGCTGTAGTGCAAAAAGAGCCATACTGTAAGGCCTAGGATCGTTAGCATAAGCTAAAGCTAGATCACGAGCTGGAGAAAATTTTAAATGATCTAACAAGATATGGAATTTGTAATGTTCTGGCTCATGGGGTGACAACAAATTTGTCAATGCTAGCTGCAACATTGCAAATTCTTGGGGATCATCATTAACCAGGAAAGGAAAGGTAGGTCCCTGAACACGAGAAGTAGGATAGGAAGGAACAGGATATGATGCATAATATGGTTGGGAATATGGATAAGGATGAAGGAATGGAATTGCAGTTGACTGGGTAGTGGGAACAATTGGTTGAATATGTGGGGCAGGAGGTTGTACAACATCATTCCCTACCTGACCTACAGATTGCATGTGAGGGCCTACATTAGCTGAGGCTATATGAGGAATTGCCGAGCTAGAGGATGGTCCTAATGGCTGTGAATACTGAGAAACAGCATACCGAGGCTGTGGAGGTAACTGTGCTGATGTTACTTGTGAGGATAACTGAGAATGAACCATGGCAGAGGAAAATGAACTACATGGTAAAACTGGTTGTGGTGGACCAGTTGGTTGTACCAACACTGGTGATGTTTGCACTTGAGGGGACTGACAATTAGAAGGCCCAGGAACCAATGGAACAATAGAAGATTGTAACATACTAAATTGTAGTTGTGATGCTATATCATGTGTGTGCATCTGTTGGGGTGGACTACGTAACAATGAGGAAGGAGGAAGAGGCAGAGAACTAGGCCTACTAAATGGAAGCAGTGAAGGAACAGTTGAGGAATTACATTTCTCACATGTAGGTTTCTTTTCAGCTGTCTTAATACATGCACACAATTCTTGAACAATAGATGGATTAACTAAGGCATTATCATCATCATCAGAAGCATCATCAAAAGACTCAGAAAATTCAGAATGTCTGGAAGAAACTACTAACTGTGACATTTTAGACATCATCTCACCAAGCATACCCTTAAGTCCAAGTATTTCTTGTTTAACATCCATATCGAGCAAATCATGTTGAGGCTGTTCACAAGGAGCCAATGAGCTTGGGGAATGTCTTAAAGGTGGATTTTCATACTGAGTTTGGTGATGATCACTTACAACTAGTGTTGGTGAGGGAGGCGGAGGAGGACCATATTCTCTCACCATACAGTCAACAAAACGGGCAGGAGGTCTTCTGCTTCTCAGGCTGCGCCGGATTGCAGGTCTTGCATGGTAATCCATTCCACCAAATTTCTATCTCCGGCTCGAAGGACCATATATTGGATCTCAGATGTTAAATGTATCCAAAGTTCGTTGGAGTTGTAGAAACTTGATGGTGTGTCTGATTAAAACACATGGAAAAAATACCAGTCCTTTGCTCTCTTTTATTTTCAGTTCAGGATGATAAAGTCTTAATTCACATGGAGCTGACACACATGATGCCAATGAACAGATGTTAATGGAGGGACAGGATAAACAGGACGTACAAGATGGTCTTTAGTCACTACAAACAATACAATAAAGGAAATTAAACTCATATAATTCATCAGTAACATATCAACAACATATATTTTAAACAATTGACAAAACAAACTTACTCAACGCATCCTAAGGAAAGGACATGGTTGGGTGTCCATTCCAACCACCACACCTCACCAATACAAAAGGAAAAAAGGGAGGAAGTGAGGTCTACTTATAGACCTTGCCCAGGGGGTGTATGGGTAATGTAGTGAAACTGACAAAAGGATTGTGGGATATGAAGTGCAAATATGTAAGGAGAAAGAAAAAAAATAAATAAAAAGTATAATTAAAGGATCAAATTCACAACAGTGGTGTCACGAAGCGATGAATGGATCTAATGTGAAATTTTTCTGATGTGATTTTTTCACTCAGCTTGACTGGTCTCTTGCCTTGAGAGGGAGTCTGGTGGTGGCTTTGGAGGATTCCAGTCTTATTCAAGTAAACGTTGAAATGCACAAACCAAACATAACAGTTCAAGGGAGGAGGGGCACCGTCTTAAGCCCTGTGCAGGTAAGACTGTGCTGTCAGATTGTGGCTGTGAGAATTTGTAATAGCTTAGTAGTGAAGCAATATTTTTAAAATACAATTCATAGTAAATATTTTATATTTTTTCCTTTAAGTAACAATATTTGTGCGCCCCCCCCAAACACCTTCCTCCCTTCAAAAGTTGATTTTTTTTTTTTAAATCTTAGTGTGAGATGAGTATATATTCTAATATGAACTGATATACTGTCTAATGTGTTTGTTTTTGACAATTGGTGAAATTTAATCAATTCATTTAAATAAATTCTTTATTATCAATTTTATGTCATCATTTGTATAATTAGGCCTATATACACTACCATGCACAAGTTTTTTTTAATAAGTCTTTTATGCTCACATGTCTGCATTTATTTGATCAAAATACAGTTAAATAGTGAAAATATTATCACAGTGTAAAATAACTTTTATTTATTTCAATTTGAATATTTTTAAAATGTAATTTATTCCTATGATGCAAAGCTGAATATTCAGCATCATTACTTCAGTGTCACATGATCCTTCAGAAATCATTCTAATATGCTAATTGTCAGATTAATAAACATTATTTTTAAAATCAATGTTAAACTGTATATATTCTGTTTTTAATATATATTTTTTTAATTTAAATGTCCTTACTGAATAAAAAAAAGAGTTATAGACCACAAAGTTTTGAACATTTGTGTAATATTAGTGTTGGAAATCCCAATTAGTCATTGTATTGGGAGACACGCCCACTTCCTTAAACTTCCTTCACCTGAGGATAATTACCTTACCAATCACCCTCACTAGTGTGTTTCTCTTTGTGCTGACTGTTTGCTCCTCTGCTTGCTGCATGTGTTTGCTGCGTCTATGACTTTGTAAGTTCATTTAAACTTTCTGTATTGATATTAATTTTATAACTGTTGATTTGTTTAAAGATTTTCTTTATGGTGATGTGAATATATATTTATGTAATTTGTATCAGTAAAGTTAACTTTGTTTGATTGTAGACACCAGCAATATGCAGCAATTGTAAAGTCATATGAAAGAAATGGGAGAACCAAGAAAGAAAGCAAATGGCAATAAATCAACTGAGAAGTAACTTCTGGACTCATTCCTGTGTTCTAATCGACACACCATTCTGGTAGCACTCATCCTTAACCAGCTAAACACCGAATAATTTACAATTAGGCATTCCAAAAATTACGTTATTTTCAATTTGAGGAGTATTTTTTTGTCACTTTCGTTTGCTTTTTTGTGTTGTTGCCCCCAGCCCTTGTAACTTACCGACCTTGCTTGAACTAGTTATTTACTAAAGTGTACCACCTAGTGGTTTGTAAGTGAATAGCATTTTTTTGGTACTTGAATGCTTAGTTATTTTGATCCTTTGTGCTTTAATTGAGTCAAAAGCAGGGCTAGAATTGAAAGTGGGAGTGAATTTCAAGGGGGACTTAAATCCAAAGTTCAAAATGTCTTATCCACATAATAGCAAAAATGCTATGCAAAGTTCATTCATAAATATAGTGTGATTTTCATCATTTCATCCACTGCCTGGTCAAAAATAGCCAAACTGGCTAAAGAATTGACTATAAACCACTTATTTAATCCACAGCGTACTTCAAACAATTCAACAGCAGGTTTGTTTCATTAAAAGAATTCTAATCTTTTAGGTTTTCAAATCTGAAGGACATTTCTTACCTCTCAAACTGGTCAGTGGCCAGTATGCCTACAGCATGGAGGCGACCTGCCCAAATGGTTTGTTTCTATGTCTTGTTACTAGCATTTAACTTCTTTATTTTGCAATATTTCTATCACTTGCATATTTGAACAGCCATTCTGCATGTTTCTTTCAGTGAACCAGTTGCCATCTGAGGACACGGTGCTGCATGTCTATAAACGGCGCATGGGCTTGACCAAGAGAGGTGGATATCAAAATGAGACCCTGTCAGTTAGCAATGTGATTGTGGAACAGACTGACACATTCACCTGGTCAGAGACGAGTGACTTTGTGCATCTTGTCATTCCCACATCCCACATTCAACAGAAAAAGGTCAGCAGTGAATAACTTTATACATACACTACCATTCATTTTTTTTTTGAAAGAAAGGAATACTTCTTTTCAGCAATGTTACATTAAGTTGATTAACAAAGTACTGTATATTAAGATATCGCAAATTTCACAAAAAAAATTCTATTTCAAATAAATTGTGTTCTTTTAAACTTTATATGATTTACAGGTTATTAAAGGTTGTATCAGCGATTTCAGGCCCAAAAAAGGCCCAAACATAAATGATGACTTTCATCTAATTCAGGGTTCCTCAATCTTGGGCCTGGACGGCCACTGTTTGATCAGGGTTGGAACTTAATTCTGCAGGATAGTGACCCTCCAGGGCCGAGATTGAGGAACCCTGATCTAATCTTTCCTAATGATCCGCTGCCCGTCCTATAAGCAGGCCGTCAAAAAACTGCGTCTTTGTAGATAGAACCTTTAAGCAAAACACTTGTTTTCAACTTTGATAATAATTAGAAATGTTTATTGAGCAGCAAATCAGCACATTAGAATGATTTCTGAAGGACGTAATGTTGCTGAAAATTCAGCTTTGCCATCACAAGAATAAATTACATTTTAAAATACATACAAATTTAAAATTAAAAGAGTTTTGAAGCTTTGAAATAAGGATCTGTACATTTTGATTTAATCTATTTGAATTCTATTGTTTATTTATCATGTGTACTGTCATTTTTTTCTGTCTTTTTAGGAGTGCCGTGGTCAGGAAGGTGAGACACTTCAGCGAAATTTCTACAAGATAGATGCGGTTCTCACCTTTAAAGAGTCAAATCACAAAATGCACTGGACCATGGAAAACACCTCACCATGTTCAGGTTAGTGTCGGCTCAAAAAGTCCCTTAGTCACTGAATCAGGTATTCAAAATTAAAAAAAAAATTATACAAATGTATTTCAGAGATGCATGATGAACCAAAAGAAGCCAATTTCACCACGCATTCTCCTGAGGGGATGACAGGTGAGCCAGAAGCTTCTGTTGAATCCAACAAAGAGTTTACTCTATCCGTGCCGCTAAAGACTACATCTACAGCATCACAGACAGCAACCAGCATCACATCGGTACCAACCCAACAAATCCAAACAACCGAGGCTCTGAGAACATGGGGGAAAAAGTGACTGCAGTCTATACTTTACGTCCTAGACAACAACAGAGATCCCTCCAGAAGTTCATCTGTGCATCATTAACTGTGAGGGGCCGTAATGCACAACGGATGGAAATGCAGGTACCAACTGCACGTGTCAGTGTTTTTTCATACTACACTATTACAATTGGTAGTCCATTAATCACAGCAGATGTAATCACAATTTGAAATACAGCTACACATTTAAGCGCCATTTTCACTCAGACTGGGATTTACAACACAACAGTCAAGTGGACCCATGCATCTTTTCCGTTGACAAGCAAAGTGCCATTGGAATCACATGCAGGGAATGATTACATCTAAGACTGTGTTGGTCATGCCAGTTAAAAACAAGCTACTGTCTTAGAACTCTCTCAGCTGTGCGTTTCCTCTCGGGAGTAAATGTGGAACAGTAATACATTTTGTATCTAGCAAAAATTCTCAAGTTGTTCACTAACTATCCCAGTCGCTTTCCTGAAAGACAGAAAGTGCCTGACAGTTTAGAAATTGCCATAATGTAGTTTCTGTAATGTTTTTTTGTTGTATTATATGATCATTTAGGTGTATTTAGAGATCTTTATAGCTTGTTTATTTATAACGTGGCTCACTTGAATACTCGCAGCATTCATCGGTCTAAAATACTCACGGAGGGCCATATATTGCTACATATCACTCTGATTATCTGGGTTTCTGAAACCAGTGTCGTGAGAACTCGGGTCCTCCCTCGAAATCGGTTTTCAATCAATAGTTCTACGTACACAAAAGCCACATTCATTTAAAATATGTACAGTATGTACATATACGATATGCTGTGTAATTAAAGAAATTGGACAATGGAATTTCTTTCTTTGATTAAACTTTTATTAAACAATAAAACTTATAAGTGAAATATTTGTTCATCTAACAATTACATACTGGCATTATTATACTGGCATCATCTGTCTCGTATCACACTGCATACTCATTCTCCCTTGTTTCTTACAAACATGTTATTGATTCTAGTAAAAATGACCTCAGATGTCTTTTGTATTAATATTACTGTGAAAATCGTTAATTTAGTACATCGTTATGGACTATTTTATGTGCATTATACCTTACAGAAGGTATGTATTGGAAAATACAACGAATAACATATAATCTTATGACTGACACATGATCTGGATTAGTACATGTTGTGTTTTTGACTAAAACCGATGATGTGGACAACCACCAGAGATGTTTTCTTGCTGAAGCCTGGTTCAGTGTTTTCCTTCAAGGGTGTGATCTCTGTTGTAAAACTGTCATTTCACTGAACTATTTTGTCCCTTTAGTTACACTTTGATTCTGGCTAGCAAGCTCTTAGTGGCAGTATGTTGAACAGCCAGAAGAGGTCAGTGTTGTTTAGTGTTTGGCTTTTGCAAAACATTCCGATCATCACTGTGTAAAAATGTGTTAAATGTTGTGGTCAGTGTCAGTTGCTCTAAAATGCATATATATATTTTTTCATATGCATGAATGAAGCTTTATGGCCGTAATTTATTTTACTCATAAGACATTGATGTACATACTCAGATCCAGTGGAAAAACAACCTTAAATGTGAGGTTGGTTAATTTGCCTTTACTACGCAATTTCCCACGCTTGAATGAATTCAATTAGACTTTTGAAAGGGCAGGCCATTTTAATGTAACCCAGGCAAGATATTCTTCTTAATTCTGAGCATCTGGAGGAAAAAAAAAAAGACCACTGAGACTCATGAAATTTATTGTGATTACAGTCTTGATATTTGAGCAAACCAAAGAACACCCTTTCTCATCCTAATTGTGTTTGTGTCTGAAAATATGTGCTCTATATTAAATGACAAAACAAGAGCACATTTGTATGCGTTGGTTAATGTGTCCTCTAGAGCTTTGCACTCCGGCAGGGTGTAATTCTCACCCAGGGGGTCAGAGGGGGGCCACGCTACCAGGGTTTTCTTTGGCATCTGTTGCATGAACTTGTGAACAGGAAACACAATAACAGCACAAAGTACACCAACATCTCAAGTCTTTCATGTGGCTGTTTTGAGCCATTATGTTATTAGTGTAGGCTTAAAAATTCCTTTCATGTCCCCCTCCTTTTCTTTTTCATATGAGTTGCACATCTGTGAGATGTTTGAGAGTAATACAGAATTTAACCAGTGTGTGGTTTCAGAGATGTTTTTAATTGTCATAATTGATAACGATGTGAGTTAAACAGTCACACATTACCAAAACTTCGTATTTTTTTATTGAACATTTATTACAGCCATCCTTCGGTTTAAATGTGTGTCACAGTTTGTTAATTTAAAAGAAATACTAATAATCAAAATCACATCAGTGAAAAAACATCAGTGTTAAAACGTATATGCACTGTAAAAAAAGTTGCTGCCTTAAATTGTTAAATGTTATATTACATTAAACTGAATTTAAAAATTAGTTCATTAATCTTGTAGTTAACAACTTATTTTGCAGAGTTAATGCAACATAAAAACATCTGTTGACATAACTTGATTATATATATTTTCATATTGTACAGTGGGATCCAAAAGTCTTAGTCCGCTAGTGAAAATGGTTTACTTTATTCTAAAAATATTATAAATATAAACATTTATAATGATAAAGATGTTTTTATAATAACTAATATATAGTAAAAAAACATGTATTTTGTCTCAAGTGATTTTAATAAAAATGTAAAATAGACATTTGAACCACATTTAAATGAAATGTTTGAAACCATGTGTATATAAAAATAATATTTTTAAATGTGGTTCAATTGACTTGGAACCTACTATATATCATCCGTTAGTGTTCGTATTTCTTGCTAAGGTTTGTAATAGCAGGCTTACAATTGCGGCTTGAACCGATTCAGCGATGGGCTTTCCACTACAGGACAAAAGCTGGCAGAGGTAAGAGGCTCTTGGAAGGGAAGGGAAGGCTTTGGTGGTTACGCTCTGACTCTTTATCTTACTTGCTGGGCAATTACAGAATCATGGGTCAACCATGCATGTAACCACAGCTTCGTTGCACAGTAGCAGATGTACTCATGGCATTAGCTGGTAGGAGCGTGAAGGTAAACATAAACAGATGCAGCTGGTTGCTAGGGACACTTGCCAACTTGCCCTAATGATTCCCATGTGTGTGGTTGCATATCTGCAGCAGTGGGCAGGATGCAGTGTTTCAGCAGTGCTAGAGTTTCTCAATGGGAGATTTGTGAATGAGTTTAGCAGCAGTGGTTTTTGGGAGGGTGTTTCCCATTGGCATTGTGCCCCTCCTTGTAAGTTAAAGCTGATGAAGCAGTTTTCTTCATGACTTCAATTTACCATTGATTATAATGTTTGCAAATGAATGGAAAAGCCTTTTATTATTATTAGTGTGCCTCATGAGTGGTATATTTGCTTTCACATATTTTCCTTTTATCATAGTGTAATGAAGATTACTGTTTGCAATTGTGCATTAGGCCCATTTGTGGATTATACAAAGCTATTTCAAAAATAGTCTTCACAATACTTCATGACATATTATTTTATCACATCGTTGTGGGGCCCTAAAAATTTGAGACCACATTGAACGTTTGGGATTACAAATCAAATTTAAACCATGAAAAAAAAAAAAAAAAAAAAAAAAAAAAAAAAAATATATATATATATATATATATATATATATATATATATATATACATTAATTAATTTTTAACTTAATTTTTGTAATGTTTTTGATTTTGACAGAAGATCTTCGGCTCAACAAGTCTGCCTTTTTTTTTGATGAAAAATGCATTAAAAACTGTCATATTTTGAATAATTATTAGATTTTAAAATAACTGTTTTTATTTTATTTTTTTAATTTAATATATTCCTGTGATGGCAAAGCTGGATGTTCAGCATCATTACTCCTGTCTTCAGTGTCACATAACCTTTTTATTTATTTATTAATGTTTTATACATAAGCTGCTTTTCTCAGTATAAGCACCGTAAACACAACAGCAAAATAAAATGTTTTTCAAATGCAGCTTTATTGATTTATCCAAAGGTCAAATGTTATATTCGTGCAATGCAGTCTTTGGTGTAATTCAGTGACAATATAGTTCTAAATATCCTGTGAAACGTATTCTTCATCTATTCACAGTTTTTCATGATCTATTCTTCAGCAACTATGACATGATGTTCATCAGTAAGCGGTATAGACAGACTTACCAACCTGACAGGTTTAGTTTGGAGATTAAGATTGAATTGTGACACATAATAAACTGTCTTGTCCTGATCTTGTAAGCTAAAGTCCATTAAGCAGTTGATGTTTGCATTAGCTGCAGCGTTACATCTCACCAAGGCCTTGTTCTGGATTGTCAGTTTGAACCGGTTGGGTACGTGCCTGATGCTGCAGCCTCTGGGAGGTCCCCTTTTGAACCGTGTCCAGGCCTGTAGCCCAGATGAGATCTTTAGGAAGGGGTTGAGTTTTTGTGATATCCTGTGTGTGTTCACCATCTGATTACACACGGGGCCTAATTCCCCCTTTCGAGTGTGTGTTAATGACATCCAGGTTAAATAGACTCGCAAAGAGCTCAGCGGAAATAAAGCGAATGCTTTTTCTGACTGGTATTTTGATTAGAAAATGATTTCGCTTGCATCCACTGCTTCTGTTCGACTGGAATGAGTTGCTCCAGATCTCGGTGTCAAAGTCCCCCACTCTCCCTCCCCTTCTCCCAGCATCCTCTTTTGCTGTGAAGCCCTCTGCCAACAGCCTGCGCCTTTCCTCTCTCTCTCATTAACCACAACTGTCAGATCCTCCAGATGATGAGCAATTAAACCAGATAATAAACGCTTGCCATCAATTCCTGTTTGTTTGTTGTTGTTGTTGTCGTTGGCGGCAGGGGCTCCTCTCATGCCACCTTAGTGCTAACTAGTACTTCTGTAATGCACCACCGGTAGCAGAACCGCTCTCTCAGAGCCTTCTGCCAACACTAACAAAGCTCTAACTGCTCATTGTAAGGCACCAGATTGATAATAAGGCACACTGAATGTTAACAATTAGATCATAATCAGAGCCAGCACGCCAAGGCTGCTCTTTTATCCCCTGCTTGAAAGAATGGCAAACAAAGCTCTGCAAACTGCTAAGATAAAATATTACCTCAGAATAATCATGTCTCTCAGCTACCAAAAGCCACGTAAGCTGTACAGCGGCGCACATACGACACGCTGGCAAAGACACGTCTGTTTGCTCATGTATTAGAGCGATATGACGGTCTTGATGCGTTTTACTAGCCGTCTCTTCCTGGAAAAGAGGTTAAAGGTGGACCGTGTGATTTCTGAGCCATTAGCGTCAGCAAACTGAATTTTATATATACACTAGCGTTCAAAAGTGTGAGTCAGTAAGATTTTATTTTGCAGAAATTATTACTTTTATTGAGCAAATATACATAAAATAATGCAAATTGACAGTAAAGACATTTATAATTATACAAAATATCATAAATTCCTAAAAAAAAAAATGATTACGGTTTCCACAAAAATGTTAAACAGCCACTGTTTTTAACATTGCTGATAAAAAGAAATGTTTCTTGAGCAGCAAATCAGGTGTGACGCTGAAGACTATAAAGGCTACTGAAAATTCTGATTGGACATCACAGGAATACATTGCATTTTAAAATGTATAAATATGTTCAAATATAAAACGCACTGCAAAAAAAAAAAGTTCAGTTGCTGCCTGTTTGGCTGGTTTCACAGACAAGGCTCAAGTTAGTCCCAGACTAAAATGCATGTTTTAACTGAAAACAATATGCATTGTATATCTTAAAATATGTCAGTGGCATTGTTTTGTCTCAAGATGCGCACCAGTAATTTTTTTAAGGCAAATTTTTAAAAGCTACTTAAATGTCTTAATTTAACTAAGACCTAATCCTGGTTTAATCTAAGCCCTGTCTCTGAAACTGGCCCTTTAAGTATAATCAACTTTCATCAACAATGATGAAAACGTGTTGCCATGACTTATTGATCATGTAATTTTTTTATTATATTTTTATCTTTTTTGCTTTGAATGTGTTTTTTTTTTATTTTTTATGTATTTATTTTTTTTTTTAACTTGGTTAGTTCACTTTAATGCATTACCTGCAATTACAGATGTTTTGACAATTGATATTAAACTTTTGATTTAAATAATGGTTGAACCATTTAAATATTATATAATACAAATAAGCTTGTGTCAAGACGAAACCAATTTTGTATCTGATTTCGTTTAACTTGCTTCATGTGTCAGGCACAAACAAACTCAGCAATGTATTAATGTAAAGTCGAATGTCTTTCATTTATTTATTACACTTTTCTCGGCCATCAGGTCTAGGATTAGTTGCTTTTTTTGTCTGTGTTACTGTTTAAACGTAGTGCGTTTGAAATTCACAATTTCAACATGGTGCTTCAACCATTGTCCTATAGATCGCAAATGAACTGCTCTGGATGGTTCTCACATTTTGAGCATGGGCCAAACATCTTGAACTTTGAAACTTCCTTGCTACAGAGGCCTAAAAACAGGTTTTGCTATACTGGAAGTGTCTCGAAAGAATAACAAAACAGTGTCCGTATATATCCGTCACAACACAGACAAAATATACTGGCTATTCACTTGAAGAAATAAGAAAAGAAGCAATCTGATTTCCCGTTCTCCATGGAAAAATATAGTTGCCCCTTTGTTTTGAAATAGAATTTCCCTCAAAACACTTTGGAAACTAAACAAAATTGTCCATCATTAGATTTATTGTCTTTTCATCCTTTGTTTCTGCAGGCTGTTTGTGACTTTGCTATGGAAACGTAGGTATTATTTACCCTCGAGTCGGTTTACAATATAACCTTCCCTTTCCTGACTAAACAACAAAGGAAATATCGGTTCAGGCGTCTCCCTGCTAACTTCATCTGGCAGATTCTGTGTCACTTTCAGTGTTTATACACAAACCCCGATAATGATGCATTTGAGGTCTATTTTTGAGCATGAGCTGATGAAACTCTTGAACCTATCTGAGCAGCCATCCTGTTTTGCCCACCTTCTGGAGTTTAGTGGAAACGGTTTATATAGATTTTACTAAAACACTTCTATTTAAAAGTACACTCTACTTCCAAATCAGGACATGAGGCACACATTTGCGTCACAATGAGTCAGTTAGTTGTCAGTGATTGGGACTGTGGAATTTTCCATGGGGATTTGGGAAGAGATTGTTAATCTTGAGTGACAAAAGACCAATTTCCGCTGCAGTCTTGTGTATGAAGGGCTGATTTGAATAGATGTGGCATGGTGACCAAGAGGCAGGCTGGTTGTTTTGTGGGCTTATGGGGGATGGGCATGATGTTTCAGGGGACAGTATGTGCTAAAAAATTCTAATGGCTGGAGATCCCCCTCTCTGACATGAGACGAGTCTGTGTGATGCCGCGTGGACGTCTGACAGCCACCCAAAGGGTCCTGTAGCCTCAGGAGCGGAGATTCAGAGCAAACGGAAAATTGTTTTGTTTCTTTAGACAGATCAGTGCCTGAAGAGTTTCGATACCAGTGAAAGCACTACTAGGTGATCTTGTAAATACTGAGTGATGTTTGCTGTCTAAATCTTAGTGAGGTCTGGAAAAGATGATTAGCTTGCTTCTTAGTGTCACATACTGTGTGCGAATACATACAATAGGTCTGAGACCACTATTGAAACTTAATTTGAATTTTATATAATTATATATATATATATATATATATATATATATACAGTAAAAAAAACCCACACTTTATAAATAGTACCGTGCAAAAATCTTGGGCACGTGAGTATTTTCACGCACACACAAAACATTTTTTTATACACCCTTAGAAAAAATGTCATTGGGATTCTATATATGAAGCATAGGGTTATGCTAAAAAAGGTATAATGACAAGACACAAAGGTTCTTTATAGGCTATTATAAATTCATATATTACATTATTCTGCAATATTTTTATTAAACTGTTGTAGTAACTTAATATCACATTTTAATCATGTTGATTTTTGGAGGAGAAAAACGGAAATGGCACTCTTTGTGTGATATTGATTAACTACATAAAATGATATAAAATGTATACCGTTTCTAAACCCCATACCTTGAATTTTGTGATCATTCACAATGCATTCATAAATACATTTTATACACTTCATGTTTGTCAATAATATGAAATATTTAATCCGGAAAGGACAAAACAAATGATAATGAATGAACCCAAAAGGTTCCATATAGAACCTTTTTCCTGGTTACAAAGAACCCTAAAGGGTTTTTATATACAGGACCCTTTTAAGGGTTCAATAATAACCTTTTAGGGGTTCCAAATATGTAGCGTTGATAGAACCTTTTCTTCTAAGAGTGTATCTTTTGCTGTAGTGTGTCAGTAGGAAATATTAATTTACAATTTCAAACATTAATTTTGTCATTAATTGTAATAATTCATTGAGATTTTTTGTATGCACAAGGAATCTGACAATAGCCGGTATCATCTGATCTCACCATCATCGAGTCCATCTGGGATTACATGAAGAAACAGGAAAATAAACATTTTATAAACATATAAACTTTTTTCAATGTGCTCAGATATTTAATATTAATATAAATATTAGAATATATATATAGTCATAATTACTCTGTTCCTAATTCACATGATAATATTTTTGTTCATGATGAGCTAAATTTATAATGGCACAGACAAGATAAAACCAGAAGAGCATGTCATGAATGTACTTAATGGGTAAAAGTCCCCCAATAGATCATGTACAATTTACATCAAAAGTCACTTTAATACGACTTAAAAAAAAAATGTACATTGAAATTCAATTAGAGTGTTAAAAGCATAACCAAAGCTGTGAGAAATGAACTCATGGGGGTTCCGTCCTCCATTTTGCCCTAAGGCAAAACGGCCCATTAATTTACTACATTCTATGTTTATTCACATATGTATTTCAATGTTACTGCACATTTCTGTGCTAATGCACTTAATACAGAAACCTTGTCAAAGCCATTTAAACAAGCTAGAGGACAGAGAGAGAAACAGTGATTTTGAAGGCACTATTTCAGTGAATTTCTTCACTTTGATTTATAAACTGTTAAATGGCCCATCCTAATTAGAAGATCGTCTAATTTTTTATTTATTTAACATTTTTGCATCAATGGGTATGAATCTCTCCTTTGACTCGAAAACAAAACAAAGCGTGAGGTCTGGGATCCTCATCCTCTAAAAGAGGAGCTAATCAAAGCTTTAGTCATTAACAGCTGCAAAGTAAATATAAGTTTACCTGGAGGTCATTCCACTGCATCTGTTGAATTATGTAGCAATTACAGTGGATGGAAAGTTGTTGTTTGTGGGTTATAGTGTGCTCAGTAATGACAAGAGCAGGTCAGCCGTGTCAAAGAGGAAGACCCTCATTTCTGATTCAGATTGGGCAAGCTAATCATTTGAAGTATGCTTGTTAGGATGCTTAAAGTTTTACCATTAATCTAAGCAGCACCCATGATCTCACTAATGCAATATTTTGCATCCTGTACAGCTTTGTTGAGTCTGTCTGAAATTTTCATAACAAATGCTTTTTTGAGGATCAGGATGTCTAGAAATGATTTGCAGTTTTAAGAGTAAAATTAATAACAAAGGAAAATGATGGGTTTAATGTCAGGACTAAATGTCAGAATTTATGGCTTTATGTTGATTTATCACAAAAATTTTTTGGAGTCTTCGCTTGTTTTCCAAAATGCAATGGTGAGGCACTTACAATGGAAGTGGAATTTTTGGAGCATTTTTAAAAGTTCTTACATTAAAGGAGTAGTTCACTTTAAAAAAAAAATAATAATAATGCTGATAATTTACTCACCCCCATGTCATCCAAGATGTCCATGTCTTTCTTTCTTCAGTTGAAAAGGAATTAAGGTTTTTGATAAACATTCAATGGGAACCAAACGGTTCAAGGTCCAAAAGACAGTTTCAGTGCAAACTGTTCAAAGGGCTTTAAACGATTCCAGATGATGAATAAGGGTCTTATCAAGCAAAACGATCACTAATTTAAAAAAAAAAAAATTAACAAAGTTTAAGTTTTATAAGCTCAAATGCTCACCTTGCTATGTTCTGTGTGACTCTCCTTTTCAAACTCGTTCATCAAAATGAACAAATCTTTTTTCGAGTCAATTCGTTCATATCGTTTGTTGAATGAACCAAATGACTTGGAAAAAAGATTTGTTCATTTTGATGAACGAGTTCGAACACGAGAGTCACGAACGCGCATCACAGAACAGAGCAAGGTGACCATTTGAACTTAAACTTTGTTATTTTTTGATAAGACCCTTATTCATCATCTGGAATCGTTTAAAGCCCTTTGAACAGTTTGCGGTTTGCACTGAAACTGTCTTTTGGACCTTGAACCGTTTGGTTCCCATTGAAATCCATTATATGGAGGAAAATCCTGGAATGTTTTCATCAAAAACCTTAATTTCTTTTCGACTGAAGAAAGAAAGACATGAACATCTTGGATGACATGGGGGTGAGTAAATTATCAGCAAAAGTTTTTTTTAAAAGTGAACTACTCTTTTAATTCTTATTTTAAAACTTTCAGCTTTAAGAACGATAACTATAGTGATATAGCGTCCAACACACGATAACATTCTGTTTGTCATAAGCACTCATCATAGTTATGTCTTCTGCTGTTTAAATGCTTTTGAAAGTTGAGTGAATTCTGATTGGCTGTCAATGTTTTTATCTTTCATCAGCTAGAAAAAAACCTTTCTGAAAGTAGTTAAAGCAGGATCGTTCTTCTGTGATTGTTATCGGTGGATTCTCATAGAAACATTATTAAAACTTATCATTATATACTGTAGTTTTCGTCTTTGGTGTGGCAGTTTAAATAAATTTTTTTTACAGTCCTTTTAGGGTTTTAGGTTTTATGAGACTGCTGTCATGGCAAAATAACAAAATGGGATATAACACTGAAAGTGTTTTATTATTATTATTTTAGTTTAACTTGTACTAAACCTGGAATATTCCTGGAATATGTACTTATGACTGCCTGCTTAGCAAGTCTTGATGGCATTTTCTGTATTTGTGATCAAAACAACTAAAATCTCGCAAAGAAAATGAAGACGAACCATGTTGAGAGCCATAAATTACACAAGAGAGGCTGGAAAACAGGACAGAAGTTGTTCGATGTGAGAGATATGAATTATTGACTTAACAACTGTGTACGTGGTACTGCTTTTCGTTGTTTCGGCATGCATTTGTCCATTTGGTTCGAGTTGCTAAATTTTTAAGTTTTTTTTCTCAGATTGATGCCACTTCTGATTACAGAATTCACACCCGAATCACAACTGACAAGACTTGGCCGGCACATTACTGCAGAAATCACCTGGGCATTGAAAAGTAACAAGTCATTTAAATATTAAATGCACTTTCTCGGAATAGTGGCAAAATCTTTTGAATTAACAGAAAAGACGTGAGCCCCTAATTGCAAACGTTTTGATTTATTCATTCGTGTTTAGAAAGTGCTCCTCTGCAAACACATGCATTTCCTCTTTCTATAATAAAGCAAGATGAATCTCTAAGTGCCTGTTTTATTTATTTATCCTAAAACAGACGGATTCTTCAAGCTTAATGTAGATTTTTTTCCATTCGGAGACGGAATAATGGATGGTGGCCTCATGTATTTTTAATGGCTGCATGTTGTGTGGCAGATAAACATGGTGTTTGAGATGTTTTCTCTCCGCTGAGCTGTGTATTCCCAAGATGTGGCTATGCTCTATACACCGGGAAACCGCAGCCACAAAAAGGCAGTTTATACGACCAATAAAAAAAAAAGACATTTTCAGTGAGTTTCTGTGAGTCACGTCTGAAAAAAGACGTGAAATGTATCACTTCATATCACAGGAACAAAGCTTAAGATGCCCTAAGCAGTATTTGCTGTTATCTAGTCACTTTGCCTTGTTTTCCGGTCTTCCAGAGAAGTTGCCCCAAGTCTCTCAGGATTTGACCTGTTTGCTCTGGGTTTCCAGTGAGGTCTTGTCTATTGTGGACAGCTTAAAAATAGAGGCTGTTTTAATGAATGAAATACTTTTGGCCACTGAGACTAACTGCAGTCTTACTAATAATGTGTTTGGGTTCATTTTTTAATAAGTCATCATAATTACGTCGAGGATTTGATTGGGCATCTGTGCCCAGGAAGATGAAATATGTTGTGTGGGCATGATGGTAAAGGATATTGCTTGCTGTTCATACATAATTGAGAGATCTTGAATGTCAGACCTGCGGGAGCAAATGCCGGAAAAAGCATTGGAGTTCACAGACGTCAGGCGCATGGCAACCGCTGCACACTGAATATCTGTACTGGAGGGACATATGTCATGGATGAGCTATATGCTATCTCAAAACACAAGGCATGTTTGTTCATTATTGCCTTATTCATTTGCTTATAAAAGGAAAACTTTATTGCTCAAAGATTCAATTGAAATAGTTTTGATCGATTATGTAAATACACTTAGCAGTCATATTGTATAAATGCCCTTTGACCATCCATTGTCGATTTACTGTGCGGATAAAAGTTTTGATGGTTTCAAAACTATGACTTCAAATGAAATTTTGAGGAAATATTTGTTAACCCTCAGTGAGCAAGATAAAGACTGATTGATTATTGTCATGATAGTTTCGACCTGGTATGGAATGAAATGGTAGTATTGTAAAATGTTAACATTCACATTTTATTTACTAAAGTAAACTATTTGTCTCATTTACATTTATGGTAACATTCTAAATATATATACAGTATATAAAAAAAAACGGCTGAATACATTCGAAAACGGTAAACCCCAACTGTTTAACTCTGGGGGAGTGGTAAAATGAGCCTATTTCCAAAAAAAGTGTAGTATCCCTTTAACTACATTAGTTAACATGAAGTAATAATGAATTGTATTCCAAAGCATTTATTAATCTTAGTTCATATTAATATTTACTAATACTTTATTAAAAAAAAAAAGTTGTATGTGTTTATATTAGTTAATGCGCTGTGAACTAACATGAACATGCAATGAACAGCATTTAACAGCTTTATTAACATAATAACAAAGATTAACAAATACAGTAACAAATGTATTGCTCATGGTTAGTTCATGTCAGTTAATACATGACTAAAACCTTATTGTAAAGTGTTACCACATTTATTAAATTCTATTTACTATTTTTTTCCCCATAACATTTTAAAAAGCCATTGTTTTTGGTTGGTAAAAAAAATAAAAAAATAATTGAGGTTCACCAAGGCAAATACACAGTAAAAACAGTTATATGAAATATTATTACCTTGATACTTTTTTCAGGATTGATTATTTCTTTAAAGAAATAGAAATGTTGTGTAACATTATGAATAACTTTACAGTTTCTTTTTTGATCGATTTAATGTATCCTTATTTCAAATGGGAAGTGATTCGTTTTCGGTTTGCTTTTAGGATTTATGTGTTTTTACATGAGCATTGGCATTATTAATGAATGATTGCAGCATTCTTCTCATTTTCTTGCCAGTCACAACACGATACACACGGCTGACCGTTCCTCTGACATCACTTCTTGAACTCAGCTCGGTCAGCTGACCTCTGTTTTCCAGTAGTCCGTGTCCAGGATAGCGGTCAATCATCTTTCAGTTCCAGCCTCTCCCTTGTGGTTAACACGCCACATCGGTCTTGCCTACTTTCATTTCATGCATTATATATGACCATGTAAAATCATGATAAAGTCAGAGACTGTCGCTTTTCACCAGTTTCTGTTTGCCCGCAGTCTGATTTCATTGATCTTGCATGAAGCTTGAAATGCTCTGTTCTTGTAGTCTTCGACTCCATTTTTCATAATGCACTCTCTCTCACAGGCCTCTTGCGCTTATGCGTCTTCTTGGAGGTCTCTGCTATGAGAGTCGTCCATAACACGAAAACCTGACTGTGTAACTCAATGAAATACGGGAGGTGACAGGATGCTATTTATTTCCTGTTGAGCCACAGTCTCCACTAAGATGAATGGAGGGACTGTCGTGCGAGCGAAGAGCCAGCTTTATTTTTCTGACGTTTTCGTGTTTAATGCGATATATATTTCATACGAGCCATCTTTGTGCTCTCTCCCCTTTTTGCATTTTCTTTTAAAGCTCAGATGCAGTTATTGATGCGCTGGCTTGAGTACATTATGCTTTATTTGTTGGTAAGCACCATTTTTGCATATTGACAGTAACAAGCAAATGCATGTATGGAAATTCTAATATAAATTGACTGATGTTTAGAGGGCTGGTTTCTGCTCGCTAAGCTCTTCTGAGACTTATATACAGTTCTTTATTGCTAATCCCAGCAAGCAGCTTTAAAGAGTCCAACTTTTGACTTTTATCTTGTATTACAGTAATGACATATGGCTCCTCTCTCTAATGCGTATAAAGCAACGAGGAGGGGGAAAGGCAGCAACATGATGAAAAGGGAGCTGGTTCTATCTTGATATTTCGGAATGGGGAGGGTAATCTTTCTATAATGGCTTTAGCTTTATGATGTTACTATTTCATCGGGCTGGCACACCTTTTATGCAATTGTTGTATTCATGAGAAAATAAATACAAAACAAACTAACTGGGCGGAACAAAAGGAAGACTCCATACTGTTGTGTGTGTGTGTGTGTGTGTGTGTGTGTATATATATATATATATATATATACAAGAAACGTCCATTTATTGTTTTTTAAAAGGAATCATATTTACTGTTTAGGAATCTTATTTTTACAACATTAAGGTAGCATTAGCCAAAAAATTACTCTATTATTTGTACTTTTTAAAATATTTTAGTCTTTTGTAATAAAAAAAAATATATGTCTATGAATCAAAATTAACAGGGGAGAAAATGTGATGTCTCAATATTATGCAAAATATTTTGTAGATTTTTTTTATGTTGTAAAAATAAATTGAGTTTGGTATGAAAAATTAATACTTTTCACACAATACTGAGGAGACATGCTAATGCAAAACTCCATACTGTTGTTTTTTTTTTCCCCGTATATTGGAAATGACGTCAGTTACCTCAGTATTATAAAAATGTGTATTACAGGGTGAATATCACAAATTATATTTCACCAAAAAAACAAACAAACATTAGCAACCATTTTTTGGATGGGAGGAATTGTATTACATTAATTTGTATTCTTTTTGAAGATTTAAAAAAAGGGGGAATATGTGATTGATAGCAAGTCAATAAAATGCAACATTCCAACACATTTCTGTAAAAAAAGGTAACATTTTATTCTAACTAACCCTATAGTAAGTACTTTTAATATTACAAAGTACTTCAATGTATAATTATACTGTAACAGTGTAAACAATGTAATCGAAAAGAAAAGCTTAATGAAAAAAGCTTTATAAGACATTTACTAATGCTTTAAGTCCTTTCTTCATATTTCATTAAGGCAGGTCATTTTATATGGTCAACTAATGGCAACTTGGACCTGAACTGAGTGGACAATAGCAGATACAGTTTGTTTTTGTTGTCCGTCTTGGTCTTCAGTTGGATCTTGAGTGTCTGTGACCTGTCTCGGTCTTCGTCCACCTCACCTTGTGAGTTACTGTCTCAGCTGACAAGGCTGATCACATCACAGTCCTGACCTCAACATTACTGTACACACGAGAGGATAGAAGCAGGCCCAGAGAAGCTGTAATCTTGACAAGCTGTCGGAAGTGGCAGTCTGTTACCAGACATAAGCAAATTTGCAGTTAACTTTTTTTAGTAATTGTTTAGGATGGCTTTGGAGTAGAAAGATTCTGTGAGGAAAAGGACCCGCTTGAATCACATTAGACTTTGAACAGTGTTTTTTTTTTTTTCATACACAGAGTGATAACCTTTGAATGAGGTTATTTTTGTCTTTTACTCCTTGTGTTTCCAATGCTCCAACATTTTATAAGAGATTCTCATAGACAGCCTCAAACAGAATCAAACTCTTTGAATCCGTTTAGATGATTTTAAAAGGACTGGGAATGCTACGACTCTAAGATTTATGGCTTCGCTGTCTTTCTCTGGATTGATGCTGAGCTTTTTCCGGCCCTTTTTGCTTTTACAGCATCTTGTATCCAGAGACATGGCATCAGCCCAGTAAAGGCCTGTTTAATGTTCAATACTCAATGTTAAGGACCAAAGAAAAACTATAAAATATCCAATTTCGCTTTAGTTAAAGAACTTTTGTTGTTGTCCAGAGTACGTATGTGCGAGGAGAAGCGTTCACAAATGAAATCTTAGAATGTAAGCAAGTATGAGATGTAAAAGCTATTGTGCAGTTTGCATTTGTGAGACGTGCCTCCCCCCCTCTTCCTCTGGGTTCATTTTAATTCATGGTATTGCTATGTAAATGAGAATGCTGTCTGAGAGCAAAGGAAGGTGAGTTATAAGGACAGGTGAAGCAACGGAAGGGCATTCGTTTTGATCGGTTGTTACGCTGCATCGCATTAAGGCTCTAATACAACCGGGCCTAACGCGAGCTTATCGTTTGAACAAACAAGACAACTGTATCTTTACCTCAGTTTCACATCCAGCGAAGCGGCGGCGTGTGATACGGGGCAGTAAAATGAGTGATGTTTGTAAAACGGGACAGTTGTGCCCAGTAAGCAAATTTACGTGGGTGCTCTGGAGATTTTATGTGGCTCTTCATGAGTCTGGTGGCCTAATGCACCCTGACACTCTGTTTTGATATTATTACTACATTATACTGGCAATTTTTGAGCGCAAAAATACACTACTTAGAAAGTCGAAATTCATAAATAAATTTATGACAAACTGCACTTAATATTGATTTTGTTAGTGTTCAGATTCAGTAATAAGGTAAAGGGTGCATGAATATTTAAATATGATCTTCATTTCTGCATCTCCTAATGGCCCGAGCTCTTCCACACTCAATTTAAACACAATTTAGAAACTATAATGTATTGAAAAATACAGGGATTTGGCAATAAATCATGAAGAGAATATCTCAGGCCTATTATAAGGTAGTTCAATATTGGCCCCCAGAGGGGCCCGCACAATTAGATTCCTGTTTTTAAGCTGCTCAATTATCCTCCTGCTCTCATTTCAAGGGACTTCTATACCTTTTAAAGCATTTAGCTTATAGAAACAACACAATGGTCTGGTATTAAAAAAATGTAAGGAGAGGCAAGAGAGTTGAGGGGGGAGGATATAGTCAATTGTGCCTGTGTGCGTTTCTGGAGAGAAAATGGCATTTCCATGAGCAAAATCATTTTCTTAATTATTGTATTTTTGCTGGTTTTCTATAAAAAATGATTGCAAAACAGTAAAATAATAAAACGGAGGGTATCAGTTAATGTTTATTTTTGTAAGTTCTTTAGGATTTTTAAGCATAAACCATATTTATAAACCTCAGATTTATTACTATTTATTTATTTAACATTTCTCAAGTGAATGTATCTTGTTTTAAGGATTCATTAAAATTTCAATGTTAGTTTTATATTATAGTATCTTGTTGAGAATTGTTATTTAGTTGGATAGTTATTTTAAACAAAAAAAAACATCCGTCCATCCATCCAAAAATTTTACATTTTCACAAGCTGCCTTGTTGTCAGAATATGTCCATTTTAGTACTTAATTAGAATCTCTCTCCCACATACACTCACCTAAAGGGTTATTAGGAACAGCATACTAATACCGTGTTTGACCCCCTTTCTCCTTCAGAACTGCCTTAATTCTACGTGGCATTGGTTCTTTAGAAATGTTGGCCCATATTGATAGGATAGCATCTTGCAGTTGATGGAGATTTGTGGGATGCACATCCGGAGCACGAAGATCCCGTTCTACCACATCCCAAAGATCCTCAATTGGGTTGAGATCTGGGGACTGTGGGGGTCATTTTAGTACAGTGAACTCATGTCATGTTCAAGAAACCAATTTGAAATGATTCGAGCTTTGTGACATGGTGCATTATCCTGCTGGAAGTAGCCATCAGAGGATGGGCACATGGTCAGAAACAATGCTCAGGTAGGCCGTGGCATTTAAACGATGCCCAATTGGCACTAAGGGGCCTAAAGTGTGCCAAGAAAACATCCCCCACACCATTACACCACCGACACCAGCCTGCACAGTGGTAATAAGGCATGATGGATCCATGTTCTCATTCCGTTTACGCCAAATTCTGACTCTACCATCTGAATGTCTCAACAGATTTCGAGACTCATCAGACCAGGCAACATTTTTCCAGTCCTCAACTGTCCAATTTTGGTGAGCTCCTGGAAATTGTAGCCTTTTTTCCCTGTTTGTAGTGGAGATGAGTGGTACCCGGTGGGGTCTTCTGCTGTTGTAGCCCATCCGCCTCAAGGTTGTGCGTGTTGTGGCTTCACAAATGCTTTGCTGAATACCTCGGTTGTAACGAGTGGTTATTTCAGTCAAAGTTGCTCTTTTATCAGCTTGAATCAGTCGCCCCATTCTCCTCTGACCTCTAGCATCAACAAGGCATTTTCACCCACGGGACTGCTGCATACTGGATGTTTTTCCCTTTTCACACCATTTTTTTGTAAACCCTAAAAATGGATGTATGTGAAAATCCCAGTAACTGAGCAGATTGTGAAATACTCAGACACCAACAACCATGCCATGCTCAAAATTGCTTAAATCACCTTTCTTTCCCATTCTGACATTCAGTTTGGAGTTCAGGAGATTGTATTGACCAGGACCACACCCCTAAATACACTGAAGCAACTGCCATGTGATTGGTGGATTAGATAATTGCATTAATGAGAAATTGAACAGGTGTTCCTAATAATCCTTTAGGTGAGTGTAGTCTCTAAAATGTTTTGTAATATTGTCGAGCTGGGTGTCTTGAGAGATGTTGTGGTGTCTAGTGGATACGATTGAGGATGAGGTGAAACTAATGAGTGGTTTGAATGCTTCATCAGTGAGTATTGAGTCAAAGGAACGGCTCACACAATTGCTCAAGTAACAATCTTAGATGACACTTTCAAAAGGTCAGCTTAAGGAAAGCATCCTCATTTGTTCACTTGTCTGTAATGTCACCACACGTTGATGTAAATAAGCCTCAGTGAATCCTTTAAGCACATGCAGCCTTTATGTGAACCAAATGCTGTTTAGTGCACCAAACACTACAGGATTTTAAACAGTTCAGTATGTGCAGTCCTACCGCTGGCTCCATCCAGACCTCGACGGCTGTGTTTTACACCATCTCAGTTGAAACAGCTGATTCTGCTTCAGTTTTGGAAAAAGCCTTTGTGTACATTTGTAACCCATGTAACCCTGTGCTGACTGCCTCAGCACTGCTGAGAGACATTTTGCCAACATATTTACATTATCAGTGTCAATGTGAAATAAGGACATCAAACGAGAATGAATGGCAGCTGTCATATTTTCAGCATGCAGTCATATCATCTTGAACTTGTGCATTTCTGCCACTTTTAAAATATCTTATAATAATAATAAATCATCAGGTTTGGAATGACACATAAATTATGATAGATTTAAATTTTTATTCTAACTTTCCCTTTAATGCTGTAGTTCTGCTACAACATAATTGAAAATGTCAGTATAGTATTTCTGGTGCTTTTGATTTCATACAGTTTTCACATTTGGGATCATATAACTGGTGACTTTATTTAAAGGAGCATGATATACTGCGTTTATCCTAAAATATATGTTCTGGGGTCTGTGTGATGTATTAGCTGTGTGACTGGGGTGGTCAGTGATTAGTATAGAGTGTATTATGTAAAGGTGGCCCGGCTCTGGTGGCTAATGGCCTGGCTGTCTACATAACTTATGGATGTACCCTTTTGAGCAGAGGGGTCGCACATAAAGGACCACCTTTTTAATTCACAGTCACCCACGGTCATGCTAAATGGCTGAGACTGGAATTGAAATCCTAGTTTATACCCATACACACACTCTTTGTTCCAAATATAGCCATTAACTTTGATGGCCGAAAAGAGGCACATTTTCTACCCTCTTCGTTTCACAAGGTTAAACATTTTCTATGTCGGCTCTAGTCTGTGCCTTATGAATATACCACTTTTATATCAATTGTGTAAATGGTGAACACAATACATGTAAAGCTGTAATTATTTGCTTTGCATCACATGGAAATGCTTTAAAATCTATCCTTTTGCGTTCCAGCTGTTAAACTGAGTACTGGGGCTTTCAAGGGAACTCAAACACACCATGAAAGTATCATGAAAGCTGTTCATATGTCCTATGCACTATATTCCATGTCTTCTAAAGTCATATGATAGCTGTCCGATAAATATGGTTGTTGGGGATTTTATGTGTTCATTTGAATCATCCATTAGCATGAATTACTCTTAAAGGGATCGTTCAACCAAAAATGAAAATTGTCATCATTTACTCACACTTACCCTGGTAACCAGATGACGGTAGCCATTGATGTCCATAGTAGGGGAAAAATTATGTACTAAAGTCGATGGCCACTGTCAACTGTCTGGTCACAAACCTTCTTCAAACTATATATTTGTGTGTTCAACAGAAGAAATATTAATACAGGTTTGGAACAAATTTAGGGTGAGTAAATGATGACAGAATTTTCATTTTTGGGTGAACTATGCCTTTAAATTAATTTTTGTCCCCGCCTCACTGACTCAATGATTTGGTTCAGTTGATAGTAAGATTTTAAGTGAATTCAAATATAAATTTAATCTAACATCTGATAATACAATACTTTTTAGGGAGAGTGTGGCACAAGATTTTTTTGACCTTCTTAGTTTGTGTAAATCCACTTGGGGTTCAGATAATCATTTTTTCCCCACATTCATTTCCCACGTCTTGTACAATTAAGTGGCTTTAAGTAATTCAATATACTTTTTTTCTCGATATGCCCCGAAAGAATGGAAGTGAAATGTGACAATATGCCCCATTGGTTGGGACATTGTATCATCCCCATATGACAGCTAAAAATGTTATATGATCTTCTAAAAAATATATACAAGACAAACTAAAATATAACCTTTTTCAAATAAAATAAAGGAATTTTTTGAGTTGGACAACCAAAATTTCACAGCATAGTTCGAACATTGACTCTCAGTCTTTATTCACCTTTTTCTTATGGTTTCTCAATATAATTCATAAAAGTATATAATGTAATAGCATAGTTCTAATAGGGGCATATTTTAATGCAGTCTGACAACATGCCCCACCTGCGCAACTGGGATTTAAACCTGGCTAGGGTCTTCTGCTGTTTAGATCAGCAGTTAAATCTCAACTGTTAAATAACAGATATATGATTAAAATAATATCAGATTTGTCTAATTTTGATGAACAAAAAATGAAAAAATAGATGCAGAAGTAACCTTAAATAAACACACACAAAAAAACAGATGAAAGTTGAACTTCAGTTAGAAATTTACTTTTGCTGTGGTTAAATACGTTTTTAGAGATATCTTCCAAAGATGTTTTAATTGTGGTGCTTTTTTTTCTCTATATAGTGTTGATATGGCAATTAGTAAATACACTTAATTTTGTCATGCTGGCATGTGTGTAAAGTTTTAATTCATGTGTTATGAACTAGCCCTGCATTGGTTTGCGATAGTTTTTGAAGTCTTGAAAGCCCCAGTCCTCATGCACGGAAAAGTGATAAAAGACGGAGTGTGAGTAAATGATGACAGAAGATTTTCATTTTTAGGCGAACTGTCCTTTTCATATTTTCAAGTCCATTCTTGTCACCCTGTTATATGGAAATATGAAATTCTCTTCTGGTGCTTTTACACAGTCAATAACACTTTTCATTCGCGCTCTGACACATGAACACACTTAGCGCGGGAACCTTTCATGTTAATTGTGTCTGTGTTCCAGCTAAGGCCCTTAAAACACAGACGCCTAGTCCCCATCTGCCACATAACACTGATTGCGAATGTAGCAAAATCCTGATTACTGAATTTCTGAGCAGCTCCTTTGTGTACGGCACTTCATTTTTCCTCTCTTGAGTAGATTATTAAAAATTGATAATTCTTTGTAATGGCCTCATTTCTGTCAGTTTTCATATTTTAATCTGGTTTTAAGAAAAACAAGATACATTAATCAAATATGACGGAACACTCTCTTAATGTAATCATGCAAGGGAATATGAATTGCAAATGCACGAGCCGCCCCCCCACCCGCCCATGTTCTTCCATTAATGTTACAAAATAAAATAATCATGACCATTTTACACAGAGATCGACGACATGCGATGCAATGGAATATTTAAAATCGCTTCGTTGGAAATGGTTGAAAGTCGAGGCTTTGCACCAAAGGCCGGTACTGCACGCTTTAAACAAATGCAAAATGACATGCATCCTCACCGGTGGAGACAAAACAGGGATTTTTTCCATGATTTTTTTTTTCTTGCTTGAGTTATCTTCCTAATGGCACATCACTTTCAGGGGCTTTGTAGTTAGTTTGGCATTTAACCTTAATAGATAAAGACTGAACAAAAGCACATTGCTTGTTCCTGCCCTCTGAATACAGTGGTTGTATGATCATAACAGCGTTAAGCACGCTCAAAACAATTGTACATTCTGCTAAAAAAATCTGTTAAGCATTTTAGAGATGCATCTGCTCTTTGCATTTAATCTGATAAAGATTACATACTTTTTATGCCAACAGTTTGCAGATCACTGCACTGCAAGAGGAACACCGTTAACCAGAAGTCAATATCTCACACAGAGAATGGAAAGCCATAATTAGATTCATTTGCAACTCAGATCAATGTTTTCCTGAGGATGACGGTTATAAAGTAGGAGAGAGCATTAAAAACTCATAACTAAATAAATATGTGTTTGGGAAAAAAAAAAAAAGAGCTTGCGCCTAAAAGTGCTCATAAACTGAAAAAAACAGAATGAATATTTAAAGACGGCGGAAAGAAAATGGCATTAATGAAGAAAGGCAGTTCTAAAAGGCTGACCCAGGAGCGAGGGAATTCTTCGGAGGGTACCTTGGCCATACTTAGAGAAAAGCAGATAATTCGTTAATGTCACGCACTTGTTGGAAATGGCAGATAAATGGATTCCAGCCATTATTTGCTGGCCTAAGTGAAGTGAAGGAGGAAGTGTGGCAACGAGGACAAACCCAGTTATGAGTGATAAGTGTCTAAAAGCTAATGAAGGCTGGATAGGCCAAGGTCAATGGCTGTCAGTGAGGTGTCTGCGCGGCTTTGCTGTCCCGGTGCTTAAATATAGTGGAATATACATTGAGCTTTTAACACTTTGAAACATACGCAAGGCTGGAATATGAAATATGGGCTTGTAATGGCGTTTTAATGACCCTCTCCCCACCCCCTTCCTGGCCTAAGATTGGAATTCAGAGGTGAACCTTGATATCACTGCACTAAGTGCTTGTAATGTGCTGTAACTTTTTTCCTCAGTGTGGCCATTTTGCATAGGTGACAAATGTCTTTTCCTTTAGTTCGCCGTTGCAGTGGAGGTACAAAAAAGCTGTGCAAACCCTTTTTTCTTCCATATTGTGTGTTAAATGAATATTTCTATTATTCGGTTTTCTGAAAAAACGTACGATGGAAGAAGATGGGGTCATTTTTTTTTTATTTACTATACAGCACTATTGAAACAGTGAGATTTCTAATGTTCAGCTTTCAAGTTAAATGGGCACATTTACTTCCGCTGTAAAGTGACTCGTTGTGTGACTCAGGTTTTTGCCTTCTTTAAAGGTCCCGTTCTTCATGCTTTTTTGAAGCTTTGATCGTATTTACAGTGTGCAATATAACGTGTTCATGTTTCGCGTGTAAAAAAACACAGTATTTTTCACACAATTTACTTTCACTGTCCAAAAAACGTCCCGATGACTTCCTTGTTCTACGAAGTCCCTCCTTCAGAAAAACGTAACAATTTCTGACTGTGCCAGCAGTTCCTGTATTGTGATTGGACAGCAGCTTATCGCACGATGCCTGGAACGGTCACGCCTCTTACAAGGGGGTAATCCATCGACCGGAAGTTGAAGCCTCGCGTGAGCCTCCATCTTGTAGCAGAACTTCACTTGCGTTAGCATTTCCATTGACTCCCATTCATTTTGGCATCACTTTGACAGCGAATACATTTACATCTGAGGCGTTTGAAGACTCCATTTGTCCATTATTTATTTATAAATAAACACGAAAATGTATAAAATGCTCCATTACCTTGTAGCTTATGTTATGGCCCCGTAGAAGCAGTTTTTTTTGTAAAAGTAGGCTAACGACTGCATCATAACCATGCGACTCAGAGAGATTACCGTATGGACAGGAGGAGAAGCTCACAGGCAATCGGGGAAACGTGGAGGCAAAATGACAAAATAATTAATCAGAATACCTAGCAAAAGTTTCTCCTGCTCCTAGCTCATGGACCGCTCCTACTCACACTCTAGTTTCGGAAGGGAATGATTCAGATTTCTCATGCCACAGCCACTAAAAGACAGACGGGTTGCTCACGTCACATCTACGTCGTCAAGCTCTGTTTGAGTCGGTTTGAGTCTGCGCGTCAGGAACGGAAGTCCTAAAAAATCGCTAAATTTGGGCTTCACTTGTGTCAATGGAGTTCCAATGAGATGGCTCGGTCCACTTCTTTTACTGTCTATGGCCTCTTACCATAAATTGGAGATGCATGCGCATCTGAAGTGCTTTTTCTCAGTGGGAGCGCAACAAGACCACGCCCCCTATTTTGTGTATTCCTCTGCACGGAGATTAGTCGAAAACTGTTCTAGTTACGTCATTAAAAAAGGAAGTAGAGGGATGTAGTCCGAACTTCTGTTACTTCTGGGACTTCTGTTAAATACTGTGAGCTTTATAATTTTACAGGTGTTATTTATGCTCTAACAGCAACATTACACACTAACTAAAGTTTGAAAAATGGAATCGCGAAGAACGGGACCTTTAAAAAAAAGGAAGTCGATATTCCTTTTGATTTTTAATTGAAGGAATACTCCCCCTTGCAGCGGTGTGGAGATGTTTTGGGTTTTTGTCTATTGTCGAATCTGTGAATTAACATCTCGTGGGTGTCCTCGCACTAAGAAACTGCCGGCGTGATAGAAAGGGCTTAAAGTCTTCACTCTTAAGCTTGCTAAGGAGCCTTTTGGTTCCCTCCACTTGAGTGCTTAATGTCCTCTAAAGACCTATATTACACCCCAATTAGATGCCACTCTTGTTTCCCTACATCAAGGGCTTGACTCTACTGGCTTGTCACCTCTCTGTGCCCAATCAATTTCATTACTCCAGTTACAGCCCAGCTCGGGGAAAGCTATGCCCTTAAACTTCAGCTTCTGTCCAGATCGATCAATAGCGCACGTTGCTGCCAAGGTTCCATTTAAAGTTCATTTATTTCAAGCCATCATATAAAACAAGACAGAGCATCAATGTGGCCCCACTTTGTTTTATTTGTCTGAGGATTTCCAGTATGGCACGTTACCCTAAGTGCTGGGAGCCGAGTGGTTAGATTTAGACAGGGCGCTTTCCTTCACACAGAGCCGTCTGACAGCTTATCTCGATATTGGGTCTTCTCAGTGCTGTGTTTAACACCGCGCTCTCCAAGAATAACATCTTCATAGTTTTGCATCCTCAACGAGACTTAATATTCAGCGTGAAGCCGATAAGTGTGCCTAATGATTTGTATGCTTATTAATTTTAAGAGGTATGTTACGAATTTACAGTTATGCGATTATAGATGGGTTAATATTTACACCATGAAATAGTCCTCCAGGAATATTTTGACTGGACCGGCTAACATTGTTCTTTCCTCATCTCATAAACTTCACCTTGACAGCTTAATGAGTTCGACAGTGTCCAAGAAGTTTATAGAAACTAGGTCATATCGATGTAATTGAGATTTAATTTCATAATTATTATCATTATTACGTTTATGTGCGAGCATTGCATTATGGCACAGTTTATTGACAGAAGGTTGTCTACAGTCCTTCACAATCAATATTATGATTTAAAAAAGACTGTGCTGCTTTTAGGGAACTGCTGCTCATAGATTTTTGCCATCTTTGAGTGCGCAGTGAAATACACTCTTTGATATAACTTTACTTGGGATTTTTTTTTTCTTTCCACAATCAATTAACACTTGATATAACAATTATATATGGAGCATAATTATATTCTGTAGATATACATTTCATATCATAAATGCAATGTTTGAAGCATGAAAACTCACTGAGCACTTCAAAGTTGCACAATGCTATTAACATCTATCCTCCATAGATTTTCCAAGTATAATCTGAGACATTAATTAATTTTAACATATATAATGGAACAGGGTAGATTCTTTACTCTGCATTATGTTAATATTCATGTCTCGGGAAGTCCTTGGAGATTCTTTTGTGGTTTGGTGAGCCGTTGTACATGCATCTGGTCTCTTTATATTCATAAAAATCTCTGTACAATATCCTGGTACTTTCAGGTTTATTTTAGACAAAATAAGTTCTTCTTTCTATAACTTGTGGACACGCAATAAAATATTTCTTTGCATTTAATGCATTTTACATTTTTAAATACAAGTCGTTTAATCTAGCATTAAACTGCCTTTAGAATGAGTTGCTTATAACATAAATAAGTAGAAATTTGAGTTAAAGCAATTTAAAACATTATGTTGCCATAAATTATTGATTTCGATACAGCACTGTGTGCTAGAACACCACTTAAAACAAGAAAACAAAAAAAATTATCATTAATAATCTCATTATTATTTTTTTTTATGTTTGCTCAGGTGTTAAATGTCTCCTCACCTCAGAAATAGTCAGATTTCAATGAAGCAATGCTAGGCGTTTATCTAGATATTGAATATCACAGACAGGCAGTGTGGCCGTGTGTGTGTGTTTACAGGGTTCTGGCTTCTCATTCGGTGCACTTGCAGTGTTTTAATACGCGGTACTCTCACTGCAGCGTCTCACGCTCCTCGCGGTAGTAGATTTGGCAGCGCGCACCAGATCTCTGGGAGTGATTCCTTGCAAAGCTGGCCCAAATGAAAGCATCTTGTTTTAATCAGGGATTCTGGCTGGAGCGGCAGCAGCAGCTTCGAGAGCTGTGAACCCTTGGCAGCGAGTCGACTGCAGTTTTGTGGCACCCGTACAAAATACACAAATATTTCCTCTGTAATTACGTGTCAAGTTGAACAAGCAATATAGACAGGGGGGTGTGCGTGTCGGGCGCGTTGCAGTCGGACATCCAGGACCGCGAGAGACCCCCAGACTAAATGAGTCTTTCAGATTTTGAGTCGGCTTCCAGCAACGTAATGGACCACATTGTAATTGAGACTGCTCAATGGATTGAGTTACATCATGTGGTCTTGACGCTGTCTAATGAAGTGGAGAGGGCCTCCACCAGTTCACAGGATACTTCAAAGCTTGGGTGGATGGATGGCCAAGAGACTAAGTAATTGTGAAATCATTGACTCTCTTTTTTGTGGTTCGTCAATTTTAATGACACTGTGGTGAACAAGCAATGGCATCAGAGCTGAAATATGATAAGCTCAATATCCATTTTTTTTTAGAGCTGAGTGATGTAGTACATTTCAAAACGTTCTGTTTGCCTTCAACTTCAATATTCAGACATGCAAAGTTTTGAAGTGGCTTAATGGGTAACATAGACATTAGACAGTGTAGAATTAAATGGATTGCGGTATATAATGTCTGAGATAAAAATGTTTTTTTTTTTTATATATATTCTTAAATATTTGTTACAAGAAAATCTCTTTAGCTCATCTTATCATATACACACTCTAAAAAAATGCTGGGTTTTAACCCAATTTTGGGTCAAATATGGACAAACCCAGCTGTTGGATTAAATTTATTAATTGCAGTTTTTAATCCAACATTTAGGTTTGTCCATATTTATAGAGTGCATTATCAATATCATGCCGTAGCTATTTGTCTTGAATTTTTGCATGCGAGTTTGTGTGCACATGTGTGCAACGTTTTGTGGTGGGGGAAAAAAAAACATATTGTTGTTTTATGTTAGCCTCAAGTATATTGTTTATGACAGTCAAGTCCGCCTAGACTGTGTGCTAAGATCACCAGCCAAAAACTTGTCACAGATGCTGACTGCAGGCCTATTTCATGTCACCCAGCCTTATCTATTTTTTTTTAAATTTCCATAGTTTATATTTCATTAATTACGTTAGATATTTATATGACGGTGTACACACACACACGTATATGATTTTTTTTTTTTTTTAAAGAAAAGAGTTAACAAATTTTTCAAAGGACATTTTTATTACTTTTTGAATTTCTCAAAAAAATATATTTCTTTTTTTACATATGTATAGCATATTTTATATATATGGTGATTATTTTGGCTATTTTTTCAAAACAAATTTATCATCAGTAATAATACAATGCAATAGTGTTACTGTTACTATACACACAAGTGTCCAATACTGAAATGTATACTTTAGTGTGTAGTATCTGGTAAAATGGAGCAGTTCAGTGAGGTTATCACACTGCGAAGGCTGCATGCTGTGCTGACTGAATTATTCCTGCCAGTAGGTGGCGCTTTTGCTATACATAATTGATATTCCATTCAGCAGAGAGGAATGTCCTCTAATTCCAGAAAGGAAACTTGTACCAAACGGATCTTGTCCGAGTCATCACAATACTTTGGCAATTCTATACTATCCTAAACTGGATAGGAGAGAAAGTGTTTAACCTTTTTTAAAGTAAAAAAAAATATGATTTTCGTTGGACCATAAATGGATAAAATTTCAAAAAGATGTATTTTTCTTTCAATATAGAAATAGCATGTTTAAGCTCATTGACTAATTTTAAGCTTGCATCAAATAATTTCAGAAGTACTATAAACCCCCGATAATTTAATATGATTATTTTCAATATTTTAATTCACACATCATTTATAATTTTACAATACAATTGCAAATACTTTCTATTTAAGTTAAGTAGTTTACTATTTAAATAAAGTATTAAGTACTGTATTTATATTGCTGAATAAAATGATTTGAATACGAGTACATAAACGTATTTATCAATTGAAATATTTCCTAATACTTCACTGAATGGATGTTTACAACATTCTGTTGTTGTGTTCTCATCCAGATATACTTGATAAATTTCCTAGTAGTTCAGTTGTGGGTCAAGTTGTGTCTCAAATTTCGTTTCATTTGCACTAGGACAGAGAGACGCCCTTCCCTAATGATAGTCAATATTATGAATGACTTTTAGGACATAGGCATACTCAAACTCGTCTGTCTCCGCTTAAACTTGCCAGAAGGAGACAGGCTTTATTTTCAAGAACGGTCTCCCGATTTGCAACTGAAGAGCACTGTCGATATAAGGAAAAGGTGAGGTTTCAAGGACTCGCACCGTTTACCTGTGTCATCTAGAAGGGTGCAATTGCTTTTCCCCGCGAGGAGATGAAAACGCTTCTTAGTTTCTAATCTGTAGCCTATCATGTACTATGCAGAAATAAGCCTTTCAGAAATAGATGTATAACTGCAGGAGGTGCATCTCCTCTGTATTAAGCCATTCACATTAAAACAATGTCGAGGTGATATATTTAAATCCGAGCCCTATTATTTTTATTGTTATTTTGCATTTTCTCATTCCCTGCCTCGCATCTTTGGCTGCCAGATGTGTCCCAGGCTGAAGAATTATTTCTCATCCCTTGAGTCAAATAAATGCAATCAATATGAGCATTGCTCTCAGGCCTTGAAATATTACATTAATGTTCCATGTGGTGACATTTTAGCTGGAATTTTCAAATACATCATGAAGGCTCAAATTAATATTTATCAGCGAGAGCCTTTTTTATGATTTGCAAAACAGTATTAGCACTGAACTCAAATTAAACACGTGGTGAGATCGCAGTTATTGAAGATTACCTTCGGATGAAAGGATATTTTTAACCTGTGTCCCCGAGACCACATGTGGTGGATGCACGTTGCTGGAGAACACAAAAGATGTCTATTGCAATATGCGTCCTTGGTACCCACGCAAAACACGGTTATCTGCCAAGTTTCATTGAGTAAATTACACGTGAAAGTGTGTTTATTGCACTCTGTAATCAAATACTGTAAATCAAATGTTTCATATTTTGATGGCTCGTTTAACTGTTTTCATACCTATGAAAACACTTTTATCCGTTGCACAAACTTGGTTTCTGTTTAAAGCTTCCAAAACAATACTGTCAGTTTAATAGTATGCATGCAGCACTTCTGGGAATTGCATCTTATCATTTATAGATCTGTTTTAAATTATTCTTGTCATTGAATCCAAATTTATGCCGCCATTGATCTCGAAGGGAAAATATTAAACGATTTGGGGTCGGTGTTTGGTGACCCTCAGGTCAAGGAGAATTTAACATTGGTGTTATTGAGCGTCGCGCGCTCACCTGCCGCGGTTCTTGTGCTCCCTTTTGTTTCTGCTCATTTGCATTTTATGTGCGTGCACGACGAACAGATTACCGGAATGCGATTTGAGACTCTAAGTAATCATGGACTTAGCCTACACCTCTTGAGGACTTTTCAAGCCTGTGTTTTTAGTTGGAAACTATGATATTATTTATCACTTTCCTCTCAACTTTTTTTTTTTTTTTGTCTCCCCACATATTTAAATCATAATCCTGGTGTCATTTATCCACCCATTCATTGTATGCATAAACCAAAACGCTTTGAAGCAGCCAGTCTGCAAAACATCCTTTTATGGGTACATAGGACGCAGTGCTGCGTTGCCCACAAATGAACTTACTATTTTAAGAAATAAAAGATTATGCTATCCAACAGCAGCCCCTAGCCCACAAAAATGCCCTTCGCTTTTACCCCCTCACGACCTACTCGGATCTCAGCTGAACGTGGTTGGTGACCAAGTTTTAATGTCTGGCATAGGTCATGTGGTCATGTAAAACGGCAGATATGTGTTCTGAAGCTTAGGACGGTAGAATTGCAGCCAGGAAAGCCGTTCTGACATTAGTGTGTGTTTTCCTGTCACCCGCAGCACCGCTGTATGTGTTTGGCCCGATTGTGGTGGTTTTCGCAGAAGCAGGTGTTACAGCTCGGTGCAGTTCTCCCCCGTGGCCCTGTGATGGAGAACATCTGGAGAGCCTCTGTTCCGCCCCTTTTTCCCTGTTCCCGGTAAGACCAGGCAATGTAGTGAGCAGTATGGTGCATGTCGACACATGGCTCCCAAGTCCCCCCACAGGGTATAGAGTGCCTCCACAGTCTGCGTCAGAGGGGGCTCAAGAAGTTTGATTATATAGAGATATTTTCTTTGGCTGTACTTAATTCATTAATGAATGGCTAGCATGTTTTGCTAAGGTTCAATTTGTTGATATTAGTTAATGAACTGGGTATCATAATGTAAGTTTTACTACTATTGGACTATTGTTCAAACGTTTGGGGTCAGTTAGATATGTTTTTGAAAAAAAGTCTCTTATTCTCACCAAGGATGTTTATTCGATATAAAAAAAAAATGTTAAAACAGTAATATTGTAATTTAAATGAACTGTTAATATAGTTTAAAATGGATTTTTTTTTCATTGATGCAAAGCTGAATTACTCTCGTCTTCAGGGTCATATGGTTATTCGGAAATCATTCTAATATGCTGATTTGCTGCTCAAGAAAGATTTCTTAATATTTTAGTGGGGAAAAAATATTTTTTCAGGATTCTTTGAGTAGAAGGTTCAAAAGCAGAACATTTGATTTCAGACAGAAATCTATGGTTTTTAAATGTCTTTACTGCCACTAATGATAACTTATTGACCACACACTTTTGAATAGTTGTGTATATCGATTTAACATTTTAAAGATGTACAAATGAACATTAAAGTAATTATAATGTGAATAAGCCAAAAACAATAGAATATTTATAAATGAACAGTAACCTAGATTATCTAATCAAAAATGGTTAGTTTGTAACGTTTAACTAAAGTTATTGAATTGAACATTATGGTTTAGTGTTGCCAATGATCTCAAACAAATTATAATATGGCACATAAATGATGTAATATTTTTATGTTCAAATGAGCCAGACTTTACAATCTGGGCTAATGGTTAAACAATATATCTGTCTATCTAACTTTTTTGAATCAGGACCATATTCTGATACTGGAGATTTCATCTTTCTACACTTTTTATTTTATATTTGATTTGATAGCATTATATATTTTTTACTTTGTCAAATCAACTTAATTTATGTGGTTCAGATAACATTTTTTGAGTTTCTGTTTTCAACCAGTCTCCATTTTATTAACATGTTTTTATTTATTTCAATGAACTTAAAATTTTTCTTAAAGGCACCCTGGTTACTTGTTTTTAGTTCAGCCAACAATCATTTTTTACAGTTTACCTTTATGATATTCCATAAATATGCCAGATGAGCATTAATGTGTTAACATTCTCACTCTCTCTTCTTTTTGTTAATGTGTAAAATCGTTTTACCTTTTCTCTTTAACTTTTAATTTAACTTTTCTCTTTGACATTCAAATCTGGTGATGAAAAGGAGATGCTGGTCGATGAAAGAGTAATTAAGGTTCATGTAAAAATGATAGCACTTTTATCCAAGGTCAAATAGCTCTTGAGGCAAATGAGCTGTTTTCTTCACGTGCAATGTGTACTACTAGTACACGCTCACCTATCACGTAATGTCATCACATCATTTGAGTGATCCCCGGCTGTGAGATTGCACATCCACTGGAATGAAACATTAGGATCTTGTGAGAAATAATTTTGAATCGTGCTGCAATCACTGTTCTTGAATGCCAGGCAAACGCAATTCAAAAGTAGTCATAACTGGCGCAAGTTTGCAGTATAAGCGAACAACGATGGTTTTCTTCCCAGAAGCCCCTGCAGAAATAGCATAACATACACAGGAATGTTTGATGTACAGAAATTTAATTTTCCTACCACTCTCCATTCGAATAATATATGAAATGAACCTCCAAATTAATTTGCAGGAAGACTCTATAGTAACAATGTAATCTTGGTGTTAGAGCACAGTTGCAAATGGATTTCTGTCTATTGTAATTTCATAAGATGCATTCTGGGGGGTCACCTTAAATGGTGCCACCATTTTTTAAAGCCAAAACTATCCTGCACGCTGTCAGCAGAGAAATCTTTGCAATGCAGTCGGGTTTTTCGCCATCAATTTGTGTAGTATCATGTCCTGTCGTGTGGAATATCTATTTTATTGAGTGGTATTGGCATAGGTGTGTAGTTTTATATCCAGATGTCCATAATAAAGTCCGGCTGTCTTCTTACTTGTGCTTTATTTTGTGCTTCGTTTAACTGATTGGAAGTTTTCTAACATTTGCATTGCATAGCAGAACAGAAAGCATATCTGAGATGCTTTTTGTCCAATTGCGAAATGTGAAAGTTGCAATTGTGAAATTTAAAGAGCCCCTATCATATCATTTGAAATGTTCCTATTTTTATTTTAGGAGTTCCCAAAAACTCTTTTTCCAAACCACTCCTTTGCGTGACTCTAATCGGTGGTGATTGGTCAGACGACAGACCCAGTCAGTTATTGTTTGTTAGCATAACGCATAAACATATTGATAATAAAGCACTGCAATACTACAAGACGCTCTATTCTTTATGACGACTCCAATAACAGCGACAAACATTTCACATATTAAAAAAAAAAATTGACATTGGAGACCTAGAAGCTGCGCTGAGGATAACTTACACATACACGCGCACACACATATTGCCTCGCGCCCCGACGCTACAAAACCGTTGAAAACCCATAAAAGCAACAATTATTAATAATACTTACAGGTTGTGATTCATAGGAGGAAGCTGATCCATATACACTGGGTAAGTAAGTTACTGAGCCCTCCTTCAGGAACAACCGCTTGCGAATCCACATTTGAATTCATTTATGTTTTTAAACAATTCGTAATTAAAATGAGAACACAATTGGGCTATACTGTTGTGGTATTTTTGCAAATATGAACTCCAACCACCGATTCTTCACATGCTCGTCCCTGGTAAATGAAAACAAAGTGGCTGAACTTTCTTTGCATTGTAGAACACAGCGTCTTCTTGACATGATGCTATGATGAAGTACAAGTTTACACTTCCGTCTGCGCGCGCAGTAACTGGGCGCGGCCAATATGTATCTACGTCACGACGAACCAGCTAATGACTCGTTTCAAAAACAATTCATTTCATAGACTCAGAGTCGACTCTCACTTTTGAAAGACAATAACTTTATATACGGTGCACTTTCAGATATAAATCTTTGCAGGATGTTTTCATTCCCTTAGAGCTATATTCCACACCATATGAACAGTCATTTTCAAATATCCACCATGATAGGGGCTCTTTGAAATTCTCAGAGTCTGCTCTTTTCCATGAATGTGATCGCAACATATTGCAAGTCAATCAGACACTAATCTACTAAAGTCGATCAAGCTGGTTAAAAATGGCTGCACAGGTGCAATCAGATCAGCTCCAACCGAGCTTGATTACGCAGTTGGATGTATCAATGTCAGACATCTATGCCTCTTTTTCTGTCTCATATGGGAAGGAAAAAGAAAACTTTGTGATTGCATGTCTGGAAGTGTTTCCATCTTTCTTTCTTCGGGGGTAACGGATCCAGAAAAAGGTAGCCGATTTTAGTCACTATTGGATCTTGCTCGGATAGAAAACGTGTTACTTGAGGATTAAAAAAAGTCAGCAACTTTCACATTTCTAAATGAGAGGTTCATTTGACACTGTGTTGCCTCGTCTAACACCTGTCATGCTATCTGTCACGGGTTGGAGGTCTTGTCCACCGCCATAATATTACCCCTTATACTGCAAATCCACTCCGCATTTGCAGAACTTTTCATACGTCAAACGATCCCACCCAAATGCCCCATAGGACATAACTCAGAGCCTAAATTTAGGCAATATATTAGGAGAACCTTTAACTGGCCCCAACTGGCTTTGCTTTTTTGTTTGCTGGGTCATTTAACACTGGCAAAAAAATGGGCAAATTAGCTGCTTCTATTGAAGTTCTTCTTTATAAGGACTTGAATAGTGAATTTGTATCGGAAAGTCATGGCTTTTACTGACCGACTTTATTCGACCGACGGTTATGAGGCGTCCTTTGTATAACTCTGTATGTTCTTTTAAAAAGGTTAATCGTAATCCGATGTCTTAACTGAATTAAAACGAAGAGGAACTTCCAGTATTCTCTCGGTCGTTCCCCTTTCAACGGGAGACTAAAAAGCCACACTTTCCCTCGCCAGTCCTGAGGAAACCCGATCAGATTGCTCGTTAATTTCATCATTTCAAAGTTTTATGGATTTTCCAGTTGGTGCACTTTTCATAAACACGCTTTTCACCCCACACACCCCCTCCGGCCTCCCCTGTGTATGTCAGCATTTTCGCTGTAGGAAGAATCTGGAGGGCTGAAAGTTTATAAATAAGCCTTCTATCAAGTTCCACAACAGGTGTGACCTCCCTGTGTCCTAAAACTGAACACTTTCAAGGGCTGATATCTGAAAAGAGGGGGTTGGGAGCAGAAGAGTAGGGATTTACTGCTATCTAAAATAGAGACCTTCATCAACCACTGACTATTACCTTCCAAAGCGGTGCATGACTCCTGGCCTTAGTTTGTTTTACACAAAACACGCTTGCCCTTGCTGCTTCTTACTCGCACATCACGCTTCTAATCGGCCCATTAATGTTGGGCACGGTGTCGAGTGCGGCAACTGTAGCCATGATTAATAAACAGAATTTGCAGATTCTGCCAGAGAAAAGCTCTGGGATCAGTGAGGACCTTCTCTTGTAGCGGATACACACTTGCGCTTAAACCATATGTTCCATGACGAAATGCAAACCTCCACCCTACGAGCACTCATATACATTCCCATCTACGGACTAGAAGAAAATGATCGCCTTTTCTCTTAACAGACTCGTTGACTGTTCAATAGGAGTCTAATGCCCATGGCAGATGGACAGTAAGTGCTACGAGCAGCTCCTTTAAAGCTCACCACTGACCACATTATGATGTTTGCATCATTTACAGAACAGGCACATATGCTTTTATGCGGTGTACGCTCAAAGCACATGATTTCTCTGCATTCTGATTACATTTTTCCATTTTACGTAGCAAGAAAACATTCAATATTTCCACGAGCAGTTTTCAAGTTTCTTTTTTTTGCTGTTCAGCAGAGTTTGGTACATCATCTGTTAGGTTAACAAAAGCTGGGTAGCGGTAACCCCTGCAGACAGTAAAGAGGTGCTTGTCCCAAGTACACAGATTTTTTTTTTTCTCTTTTTTAAACATATTTAACCTGAAGGGCAGTTCCTTTACCCCTCACAGCAGTCTGAGGACAGCAAACAGGTGAGCGAGAGAGGGAAGGTTGTTGGATTATTTTACATTATTTTGATTAATTATTCAGATGCCTCCCATTCTGCCCGTAATGACTCTGTATGCTATGGTCAGACCCACTGAGCTTTCATAACTTACCCTGAATGACTGGCATGAACTTGAACAACTACAGCCCACATGATACATTTACACAACCAGCGAGCAATTCCAGGAAACTTTGTTGTAAGGATATAGCTCTGCTTATAAGTTTACATACATTAATACAGTGTGTATGTGTGCTGCATCCTCAATGATTAATTATTACATTTTGTATTGCCTTTTAGTTTTGAAGTCCCTGGTTTGTCCTGAGCTGCTCTTGAGTTTCCAAGTCCTGTCAGATCTTTGGTTCCCAGCATGGTTTTCACCTCACAGTGGTTCAATGACCCTAAGATCCCAGGAAGCAACAGGAAGGATATTAAGAATCAAGGGTACGTAGACATTTGTGCAGTTTAAAGTTGTTTTTAACATCGGGTAAACATGGGGTATGTAAAGTTGTGAGCACACAACTATAGCTTGTGAAAAATCTGTGAGCATGTATGCATTGCATTTAGGCTCAAGCTATACATTTTAGCAGTGCATGCATTTCCTGGAAAATGAACCCATGACCTTGGAGTTGCTAGTGCGCTCAATGTGTTTTGCTAGCTCGCTTCCATCAGGAAACGGATCAGAGCCATGTCTGTCTAATCGTGGTACTTCCTTTATACAGTAATATTAGCAGCCAGTAAATAAATGAAGTTTGCATTGAATTAATTTAAGGGTGCATAATATTATTTGATTGAAGTGTGTTATGAATTATTACATTGGGAGCTCGATGGGAGTTTGATTGGACAAAACTCTGAATGTGGCTAATGATTCAGTGAAGAGATAAACAGCTGAAACAGCTCCACGTCAAATGAGAGATTAGTGTACAAGACCAAATGCACGGGGCACAGAGCACCCTTTGTCTCACCCCCTATCGGAGAGTGTCAAAAGCGGATAAATATTTCAGAATGAGGTGTGCGCACGGGCGAAACGCCCCCCCATCAGGCATCTGCTCTCTGGGTTCTCAGAGGGAGACAGGTGCAGAGGCATGAAAGAGGATTTCATTTCTAAAATAGTATTTAGCATTTTCCTTCTTCTGTGGAGATCCCTGTCTGTGAGAAATTCTCATGTAATCATACACCGCGCTCTCAGAAAACTTTCAAAGTTGATCCTCTGAGACATATGGTGGCTTATCCAAAAGAGAGGATGGCAGGAAAGGGAGTGAGGAGGGATTTATACATTCAGACAAAGAAAAAAGGACACTCAAACTGTACAGAAAGTGGCTTATAAAGTAGTTGAATCTGAAGTATGGAAAATGGTTTATAGTTTACACGCTTAACTTAACTTTGATCATATTTACCAGGGGTCCCATCAATTTTGACCATGACTGTAAAACTTAGCCAACTATTTATTATCATGTTAATATTGTAACTTTCACCCCAAATATCAGGTGCGCTTTTTATGCCATACTTTTACATAATAATAATAATAATAATAATAATTCCGTTGTTGGAAAAACTCTTACTTTAATTAGCTATTCACTCACTTAAAATTAGTGTTGTAACTTGTCAGTGCTGCCCTGTGACTTTTGATTATTAATTAACTTCATGACTGAATCTACTTTATATTTCTCAGTAAGGAGGTTGTAAGGCTGTTTTTGAAGTAATTTAACTCGGCTTGATTGCTAGTAGGGACGCTGCACTAACGCTGGTAATTCACGCACACGTCTCTCTCTCTCTCTCTCTCTCTTTCGATAGGCTTATAGTTTTAATTCAATCAAATAAATGTTACCTTACCACACTTCTTTATATTTGAGTTAAAATGGACAGAATGCGAGATCTAACGAGTGGTAGCTTATGAAAATATCCATAATTTCCATTCAAATTTAGTGCTGCAAGCATCAATGACTGCTTTAACTTCTCTCTGCTGGCAAATGACCATGGAATAAGCGGAATAATCCACGGCTAGCTGTGCATGTTGGCCCGGTTTCACAGACAGGGCTTAGAATAAGCCAGGACTAGGCCGTAGTTCAGTTGGGACATCTAAGTAGCTTTTAAACACGTAATGAACATTTAATATTTAAAATGAATTATCTACCATGACACGAAAATTATTATTGGCTTTTATATATTCTTTTTCAAATCCTGAAATGCTCAGTTATTGGTTTAATTGAAGACCTCACAAATTTCGAATGTGCTTGCCGACATTGCACTCTGTATCTTGCAGAGCTTGTCTTGTTACATAGTCTTCATATGGTGATCTGTTTAGATCCTGTCTCATCTTGTCTTGTTTTGCCAGTCAACATAAAGTTCTGCTCAGTGGCTTGTCTCCTTAACTCAACAAAGCTCAGTGATACTCGGTTCAAAGATTTAATTGTGTTTTGCAAAGGATGTGCTAGACAAAATGGCAAAGTTACAAGGTCTCTTCTGCTGTTAAGCACCATGAAGAAAACCGTTGTGATATTACGACTAATATCTTTGACATTGTCTTGTGATGCTTGTGTTAAAAGGCCTGTTTATTTTCATCATTAAAAGAATGTGTTGTCTCCTGAACACGAGGGTCGAGCTTGCACTCCCAGTGAGGCTGTGCGTCTTGTATTTTGTTTCTTTTTTTTTTTTTCTCCATTCCAGTCATCAAATGCCGCTTGCAACATAATGAGAGATGTGGCAATTAATTTTCTTTTAATCAAGGTCGAAATGAAGTAAATTGGTACAGCTCTGCAAGCCCTCATTTTCTATTTTTGCAGTGATGCAAAACAAATACGATAAAATTATGGCCCTCCTCACCTTCAGTAATTAGAAAGCGTGAATGATCAGAGAAGATGATATGTGATATACAGCGGCTGCAACTCTCTCCCCCAGAGATCGCATTTCTTCTCTTTTGAAACAGATGACCATGTTTTCCTCCCCACGCTCCACGCTCCACGCTCTCCTCTTCCTTTTTTTTCCCGCATTTGAGTTACAGACAGAAAGAGCAGCTCAACGTGACATTGACTGCTGTGTTGTTGTAATGCCTCTCAAATCTTATTAAAGACCACGACTGCAAAAGACCTCGCTGACTCCACACATTTCCATTAACTATGTTGTTTCAGTATCCTGCAAGCTGATTAAGAATTTATTAAAATTAGATTTTAACTCTCCGCCCAGCCCCAGATATCTTATCAGCACCATATGGCTGCATGACGAGTATTGTTGGTAGACAGCGTTAATAAACACAGGACTGGCCTTCCTCCACTGTGTGCCCTTTTGAAATTGTGCCACTATTTATATCACTGGTTCTCTGCTGGTTTTGCTTCAGGACCCAGATTTTATGCTGCACTTTCAGTTACACAGTTGTTTTGTCAGACAAAAGTGTCCTTAAAGGCAAAGTGTCATATTTTGAATGTAAGAGTTATTTCTGCTCTCCCAGCTTAATTTGCTCAGCCATTTGTAGGTAAATCAGCATATATAGATTTCTTTTTAGTTTATTTATATACAGTGTATATATATACACACACAGTGGGGCCAAAAAGTATTTAGTCAGCCACTGATTGTGCAAGTTATCCTACTTGGAATGATGAGAGAGGTCTGTAATTTTCATCATAGGTACACTTTAACTATGAGAGACAAAAAAAAAAAAAATCCAGGAAATCACATTGTAGGATTTTTAAAGAATTTATTTGTAAATTATGGTGGAAAATAAGTATTTGGTCAATAACAAAAGTTCAACTCAATACTATGTAACATAACCTAAGTTTCCTGTTAGTCTTCACCAGGTTTGGACACACTGTAGCTGGTATTTTGGCCCATTCCTCCCTGCAGATCTCCCCTAGAGCAGTGATGTTTCGGGGCTGTCGCTGGGCAACACGGACTTTCAACTCCCTCCACAAATTTTCTATGGGTTTGAGGTCTGGAGACTGGCTAGGCCACTCCAGGACCTTGAAATGCTTTTTACGGAGCGACTTCGTTCTCAACTTCAACTTCGTTGCCCGGGTGGTGTGTTTGGGATCATTGTCATGCTGGAAGATCCAGCCACGTTTCATCTTGAAGGCTCTTTCTGATGGAAGGAGGTTTTGGCTTAAAATCTCACAATACACGGCCCTGTTTATTCTTCCCTCAACACGGATCAGTTTTCCTGTCCCCTTTGCAGAAAAACAGCCCCAAAGCATGATGTTTCCTCCCTCATGCTTGCATATTGTGGAAGGGCAACTCTGCATTCTTCTTCCTCCAAACACGACGAGTTGAGTTTTTACCAAAAAGTTCTATTTTGGTTTCATCTGACCACATGGTATTTTCCCAATCCTCTTCTGGATCATCCATATGCTCTCTGGCAAACTTCAGACGGGCCTGGACATGTACTGGCTTAAACAGGGGGACACGCCTGGCAATGGAGGATTTGAGTCCCTCTCGGTGTAGTGTGTTACTAATGGTAGCCTTTGTTACTTTGGTGTAGTTCTGGGATTTTTTGCTCACCGTTCACATGATCATTTTGACCCCACGGGATGAGATCTTGCATGGAGCCCCAGATCGAGGGAGATTATCAGTGGTCTTGTATGTCTTCCATTTTCTTACAATTGCTCCCACAGTTGATTTTTTTTCATATTGTAGATTCACTCTTCCAAGCCTGGTGCAGGTCTGCAATTTTCTTCCTGGTGTCCTTCGACAGCTCTTTGGTCTTGGCCATGGTTGAGTTTGGAGTGTGACTGTTTGAGGCTGTGGACAGGTGTCCTTTATACAGATAATGGGTTCAAACAGGTACCAATAATACAGGTAACGAGTAGAGGACAGAAGAGCTTCTAAAAGAAGTTACAGGTCTGTGAGAGCCAGAAATCTTGCTGGTTTGTGGGTGACCAAATACTTATTTTCCACCATAATTTACAAATAAATGCTTTAAAAATCCTACAATGTGATTTCCTGGATTTTTTTTTTTCCCTCATTTTGTCTTTCATAGTTGAAGTGTACCTATGATGAAAATTATTCTCTCATTAAAACTCAAAAATCTCATTATTCTAAGGAGAACTTGCACAATCAGTGGCTGACTAAATACTTTTTGGCCCCACTGTGTGTGTGTATATATATATATATATATATATATATATATATGAAGAGTTCAGATGCAAAAGCCTCTAAGTGCCATTTGAAATTTTCTTCTTTAATGATGATTTTTATCAAGCTTGTATATTTAATTTCAGTGATTTCACTTAAATGACAATGATAATTACCTATTAATTGTTATTTAAGTGAAATTACTGAACTTAAACAAGTTTGATAAAAATCATCATTAAAGAAGAAAATTTCAAATGCCATTTAGCGGCTTTTGCATCTGAACTCTTCATATATATATATATATATATATATATATATATATATATACATATACATATAATAAATGGATGACTATGATTTAAGCTTGCACAATATATTGGTACCATATTGGATATTTGCCTATATTAGACTTTAAAAAAAAAAAAATCAATATCAGAGACATAGGGTACTGGATATTTAATAGTGCACGCTAATTTTTACATAAAGATTATGCTCTCGTCTAACAAAAAATTAATAATTCAATAACAATCTTAGATTTTATCTTTTAAAAATGAATAGATATTTTTTTCAAACTGTACAATATAATGTTGTCATGCCTATGTTCACTTGTAGAATTTAAATGCATTTTAATTGATGTTAGGGCGGGGTTACCTCTTTGGCTGACCAATGACAGGGTGGGACGGAGTTTGGGTCTTTATTTTAGCATTTCTGTTTAACACTAGTGGCACACTTTGTATTTTATGTGGTGTGGGTAATAATGTGGGTTTATATTTTTTCCCACATCTGCCTAATTTGGCTAGCTTCTACAAAATGACACATGTGGACCAAAATACTGTAGAATTTGATTGGAAGCTTGTTGTTAACAATAAAAGAAACGGGAAGCATTTTCGCCGCCCTTTTAAAGTTAATAAGCCTGTTTATTTTGCTATCCTATTCCTAACTATGCACTATTATATGCTTTGTTGCAGTTTATTATTTACATTTCCCCTGCTGCCCATGACCCTGTCAGAACAGATCTGCAACACACATTTGGGCTGCCATGTTCCAGTTGAACCTCTCCTGTATAGCTTGATTGGATGCACAGCCATTGACGTCAATTACAAAAGGTATGGGACATGTTTTATCCTCTCTTTTATTAGGTCATGACCAACCATTTGAGAACCAGGTATTTGTATTATACTGTAGGTGAACGACTGCAAACACTCTGGGTTCTGAATACGTGTGCTAAGATTTTGATTTACGTTTACCTTTAATAAGCATGTTTAGAGAGCGTAAAATTGGATAAAGCGTTCTCCTATGCACACATGCCATTGTTTTTGTTTTGATTTGATATAATGTGCAGACAAGGCTCCACACTTTCATTTCCTGAGTAAGTGATTAAGGAAGTGACCACCTACCTGTTATTGTGTGTGAGTGGGACAAATAAATGAACATGGAGAACACATTGTTACTAGGGGGTTCCCAAACATTAGTGGCAGTGATCCGTGTTCTTATAAGCTTGGTCACTTAAACACCTGTTAAAAGCCCTTCATGCTTATTTTTGCAGGTACATATGTAAGGTATACTGCAGACTAGTGATATAAAAAAACTGAAGGCTGAAGAGAGCATTAACTAAAGTCAGCAAAGAGGGGATAAAATTATAACAGCTGCCCAGTCGGTTAAACTTCTCCATCTCCACCTAATTCTCTCCCTCCCTCTATTCGCCCATCAACTCACAAAGCTGCTCCTTATTTACCGAGCACAGGCAGCTGCCAACACTCTTAACTTCCGGTTAGAAGACAGGCTCCTTCTTCCAGAGGACATTGCTTGTACATATCTTTATCTAATTAAGGTAAATGCCAGTTGCCTGCCCTTCCACGATATGCAAGTGAGTTTCACAGTCAACCTTAATTACTCTAACAGGGATCTGTCTGAGGACAGGTATCGGAAGAGAGAAATGATACTTTTTCCTCTGACAGTTGTATTCCATCATGTAAGGGTGTTTTTATGAAGTCAATGCTTTGTCCTTGATAAAGTGGTTTTAAAGCACATTTTTGTCATTTAAACGTTTTATATTGTATTGTAATAAATTGGAGTGTACTATACCATCAAGCAGAAGTAAAATTAAAATTTTGTCTTCAAAAATAATATTATGTCTTCATAAAGCCAACAGGGTTTATATAACAGCTTAACAGTGTTTAAGAACTTACTGAACAGAACTAAATTAATACTAACTTAAGTTATAATAACTGAATAGATATAAATATTAGAAATAAAATGTTAATTAATTCATAAAATCAACTATGCACTTTTTGATTTGTGTTGTATATTCAATAATAATTTTATATTATGTATGCTATATATATATATATATATATATATATATATATATAAACAAATGTGCACACACACACACAAACCCATGTGTTCATAGACATTGATGCTGCATATTCATTAATTTTATGTTATGTGTGTGACTATATATATATATATATATATATATATATATATTAGGGCTGTCAAACGATTAATCGTATATTGTGTGTGTGTATATATATATATATATATATATATATATATATATATTTATATAAATACACACACATGCATGTATATTTAAATGTATAAAAAATGTTATTTATATATAAAATATTTATATTTATATATAATATAAATTATATATAAATCTATATACAGTATATACATGAAAATATTTCTTAAATATATACAAGCATGTGTGTGTATTTATATATATAAAATAATTATACACAGTGCACCCACATATTATGCAAACACAAACTTTTATTTTGGATGCGATTAATCGCGATTAATTGTTTGACAGCCCTATATATATATATATATACACACACACACACACACACACACACACACATTTTTTTATTTTTTTATTTATTTTTACATTTTTACACACGACACCCATTTTGAAGAACGACCCGTATGGTTTTTAAACCCCCATCTTAATTTGTGGTCAAAAAGAAAACCTTTCACTGCCTCAGTCCGGTTTAGTTTGCCTGTGTGGATGGTGACGGAGATTTGCTTGCGACATTCATTTCGGTCACTCCCTTTTGTTGCAACAAACACCTAATATTTTAAGCTAAGTGTCTTCTTTTGGTGTATTATTCATGCAGTGCGATTGAGAGGAGACAACGTGTTAAAGCCCATTATGTTAGAGGTGATTATGCTCACTGAATCCGGTGTCAAGGCTTTCTGCTTGCGTAGGGCAAAGGTGTCCTCGCATTAAAAATGCTTACATGTCAGCAGGGCCATATGGACAGTGCTTTATCACTTTGTCAATGCAGACGTTAGGAGTGATATTCATCAGTTTGTCAATTTCTATTGTTCTCAACGGTTTGTGCAATTGTGTGTGAAGTTTGCATGGAATGTACATAAGTATTGTCGCTGTTCCAATTATTCGTACACCCCTCCCATTCCAGTTAGGCAGCAAAAGACACATTTTACCTGCCCTTTTTGATGACAAAATATTCTTGTTTATGTCACACTAAGGATAATGTTGCTGCTGGAAGTTCCCGGTTATACCAGCTGTGTTGTTTTCCTCCTTCTTTTAGCAGCAATGACCAGTGAAAAATTCAACCAAATATGTGGACAGAAGGAAACTAATTGCTTTAAGTGGTTCCACCTAGCAGTATGGCTCTTCTAACCTTGTCCTACATTGCGATTAGCTTTTAATGTTTCATAATTAGTGATGGCACTGGAGAAGAAGTCAGAAGGCTAAGGGTTTGTTGGGTCTGCCCTTGAGAGCCGCTCTAATGAATCAATGGATGGCAATAATTGTACTAGTCATTACTGAATCAAGTGATCTGCAGAATAATGTATTGATTTTTGCTCTTTCTTACTACATAATTATTCTGTATCACAGTATTGCACTATCAGGGGAATCAACTGAAGGGCAAATAGAATCTCTTTTGGAGTTTTGGATCTGTTTTGTTCGTATATACAGAGAAATTAACACTTTTTTTAAAAACAAGCTTGACATTAGAAGAAGTTGCGCTATTCTATGTGTGTGCCGTTTTTTTTCTCTCTTTCAGTTCTTGCCTTACCTCAGATAAGTTCTTTTGTGTAACATGATGTTCAAACAAACCATTTAAAAGTGATGAACCCAACAGTCTGAACCGCAGAACATGAGCTTTACCTCTGAACATTGTGGGCTTGTGGGGCTATTTCATCATTAAATATGTACCGTTTGTAACTGGATCCCACAGGCAATAATAGGATGGGGATTTAAACTATGAACATGTCTTTCAATATTTATCAAACGGCAGATTTGAAATATAATTTTATCCCACTTTAATAGATAAAAATGTCAAAGGTTATCCTTATGTTGTCTTTTAAAAATGATTTTATGTAAAGGCACCTAATAAGCAACCTATAAGCTGATATTTTTAGTTTTTTAAATTTTCTCTCTATCTATACATTGAAATATATACAATCATTTCAATTGATGTTGATTCGGTTTTAAAACGTTTTCAAAAGTTGATTTCACAAGATTATGGCATTACCTTGTTATTTGACTATGCTATTGATTACCCCTTATTCTTTTTTTATGTCGAGCAGGGCACATCACAAAACTGCTAATTAGCAATAATCTGTTTGTCAATAATTCACAAGAGTGCAGAATTTAGATAAGGAGAAGTTCAGGTTTGAAATACATTATCACAGCTCTTTTTGTCCTTTGAGGGTATTTTGTTATATAACCTTCATGATTCTGTATTATGAAACAAAAAAAATAGCTTCATTAAAAATGTGATTAAAGGTCATTTTTTTTTTCAATTATGTACAATCTCTGCATGTTTAAAAAAACAACAACATGTTAATAATTTGAAATTTCACTTTTTATTCCTTGTTCAAAGGTAGAACAGTTAAATTGTGTGCACTGAAACATTCAAAATGGTTTATAATGGTATTTAAACAGCAGAGGAGAGCATTTTTTCATGGACTTTATTAAAACAACTGTCATCATGATTGTGAATTCAGAATGTGACCACAAGACACCCCAACAATGTCATATGAATGAACTGAATAAAAAGTCCCATATCATTCAGTGCAGTGCAGCTCAGATCAATACCACGGTGCAATTAACTTGACAGAGGCGGTGGAATCCATTCCGTGTTTTCCACCTCGCTTACTGTGCTAACTGAGACATTCAATTAAAGATTCCTCTTCCCTCTCTGAAGCGGCTCTCCAGGGCAGATCTTCCGAGCGACCCGCCCTATGTTAGAAATAGGAAAATCCAATAATAACAACACAAGGAAAAAAAATGAAAAAATGAGGCAACTTTGATCACGCATGCTCCCTTGTCATCCACCTTATACTCAACATTTGTTCTTAGTTGGAAAGTCGCGGAAAAGCCAGGAAGTAACCTTACAGGTAAGAGTTTTGTGTTTGGATGAGCTGCACCTCACTAGTCAAATGTAACAATTTGTTTATGACTCCAGTGAGTTTAATATGATCAGGCATTTGTGATTGAAAGGATTCATTGTGTGTAATTCAGTTATTGCGTTTATAAAGCTTCTGTTTTGAATAGAACGCGTCACTTAGTGCAGAACGTGAGAACTGAAACTCTGCGCACCTACAATCACCTAACGTTACTGTACATGCGGGACAGTCGCGGACTGGTTCAGGGAAACCGCGCGCTGTTTCCTATACATTAGTCTAAAAGTAGTTCACAACTTTTTGATCGCCTCCGATAACCAGTGACTTGCCTGTCCTTACCTGTCCGCTCGATCTACAGTTATTTAACAATGAGAGATGTAGCCTAACACATTTGTAGCCTAACACACACTGTAATATCAACATATATAGCCTACAGTACATACAAGTCGTGCTTTTTTTCCTCTTTGACGCTATTTTACGTAATGTAAGTATCAGTGTAAGACGAAAGAGAGTTTGACATTGGAGGTTTTATGAAAGCTTAATAGCCACAACGTGATCAGGCACCTAACAGGTGTAAGCCACGCGAGTGCAAAGTGAAAGCATTGCGAACGTAACTTACGTCGTTTGTTTTTGTGTATGTATAGGATTTCTGTCTGTAATTTAGTCACTTTTTCGAGATATTTTTGATATTTTGTGGTTCTGTAAATCTACAAAGAAAGTGATAATGCCAGTACAGGGTTTAGTCCTTTTAGTTTTGTTGATAGTAGGCTATACAAACTGTTGTTATGGTTACCTCAATAAGCGAACTTGACACAACTTTAGCGCACTCTTAACTTGTAGTTGGTAAAACTTTTGATTAATCTGTTAAAAGACAAATAAATGTACTTAATTAAGTTACTTTTTTTACAGACCACTCAACTTTTTTGTTTTTGTTTCCTTTGGAGGGGTTCAAATCTTAATTGGTTGTGTGTGTGTGTGTGTATATATATATATATATATATATATATATATATATATTGGCACAATATAATTAAGCCATTATAATGCTCTCAGTGCCATATGCTCTCAATCATAAATGAATTGTATTATTTTTATTCTGAGCAATAACCTATGTTCCATTGCTTCTTATGAAGTCAATAGGTCATTAGAGGACAGCAGTAAGGAAGGTGACTGTTTAGTCAGTTTGTCTTTGACAAAATGTTCATTTATTATAACACTCCACTGTTCATGTTACACGTATTGATTTAATTACTAGCAATAACATTAGCTAAAGATTATTTATCACAACTTAAAATTCAACATTATACGAAATAATGTGTTGTTTCAATTTAAAAAGCTACGTAGTTAACTTTACTTAAGTTGAATATTTGATTAATCTCAATTTTTAAGTTGTTATAACTAATTGCAGCGACATTTTTATAGTGATCTCCACAAAATAATTGTGCATTAAGTACATAATTAGTATTACTCATCTTTTTAAATACATAGTATCATGAAGACTAATGTTATGTGGGATCCAGTTCTTTCAAGAAAACACGATCATTATTATACAATATTTCAAAACAATATTTCCTCCTTTTGCCACCCTCCCTTTTAGATTGACTAATAATAAGTATTTACTTATTTACAGCTTGTGTTTTCAAACTATTTTAGTGGTATTAGTTTGCGAGCTGTGTTTCCTTTCATTGTGTGTGTTTGTGTTGTGTCTGAAAGCAATACCGTGTAAAAAGATCACTGCCACTTTAAACCCCAGAGTTCGCATATTCTCGCTGGATCTTTCTGCTTTGCTAATTATTGTGTTGTTTTCTGAGCAAATATGTCATATCCATGGCGACCAGGCAGGTTTATTGTCTTTCTCATGCAATGGTTCACATAAGTAATTAATTACTCTCTTTTCTCTCTCCCTGTCTCCAGTAAGCCAATCAGTTGAGGGGAAACATCTCGTGTTTAAAATGCCTGTGATATCCAAGAGAAGGTAAACAGAAACCTTGATGTTTAGAATTTAAGTGTTCGTGTCCCCCGAGCGTTTGGTGTGCGATGTGTGACCACTGTCTGTGGTGTGAGTCTACATATCAAACGTTATGGTTTTGATCGTTATGCAAAATTATACATATTTAATAAGTAATTATGTGTGAGGACAGCCTTTTTGTGTGTCCTAGTCTCATACAAATGACAAGCCTTTGTGTCTAATCAATAGAATAATGAATGAATTCAGCATATTATAAAAAATGTCAAATTATTAAAGCTCATTGAAATCCGTTATGCATTCGAAACCATCACAGGTTGCTTGTAATTGGTTATTAATGTGGGCGTTATCAGGGACGAGCTTTGTTTGGGGCCGAGTCCCACGGTGTTGATCTGTAACGTGTCTGTGGAACGTGGTGGCATGTGGCTCGTGCCCAGAGACGCACTTCAATCTGGACAGCAATCAACTTTTACAGGTGTTGATCAGTCTCAGCGTCCAACTGCGTTGAATATTCCGTTCCTTACCTCTCCATTCATACTTTAAGAAGTTGCATTTGATTGCTATAAAGTGCTGAAGGTTGATAAATGGTAGTTTTAACAGTAACACTAAATGCTTTCTATGGTAAAGTAGTGGTGAAATCCTTTTCATGTCATTCAAACTGTTTTTTGATGTTTCTTTAACTTGCTTCAGTCAAAATCAAGGAGGTTTCGCTGAATTACTGCAAGTGTCAAGGAGCCGGTGCTACCTAAGACCTGCTTCCTTTGTTTCTCTGACCTTGGCTTTGAACCCGCATAACCCTTGTGTTCAAATGCACATTCATGATTCTGCGCTATGCTTGACAGCTCACGAGATGTAATGCAATTGCTTTTTTTACACCACCACTTTGTAAATTGCTCGCTGTAATGATTTGGTATCTGTATTCACACTATTGTGAACCCTTGTAAAATCTTCCGTTCTCAACACGCAGGCAATGCATAGGCCACATGTTTGTTTAATAGTCATTATTATTTTTGTTTTAGTGCGCTGGAAATGTCCTCTTTGCATGGTTGATCAACCAGTGGGGAAATCTAATATAATTGAGGTTCAAGGTGAATTGCATCCTGAGCATTTCCCCTTGACAGAAAGAGCATGCATATACTTGAGCAAAAATAAACAAATCACACTGACATCAGTAATATAGGCTTGATTTTGAAGGCATGGAATAAGTATCGATTTAAGCCTTCACTTCATAGATGAAAATGGCCTTTTTGGTAATTTGTCCTGGGTCCTTTCAATGCTGGAGGAGGCGAGCAAGAGAAACGGTTGGGGGGGTGGGGGGAGAGAGAGAGAGAGAGAGAGAGAGAGAGAGAGAGAGAGAGAGAGAGAGAGAGAGCCAACAAGACAGAGAAAGGGACATACTGCCCCTTTCCGAGCTCATTATCATTCTTAATAAGTCTTAAGGAAAGAAGGAGCAGTGAGTGTAAATGCAAGGTAATCCTAACACTGGCCAAGGTTACTGGGGACAAAGGCACATGCACACCCCTCCCTGCTGGTTGCACTGGGACACAGAATGAGCCGAACCCCCAGCAGCAGTTGCAGAACCCTGCTAGAAGTGCATGAACTGATGCTTTCTGTAAAAATGTTTTGTCTGCTAACTTGAGCTTTCGGTATATTAACCATTAAAGGAACTGGTTATAAAAATATGTATTATGATATAATAAAATATAAATAAATGATATAATGTTATATTATTATACACTTTGTTTTAACTTTTTTTTAACAATTAGCAACTTTTTTATGCAAGTTAAACAAAATCAACGTTTTTAAGTCAGATGAATGTAATTTAAGGTGAAATGACTTAAACATCCAAGTTGAGTGTACTTACAAAAATTTAAGGCAGCAGCTTTTTTACATTATATTATATTATATTGATGTTATAGCGATGTCAACGTATGTCCAACAGATTTTTTTTTTTTATTTAAATTCAATTAAATTAACTTTAATAATATTGGAATCAGGGTCAGAACTAAATGGTGTTAAAAAAAATATATATATATATATTCTAGTTAATTATTGTAGTTAATTATTGTATGTATTTCAATTAATTGATTTAAATTAAGGCATTGCACTTGGTACTTGCACTTTTATTTGTTTAAAATGAAAAACAATATTTATATGATTTATTTAAATATTGCAAATTTATAAATAAGGTATTTTCTGACGCTGATATAAGAGTAATTAATTATTGAAAAATCAATGATATCATTTAAAATCTCAAATACGCACCTTTTGATTAAATGTTATTCAGATCAAGTTGAATTAAAGTTTTATTTCGCATAAGAGCAGTCTGTTAACGCTGCACTCCACAGTATTAAACCAGCACTTATGTTTGCAGTGTGTACTTGTTTGCTGTCAGGTATTTATTACAGTTCTGAGAGGATTAAATGATTGCATGGACAAAGCTGTGTTTAGCTTACTGTTGAGTTTAGTGCATCATCTGGCTGTCTTGTTTTGAATGCCCCTAGTTTGGAGGTCTCCCTGATCTATTTGTAGGCCTATTGCATGCCCTCAGAATATTATACACATCATGCAGTGCATAAATATCACAATGAATGGCAGTATAAAAGCAGGTCTCGATTGACTGCAACGCTCAGTGTGAATATGCAGCAGCTAAATGAACGAACACAACACAGTCAGATCTGTTAAGCAGAGCTGCTGGCCTTTGTCTGTTTCTTCAGCTTCCCTGTGTCACTTTAAGATGATTTACCCCCAAACAGATGTTTTGAGTCTCACCGCTTGTTCTATTTCCTGCCCTTTCAAAAGTTATGAGTGAAATGCAAAGCCTCAGCGGCGGTGCCCTCGGCCCGTAATTGCCCGTGTTTGTGCCACTGTTATCTTGAGGCTCAGAGATGGAAAATGTTGAGAGAGCAGAGCACTGAACCTCTGGGAGCGCCTCGGCTTTGCACTGGTTGGCGATACAGCGTCGGTCCAGTCCTGTCGGAGCTTGATTCCCGTTACAGCGCTCCCTGTAGTCTCAACCCCTCCCTGGTCCTGGTTAGGGTTTGTATGGCAACCTGCTCTCATCGCCCCCTGGGGCATCCTGGGAGGCAGAGAGCCATCGCCATGGTGATCAGAGCACAGAACCTCCGCAAAGCAGTCCATTGTGACTGGCGCGCGTTGAGGTGAGAGGAACAAAATGTCACAGCAACAGGTTTTTTTTCTTTTTGTTGTTTTTGCCTTTAATGCCCGTAGGGGTTTGTTTAGCCTTTGATTCATCTGTGCTGCCGTCTGCTAAACGAGTTGTTTGTGATATCTGTTAATTGCCTCTTTTAAGTCATCCGTTTTGGTGCACGGTAGAAGGGAACGGGAGGAAGTGAAAACAAATGAAAACTGAGTTTGCAGGTCAACAATCCAGAGGGATGAGAGAAGCATAGGTATTATCATGAGATGGTTTGTTTTTTGTTTTTTTTTTTGTACAAAACTTTTTTATTGTAGGTGAAATTTTTTTTTTTTTTCATACTTGCCTCAAGTATTCAGGGGTTTTAGTCAAGTATGTATCTTATAAGTGAATTCCCAGCTCTCACAAGCAAACTTGAGTTAGATTCTAGCAAAACTACAGGTTGATTAATTTTACTTGAACTCCCCGCTTTAATCTTCTTGCGAATGGATGTTGAAAAGGTCTCTTTTTGTTGTTGCTCTGAGCATATGAGATCGGTTGTTCTCCACTAGAGGCAGCAAGAACAAATTAAATCCTGCTGTAGGCTGAAGCTGAGAGCCCCTCGCAGAACACTAAAGTCTTTCAATTACTGGAGAGAAAAAGCTCAAACTTATTTTGTAAAACCTAAAGTACCACTGAGATTTATCTCAAGCTGAACCGATCTAAGACTTCTGTTCTTATTTAAAGGGATAATATGCCAAAAAATGAAAATTGACATCATTTATTGTTATTATTTACATGTAATTAAGTTTGGAACCATGTGAGGGTGAGTAGATGATGACAGACGTTTCATTTTGGGGTTAAATATCCATTCTCTTTTTTATTCTTGATTTTTGCAGGTATGGCATACTGGAGGTCATGGCTCACTTTGTTTAACCAAGGAAATATATTTCTGTGTAGTATTTAAAAAAACATGCATTTAAAAATTCATATATTTTAGCACCAAAGATAGTAGAATTGTTTTTTTTGGAAAAACTTAACATTTTGTTTTCCATGAAAAAAAAAAAAAAACATGAGGGTATACGTGTCGTGTACTTATAGTGAAGTTACCCAAGAAAGGTACTGGTAATAATGTAAGGATTTAGGGATGGGTTCAGAGTAAATATATATATACTGTAAACAAATATTTTCATGATTTGTAATCACAACATTTTTTCTTTTGTCAAATCAACTTAGATAATTTATGTAGTTCAGATAACATAATATTTTGAGTTTCTAGTGATTCAATTAATCTCCTTCATTGTATTAAGTCAATTTTCCATTTCAATGAACTTAAAATTTTAAGGCAACTAGGTTACTTATTTTTTTAAGGTTACTTACTTTTTTAAGTTAAACCAACATTTTTTTACAGTGTGTATATATATATATATATATATATATGAAGAGTTCAGATGCAAAAGCCTCTAAGTGCCATTTGAAATTTTCTTCTAAAATGATCATTTTTATCAAGCTTGTATATTTAAGTTCAGTAATTTCACTTAAATGGCAATGAAGATTACCTATTAATTGTCATTTAAGTGAAATTACTGAACTTAAATATACAAGCTTGATAAAAATGGTCATTTTAGAAGAAAATTTCAAATGGCATTTAGAGGCTTTTGCATCTAAACTCTTCATATATATATATATATATATATATATAGGTTATTGCACTGAAAATCAACTTGACTGGAAATGAGAGGGGCACGTGCTCTAAGAGCTTCTGCACTCTTGTTAAAGAAGATGTTTGTTCATCTTCCTCTGTGGTGTTGTTTATCATTTGCTGTTGGGGCTTTTAGTTTATGTTAATTGATGCACGTGCAGTAGCAGACATACGGTGCGCTGTGACAGGCGGGGCGGGAAGGCCGTGGCCGAGGGACAGGTCAGAAAAAGGGGCTGCAATCAGCGCGTCTGAGCGGGAGGAAGGCGCCTGTTTCTCCTCTTGTAACCTCGAGGAGGATGTGGGTTGCATTCAGTGACAGGTTCAGTGTTGAGTCTGGCCTCTGGGTGGGAAGGGACCGCTGCTCTCCTGAGGTGCGGAGGGGCTCCAAAGTCTACCACACCTCTGACTCGTGCTGCGCTGAGCCACTCTGTTCTTCTCCTGTTGCATTTGTTGCCATGTATCTTGAAAAATATTGAATTGAACTTCTTTTGTGGACATTGGTTTCATACACTAACATTAAACTAAACTGCAAACTCTAATGCATTGAATCTCTTGCAGTTAATTAATTGGCATTAGCTCACATTGGTGTGCTGAAGCTTAAAACCACTATCTGAAGTGGTGTATAGTGTTACTCTATAGTGGTGTTTGTTTTTTAAAGTCACCATGTATTGACAGATCTTTTATATTGTGATGTACATATGAGGGAACATTTTCGTTACTTGAAATAGCATAAAATCACATGTCTTAAAGGTACACTATTTAACTTTTGGCCTTCTGGCGGTTAAAAAAAACAAAACTGCATGCATTTTGCGGGAGATCATTGGTTTGGTTGAGCTTCAGCTCTGCGTGACTGTGCGGATGAATTACGACCCTTCACAGTAGATAATGCTTCACTCTGTTAGAGAGCTGTATATGGCAATTTATCTGTTCGATAATATAATAAAAACAGCATCTCCCCATTGCTTTTACAACTTTTCAAATCCTTCAGTTCTCGCCACCTCCGAAAAGCCTATGTTGATTCTAGTTTTATTACAAGCTCTGTCGCGTTCTCTTTTATGAAAGGCAGATTCTCCTTGATTCCCTTTGTTGTTTTTTTAAAGGGTACATATGCTTTTAAATCATTTATTTTTACATATAAATCATATATTTGTGGTCTATATAAAGCATAACTGCAATGCTTGGGTCTGAATTCCTCATTTATTATAGCTCCACAGACCCCTATTCCACCCCTTTTCTGATGTGCGTCTGTGAGCAACCCGTTTTGAAGCGGCTCCTTTAAATAAAAAGGAGATGTGTCATACCCCGCCCGCTATCCAGGTCGCTGACTTCACACTCGGTTCAAATCCACCCTGTTCGCCCATTTTTGTAGTTTGATTACCGATATACGATTATAAGCTTCAAAGAACATTTTTATTCACACTTTAACAAAATGTCAGCAACGGAAGATTTGATCAAGCCTTACATGTTCGAGCCAGAGCGAGCGAGTTGAAAGATGATGACGAACCTGCAGAACAACGTCTTTATATGGATGCAGTGGAGTGAGAAATAATAATGGCGGATTGCTCGAAGTGTTGGGCCGGTAGTCATTATCCTTATTTGGCAGTTCCGCTGCAAATACTGTGACGTAATTGTTCAAAATACGTATTAGAGAACAGAAAAATCTGAACAGGGTGAAAAATATGACCAAAACAGAATATAAAGATATAAACGAAGCACCTGAAGAGAATAATTTCATCTTTTCTTCACTTATAAACACTTCAATTATACAACAAAATGCATTTAAGACACGCGTCAAAGTAACCGGAGTAACTTTTCTTGATTTACGGATATGATGAGATGCGGCATGGGCCATGCATGAATGCGGAAAGATGTACAAATGTATGCAATTTCCCGTAAAAACTATCCCGCTAGGTCTAAAATATAAATACTTATAATAGGCTTGAAATATTGAATTTAAATGAATAATAATTAAAAACAATAATTAGATAATACATTCATTTAAACAAAATGATATAAAAATATATATGAAACTATTACTAATTAAATATTTTAAAACAGCTATATTTATTTTTTCTTAAGGACACAATGATTTTAAAGCTTCTTCTTTCTCCAAAGAGAAAGTGTAGCGTCAGCACTGACGCCTCTGTTTTTACTCTCACCTTCAGCAATTGGATACTTGGCCTCCTATGTTACGGAACAACCTTATTGACCGCTTATTTGTCCGCTCCTTTTGACAGAGACCTCGGCGGTTGCTGTCTCAATCGGCTTGTGTGGTAATTCCACTTCAGAATTCCACTTGGCTGTGTGAGTAAATACATTTTTTGAGCATTTATTAGTACGCCGTGTTGCCAGGAGGAATTCCTCCCTTCTCCTGTAGCCACTCCAGTAATTAGCAAATTGATTAGGAGAACTTCAGCACACCTCCTTGGTTCTTATCTCCTCATTCTAGGACAGTATTGCAGTGCCATGGGACGGTGTAAATATTTTAAGGGGAAACCCTCAGCGAATCTCATTAATGGCTGTGGGGCTCTGCAGCTGTCTCCTGTTGAAGATCCTAGCCAATTTTCTAAACTGTGATTAAAGAAAAGTTTTGTATTATTTAAACATGCTGCGTCCTGTGGGTTTTTGCGGTGCCACCGAGGTCCTCCCTGAGCATTTACGTGTGTTTGTGTTTTTTTTTTCCTCTACTTTCTCTTCTCTGCTCCCTTTAGATCGATTAGTTTTGATTCAAAGGAGCAAAGGAGCTTTGAACGTTGTGGTCATTCTGGGATGCATTCTGCAAAATGTGACAAAGACCTCTCTTTTATGTATGAATCCTAATTAAATTTTTACCCCATCCCTACGCTGCAGAAGCTGCAGACTTGGTAGCAATTTGGCAGCTAATCACATTGAATTTTAAATGGGACTGTTTAAAGATGGCTTTAGATGCTCTCAGGATGGCACACTAGTGCAAATTAAGTCAGAATAGCATGCTGTTTGGAGAGAGAAACAATAAAGCGAAATCCACATCACAATTGTCTTATGCATTTACGTCAACAGACGTCTTACACTATTTGCTTTTCTCATTTAATTATTTGAAAGGAACAGGTAAACAATCAGCTGTTTTTTTTTTAGTAAATGGAGACAGAAAAAAAACGCAATTCTTTTAATTATTCTGCCTGTTACGTTATTCCGTCTTGTCCTCACAATTTATGTAATTGAGGGAAAATGCACAATCTAACCAACAGTAAGGCTGCTTGATTGGTAAAAGGATTTGGCACCGTAGAAACGATTCATCACTTCTAATTTGTGAGTAAAGCCTTGGTGAAATGGCAAACTCTTGTGGAAAAGCTTGTCAACAAATGTGTTTGTGCATAAAAAAAAAAATCAACGAAGAAGCTGTCCTCACACATTTAGTATACATCATTAAGTTCCTTGTAGCCAATCATATTGCCCATTCACCCAGCATTCCAGAACATATTAGTGACATCTCGTTAGCTGAAAAAAAGATATCCGAGGGAAAAATTACCAAGCAGGCTTCAATTGTTTTTCTTTTCAAGTGGAATGACTGGAAAGAGCAATTCTCATGAAATGGGATATTTGTACCGGTCTTTCGGTCTATTACATTTTGTTAAAGAGAAGCTTTTTTTCTTTATAAAATGTTTGTCATTTGTCTTTCCTTATTTAACTCAATGTTTTTTCACATCAGCATTTTGTAGTTACAACTGAATGAAAGCAAAGAGCATACAAATGAAGCCTTTTTATTTAGTACAATGAAGGTTTTTTTCTAGTGTAATGCACTTTGTATGGAATAAAATGGATGGGTAGATTTGTTTGATTGACTTGTTTCCTAACAGTCACATTAATCTTGCATTGTTGATGTGGTTTCTGTCCAGGAAACCCTTAACTGCGTAAACGTTACAGTAGTTTTTGTGCTCCTTCTACATAAAGTTTGCTTTAAACGTATGATTTAGTGTCTTGGCAAATGCGAGATCCCAGTTTGAGACGCTGTTGAAATAACTGAGATATAGAGATTTCGTTTTTCATTTTTCTTTTCTATGGGTTCAGTAATGTGACCTGTATAATATAGTTTTAAAAATGACAAGGGGCTGGTATTTAAAGTTTCCATTTGAGTATTTGAAATTTCATTTGTGATAAAGCAATCTAATTTGTCATTCAAAAAGTGAAAAGCTAAAGTTTCTATTTACTCCATATCTATTGTGGACAAGGAGAAACAATTGAGATTTTAAAGAGATCTAGTTATTGTAGAAACTGACCAATTTGAGCGTAATAAAGTGCAATTCAGCTTCAAGCTAGAAACCTGTTATACACCTGTGTAAAAGGGACTATAAACAGCAGTTAAAAACTTTCTCATAGTGTCGGTAAGACATCACCTTAACAGTGCCAGCTACTTTTTCACTCTGCTGTGTGATCATTATGGGAAAATGTAAAAAAAAGAATGTACAAACATTTTTGCTGTTTATTTTTACACACCACACCTCAGCATTCTGTACTATTGATCTAGGGTGGAGAAAAATATGGGTGGGGAAGTGAGTTTTGCCAACATAATAGGCTCATCAACTAATAAAAATGAACAGATAAGGTTAAAAAATATCCTGGTTATTGTTAGCTTTAGATTGATCCATTAGCTTTTCGCTACAGAAGACGTGCGCGAGTTTTATTGGGGTTTGAACATCAGAAGCAGCCTCTGCTGTCAGTCTCTTCTAAATCCACATTCCAGACACTCCATGGGTCATCTTGCTCTTTAGCTGATCTATTTCGGGTCTTGTGATAGAGCTATACTGTATGTATGGACACGTGTTTGGCCGTGCTCGAAAATGTGTAGTTCAGTTTCAGCCGGCTGCACCTCCCACCGGCCCTGAGAATTCATTGGCTGCTTTTGGACTCGATATCAGTGGCATAGCTCGGCTTTATTTGTGGTCGTTTTTTCTAACTTCGTAGTTGAACAAAATATGTTTTGAGCAGCAGTAGCAACAACTGAACCACATGACTTCGATTTGCAAATATTGTTTCAAGGCTTATAGTGCTATGTAAATTAATGAATTGATCAAGATGATGACTGATCAATAGCGTGATAACGTAAAGACACACCCCATGGTAAACATCCTGTCAACCAGAGCTCACTGACTCAAGTTCAGATCCACACGGCATGTTGTTTGTTCACATCACAGCAGTTTAACTGTGGTGATACTCACACAATACTTGTTATTTGAGTATTAAGCCAATTGCATCAACTTGAGTAGTTCTCACAAAAAATGTCAGTTTATTCACTCTTATGTAATTCCAAACCTGTATGACTTTCTATTTTGTGCGGAACACACACACACATACACACACACACAAAAAATGATTTGTGGAATGTCCACTCTGCTCTTTTTCATACAGTGAAAGTGAATAGTGACCAAAGATTTTTTGATCAATAATGGCTAAAAATTACAGCATTTTTCTTACATAAATGATCCTATATTGTCATAAGATTTAGAATGTAGTGAATGACTTGTTGGGACTACTTTTATTATGTTTTTAGGATGCTTTCTGATACCCCTGGTCACCATCCACTTTCATTTTATGGAGGATAGCAGTGTGAACATTTGTCAACATGTCTCCTTTTTGTGTTTTCCGAAGATGCAAGAATGACATACATGTTTGTTATAATTTACTCACTCTCAAGTCATTCCAATGACTACGTTCACATGCAGCCAATTTTCGGGTTATGGTCGGGTTAAGGTCACTATTCGGGTTTCTGAAACATTAGGAATAACCCGTTTACATGCTTGAGCAGAGAGAGTTTCTCCTGTATACATGGAATTGCAATTTCGCGATGTAAACGGCGACGCACTGTTTAGCGTCCTAGACGTACAGACAACCTTAAGACGCAATATGCGTCATTTCCGATTCTTCTTCCTGTATCCAAAGACAACAACAGCAGCACACGTATAATGAATAGTTCGGGGCAGATAGCGATCGCCTTTGTTTGCGCTTTGATGCTGGTAACATTACTGACCTCGCACCAAAAGTATGCTGTGCCTAGTCTCACCGTGTTTACTTCCGGTATACTAAACGTGGATTTTTGTATGCGCCGAGAAGTTTCTCTACTCAAAAGACCAAGATTCCTTGCGAATAGAACATGCGCAGAACACAAATTACTATGGGGATATGCTGATACGCGTTTCCATGACCAAAAATTCGGGTTAGAAAAGGGGTACCCCAGGTGTAATATCACGGTTTTTAAAATCCGGGATATGAGCTTATTCAGGTTTTTGCCGGTATTTACATGGCCGGTCGTGACCGGGTTATTGCTAATATCCCGGTTTTGAACCAGTTATTGGCTGCATGTACTGTAAACGTAGTCATTGGGTATACTTTTTCTAAAAGTACAGTAAATGAGTTTTGTATTTCAAAAGAAAACTTCCTTCTGGTCATGCAAATCGTTCTTCACCCTTTAAAACAATACAAAAGAATTGTTTAAAAGGCGGTAGACTTTATCGTTTTAATAAAAAAAAAAAAAACTGACTTGGTGAAAGTTTAATTAATAAGGGGCTTAAATCTGTGGGAAGAGGAGGGAATAGGGTCTTTAAGGGGTACTTATTTTTCCATCTGGGCTATCCTCCAAAAAAACTAGTCAATTAGTCTCTTAAGCTGCAGAGACAAAAACGTTATTAGTTCTAGCAAAAAGAATAATGGGTTTAGAAGGTTTTGCTTGAGAGGCAGGCAAAACCCCAAGCTGAATCTTTAGTATTCATATTTTTTCATTTTCACATAATCGTGAAATACCAAGCAGATTATTATGCATGCGAGTCTGTTTTTTCCCCCTCTCCAATAAAAGGCAGTTGGGAAGAAGGCCTGTCATGGTTAACAGACACAAAATAAAAGTTCCATAATGGGTGCTCAAGTAATCATTCAGTCGGATACCTTCGCAATATGTTGGCTTTGAAGTTTATGGATTTTTGCAGTGAGAAACAGAATAACTCCCAAGTAACTACTTAACTGCCACGCAGGATTGAATACAGTTTGACCATTGTCTGTCAATGTTTGTGCAACCTTTTGTGTACTTTGTTGGTTAGCTGCCAGTCTATTTAAGGTTTGGGAATCCTTCTGAGATGGGATATTATTGAAGTGTAATTCCAAAATAATTGTCTTCCCTGCACGATAGCTACATACATCAACCACACCTTTGGATGCACTTTCAGGATATTTACCCTCTCTCCATCAGCTGCCCCCAAAGTCAGGCACCAGGTAATCCTGTTGGCACGGTTCCTCACCTGCAAAGTATGGAAATCTGGGGGCAGGGGAGGAGGGATGCTTTTTATATTCTAGACCTGATTTGAGGTCTTTACCATGATGTATTTTTTTGCAAATGGCGTCAGCCTAGGGCCTCTCTGGGAATTAAATACATTTAACCTTCAGCTTGGCTGTGGGTGCCTTAAATGATAAAAAGGTAACCAGAGATGGCAACCACCTTGCCTTTGAGACACTTGAGTGATATTTCTCTTGCCTGGGGTGACTGTATAGATTAGAGAAGGATTGCGTAACAGAGGCAGCGTCTTTGGTGCCCAAAGTGTGTCCAGCTTCCAAAGCACCATGGGCTTTGATCCTTTTCTCTGGAGCACACAGAGAGGCGATTGGCTACATAGGATCATCAAAGAAATTAATTGTTTCCCCTCGATGGTAAGAAGGTGCTACTCTCCCAAATCGAGTGCCTGCACTTGGTTATTACACTTTAATGGCTTGCTCGCCAAACTAACCATATATTACTGCGTGTGCAGACTCAGATCAGAGAAGATGAATAGGCTATTAATTAGAGTTGCGCAGAGAGGGCACAGGGGAGAGACTACTCATAGCCCTGCAATCAGTGTCAACGGGGCCCTTCTCTCTACACACTAGCCAGGCCATCGCCAGGTCAAACGACTTGATATCAGACTCTCGGAGCGCAAGCCAACAAGGCCAGACAGGCAGAGCGTCACGGATGGGACGGTACGCCAGGTAGCTTTAAATCGATAATGGAGCTCTAAAGCTGGCCAAGCTTAGTCAACAGCATTCCCTGACTTTAAGGCTGAAAACGATGCATTAAATATTTGACAAGATTTGCAGCAGAAACGATTGTTTGGCTCGCGCGTCTCGGAATTAGCTTTTTATAGCAATTAATTAAAAGACTCCGTAGGAGACGTTCCATCTTGCACTCGTAGTCACTGGATAAATAACTCGGGGAGGAGGATATATGTCCCTTTATTAGCTGACATGATCTCGGCAGCATCTGTAGCGGGACGCGAGCGACTTTGCGGAGAAGTTGCGCATCATCATTCACACTGAGTGTTGTCTTTATGGCTTGTTTTGTTAAAATCCTGTTTTGTTTTTTTTTTATTCAAGGTGTCAGAGTTATGGCCTGTCTATGCAAATGAGGCAGTTTTGACAGTTTGTTATTCATGTCATCGCCTTTTTAAACACTTAAGGGACGTAAATTTGCAGTTGACGGGCTGCTCTGAAATTGCCACTAAATATTATTAAATATTTTAACAAGTTCCTTGTAAATATGTCTTAAATGTTTGAACGATGGGCAGCAAGAAAAATGGCCTTGCATCAACTTATTAGAGGCAATAAACCAGATGTGATTTATGGCAATAGTGGAGCAACTTAGGACACTCATTTTTCCCCCCCCGTTGCGCTTATCCCCTTTTCCTTGTTTGTCCTGATGCGCTCAGTAAACGGCTAAGCATTGTTTAAAACCCAGCCATTTTTATAAGTCATGGGACATTGGGGTGGGAGATGAGAGGGGCAGCCCATCAGTAAGACAATCACACTGATGGCGTGCCGAACACACTTTTAACATCTTTTGAAGTGCCTTTTATCGTTTACTGTGAAATGCTTTAAATTTTGTGGTGCTGTCCAACATGAATGATGAGAGTTGTTGAAGACGCCATTGTATGTTTACGTGTTTGTTATGACTGTGAGTGTTCTGTTATGATTACCAGTATGAAATCACTTTAATATAATGGAGTGCTGCCTGAGATTAGAGGGATGTGGTTTAGTTATATGTCCTCTGTAACAAATTTTTAAGTCTTGCCATGGAATTTTCATGGCTTTCTCATCAACATGTCCAATGCTGAACTATGTGATTTTGGGACTAGATTAGTCGCTGTAGTAGTTAATGTTTACTGTGGTTCTCTTCAGATGTCTGTCACGAATAGCAGTCAGATAAATCAGAGGTAGTCCGTTCTGGCTGAGAAAAGTCCGTACGAGTGTATATTTTCTATTATAATTATGTATACATGTATTTATCATAATCGATATTTGGGGCACGTGCAGGGAACTTGACGAAGGGCCGCGATTTAAGTGACGGTGTGGCGATGATAATATGGGGGAGGCAGCCGTTCTGTCACTATACATATACACTCACCGGCCACTTTATTAGGTACCCCATGCTAGTAATGGGTTGGACCCCCTTTTGCCTTCAGAACTGCCTCAATTCTTCGTGGCATAGATTCAACAAGGTGCTGGAAGCATTCCTCAGGGAGTTTGGTCCATATTGACATGATGGCATCACACAGTTGCCGCAGATTTGTCGGCTGCACATCCATGATGCGAATCTCCCGTTCCACCACATCCCAAAGATGCTCTATTGGATTGAGATCTGGTGACTGTGGAGGCCATTTGAGTACAGCGAACTCATTGTCATGTTCAAGAAACCAGTCTGAGATGATTCCAGCTTTATGACATGGCGCATTATCCTGCTGAAAGTAGCCATCAGAAGTTGGGTACATTGTGGTCATAAAGGGATGGACATGGTCAGCAACAATACTCAGGTAGGCTGTGGCGTTGCAACGATGCTCAATTGGTACCAAGGGGCCCAAAGAGTGCCAAGAAAATATTCCCCACACCATGACACCACCACCACCAGCCTGAACCGTTGATACAAGGCAGGATGGATCCATGCTTTCATGTTGTAGACGCCAAATTCTGACCCTACCATCCGAATGTCGCAGCAGAAATCGAAACTCATCAGACCAGGCAACGTTTTTCCAATCTTCTATTGTCCAATTTCGATGAGCTTGTGCAAATTGTAGCCTCAGTTTCCTGTTCTTAGCTGAAAGGAGTGGCACCCGGTGTGGTCTTCTGCTGCTGTAGCCCATCTGCCTCAAAGTTCGACGTGCGTTCAGAGATGCTCTTCTGCCCACCTTGGTTGTAACGGGTGGTTATTTGAGTCACTGTTGCCCTTCTATCAGCTCGAACCAGTCTGGCCATTCTCCTCTGACCTCTGGCATCAAGGCATTTCCGCCCACAGAACTGCCGCTCACTGGATGTTTTTTTCTTTTTCGGACCATTCTCTGTAAACCCTAGAGATGGTTGTGCGTGAAAATCCCAGTAGATTAGCAGTTTCTGAAATACTCAGACCAGCCCTTCTGGCACCAACAATCATGCCACGTTCAAAGTCACTCAAATCACCTTTCTTCCCCATACTGATGCTTGGTTTGAACTGCAGAAGATTGTCTTGACCATGTCTACATGCCTAAATGCACTGAGTTGCCGCCATGTGATTGGCTGCTTAGAAATTAAGTGTTAACGAGCAGTTGGACAGGTGTACCTAATAAAGTGGCCGGTGAGTGTACATTGTTTATAAGTGTATAAATGATATAATTTATTGTTTAATAATAAAAGCCTGCAATGTTTTACTGGGAAAATAATCTACACATCATTTTGTAACATTATGCAGCTTTGAAGGGAAGTTGGATATTGTTAGTTAGTTATTCTTTGAAATTGAACTTGAAATATTCTTGTCCACATGTACAGTCAGGGCCTCCTTACGGCTGCAGCTCTGGGGCCTTTACTTAATCGTCACATCATGCCACTAATTTGTCTTATTAAAAAGTCCAATAAGCTTCCAGATTCTTAAAATAGCTTAGATGATGACACAATAATGGAAGTGGGTGCATGGTTTGTGGTCATTACTAAACATTACAAGCTGGGAACTGGGAGAGGATGCATTAAGTGGGTCTTGTAGCTGCTATAGTGCTTAAGTCGCATAGATTTGGTCCAGTGTTTTGTTGGAGAATGGTTTAGGTTTCCTTCTCTTTGAATTGAACCCAAATTTAAAAACAACTTTGTGATTTACTGAAAATATACACTTGTTTTTATGGAACATTCAGTGGGATTCAACAGATGAAATTGAAACAAGTTATTTTTGAGAATATGAAATTCTGCACTATTTCTGCACTTAGATTTGCTCAATTACAATGAACAAATGTCTACACTCTAAAAAATGCTGGGTTGTTTTAACCCAACTTTGGGTCAAATATGGACTAACCCAGCCATTGGGTTAAATTTTTACATTACATTTTTAACCCAACATTTCGGGTTTGTCCATATTTGACCCAAAATTGGGTTAAAACAACCCAGCATTTTTTAGAGTGTATTAATACTAAAATATACACAAAATAGAAGCATATTTTCACTAGTGGTGTCAGGCTTTTTGGCCCCACTGGATTTCATCAACATCTACATAATGTGACCATCCCTTTCCAGCAGAGATCATTTGTTTTGCCAATATTTTCCCATGTGACATTGATGTAAAGCCGATTCCATGGCATTAACAGTGGTTGTTTGACTGGTTGGTCCCATAGGGGGGCAGCTGTATTTCCTGTGCTGACCCCCTCTATGAGCGCATCTCTCCAGCGCTGTCCAGGCGCATCAGTCTTTCCACTTGCAGTGAGGTGACGGCTGCCTTGTCAGCAGAGCGCATCTTCTCACTCCAAGCCCTCTTCAAGTTTTTTGCCGGCTTGGCAGAATACGAGTGTCCCTCGTCTTCCTGACTGTAACCTTGCCACCAGCTTGTGTCCCTGCATGGTCTACACACTTGAACAGTGATGACTCAAGCCACACCAAGTGCACCTCGGGGGTAGACAATAAGAAATGAGGGGGGAGGGAGGATGGATTTAATGTTGGTTGAGGGTGGGCTTTGGGACGCTGGACTGAAAGCTTGGGAAGCTCTCGCCTCAACTCATTTGATTAGCCTGTCTCTTGCACAGGAAGTGCTGAAAGGCGCTGGCGATTGTATCGCTACGAGCGCCGCTGTCCGTAGATCTGGAGACAGCTGCCGGTCCTTCCGTCCAAATGCCAAAGTGGTCTTGAATTCAGTTAGAGCCGCGCTGCCGTATCTCTCCTCAAACTCCCCCTTAGGTCCTGATTAGCAGGGTTAAGCATGAGGCGCCTTGTGTTGGTATTTCTGTGATCGCTCGTGTGTTCTGCACATGAATTTTTTAAACCATTTATTTTCCTGACACCACCATATGGTGCTGCAACTTGTGTGTCTTCAGTTTCAGTTGCACTAGAAATATGGAGCGTTGATCATGTTACAGATTCTCTGTTTTTACATCAAGCACTTTTAACAATATTTTGACTGAAAAGCTTGATTGCATTTGTTCTGAAGAAAAAAAAGGTTTATTTTAGTATTATTTATTTATTTATTTATTTATTTATTTTTAGTGTCATGGATATTCTAGTATTTATTAATTGTTTTGAATTATTTTTTTAAATACATTTTTATATTAGTTTTAAATGATATTAATTATTTAATTTTGTTGTAACTCATTTTAATTTATTTTTAATTTATTTGTATTTATTTATTTCATCATATTATTATTTTATTTTTGCATTTCTGTTATTTTCCAAGGCCAGATGTCTTATTTTAATTTAAGTAGTTGAAGTTGAGGTTTTTCATCTAATTTTTTAGATTATTATTATTATTTTATTAATATTTAGTTATTTTTTTAAAAATATATTCAATGATATCTTTTACTAAAATATGATTTTGTTATGAATTTAATATATTACTATTCATTTCCATGTGATCGTTCATTGAATATTAATCATGTTAATATTCAATGCAACTGTAAATTGCAGTTAGGATAATTTAAAACTTGGTTGAAGAAAAATTTATTCTGTTGATTTATAGTAATACATTTAGATATTTATTAAACGTTTGTGTTTTTTTTATAGTTTTGCTGTTGCTGCCATTTTTTAAATAAAGCTTTAAAGGAGTAGTTCACTTTACTGACTTTTTGACACGAAAAAAGATTCGTTCATTTTGATAAACGAGTTCAAACAGTTCGAACGTTCATTTCGCTTGATAAGACCCTTATTCATCGTCTGGAATCGTTTAAAGCCCTTTGAACAGTTTGCACTGAAACTGTCTTTTGGACCTTTAACCGTTTGGTTACCAGTAAAGTGCATTATATGGAGAAAAATACTGGAATGTTTTCATCAAAAACCTTAATTTCGTTTCGACTGAAGAAAGAATGACATGGATGACATGGGGGTGAGTAAATTATCAGCAAAAGTTTTTTAAAAGTGAACTACTCCTTTAAGGCTATGCATTACAGTGTATTTACCACAGATACAGGCATATAGAACACCCATTACCTGTGGTAAAATCACATTGCATGGATTCAAGCAGCTTTTTGCCTTAATATAGAACACAAAAGAGCAACCACATATACATTTACAAAGAGCGACATAAATTTTGCACCTTTGGTTGAGTGAGTGCAGAAGATCTCCCTCGATGTGAATCCAATGGGAGGGGGACGAAGGCGAATGGCTCGAGAAGGCCCTGGAAAAATGGGGTCCTGATCTTCTCAGAAATGCCACAATAAATTTCAGCGCCTCCCTATGCACGGATGATTAAATGTGCTCCTAAACTGCCCTGATTTGTGGGGGCACCTTGCCGATTTTATTTGCCACTGTTAACATTTTCATTCCTGCATTATGCATGCCACTCCGGGACCAGGAAGTGCTACAAACAAATGGCCAGAGGGATGTGCATAAACAGGAGCTGCCTCTAGAGCAAAAACTGGCAGAGAGACGGAGAAACCGAGAAAACAAAACATCATTCTTTTTGTGCTCGGCAATCATACGTTACAGTACAGACCTCTGGCCGAGCTCCTCCAGGGCAGGGCTTTACTGTTAAAGGGGGCACTGCTGTGATATTTTGGCTTGACAATCTATTTGAATATCAATGGTCACACTAAATGCCTGCATTCAATAATCAGACCTTAACCAATTATCTCATTTTACTAAATTACAAATCCTCCATTCCACATTTTTTCTCTCTGATGGTTTATTTTAGAGCACTCAAACTCAAAAACTCTTTGACTGAACTATTTAAGGTCATACACCGTTCTGTTCTTGAATCATTTTAGTGTTACTTTGCCCTCGTGTCTGATATCATTGTCCTGTTGAAATATGAACGTTCTCCCGAACGTAAATTTTTTAGCAGACTGAAACGGCTTCTGTTGTATTTGGCAATATCCATTGTTCTCAGTCATCTCAGTCTCTGCTGTAACTCCAGTACATTGCAGGTTGGTGTTGGGTGAGGTTTTCTTGCATTATACTCTCATTTTCAAACTCTTGGTCTCATCAGACCAGACCATTTTTGACTTCTCAGTTCTCACACTTTTTAAGGGCAACCCTATTGTGTGTGTTTTTTTTTTTTAGTTAGCTTCTGGTTTGATGTAACATTCACATTGAACTATCAGTGCCAACTGGGACATTCAAGCACATGGATGTTGTTTTTAGACTCTTTTCTGGATGTGTGAGTATTCGGCACTTTGGCACTTAGGAATAATTGTTTCTTAGTTTAACGTGGTGTTTTTATCCGTAGAATGTTATAATTTATCGGATTTATATACAGTAGAAGCCAGTTAAAAGATCATTGTTGTTAATTTGTGTTAACTTCGACCACTTTATAATTTTATATTTGGTAATGTTTTATCATTATAGTCCATTTTAGACATTCTGCTAACAAGTAAGTTTGGAACTACATGTCAACTAGCAGTCACTAGTAGACTGTCTGTTTAAAATCTGCAAGCACTTTATTTTGATGCTCCCCCAACAGACATTCTACTGACTATAAGTAACTTTGCAAGTACATGTCAACTTACAGTAATCTACTTACCCTAACCAGTCTACTATTAATCTAACGAGAGTTAATTACTTATTAACTTATTAAAAAAGTTTATTACTTATTAACTTATTAAAAAAGTTACTTATAGTCAGTGGAATATCTCTTGGGAGCATACATTTTATCCACTATTTTTAGGCACTCAGGCTATCGTTAGTAGAATGTAAAAAGTGAACTATAAAAATAAAGTGCGTCCCGACGCCCATTGGGCCTCATTCATGAAACTTTTGTAAATATAGGAGTAAATTCAGAGTAATTTGCGTGAAAATCGGACCTTTCCGAAAACTCAATTTCGGATTCACAAACGGTTTACAAACATCAGATTTGATGGTTAAACGTGTGAATTTTAATACATTCCAATAGGGTGCACATGCATGCTCATTCACAATTAGCATAATGCCCGCCTATGAATGAATTACATCTACGTAAATTTAGTGTCCAGGAACGCTGTGGATTCTTCCTCCCTCCCCTAACATTGTGCATCAGAATGTCTTCTGGGAACACAGAACACAGAACATTCAAATATTTTACACAATATTTACAAGTGTTAGGGAGTGGGAGTACATTAACAATTTTTTTTTAAAGATTTTCATGAATCGGGGAATTTACATCAGAATGGATTTGTGAACAATTTGTACACACACAAAAAAATGGTATGCTCGTGTTTCATGAATAAGGCCCATTGTCATTTATGAATCACCACGACAACCTACGTCAAAGGGACTCTGCCAAAATCAGCCTGATAATGTGTAGGTGTAATCTGAACTCGGCATAAATTGTCATGTCTCTCTCATGTTGGATACATTGACCTTTTGTGACCTTTAGCAGGGGAAATTGTCACACAATATGGAGTAAGTTGTCACAATAGAAACTGCTATTAAAGAATCAATAAAAATTGAAATTATTATGAAATGCAAAACAATTCTTGTTAATTAATATCAATTGATTTATTTTGGCCAATAAATATTGCAATTATTGAAATGCATTTAAAACCTGAGCCGACTTGCCTTGACTACTCTATTTTCTTACATAAAAAATACACTAAATTACATGACGTTTGGTGTTTAATTTATAACAAATATAAAAAGAAATATTTCACAATGCACTAAATTTCTTTTGAACATTTTTTTATTCAGTATAGGATGTGTAGCATATAAGAAAATAGATAAGTGAAAGTAGCAATATGAGGTGTGAATATATGTGAAACTATATGATTAGTTTGGATGAAATACCCTAACAGAACCATTATGTCAGTTTTGCAATCGTTTGTTTTTTTATGATTTTACAGGCACAGTGCCCTTATAAATGTAGCGGATAATTAACTAGCTTTTTCAAAAGTACTGAAAACGTATTCTCTCTTTCACAATACGAACAGACATCTGTTTACTTACATTAAACATTTTGTAATGCCACTTCTCTCGCTGGTTGATGAGTCCTCCACTCGCTCTGAGGCAACACTGTGTGTGTGTGTGTGTTTGGGATGGGGTTGACGTTTAGGAGAGCATGTCAGCTCTTTTAGCATCACAGAGCAGTCACTGGCTTGTCAGCTCTCCCTCCCTCATTGCATCCTGACAATGCAAATCTATGCAAATGACGTCTCACTGTTGGACAGTTCTCTGCAGGCCCACGCTGCATGAATGGGTTACTCATTTTGAAAGAAAACTACTTCTAAATGGTGCTGATGATTTAAATGAAAGAAAAGAATATAGTACCATAGCGCATTGCCTCGTAATCTCTCAGGTACCGTTACGAGGATATAAATTTGATACATTTGCTGTTCGAAATTCAGGTGGGATCTCACGGTTACACTTAACGGGACACGGTTACACAGAGGTACTCGTGGCGTCTACTGATACGATGAGAAGGGACTTTGGCATACCTTCCACAGTTCGTTTATCTCTTCGTGTTGAGAGAGCTCTCTTTTGGTTAACATAATGCGACTCTTGCACAGAGCGTTGAGACGGGCCTGATATTGTTTTTTTATGACTTGACCTTTGAGTTATTATTTTCCCCTTTGATGAAAAATTGTCGTCTCGGTCTCAACAAATGAGCTGATCGGCATTGTTCTGTGTGGATGCTTGTCAAATGCTGTCAAGATTGTTTTTGTAGCTTTGCAAGTACGAGACCATGCACAAAGAAGGAAATAATTTGCAATGCACTTTAATTCATTTACTTGATTTTTGTAGTTTTTTTTTAAAGTTTAATCAACTCCAATGCAATTTTCCCTCTGTTTAAAGGGATACTCCACTTTTTTGGGGGAAATAGGCTCATTTTACACCTCTCCCAGAGTTAAACAGTTGGGGTTTACCGTTTTTTTTTTTTTTAAATCCATTCAGCCGATTTTCTGATATTTTGAAGAATATCAGTAACTAGACAGTTTCTGGTCTCATTGAATTCCATAGTAGAAAAAAATATATATACCATGGAAGTCAATGAGACCAGAAACTGTCTGATTACTGATATTCTTCTAAAATCGGCTGAATGGATTTGAAAATGGTAAAACTCAACAGTTTAACTCTGGGGGAGTTGTAAAATGAGTCAATATCCAAAAAAGTGGCATTCCAAAAAAGTGGCATTCCTTTAAGTGGTTTTAAAAAGGAAAATCTGTAAAAAAAAAATTTTTAAAACTCACTACCCCAAAACACTCCCAACTGAAACTTTCATTTTAGCCTATATATTCTTTTTTTGTCTTTGTATGTACACCACCTATTCTTGCTAATAAAAATAAAAATAGTTTTAAATGCTTCAATATTATGAGATTCATTTAATGTTTTTTTCCAAGTCAAAACCAGCAAATGGTCAAACAATGCAGCCATATTAATAATTAATGTCCCATTGCATGCTGGGAAGTGGTGAAAGGCAAAACCTTTTCCAGAGTTTTGATATATTTGATATAAAAATAGTATTATTTTAGTTGGTTCGCTGTGTAAGTCTTCATGCAATCCTTTTGTTCCTTTAAAGTTGGTAAAACTTCAGAGTAGTTTTTTCAAAGACTATTTTTCAGCATATTTTATTTTTTGAATAATTTTTTACAGTGTGAAAATTTATGATTTGATTTCTTTAGAGGAAAGTTTTGAGAAGGTCAACAGTAGTATGGACGGTGTTTTGTTTTGTGGAAAATTATCTATAGCCTAATTCTTAAAAAAAATGTTTTTGAATATGTCAAATGGAAACCTGGGGATTCTAGATGTCAATCATGCATATTTACTGGCAAAGTGGAGCTTTGGTCTACTTATTTGTTTGATTTGAGCAAATGCAGCATGTCTTATAATTTGTGATAATCGCATGTGTAATTGTGTTTATCGCCACATGGAAAGAAAAGGGAAGCATATGGGATCTTGGCTGCATGTTGATGCTTTTTTCCCGCTAAATGTGAGGTGAATGGCTTTGAGCCATGAATATATATTAGATATGAGAGATATTGGCATTTATGCTGATTTGGGATGAAACAAAAGGGTTTGTGGGATTCAATGTAGGTGGAATATTTTAAAGTGTAGAAGTCATAACCTTTCACTCTTCCTTCCTCTCACATATTAAATCACTGACTGTGGCAATGACGGAGCTGAAATGATGAAATATAGACTCACTGTTGTGGCTGTTGTTTTTCTAATGGCGCTCTCTGCATAGAAATTCTCACTTGGCATGTTGATAAAGCATTTCTAGGAGAAGGCAGCAAATATTTAAGGTATCTGCGAGCGTGACATCTGTCTAACAGCCCCGGGGCCAGACCCAGCACACAACAAGGCAACAAATGCTGATCCCTGCCTTCTCTGCAGCAAAATAAAATATGGCTCAAGTTTTCATTAAGGTGCTATTGATTAGCTTTTCCTTGCAATGAGTTATGGGCGACATTAAATAAAAAGGAAAATATTTTTATGACTTTTCACAGGCCATTCCAGAACTAGCACGCTTCTCACTCGCCAGCCCGACAGGCGTTTTGTTTTCTATCAAATTGTTGTGGCTTTTTCTTTTTCGTTTTTGAATGAGTGGTAAGAGTTTGCACCATTCATTTCCTCTCTTATGCACCCACCACAAATAAAAGGAAATGACACAATTATCATTGAGCTTACCCAGAGGTTATATGGGGTAATTTATTAAATAAAAAATAATAATAATGGCAGTAGCTTGTATAGATTTTTTTTATGAACCTATATTGAGATTTTTAATACTAAGAATAGTTTATTTCAGTTTTTGCTTTTTTCAGTTGATGAATGAACAGAACATTGTAGCGCATCTCCCATCGAATAAATCTCAATAAGCTTTCGTGCTTTGTTACTTTTAATAGGAAACAAAGTCTGAGGTTTCTGTTCATTTTATTATGAAATTCAAACAATAAATACCTTTCTTTAATATGTGACTTGTGACAGATCGCTGTTGCCACCTCAAGCGAAGCGCCGACGCGAAGCGCATGTGAGCTGATCATTTCTTCCACTTTACTACTAGTTACTAGAAATAAACATGAATGAACATCAGAAGGTATGTTGAAATATTCCGTACAAGTTAACGAAATATCATTTTTGTAACCTGAAAGACGTCAACAAAACGTACTAGTACATTAGAAAAGCCATTCAGTGAACACAAACTCATTAGTCAGCTAGAAATATTAAACTCGTTTTGTTAATTATATGCACCATGTTCATTATATTTTTACTCTTCTTCAAAATGTTGTTTGAACTTGTTTCAAGTTTTTATGACAGCCACCATTTAAATATTAATTAAAAACCTGAATTGGAGTAAAAACATAATCATGTAATTAAGTTTTAAGTATTATAACTTTTTCATTATAAAAACTTCCTTGTGTGTAGTTTAAGTGTTTTTGGCAAATCAGTTCATTTTAACCTTCAATATAGTAACGTAATACCAACTGACTATGCAATTAGGTAATTATGCTATTTTGTCTTTTCTTGCCTTGCCCACCAGAATCTCCACCAATTTTAGAGCTCTCCCACCTCTAAAATGCCATTTTAACCTCTGAATTTGCCCATCTCTGCACTGTGAGCTTCACATACTGATGGGAAATGAGTATGTCCTTGGTTGACGCTCTTGTTTGCTAAAAGATGTACCAGTAAAGGGAAAAGGAAAGCCTTAAAAGAGACTCATTGAAGACTGTCAAATTTTGGAGATGTCTCTGTGTGGATTCATGTTCAGCATGCTTCAGGACATATCCTCTAGTCTTTTGTTTTTACTTTGTCATCAAAGAGCATGATATTCTATTCCTTTTAAAATTTAGCCTGGAGTTCACTTTTCTCTATTTTTATTTCCCTCTGTAGGTGTATCAGATTCCATGTAGTGCAGTTTGGACCTATAAGGGGGATGTTTAAAGTATAAACGCCAAGGTGTGGCAACTCAGGGATTTCTAGAAAGATGAAAGGCGTGCGGTTATCAAAGATCTTTATCCTTCCTGCTGCTTGAAATGAGACTGACAAACAACTGTATTCTAAAATTACACAGTGATAAATGTACATGGATGTTTTGTAATATATTGAGAATTTAAATTTTTTTTTTTTTTTTTTTTTTTTTTTACATATGTACATGTAAAATATTACTACGTTTGAGCATCTAAACCAATCCCACACAATGAAATTTAACTAATGGCATGAGTTTTGGGTTGGACTATCTTTTTACTGACTAATGACAGCAGCCTGTTTGACAACAGTCACTATTGTTCAAATTCCATTTGGTGGCGCTCAGTTCACCCAATTAAAATCAAAGATAATACAATTTATATATATATATATATATATATATAACATGAGGGTTTGTAAATGATGATAGAATGTAAATTTTTGGGAGAACTATCAAAATATCACAATTGCTGTTTCTTAAACAAATTGTGAGTATGTCAAGAAATTGTGTCATAGCTGAGCTGACGTATTTAGCCAACAGAGAAAAAAAAAACCTGGCATGCATCCTAACTTTGCTGTGTACCTAGGGAATATAGCAGTGTTTGTCTCAGGCACAGTTTTATTAGAATAATTATATCTGTCATGTCAGAAAGTGTTGTTGAAAAAGAAAAAAAAAAACCCAGTGGATTACATGGGCCTTTCCTGGCGTGACCTGAACTGAGTTCATTTATTTAATTCTCTCATCTAGATTGATTGGCCTCAGTGCGCACAAACAAGTGATGAGGATTCAACTGGACATTTGTGAAATTCTGGGACAGAAAGCGTTTCTTGCGTGTCCGTGTATTCGGCAAGGGGAGATGGGCCCTGCAGGCTTTGAAACATGAGGTTTCAGAGATAACATTTCACATCCAATAGTGCTGCCTAACCACGCAGCCTACATGAAATAAACCCTCGATCTCTGTTTTGGCTTTCATTTTCAGCATTTCATGTCGACAGACTCTTGAAAATCGATTTAAAAGTGCACATTCCAGATCCTTTTCTGCCCTTTCACTGGACGCACCTTTAATTTGATGCACATTCCTTCACGCATCGAGATGCTTTTATTTATAAACCATACTGAATTCTGAACATAACACTTGAAACTTACAGTTTCCTGCACGACTTGTTTTTCTAGGTAAATCACAACAAAAAGATAAAAGACTGAATACATGCAGTCGGAGCAGTTGTCAAGCCAAGATAAGCAGTAAGGTAAAGAAAAGTGTCTAAAAAACCTAAACCTAAAATAAATGACATTTTTAAAGATATTTGAACCCACCAAATTAAAAACCTGAAGTAATTTTCCCCCTCAAATTTTTATCCTAATTTCAATAAAATTAGAAAACTGAAAAAGCATTTTTCTAGTGTTCTCACACTTTTTGGAGTATCTTATGTAAGTTTGGTGTTAATTTGTATTGCACGTCTTTTTGTTACCAATGAATTTGTGATTTTACAATGTTTTATAGTCTGTAAAATCACCATTGGATTATTTTTACTTTTATTTTATACATTTTGTGTTTAATATACGCATACTTCTTAGACTTGCACATAGTTTTATTAGTATTATTTTATTATGATAAGCCTAGACCAGGTGTTTTGCTCCGGTTGGTTTTTCCACAGATCAAATGGAAAAATGTAAGAACCTATAAATATATCTCTTGAGTTTTTTTTGCCAGATCAAGCCTTAAAACATGGTTTTATTGCAGAATCTTGTTGTTGAGAGACATAGCTTCTAGTTTACATTTCAGTTAATAATAGTTCTGCTCTCACAGCTGTGACACAAATTAGCACTTTGGGCAAAAGATCAGTTGGCTCAGTTTTCCGTAAGCACCAGTGTATCGCATGAGAGGCAGAAACACACAAACACGTGTACAATTTTAAGGCAGGGCGTGCATGTTTGTGACCACGTATTGGGAGATGGATCTCTTGTTCTCGCTGTTGTGGGTCACACAGTGAATAATTGGCAAAAGGTGTTAGGGGTGTTACTCCACACTGTTCACTGTGAACTCGTTTCCTGCAAAGGCCAACAGGCGTAGAGAGAGAGAGAGAGAAAACAGATCCGCGCTCATCCAGGTCATCGCTGCCACTGTTCCCATGAGGGCCACACATAAGATATCAATTAGCCAATCAGCTCCATGCCAGGAGCATTTTGCTCACAGATTTGTTGGGAGAGTGAAATGGATGTTGAGGCTCTGGGCTGTGATAACAGCACTAGCTCAACTGGAGGACAACAGTTCAAAATTTCAACAGTGCAATTTCCTCTTTACTGATTGAAGTTAGACTGAAATGCTAGTTTAGTTTAAAGGATTAGTTTACATAAAAATGACAATTCTGTTTTAAACAATTCTGTTCAAGTTTTTAAGTTACAATACACAGGGTTCAAGCTTTCAAAAGCATCAAAATATATCATATAACTAGTCCATTTGACTCATGGACTATATTCCAAGTGTTCTGAAGTTTTTTTGTCAAGATTTTTGTCAAGATTTATGAGCTTTGCTTATAGCATGTTCGTGAAAGTAGCTAGTTTTTGTGAACGCATTGTTATGTTGAATTAAAATGTTTCAATGAGTCATTTAATGAATCAAGTTCTCGAGTTCAGCTCAGCTCTGGATTAAAGTCACCATGAAATCAAAATTCAAAACAATTCTTTTTTGTAATGGAATTTTGCTATATTCATTATAAATTATTTATTCATGCACATTATTATTTTATTCATGTGCCCTTGTAATCTTTAATCAAAATTTCCCCTCCCACTTGCAGCGGGCTCTCTTCTCTTCTCTTCTCTGATGATGTGTTTTTGAGTGCTAGGGCGGGACGACCTGTCACTCAAATGAGATCACAGCAGTAGCAAACCACAACGATCCAATCATCGCAATAGGGAAGAAAAGAACTATGTTTAATGGCGGTTTTAAGGTTCTCAATGGAAAAATAACTGAAAATTCAAAATGAAAATTCTGTCAGTAATTACTCACCCTTATGTTGTTCCAACCACGTAAGACTTTCGTTAATCTTTAGAACACAAATTAAGATATATTTGATTAAATCTGAGAGCTGTTTCACTCCTCCATAGTCTTCTATTGTAATTTATAACTTGCCGGCCCAGAAAAGTTATTAAAGACATCGTTAAATTAGTCCAAGTGACTTCAGTGGCTCAACCTTAAGTTTATCAAACGACGAGACTACTTTTTTTCATTATTTTCGTCACACAAATCTTCAACTTCTAAAGACTTGTAATGTTATATTGAGAAGAGTTGTAAGGATATTCTTCAGAAATTCACTTCCATTGGAAAAAAAGAATGTAAATAATGAGAATTTTATTTTCATTTTTGGGTGAACTGTCTCTTTAAGAGTGTGTACTGTATATCAGTAACTGTACTTCATTAGATGTCAGACCAGAACTTCAAAGTCACATGATTTACTGGAAGGACCGTTTCTGTCATGATTTAACCCCAGGATTGTTTCAGAAGTAACATCCAGAAACTTAATGATTTATATGGTGACCTCAATTACAATCAGTTGCATGAGTTGCCAGAAGTTTTGACTTTTTTTTTTGAAGTCAGATCCTAACATCATGAATTGGTTTTAAAAATGTGATATTGATATTCTATTTTTAATCAAAAAGCATTGAAAGGAATGCAGCTATAATCAAAGTGACGCCATTTGCTCCTCTCTGCTAAGTTAATGGAATCTTCCTAATGTTTACTGGGACGCATCAATCATGCAAAAATCTATTGTAGCATTAGCCTTGAAAGAACAGTAATAATAAAAACGTTATAATGGCCTCAGCTTCCTTACTATAAATCATTCTGTGTGTGTTTGTGCGTGCTTGTTTCTACGTGTGTGAATTGGGTATTGAGGGGTATTAACTTCGTAAAAAATGCCATTTCAGTCATTTCACTCCATTGAGGCCTCAAAGGATATTGATATGATATTGACCAATGCTCGTTGTTTGCGAGTCATGTTTCTTTTTAACCTTTTGTGTCAGCTGAGCGGAGTGTATGACGGCGTGTATTTCTGTTTGACTGCATCGGTTCCGGCACCTTTTGGCCGTGACTCACGGCGGGTTTCTGCTCGATAGCCACTCAACATCGTGTTGTAAATCAACTGCAAATGCATAAAAACCGCGTCAAGAGAGAGATTTACTGTAACACTGAAAATCCTTTTAAACAAATATTAAAATAAGGCAAAAAGCTGTCTGAAAGTCGTTTAAGAGGTCATTGCACCTCAGTTTAGAGGCGTGCGGTGAGAGCTGACAATGCATGTGAATTTACATTGGTATTAGCATTTGATTGATGACACGATGCATGCATGCGGCTTTCATTAAGTGAATGGGGGGAGGGCGGCCTGCAACATATAGAGCCAACGGAAGTCATTCTTAGCGGTTTGACAAGGGGCAAATTCACTTTTCAGTGGAAAAACCTGCTATATCGTATTGGCATGTTTAAGGAAGTCATCTTTCTTAAGCTAACATATCGAACTGGGCTGCAAGATGAGGAAATGTGGTGTGCAAATTGTGCTCAGCACTCATTTTTGGTTGTGTTTGTGCCATTACCTCATTTGCATAATTATTTTAATGAATTAGAGGTTAAAACAATGCAGACAGCGCATGCAAATAGACAACGTCATCAGGGGGCAGAGTAGTAGTGATAGACGGCACATTTGGGATCCGTGGCCTAGTGGTTGCAAGCGTAACGCGTTTAGCCGTGGCGCTCATGCAGGCGATGCAGGTTTATGATTCTGTAACTGTGATGTGTTACATGGAATATTTTTTTTTTTTGAATGAATGAATAATAACGTGTACTTGTATGCGCTCACTCACACACAATACTGTATAGGTTAAGGATAAGCGTGCTGACCCATGAGAGGGCCGTCTGTTGTCTGCAGGGACACTCAGAGAGTCTCGTATCCACTTCACAGCTGCGAGAGCGAGGAAACCTCTCCATTACACTGCTAAAAGCTAAACGCTAAGCGCTGCTCCCACACAGTGGGAGGAGAAGATAATACTCTGAAAGTCAGGGGAGAAAAAAAACCCTGCTGAAATTAATAAAGCTTTTTAGTCAGCATAATAAGTCATTTTGAACTCAACTGAAGAGAGCAACAAAACAAATAATATTTTGGGGAAAGAATACATGTATTTTAATGCCTTCAAGCAAAACTAATTAAAGACGACACCTCATTTACATAAATAAGCATTATAATTTGCATGGAGGCACCAGGGAATATGTGCAGAAAAGAAAGCAATATTTTGCAGTCTGCTAATTTCATTTTATTTAGGATTTAAGCTTAATAAAGATTCATTTTGGAGGGGAAGGGAATAATCAAAAGGGGGGGGGGAATGTGAACTATCTCCAAAGATGCAGCAGCCCTTTATTCAAAGGGGCCTTTCAGAGTCAGCAGAAGACTCCTAATCAGGAGTGGCACTTCCTGGCTCCACTCCAGCACCAACTCCTTGAAAGGTACAAAATTTTAGAGCCCAATTTATTAGTATGCAGTTCCGGCATCAGTGGCTGAATTAATGGCGCTGACTGATAATGACTGTAATCGTGGCACAAATGGGGTGTTGAAATAGCAAACAACGGCCACAAGGCATGTAATGGAGCTTTTATTAATTACTCAAGCCCAGGCTCCAGCTATAGCTCCAGGATTTACAGTGGCACTGCCAGCCGGTGGGCAAAGGTGGGCCAGGTGGAATCCTGCGGTGACCCAATCTAAACCTGTTTGGGAGTGTGGTGTAGTAGGGGAAGGGCGTTTCCACTCGCTCATGCTCCCTTTTAATGTGTTTATAATACAGGACAGATTCTGCTGGATGAAGGAGATAACAGCTACATTGATATGGCACTTTTGAGCAGCCATCATGCTTATATCCCTGGGCTTGGTAATATGAGCAAGTAAGAGATGAGTGTGTGCATGTATATGAAAGTAAAGTTTTACGTCTGATTCATATATATATATATATATATATATACACTCACCTAAAGGATTATTAGGAACACCATACTAATACTGTGTTTAGAACTGCCTTAATTCTATGTGGCATTGATTCAACAAGGTGCTGAAATCATTCTTTAGAAATGTTGGCCCATATTGATAGGATAGCATCTTGCAGTTGATGGAGATTTGTGGGATGCACATCCAGGGCACGAAGCTCCCGTTCCACCAAATCCCAAAGATGCTCTATTGGGTTGAGATCTGGTGACTGTGGGGGTCATTTTAGTACAGTGAACTCATTGTCATGTTGAAGAAACCAATTTGAAATGATTCGAGCTTTGTGACATGTTGCATTTTCCTACTGGAATTAGCCATCAGAGGATGGGTACATGGTGGCTATAAAGGGATGGACAGGGTCAGAAACAATGCTCAGGTAGTCCGTGGCATTTAAACAATGCCCAATTGGCACTAAGGAGCCTAAAGTGTGCCAAGAAAACACCCCCCACACCATTACACCACCACCACCAGCCTGCACAGTGGTAACAAGGCATGATGGATCCATGTTCTCATTCTGTTTATGCCAAATTCTGACTCTACCATCTGAATGTCTCAACAGAAATGGAGCTCTTGCAAATTGTAGCCTTTTTTTCCTATTTGTAGTGGAGATGAGTGGTACCCGGTGGGGTCTTCTGCTGTTGTAGCCCATCCGCCTCAAGGTTGTGCGTGTTGTGGCTTCACAAATGCTTTGCTGCATACCTCGGTTGTAACGAGTGGTTATTTCAGTCAAAGTTGTTCTTCTATCAGCTTGAATCAGTCGGCCCATTCTTCTCTCTCTCTCTCTCTCTCTCTCTCTCTCTCTATACATTTTTGACTTATACTTTCTGAAACCATTTCTTTTTGAAACCATTTAAGTTCGATACTGTATTTTCAATAATTATAAAACTATTTAAGACTTTAAGTTTGACTGAATTATTCAGTCATTTGAACTGGGTTACCATTTCTTGCCCATGTATATATTTCATGTTTTTTTTTTTCTAGACTGAATTCTGTTTAGATATTTGCTGGTGCTTTGGGTGTAACTTCTTCCCATGATATTTTGACTTTAGTTTCCTTTAAGAAATAGGTAGAGATGGATTTGAAGTATACAATGAGTCACAAGTTTCCCAATGATACCAGGATTAGCTGACGAACATCTTTATTTTACACAATACAGCATGACCCAAAAAAAAGATACATTATGAGCTTTATAGTAGATTCACACGGTTAGAAAGTCATAGTTGAAGAGTGGAGAAATAGAGCTAAGTGTTGCAAGCCCCCAGTCACTTATGAGATGTCCTAATATTTTAGCCTCATTGTTCTCAGCAGTAAAAGCTTGCATTGTAAGGTAGGCGAGACTGTTCAAACGTCAACCCATCAGCTAGAGAGGGTTGATTAAAAAAGCTCTTTATTACTCACCGATTCCTTAATGGAGGATAGACTTTAAAAATGGAGGAAACAATTAGAGTTTTACTGCTTTGTGGGCACTACTGTTTTCTATAAATCACACCAAGGGTGTAAATTTCCCAATGCAATACAGCGGCACTCCTCGCATGCGTAATCAACAAGTCCATAAGCACATTCACACCCATTCTGGACACATTTGTCTTTTCGGGTAGAATGTTTGAAAAATCTACAAAACTTTAAAATGCACTTTCTGCAAATAGGGTACAAAATACACGCACGTACACACACACACAAAAAAATCCCCTATAAGGATGATTGTCATCTCCAGTGGGTCATATTGTTACTAATATTACCAGTGTATTTGTCTATTCATTTATAGATGATTTTGGCTTTTTTTTTTTTGCAACACTTTTACCAAAGTTTGGGACATAATTGAATGCAATCTAAAAACTTTATTTGTGTTGATAAACATTACCTGTGTCCAAATAATTTTTTTTAATATGTTTTAAAGTAAAAACAATTAAAAAAATACAATTAATAAAAATGACCTGTGTCCAAATAAATTTGTTTTAATATGTTTTAAAATAAAAACAATTAAAAAAATACAATGAATAAGAAAATGTAATTTAAAAAAACAATATTTAAATATAAATAAAACTATAATAAAAACAATTTAAAAATACAATCAATAAAAAAGTAATTAAAAAACAATAATTAAATATAAATAAAACTATAATAAAAACAATTAAAAATACAATCAATAAAAAGTCATTAAACAATAATTAAATATAAATAAAACTATAATAAAAACAATTTTAAAAAATACAATCAATAAAAAAGTAATTAAAAAACAATAATTTAATATAAATAAAAATATAATAATAAAAATCACAGAGTTGCATGTTTGAGTTCTTCAAATGCAGTCAACACTACATTTTGTGGACAAATTACTACTTTTTTTGTACTTTTCATGCTCTAGAGAAGGTCCAAGTGATGTTACTTGTTATTTTCATTTTAAGGAAAGTTAAAAAAAAAAAAAATTGCATTATATGGCATTTTTGGTGATTGAAATGAGTCAATAATTACATAAAACAGCTGTTCAGTGGTTTATGCCAATGTTGTTTGATCTTAATTTTCAGGCTAGGCAAATTTTATGTTGGATAATAGTTTATGAAACATGGGATTTGTGCTTCTAATGCTTTAAAATGCTTTAAAATCCAAATACCAAATTGTAAGCCTTCTGTGGAAACTGTCGTATCTTGTTTATGTAGTTTGTTTGTAAGGCTCTTGGTCAGGATTACACGCTAATTAGTTTTACCACTTGGGTAGCTTGTAAAACACTTGTTGGTAATTTGCTGTAGAGTGTAAAATGTGAATATTTTTGTTGAAAAAACAAAATATTGAGATATTCGTCGTTTTTTTTTTGTTCCCTCTTTCTCTTCTTCTCCCTCCCAACCCCCTCCATGTAGCACCAAAAGCACATACACCCACACAAACTCACTACAAAGAGAGCAGCTGGGTTTTATTCCAGAGAATAAAAGCAATAATGGTTGGAAGCCTTTGAAATCATTAATAGATAAAAAGAATGAATGATCACGTTACATCTGGAGCAAGAATAAAAGCTGGATCCCTTCTCCCCTCAGATCCACTGTTCAGAAAAGATTTATTTGAAACCAACTTGTTTGTTGCGTTGTGATGTTCGATGGGGGCGAATAACTCAATCAACATTGGAGAATGTTCATAAAATGTTTGTCGTCAAAAAATGATTTTACGTCAGGGAGGTACCAGGTATTAAAAGTGTGGTTTGGGGAAAAATCCCGCTCTTCTAGTTCATACTACGATTTGAATGCTTGTGACCTAACCCTGAATTTTGGAAATGTTTGTTGTGGTGTGGTTTTATAGAAAGACAAGGAAATGGAGGGAGATTTTACGTAACAGTTCAGATCTTTTTATGCATCAGTGTGTTTAAACCTGCATTTCTCTCTTTCCGCAATGTGCCGAAAATTGCACAGGTGGAGACAGGTGGTGTATTGTTAGGAAAATTATTAATTTGGATTTGATAATGAGAAGTTGGCATGTTACATATTCCCTCCCTGTATTGCTGTGATTAAGCCATGCAGCTGTAGTCACAGGTTGTTATTTGCGTGCACAGATCAGCAGATATCCCCAAAAATTCATTCTTTCATTTTGAGAGATGAACAGACTCCGTCATTAACTTTTGTTATTCCTGACGCGGTATCTTATCGGTCTTATCAGTGGGTGTGCTTCTAACTCTTTCCTTATTGAACTAAAATCCCTGTTTTTTGGTTGTTTTTTGCCACTCCTTTTTGTTAACCTCTATAAAGAATAAACATTGTTTCATTGTTTTATTGAACAGTGAAAAACCTAGATAAGGTTTTCCTGTCTAACAGGTGACCACGGATCTACACACGACGGTTACCTGGCAATGCAAACATACACACTTTATTCCTTTCATATACCTGGGCCTTCATTTACCCTGAAGTTCATATCACAATATTATGTACTTGACCCCCCCCCATCTGTAGATAAATATCCAGATCTGTGCAATGACAGAATTTATTCAGTGTAAATCTCTGTGAATCATACTTACAGTAACAAGCATATGCGTAAATGAATCATAGTTCATTATTTAATATCGAGGCATCAGTAAGAACGATTGGTTTCTCTTGTGCCTTTTTTGGGTGTGTGCTTTTTTTCTTTTCTTTTTTTTTTGTTTTGTTTGTGAGATCATGCTTGAAAAATGTAGTGAAAAACATTTCGTGTCACGACAGGTCATCCCGTCTTCAAGCATTATGAAGTGAATATTTTATGTCAAACATTGCACTCTCAAAACATGCAATATGCTTTCCTGTTGTCATTGTTAGTTTTTGTCCTTGTTTCTGCTTTCTGGATTTACAGGAACAAGAATTAAACGTTTTCTTTGACAAAACGTGCTATATTTTTAATTAATTGTGTTTTCCTTTTTTAAAGGATGTTAAAAATCAATATTCAACACAACAATGTTCAAAGTTTCTCATGCTCACCAAGGCTGCAGTGTACACTACTAAAAATACACTAACTTTAATATTGTGAAACATTATTATAATTTAAAATAATCTTTTTTTTTTTTTTTTTTTTTGCATTTGAATATATTTGAAAATATAATTTATTCCCTTGATGGCAAAGCCTACTTTTCAGCATTATTGGTGCAGTCTTCAGTGTCACATGATCCATAAAAAAATCATTCTAATATGCTGATTTTTGATTTGGTGCTCAAGAAATATTTCTTATTATTATACATAATGAATTCAGTTGTGATACTTAAAACTGTGATATGTACAGTTTGTTTTAAGATGATACATAAAGTTTAAAATAATTTTTTGGAAATATTATAAATGTCTTTACTGTTGCTTTTGATCAATTTAACGCATCTTTGCTAAATTAAAAAAAAAAGTTTTACTCTGACCCCAAACTTTTGAACTGTAATGTACGTCATTGCATTATGCTCAATATATTTTTTTTTTCCAGACAGAAATTTGAGAGGGAGAAATGCATCAATAATGTTATATCATGTAATATTTATATGTGTTAGTAGGACGTTTGACGTAATACTATTGATTTCGACAGTATATGAGTACAGTAGGTTTAGTATGCATACAGTATATATAATGTCTGTCTGTGTTTGAGGTCCCCCTGTTAAATTCGTACAAGTATGTATTTGTGTGTTAAATGTTTCGAAGACTACTGTACATTTACCTCAGACTCCAGGATCAGGAGATTATATAGAGACCATAATCTATCCACCTTTTCCTGGCACTCTAAATCAAGATTATTCTCTATTCGGGCTCTCTTCCAAGATGGTTTTAGAAAGGAATGATTTGAGGATCCAACTAATCAACCTCTTCAGTCTGTAAGAGCAAAAGTCTTTATAATGATGTCATTCTCCAACGGTCACACGGACCTTGTAAATTGTTGCCGATAGGACATTTGAATGTTAATACGCAATCAGTTGATAATATTAAAACAAACATAATGTCGTCAGTAGTGCTCTTATCATTTAGGCTGAAGTCCGTTTTGACTTTGTTCCTGTGTGATCCGAGGCGTAGTGAAGGCCCCATCCACAGTATACATCACAATAAGCTAATTAGCAATATAATTAGCATTGTAATTACCAGCTGCAATAATTACTTTTATTTATTATGTTTTTAGGGTATTTATCTGGTCTAAAAAAGAAATCCAGTTATAAGTCTGTTCTTTAATTTGGAATTTAAAGCCTTTGTTGTTTTTAACCCTTATCTAACACAAAAAGTATAGTGCATCAGCATTATAAAAATAACTCTGTATGTGATATCAGGGCTACATTGATACGTGTATGAAGACAGTAAGAACCTGAAAAGAAAGAGGTATTTAACATGTGAGATGCCAAAATAAATCTATTTATTTCCATTTTATCACTCACTCTCTTTTTCAGTGACTGCACACACTCCCCTTGTGTTTTACCCACAAACCCTTGTTTCTCTTGAAAGGATAGCATGCGTAAATACACAATCTAATAAGAGCCCAAGATGGATGATGATGCCTTTTTATTAACTTACGGAGTGGTTTGTTTGGGCAAATTGAACGTCGTATTTTTCTCTCTAAATATCTAATTGGAGTTTTGACGGGTTTTACAATGAAATGAAAGTAGTTATTGTGCTGCGGAAACAGTGGTGTTTATAAAATTCTGTGAGCGATACAAGCCACTGACGGTACTGGTATAAAAAGCTGCATTAAAAACCGTCACACAAACTGAATGTTGATTTGTGTAAGTGGCAAAGGGGAGGCGTTTTTTTAAAAGTTCATCAAAATCTTTGTTTGCATTTGGTTTATGGTTTGGTAGTAAAATATGTACCCATTACTGTTTTCTGTGTCCTCGCAGGCTTCAACACACAGCTATGTAAGAGTCTGGTGTGAACGTGCAAGCTGAGTTTTGACAAGTTGACAGTGACCGAGTCGAACTGGAGCACTCAATAGATGTTGAAGGTCAGTGTCACGATGTACCATAAAACATTTTTCATGACTGCTTAAGTGACCAATTACTTGATAAATAGTCATATCAGTAAGCATAAAATGAGTTTTCCACTCCATTTGACATTTTTTGAGTACTTGTATCCGTAGTTTGTTTTGTACTAGTGTACTGGTGTTGCCATTTGTTTTTCATGCAACTTCTGCTGATAAACAATGTCTTGATTTATAAATGTATGGCTTGACACTATACCAGCACAGATAGCGGCTAGCTAAGCTGGATTGCATGTGATTAGTCAATAGGAAGCAGGTTTTGGAACCGAAGTACATCATGTTAAGTAGCGTACCTTCATTCGCCTTACTGTGTTTTGTCAGTGAAGCAGATGAAGACGAGACTGTTTGCAATTGGCTCGGTTGGCCTCAAAGCGTTAATGCTAACCACAGCTTGTGTGATAGCAGAGACTCTAAGCAATATTGAAGTCACACCTCTGGTTCACGAAACAACTTAATTGAGTCACACACACGGAGAAGACCAGCCATGTCATAATACCCAGAGGCCTTGATTAATTAAGCCCTAAAAGCTCAGATGCGTTCAATGTTCACCAGGTGCCTGTTCATCTGCCACTAGTTCCGCTTCTCACTCCAAAATAATACAATTCTGAGACATAAATGCAACTTCGCATGGTAAGAACACATGTAGGAACTGGCGTGAATCATCGGAGCTTGTTTTTTTAATTCATTTGTATTCAATTAAGTTGCTTTAGTGATAGTTTTTGTGTTTTGGCGAAAATATTATTTCAATTTAGTCAAAACAGAAATTGTTCTGCGATCCTGAAATAACATTATAATGAGTACATTGTTGTAATATTTATTTTAGTTTATTTATTCGTTGTTTGTGTATTTTATTTATAGCTTGATTGGCACATTCTGACTAGCATTTAGTTTGCTCCAAGTTCACTTTTGTGATTTTGTTGTTGACTTAGGGCCCGTCCACACGAAGACGCGTTTCGCTGTATACGTATAAATTTTTTATCGTATTGCCGTTTCGTCCACACGGATCCGGCGTTTTGGGAGAGTGAAACCGCTATTTTTTGAAACCGGGTCCCAAAGTGGATAAATCTGAAAACGACACCCTTGCAGTTTTGTGTTTATAGTCAATCCATATATTTTGTGAAACGATGATGTCATCACATCACGTGTCGGCTGCGTCACACGCCATCTTTGTCTTCTTCTTCTTGGTTCGTATGCAGCGCGCAAGGTTATGCACGTGCTCAAAGTCTTCTTCTGCGTGTATAGTGCATCTCTGTGGCAGAATTACAGCGCCCCATACTGGTCTGGCATATATACTACACCGTTTTCAGTCGGTTTCAGTGGTTTCGTGTGTATGCAGATATTTATAGAGACAACGCAGTGTTTACGGATTTTTTTTAGAACGAGGAAAAAAAACAGATAGGGAACGCACCGGCTTCATGTGGACGTGGCCTTAATTAGCCCACTTGCAAAGCATTTCATTAAACCATTATTGAAAATGACTGGATTATTTGAAACTATCATATTCTAGCCGCTGTCATTATTGTTAATATATTTTTTATATATACATTTGCACCAGTGGTGTTAATTAAAAGAATTACATTTTTATCATGATGCTAAAGTTTTTTTTTTTTTATGAGGACAAATCTAAAAAGAATGTGATTGTTTCAAATAATTCAATAATAGTCAATATCTGGGATTCAGATACATGAGCTGAAGCTGAGCAATGTATGAATCCATTTTAGCCGGTCCTTTTGTTAATGAGATTAGCATGCCAGGAAAAAAAGAAAGCATACAAGGACTTTATTTGACAGTTTTTATGTCCTTCCGGGCATCTCACTGGTCCGGCAGGTGTTGTACTCCTTAACTAGCCATTGAGGAGTCATCACCTAAACCAGTGCTTACAGCCTCCCAATTCCCTCTAATCCAAAACAAGCAGATTTAGCCAGCTCTCTAGACCGCTTTTCACAAAACAAACACACCGGCCCCCTGCAGACTGCACCGATGCCCTCCTCCCTCCCTTCGCACCCCTACCGATGCTCGGTTAGCCAGGCTAAGTGAATAGGGAGAGGCAGGTCTCCATGGGTAACGGCTACCATGGAGGCACCTGGCAGGAGAGCGAGAAGGATGCTGCGAGAGCCAGCAGGCGCGCACAGATGAGCGGGGAGATTTAGGGGCCGCGTTCTGCCGTCTTTATCCCGCTCCCCTGCCGTGAAAGGGGTGGTCACCCCCGCCAGAGGGTGCGTCTGCCAAGAACTGAAGAATGTTAGCCCTGCGGCCCTGTGAGCGAGAATGAGCAGAAAATTGAAGTTAACAAGCATGCCGTATGCTAAGTGGTGACGAGAGTCCCCAAGCTTTCCGTTAGGGCCCCGGTCCAGCTTCCATTCTCCTCTTAGAGCTGCTGCCAGCATCCATTGGCTCTGACTGCAGGCTGGAGGTGACCAGTATTATGCGTCTGTAGGCAAATTAAGACATCATGATCTCCAAGCTACAAGACTCCTGGGATGCATATGAATATAAAGGTGGATTTGTGTTGTTGTGTATTAGTTTTAGCGTTAGCTTATGTCTTTGTCTCTGCTGCCTTTGATTCTTTAGCGCCACAGCAAATTGTGGAGTAGTTACGTGTTCCTACATGTATTTACTAGAGTAAGAACAGTAAATAATGCAGAATTACAAGTAACTTACCCTGTAACTCTGTAGTAAGTGCATGTAGTTAGTTGCATTACTCAAAAAAGACCATTTGTAGTCTGATTCATGAATGAATTAACCCTTTTTAGAGAATTATAAACCTTCAGTATGACCAATGTTGGTTGATTGACAAACAAATAACTGTTTTTAGTTCTTTTTAGTGATTTAAAAACATATGGTACAGCCAATGTAGTCTGATTCACAAGCAAATTACTGTTATAATCTTTTTGGCGAATCAAAACATACAGCATGGCCAGTGTAGTTCCATTGATGACCAAATGTCTCTTATAAATCAGTTATTTTTAGTGAATCAAATTAATCAGTGTGACCAGTGTAGACCGATTCAGGACCAAATGAACTCTTAGGAACCAGTTCATTTTAGCGAATCAAAACATACAGCGTGGCCAGTGTAGTTCGATTGACCAAAGTTTGAATGAATTAGTTGTTTTTACTGAATCAAAACAATTAGCTTGGCCGATTCAGGAACAAATGACTCTCACAAACCATTAGTTGTGTTCGGATTGAAGCGGCACTGCGCAGACCGATCGGTACAACATCAAAGTACTGTGAGAGCAATTAGAGACTGACGTATACTTTTGCATCGCTCTCGCTGTACTTTGACTCTATACACCGATCTGTCTGCACATTGTTTTTAGTGAATCAATACGGCACAACCAGTGTTCTCTGATTCACAAACAAATGACTCTTATGAATCAGTTAGTGAATCAAAATATACTGCACAACCAGAGTGTGATTCCTAATGATTCTTATAAGCTAGAGTTTTTTGATGAATAGTTAAAAAACGGTAGCAGAATAAAGTAGCATTTCTTCCAAATGTATGGAAAATGGATATTATTGCTAAAATATACCCATAATAATTGAAATCACAATTGAATCCAATTGAAAACCCAATCCAGTAAATAAATAAAAAAAAATCCTGTTGGTTTCCAAACACTTTTTTAGTGTATTTTGACAGTGACAATGAATAATAGGTAGTGTAAAAGATATCTTTTAATATGGACCAATTGAAATTCATTAAACACGCTTCTTCCAAGCATTGTTCTTTTGTGAACAATTCCCTTACTTCTGCACAATGGGCCGATATCCTGTTTTTCGGCCAAGGTTATTGTGTAGGACCACCGTGGTCGTGGTCAGTCACATGCCACGCACGCATCCTTCTGTAGCGGGTCACCCCACCTCCTCTCCATTATACTGCAGTGTGCAGCCCAAGGGAGCGCTGTGCTCTATGTGTATAATAAGGGTAGCTGATATAATGAAGGTCATTGTAATCAGAGCTAATGTGCCAGGGAGTCGAGACACTTCGGCTTTATTTGAGAGTTAGGCCCAGCACCGCTGGCCTGGGGGGAGGAGGCTGATAGTGTTATCAGAACTAACCTGCCGCTAATAACGACACGCTCCTCTGTTCTTGTCTGCGTCGGTCTGAACTTTCACTGATATCTACAGTCTGGAAGTAGGGAAGCGGATTGAGCTACTGAACGCTTCACATCTTACTTAAATCCCCTCCCTAGGTGTTTGAAGGTTCGCTGTTTTCCTCCCTCTGTTTATTTCTAAGCAGCAGAAGGAACGTGCCTAGTCTGCTTGATGTGCACTTATTGGAATAGTTCATCTTGAAATGAAAAATCTACTCCTTTACTTTACGTAACTTACAGGGCATGAGGGTGTGTTTTTTTGAGAACATTTTTGCTCAGAATGTGTCTGAACCATGTAGAATAAGCCATTAAATAATAGCCTTCTCTCGAAAGTGAGGGTACCTTTGCCCTTTTCCCCCTCCGCAATGTTCTAACTGAAGTTAAATGATGGTGTCCCACAGTGTGGTATCATGGTCTGAATGGACCCCTAGGTGAATGATATATGGGATTTCTTTTGTTATTGAAATCTAGGCTGTATAGATATCAGAATGCTCTTTGTGCACTTAACTCATATATGCTCTTGAAGTACAAGCCTTTGATCTTATGCAGATATGTTTTTATTCAGCAATGTACATTTACATATGTTCTTTTCAGTGCACAGTCATTTTATTTAATTGATCTACACTGAAGAAATGTTTCGTTAACAATGTTTCATCTACTTTTTCCGTAACAAAACATGCTTCATGCAGTACTATATAAATAATAATAAAAAACAGTCTAATATCTTGTATAATATTATTGAATCAACTTGACTAAAGCATATACCAATGAATGTAATTTTTAAGGGTCAGATCAGGTTGAATTGGAATTTTTATAGAGTAGGATTCAACAATTACAAAGGCACAAGGTAACTGTGAGTTTTAATGTAGAGTACAGAACTTATAATATATACAAATATCTCAGTTTGATCAAGTTAGTGTTTTGGGGCATTTCTTTGTATTTATTCCAAAATAATTACTAAAGGCAGTAATAATTTTAACAATATATATTATTTGTAAACCTTTAAATAAACTTTAATAGTTCAAATATACAGATGTTTTCTGCTTGTCCTTCCAACACAGGTCCCATTTTAACAAAGAAGTTTATTTAAATAAATAAAATAATTAATTAATTAATTAACAAAAAAACAATAAATATAATAGTAGTATTATTTATTAATAAATTATATATATGTATTAGGGCTGTGCAAAGATTAATTGTGATTAATCGCATCCAAAATAAAAGTTTGTGTTTACATAATATATGTGTGTGTGTGCTGTGTATAATTATTTTGTATATATAAATATATATGCATGCATGTATATATTTAAGAATTATTTGCACGTAAATACTGGATATGTATAAATACATAATCTATATTATATATAAATATACATATTTTCTATATGAATAGCACATTTTCTTAAATGCATGTGTGTGCATTTATATATACAAAATAATTGTACACAGCAAATATAATATGTAAACACAAACTTTTATTTTGGATGCGATTAATCACAATTAATCTTTGAACAGGCCAAATAAATAAATAAATAAATAAATAATATATATATATATATATATATATATATATATATACTATTAAAAAGAAAAGCTGAACTCGTTTATAAATAGTAAATATTGTTTCTGTTATATATATATATATATATATATATATATATATATAATTATTTAATTTTATTCAAAAATAAACTTCTTTGTGATGGGAGCTGTGTTGGAAGGACGAGCAGAAAGAATCCTTATTATTGAGCCAGTGCCTCGATTGTATTGAGTTTATTTGAAAGCTTTTTGAAATTTTCAATGAGCGCTTTACTGTCTTCCAGTCTTTTACTCCTCAGTGCTCCTACATGAACATCAAACTGTACATTCGCCATGAACTCATGCGTCTTCAAAAAACAGGGGATTTCCTGCTGACAAGCCCCATAAAGAAGGATGAAAAAGAGATTGGCAGAGGCCCTAGTCTTCCACTTTTCATATTTCCCTTTTAAAAAGTGGCGCACTGGTTCTGTAAGAGACATCAAAGGGGCTGAAGGAGGGCCGGGGAGCCTCTATTCACTTTTCCACCTCCATAAAAGCTTCCCATATCTAACCCCTAGTGACTTGCTGGCCCTATCATTCAAACGTCCCAGCGCTCTTTGTGGCTTCCCCAGGACCACAGTGAAATGATCTCTTTTGTTGCGCATCATTAGTTCCATCTGTTGTGAGAGCCTGGCTGTCTGTTCCGGGGGCAGGCCGACGTGATGGTGGCCGGGGGCGATGCGAAAGGCCCGCGTCCCCGAGACTCGTGTCCCGACCTCGTCCTCCTCCTCCTGGAACATTGATGCTCCCTTTCTCTCTCTCCCTCCCTCTCTCCTTTCTCATAGATGACACTCTGTCTGTCACTGCTTACTTATTTATGCGTCTGGAGGAAGGCAAAGCATCTTGCATGTATTTTATTAAACCTGGGCATTTTGCTCCATATATGTGTAATGTATTTTAATTTGAGCACCTAAAAGTTTTGATGGTGGCTTTTCACTGAGAGACGGGGACAATTTTACCTCATATGTGATGATGCCATTGTAACAAAAAATCGTTTTAATAAAACTAACGCAAATTACAGATTCCATTAAATATTATTTATGGCCTCTGGCCACTAAGTTTTTATATGCATGGTGGTATGAGACGAAAGAGATGAAAAAAAAAAAAAAACAACAACAACTGTTATTCCTCTAGAGCTTGTGGGCGGATGCGAAGTGAAAAGAGATACAAATATTGTTCGTGTTTTCACAACACTGTATTAAAGTGGCTTTGGCTTGTGAATATTCATGAGGATAATGAAGTATCAACATAAAGCTGGACAGCAAAATTGTACTCCAAAGTCAAGAGGCAAACGTCTCAATTATTTGGTACATAACTAAAGGCTTATGCAAATGTGCAGTAAAAACTAAATTAAAACAGCTTTATTCATATTAATGAATTCAACATCTGTTTAATCTAATTTCATGCTGTGTAGAAAAAAAAAGTACCATCTTAGTTCCATAAACTCCGTCCGGTTTGTGTTCGTATAGGTGGTCACCGAAGTCTTCCAGTTTCGGATTTTTCTTGCATCATGGTGACTGTGATGCACCAAACAGATGTAACATTTTCTCTTGGCATGGAAATATTTTATTCATGATTTACATGAATGATAAATCTTGTGAAAGTCTTCGTGCTGATGGGCATACGCAATTTAACATCTGTCTTCCTCAGAATAATTAATAGAGCAGCAGAACACTGGGGACTGAGGACTCTTCTTCTTGTTCACTTTCTGTAATTATTGTCAAAAACAAAGCAAGCCTAGATTTGCATCTTGCAGTCAACTCTCTGTTCTCTTGGCTAACAAAACAACTTCGAAAGAAGCGATTTACAGTTGTACTCGATGTGGAACTTTTGTTTTAACCAACTGTTTTATTCTATTTTAACCCTCAAGTTGAGTTTGAGGTTAATTTAATAACTTGAAAATAACAATTAAAGAATTTTTACTTATTACTTATTTTTGATATAAATCAACATTTTTGGACCCATCCATCCATCATATGAATTACCCCACTTATTCCATGTCAGTTAATAGATGTAGAAAGTGTATAAGGTAAAATTCATGGTGTGCATTAGAAGTACAAAATGAAATTATTTTTTCCCTTTATTATTATATGTATTTATTCTACGCATTATTCCACTTATACCACGACCATTTAGAGAGAGAGAGATTATAATATCCGTAATATTGTTATAATATTAATTACAAATTTTAAATATATTACTATATTACAATATAAAATGTGAGTAAATAAGGGTTGTTTTTCTGAGATCCCAAACATAAAAGAGTACAGTCAGGCCCTGTTTACGCTAGTGTTTTCGTTTTTAAATGCATAACTTTTCCTATGGTTATGCCTGGTGTCTACACTACTCCAGAGTTTTTGACCCTCGAAAACAAAGGCTTTTGGATGAGCTGCAGCCCCGATTTAGTTTTAAAACTCCAGGGTTGCGTTTCAGTGTTTGAATTTTTTTTTTTTGAATTTCTCTTTATTGAACATGTTAAAAAAACAAACAAACACAACAGCAAAAACTGAATAAAAGTAAAAAATAAATAGTTAATCATCAACATCAAGAAAAAAAGATCATCTACAGATGGTCCAAACAACAATCATGTTCAAAGGGGGTAGGAAGAAGTTAGAATAACTTTTCTTGTCCTATCCCCACTTCAATAATACTTTAACTACTTAAACTAACTTATCTAAGGTTTACTTTACCTAACTTAAAGTTAGGTAAAGTAAACGGACAAAAACGGAGACTTTTAAAAACGAAGGCGTGGCTGCCCACATTACGCTACCAGAACACGACAATAACAGACCTGAAGGGGGTCGGACACCGGACAAGAAGCTCAGCGCCGCGTCGCGCAGCGCCACATCTTTAAAGTTCGAACACATTATTGTCTATGAGTGTACACACACTGGCGGTGCCATTCGCAGTCTGTCCGCGGCGCCCAGCAACGGCTCAGGACCGTGTTCAAAATCCTGCTGCGCCACAGAGCGCCATTTACATAGTTTTATATAAAATTTCAATTATTTTTGTCTCGAATCGTTGCTAATGTATCCTGACTTCGCCCTATGCTGCAATATACATTTAGTTTTGCATTCATTTACAGAAATCAGCTGTTTGAATGACAATTGCTGATGTTATTGGATTTTTCAGGTGAGAAAGTTAAACGCGCATGCCCATGTGATAAAGTTTGTCTGTGTAAAGTTTGGACAAAGTTTTGTCCACACTACACAAAAACGCAATGGAAACGCCATTGGACAAGGATCGTTTTCATTTTAAAACGCTGTTAAAACAAAAACTGGGCATCAGTCTCTGTAGAACAGAAGGATTCAAATAAACCAATGATGGCTTTAACTGTTTTAAGTAATGCGGTTTGTTGAGGCTGCTACCACACCCGTTCTCTCTGAACACGGTCCTTGGTGTTTGAACAGGATTGGCTGAGGTCCATCTGGCTGTGAGTACATCTCTCTCAGTGCTGTTTGCAGTGACGGCCTGAGGCCGGTCTCTTTTGAAGCGAGCTGCGAGTCGGATCGGCCGGTCACGTTTTAGCTAACCAGTTTCAGTCCAAGCAGCGAGCCACAGAGGTCATCTGATATGACCTGACCTCATATGTAACACTTTGGTCTAAAAGTGAGCTAATCCTTTCCTGTGGGACCAATGTAGCGTATGTGCTGAAATAGAGGGAGAGAGAGTGAATTGAAAATACATGATCTGCTCACTGGCTTCAGGACTCGACTCTATTGGATAAGTGACTCTGTTGCTATCGCCCTGAGTGACACCCCATTGCCCGAAAGGCAAAGTGCTGTATTTGTTGGAGCCATTATGAAATAAAAACCTAGAGAAAAAGGGCCACTATTTGGTTTGAATTGATTCCCTGAAAACTCCAGCAGTGAATTTGCTTTCATTTTGATGGCATTACCACAGACAAAATGTGTTGTCAGTTCCACCTCTCCATTACTTTGTCCATTAGGGTGAAACTGGCTGATTTTATTTCTCACACTCTATTTTCTGTGATAAAATGGAAATTCAAAAGCTTATTAAGTTCTGAGTGACATCTATATCGGGCTTGAACGGGAAAGTAAGTCGACTATATCTAGTTTCAGTTCATTTTTGCTCAATTTCCCTCCCGTGATCAAATATTTCACTTTTCAGGAGGGTCCTAATGGGAGTGTCAGGTTCTAGTGGGCTCTCCTTCCTCTTTCCCTCCCATTACCAGCTATATGGTTGTTTCAAATTTCTACCTGTCAACAGCCAAAGAGCAGGTCTCAATTTTAACTGATTTCTTTCCCACCGCAAGAACTTTAGCACTGAGTGAAAGCACTTCAAGCACAAAATGGGATGTTTAAACGCCCATATCAATTCATTCTGGAAAGGGAGTATTTTTGCTAAGACAGACTGTCTGCTGGATTCGCTTCTTGTCTTGTGTGTGTAATTTATACGTGTACTGTGCTGATGACTAGAAATAATTTCCTTCAGATTAGGGCTGGGCGATATGGCCAAAATCATATCTCGATATTTTTTGGTCAAATGGCGATATACGATATATATCTCGGTACTTTCTACGTTTTCTATTTAGATAAAGAAAATCTTTATATTAAAATATATATATATATATATATATACAGTATATTCACATTCGGCCCAATGATATCCTACAAACAATGTTGATATTGAAGGATATGGAAACAAATATAATATAGGCTATGCAATATATTATGTGCAAAAAGCTTTTGTTTTTATATTGACTAAAAGCTAAACTAAAAATGAAAATAAAAACAAAAACAAAAGCACAAACTAATTATATTAGCCTGCATTTGATTACCCCATTATAATCACTTTCACTTTCATTAAAAATATATACTTGTAGGTTTAAAATTCCACATATGGCACATTTATTTTCTCCAACAACAAATATTTTAGCAATATGCTTATTTTAGTCAGAATTATTGCGTACTACGTAGTACTATTCACGCGCATGCGCGCGCCGGCGCTCGTTCAAGGAAGCATGAATTTTAGCGGAGATTCACTTGCAGAAGCTCGTCCTCTTCTGACATGGACATTTGTTGTGAAATGGACATATTTGCTTTACTTTCTAACATTTACAGATGGAGAATATGTGAAATGTAAGTTGAGCACTGAGGAAAGCACCACATCTCAAACGCATTAAACAGCGCAAGTATATCTGTCAGTCAGCAACAGTGTCTGTCAGAGCATTTGACAGGGCGGCAAGCTGCCTTAAACTTGTTAACTATATCAAAGTGATTTTGACGCAATTAATATAAGCTTGTGTCATGTTTAGGGCAAATTGTACTACGTAGCCTAGCTACTTTCACTGCAGCAGCTCACACTGCAACCTCCGCTATTTTTCAGGTGTGCTCATATCAAACTACTGTATCGATATAAACGGTATTGCCTCATTCCATATCGTTTCAAAAAATATAACGATACATCGTACATATTCGATATATCGCCCAGCCCTACTTCAGATACTTAGACTTGTTTAAAAATCTCGACCCTTCACACACAAAAATCAGTTAACCACACAGTTAAAGTTTCTTGTGACTTTCATGGGGCTAAAATTACTCGCCGTCTCTACGGCTGTGACATAATCGTTAACGCGACACAAACAAACATGCGACACAAACACAAAAGTATCGATATCGATGGAATGGTGTTCTTTACTCTTGGCATGTGGATGTTTTTCACTGCAAGACGAAGAAGTTTGTTTGTTTAAGTTTGGTGTCTAGTGTCGCAAATCCAATGACGGTGTTAGTGACGATTTTATGACCAATCAGTAATCTGCAGTGTTTACAGGTCACGTCTTGGTATTTGTTGGGCTCGCTTGGAACCTAACCGAGGTGGCATTATTTAAAGGAGCTGTACTATGCAGTAGAGCTGTCGCGGTTAAGGAATTTCCCTTGCGGTGGCTCAATGGGCTCTATGCACGGCGGTATTTCCGGTGAAGGTTTAAGGATGCTCGATAACTTCCGCCGATCATAGAGTCCAATGCAATACCGAGAATTTATATTGAATTTTATACTCCATGGTTATACTAAAGAAACGTTAGTCAGAAAAAACGATAAAACCGACACCTCTCGTTCTGTTTATGCTTCTTTTTAAAATTATATTAAATAAACATAACTATATATAAAATTACATCTAAACGTATGTACATTCCGTTTGAAAGACGGGAGGACAGTAAATTTTGAAGACTCTGCCATAATCCCGTTTTCCTCCGCTTTAATCTCCACAACCGGAAATGGACAAGCATCCTTGCGTCAAATGCGGAATTTATGCGTGCATATGATATAGCCCATAGTGCGATATGCGGTATTACCACCATTTATTTATCTTTTTAATTTGTATGTATTTGTTGCTATATAAATAAAGTTTACGATGTGGGCAGCATGGACAAAAATGAGGACATTTTTAATAACCAATGTAACCGAAACTAAACAGCGTCTATATCCGCATTGAAAGGCTTTCACTCAGCGCACACATTGTTGTGACAACGGACTTTGAGTGAGTCATTAAAGGGATGAGTCGTTAAAAGGATGATATTTCGCTTTCCTTTGATACGGCAACCTTTTCGCGAATATATATGACTTTAAAGACAGACACAGGTAATCGCACATGCTCTGCCGATCTCTCTCATTCACTGTCTGTTAAGCCTCTGTAGGCTACACATCACCACGATAAACAGTCTTGTTATCATTATGAACTTGTTTAACATTCAATACACATGCATGAAGTTCAAAACCAGATGGATATAGCCTTATAAAAAACGTGAATATCGCGGTTGCTGCAGTTACTTGAAATCCTCTGCGGTTGACTTGTCAGTAGCGTGAGAGCCCGACCATGCAGTGAAAAAAAGTGAACTGTACCGAGCCGTACAGTGGAAAAGCACCATAAGTAGGACAAACATGAGTATAGATGCTCAGAAATGTTCTTTCAATAAAACAAGCTCAGGAGATGCAGGCCGTCCTCCAAACCAACTCCTGCTAATAAAGCTATTTCCCTTTGGTTGCCCTGTGGGAGTCTGTATTATTTTGGTTTTTTTATTTAATCTTGTTGGGAGGGTCTGGATTTTTTTTTTATGGAGTGAGGCATATTGCAGGCAAAATGAAAGGGTATATTTATTTAAACTTCAAACATCTGCTTAATATAATCTGTATGGCAGGTCATGCCAGTTTTAGCCCCTGTACACAGAGGCGTGTTGAGACTTTGACTCTTTTAACAGGTTTTGTACTTACTCAACTGACTTATTACATATTGCAGTACTCAGTCGACCGCACAGAGGTTTGTAGATAAAATATGCACTAGATAGAGTGTCTTAGGATGGGCTTCTCTACCTTCTGACCATTACTTGCCTTTCTTGTCAAGTCCATTATTATATAATCGATCCAAAAGAAACCAAGTAATGCTGTATCAGTACGAAGAGCTGCATTTGGATTCTCTCTGTATGATTTACTGTGCTTGCTTTTTGTTTCGCACTAAGGATGTTTTCTTTATGCCTTGATCAACTCCAGTTTGTTTGTGCAAAGAGTAATAACTGTTGGTTTTTTTTTTCATTTGTATGATTTATTTACTCATAAAAGGCCAAATGTTTGTGTGCACAGACACTGACATTTCACTGAACCCACTTTTCCTTCAAAGCCTTAGTTTTTTTTTTTTCTCCCTTTTTTTTGCACCATCCTATGAAGATAATTGTACTTGGGCCAAAAGCGTATTGGACCATTAAACCACTGCCTCTCCCAGTAAAGCAATTCTCTTTTGTGTAAATGCATTGGAATTACTTTCAGGGGGCGTTGCAGAAGGAATATGTGAAAGGCTACTTATTCTCCTAATGATTCTTTGTCCTTTTAAAAGTCATCAGGCACATTTATAAGTGGATATGTACAAGGGAAGAGTTGCCCCTGGAGGCTGAGGTCATCTCTACCTCCTTGTCCAAGGCCAGGAAGTAAGTTTGCGTGAATGGACCTCTGCCAGCGGAGGTTGGTCATATTGGTAATGTAGGCTGTCCATCTGTATCCTGGCACATGAGCTGTAATGACTGAGGTGAGATAAAGAAGAGAGCGTCAGGCTAACACAATAGAGATGGAGAGCCGTGTGCAGTGTTGTGCAAGCGTATTTTGATGGAAATGTTTCATAATGCAGTCTGGCAAAATAATTTTCATGGGAGTGTCCCACAGAATCATAATCCTGCTTTGGTCATTTTCAAAAGCGCTTTATTATGGCATGTCTTCTGTGGCTTTTGCAAATGTTTCCTCAGAAAGTGACTAAGAAAGAGGGACTAAAATGCATGCAAATACTGTTAAAATCAGATAAAATCAACAGTTTTCAATTTTCTTTAATAATAGTTATATATTTCTTTTAAAAAAAATCAAAATAAGATCTAATCCATTTTTAACTATCTAATCTAATGTAAATGACTGCAGTCTCTCAGATGGTTTGAAGTTTAATTTTTGACATTTTTCATCCACATGGCTGGCTCCAATTATGTATTTAGTTTGGTTTTCTTCCTTTGAGTTCATGACATCTTTCACACATCTTTTCTTGTGCTTTACCCTACAAAATCTTCAAACTATCTTAACTTTATTTTAATAATTTGATGACATTTTTTTTTTCTTAGGGATTTTCAGATGCAATCCATTAAATGCAAATCCTGTATAGACTTTTAATTTTAATGTTGTTTGGGATGCTTCGGAAGACATAAAATACTTTTCAAGGACTGACAGAGAGAGAGAGACACGTGGAGTTCATTAAATTTTGCTGACATTTTAGCGGCTAAATGGCAGATAGTTACTGTCTCTGGGGGCTGCAGGCTTTTTTATATCCTTCCCCCAATGTCACTCCTCGTGAAAGAAAGAAAGTAAATAAGAAAGAAAGAAAGTGTGTGTTCACTGTTGTTGTTGTTTTCTCCCGGCTGTGTGTGTTGTTTTTGTGGTTTGAGCGACATCGGACACAACAGGCGGCAATGAAAATTGTAGGTGAATAGGTCTATTTGAGTTGAAAATTCAAGGAGAAAGGAATCCATCTGGATGATGAATAATTTAGATGGCTCAAGTTGGTTCCTGTTGCTGTTGTGTTTGTGCTCTCTCTCTTTCTCTCCTCCTCCTCCTCCTCTACAGACACCCCCCCAGCCGACATGACTCCGGAGGCTTGTTCTTGATGCTCTGAGGTTACACATGCCACTGTACGTCTTGGATTGAGAGACTAAACAACACAAGCCTTCATACAAAAAATCGGCCACATGGAATTTTTTCTCTCAGGAGTGTCAGGCCCAATTCTTAACATTTTGATTCGCCTCGTCTTACCCGATTTGTTTGAGATCACATGTTGTGTTTTCTTTCTTCCTGAAAAGCTGTGGTGGAAATGACCACATTAAAAATTCAAAAGCGCCAAAAAAATTAAAACAAAGAAACATTACAATGTAAAATGTAAAAGAAATGTAGGGAATTTATTTTAAATGTAATACATTTATTATAACTGTATTAAAACTAAATATATAATGGTTCTAAGTAATAATAATTATCATCATTACACTAAATACTTTTTATTATTATTTATATGTGATGTGATCTGGGAAAACGCGCTGGTACTTGTATCCGTAAACACGGATGTCGTGCTGGTACTTTTTCAGTATATTTCTAAGTCTAAATATAGATTGAATGTCTTTTTTTTTTTTTTTTTTAGGTTTTTATTATCTTGTTTATTATCATGAATATATCTTGGGAAAATTCACTTGTTTAGTGCAGAAAAATAGCAATTTATAATGTCCATCTGAAAAGACTGTGTTTCTCTTTAACACGCAAGTTTTTATTTATTTATATTTATCCAGCGTTATCGTGTGGTATCAACAGAGTTTGAAGCTGCTCGTTTAAAAGACCTTGCTCGCCTCTCGATCGTCCAATTTCAAAACGGTTGAATTTTGAGTTTGTAAGCTTTCGAATGATACCTTATCTATGATGATTAGGTATGTGATATGAAAAAAGGCAATAAAAAAGGGAGCGCCAGTCGTCCAGACCGTTAATTAAACCTGTTTTTCTCAAAATTCCATTTCTGAAAATCACAGCGATCAGCCGACTTAAGCTTACCATAACTTTTGATACAGACAAACGATAAAAGAAATAAAAACAGATTTGGAAAGGGCTCGAACCCAGCTTTAATATGGCCTCAACCTGTAATATGTCAAATTTCACCATGTGGTGGGTTTTCCCAGATCGCATCACATATGTATTATTTATAAAATGCATAATTATTAGACAAATGCAAAAAATAAGTTACTAGTGGTGTCAGATGTTTTAGAGCCCACTGTACACGACTGATATGTTTTTATACCGTATGTTAACATCCATTAGCGATCATTTAGAAGAGAGGAAAAAAAAGACATCTTTATGCTTTTCCAGGAGTGACAGAAGTAGAGGTTCATCAACCTGAAAAAGATCAAAATGCTAATTAGAAGACACGCACACGGGCACACAAACACAGGCGCAGCGCTGGCATGTAAAGGAGCTTACGGCATTTCTCTTTTAAGAGGAGCTCAATGAGATGGGGGTGTTGGGAGGGTTGATGTGACAGGCCTGTGGAATCCCAACCTCTCTCTCCTGGCACCTCGCACTAATCAACCCCTGTAATTTATGCAAAAAATATGATTTATATTTAATTTCACTACACTTGCATTGTTAATTTGAGATGTAATTAACGCGTCGCCACGGCAACTAATTTCTCAATGCCGTAAATTATCACCGCCTTTTCATCAAAATTCAGTTACTTTGGCTCCTGTGTGCAATGTACTGATGCAATTAGGTTACCAGGGCAACCCAAAAGTCTTCATTTTCTTTTGTATAATTGCAATGAGGCAGAAGTTTTTATAACCAAGAGTCATGTTGAGGTTTTTATCCAACAAAGGGCACATACACATTATAGCACCTCTACAAAAGGGATGTGGTGCAACAAATATGCCCTCTGCCATTTTTCTCCCTGCTCTTTCTCTCTGTCGCTCACTCACACGCAGCGTATAATCCAATGCGTTGACTTTACATCTATATCTGATTAAGTTTTCCCCCTTGGGCTGTGTCTCTTTTTCTCCAAGTGAGGCAATCTGTTTGTCAGATGTGCATAGATCTCGCTGGCCTGCATGTATATCAGGCACATATCTCTAGCACATCTTCTCCACCCCTCATCCTTTTGTTCCTGGCTGGAATATTTTAATGAAGTGGATCTAATTTGCTCTCAAGACTGAGGCCACCAGCACGCCTCACGCGAAGCATGCCCAGTGGTGAGGAGTAAATGGGCACGAGTCTCGTGCCAGGCGGGCCCGTCTCCTATGCCCACTCATGCCTGCAGCCTCTAACCCCCCTCCCCCGGCGCTCGGTAGAGAGGAAATACCAGGGCATTGGCTCTTAAACTCTGCTTAACTGAAAAGGTAATTCAATTTGTTAGCACTTTTTAGCATCAATTGTTATACAAGCAGATATCGCTCTGCAAAAAAATCTTTTTCTCTACCAAAATTATCTTTAAATCTAGATGGATTTACTTGACAAATGTGATCAACATGTTTTCAGAGACCACTGGCTAATTTTCTTGCATTAAAATAATTCTCTTATATAAAGAAAAATAAGCAAGAGCAAATTTGTCTTTCCATATTAATGAATTACTAAATAATTACTCCCTCAGGAAAAAAAAAAAGTACTGTCCCTTAGGGGGTACCCTTTGAAAGATTTCTAATTGTAGAAACTAATATGTATAATTTAAGCACAAAGGTGTACCTTTTGAAAGGGTTCCATCATAATATACCTTCTGAGGGTGTATTATTGTTGTTTAAATATTGATTTTTAGCAGTGTATTCTGTTCCTCAGACAACTGTAGTTTGACTCCGAAGCCATGCTGGCCGAGAACCAACAGCCAGACCAACTCCACTTTTCTTAACCTCATAATTAGCCTTGGTTTTCCTCTTGCTTCTCCACATTCCCAGCGAGCTCCGTCAGCGTTGTTTATCCAGCTAAACCAAAGTTAACGTTTTTTTAATAAAGGATAAATACTGTATTGGTGTTAGCATATTTTCCCATTAAACCTGTGTGTACAGCACACATCCTCTAGCTGGGTTTTAACCTGATCACAAGAACATATTTTCTTTACAAGATCTTTATTTTCCTTTGACTGAAACTCCCGAAGCTTCGGACGCAGCTGTCAAGAGTAACCCAGGCATGTGCTTAACACCCTTGATATTTCTGTTCTTTTTGATTCCGTGTGATTTTACCAAGGGATTGACTTGCCGTATCCATGTCTCAAAGTGAGTGGGGATTGGGAAGGGGGGGGGTTAAAGAAATCTTCCCCTGCTCCATTGTTCCTGCTGACAGCAAACAAGCGATTAGCATCATTCACAGAGACAGTGAATTGCGAAAGGAAAAGAGGCTATGGCCTCCCAGGACCTCCCTTGAAAAACCGCGGCCCCTTTAAAAGCATGTTCCCCTCCACACCGGTGACACGTTAGATTTCAACCGTGACCGATCTCATGCCGTATCTTTACCATTGAAGCCCAGTACAGAGAGGCAAGCGAATGGAGGAGATCTGTTCTTGTTTGAATGAAGTGGCTACATAATTACTACTGCTACGTTTTGCTCTTTGATCAAATGCTGTTGTTCTTTATGCCTGATGTTCTCTCCGTATGTGTCAAGGCATGCAAAAGCCTCTTTCTGCACATTACTAATGAGAGTTTTCATTTCATTATGAACTGTTTCAAAGGACTCTTGAAGTTTAGAAATGTTAAACCGGTCAATACTATTGAGTAATGTCACCTGAATATTTGAGAGACACTTATTCTATGCATGTGCTCCAATCATATATATATATATATATATACACACCACATGAACAGTCATTTTCAAAAATCCATGATAGGGGCTCTATAATCTGTGAAACACCAACTAAGTTTAGCACATTGTCCAAGCTGCTCCTTTCCATACAGTGAAAGTGAATCGGAGTGTTCAAGCTCCAAAAAATACCATACAAAGTGTTCCATGTGACTTTGCTATATTCCATTCACACTGATTAGACTGAAATAATTAAGTTATTTACTTAAAAATCGTACAATGTATAGAAAAGAGCAGTTTTGACATTCTACCTAATATCTTTGTACGTTCAACAGAAGTCGATGGACATGAGTAGGGTGATTAAGGTGATTAAATTTTCTTTTTTGTCTGAACTATTGCTTTGAGAAATAATGTGCGTTTGAAGAACGTTAGTTTTTGTGAAATATGTAATGGAAACGCACCTATGAAAACTGGATTATACTTGTTTACTTACTGGAGTCTGAAGCAGTATTTGCTTTTGTCACATTTATTCCCATTTTACCAGCGCAAGGGGCCCAGGAAGACGAGTTACCAAGGAACACAAAATTTTAATTAGTGTATTTTAATCATTCAGGCTTTTCAAGCTAATCCACAGACCCCAGAGAATTCCCAAGATGCAGCTCTGTGCTGCTTTACCATTTATTGTTGAGTCTATTATAATTACTGTTAGCAGGTGGGGGCTGGGAGGCCTTTATTATGTTTTTCCATCTTTATTATAATTACTTAAAAAAAAATTAAAGAATGCTGTTTCATTAAGTTTAGAGAGGATGCCATTTCAACCCTTCCTTCATCTCATTGCTCTTCCTGCCTCTGCATTTGCGTTAATTCTCTGATATTTATACATAGCACTGCTTTATATAAACGCATAAAAACAACAACAAAAAAACAAAAAGCGGAAGGAAGAAAGATGGACTTATTGAAATGCTTTTCTAGGGATGCTTTGTAAAATCCATCTAATGCTCTGAAAACTCTGCGTGCATGCATCCTCGAAAATCCAATTGTTTCGGGTCGTAATTGGAGCTCGATCAGAATTTGCAGGCAGTCGCTAGAATATATTTTCTTCATTTTCCCACTCAGCAGTGAATAAAGATAAGAAGTCACGAGTGAGTTTTTAAGCCCTGAGATTTGGGTGTTCTAACAGGGACTTTTGGATCTTCTTGAATTGTATTTTATGTGACTATCTTCGCAGTAATTGGCAGTGTTGTTTGATGAAAGTCTCCTCACAGCCAAGGGTTTTTTTTCTTGGGCCGCTCTGTCCTCAGAAGCGGGACAGTTGAAGTTTTTCACGGCACATGATGTGAATATACAGCTCTCATGTGTGAAGTGTCCCTCTCTGCTCCGTCCCCTTCTCTCGTTACCATTAGGCAGTCCTAAACTTTGTGCGTAATATGCAGAAATATATTCTTCACTCAACATGCCAAACTTATTTTTGTATTTATTCTTTGTATTTAAAGGGACAGGTCATCATCAAAATCTCCAAGCTGTGTTTTTTCCCCATAAAATATACAATGATCGTCAGATACATCACATTTTCAAGAAACAAAAAGTTTTTTTTTCTAATGTTTTTGAAAGAAGTCTCTTATGTTACCCCAGGCTGCATTTATTTGATCAAGCATACAGTAAAAACAGTAATATTGAGATATATTAAACAACACTTTCTATTTAATGCATTTTAAAGGAGTAGTTTACTTTAAAAAAAAAAAAAAAACTTTTGCTGATATTTTACTCACCCCCATGTCATCCAAGATGTTCTTCAGTCGAAAAGAAATTAAGGTTTTTGATAAACATTCCAGGATTTTTCTCCATATAATGCACTTCAATGGGAACCAAACGGTTCAAGGTCCAAAAGACAGTTTCAGTGCAGCTTCAAAGGGCTTTAAACAATTTCAGACGATGAATAAGGGTCTTATCAACAAAACGATCGCTCATTAAAAAAAAATAACAAAGTTTAAGTTTTATAAGCTCAAATGGTCGCCTTGCTCTGTTCTGTGATGTGCATTCGTGACTCTCCTGTTCAAACTCGTTTATCAAAATTAACAAATCTTTTTTCGTGTCATTTGGTTCATTCAACGAACGAGATGAACGAGTTGACTCAGGAAAAGATTCATTCATTTTGATGAACGATTTCGAATAGGAGAGTCACGAACGCGCATCATACCCTAACCCTAAACCTAATAGAGAAAGGCGACCATTTGAGCTTATAAAACTTAAACTTTGTTATTTTTTTGTTTTAAATAAGTGATTGTTTCGCTTGATAAGACCCTTATTCATCGTCTGAAATTGTTTAAAGCCCTTTGAACAGTTTGCAGTTTGCACTGAAATGGTCTTTTGGACCTTGAACCATTTGGTTCCCATTGAAGTCCATTATTTGGAGAAAAATCCTGGAACGTTTTTATCAAAAAGTTTTTTTTAAAAAGTGATCTACTCCTTTAAAATCTATATATTTATTTCAGTGATGGCTAAGTAAAAAAAAAAAAAAAAAAACTAAATTACCCCAGTCTTCAGTGTCACATGATCCTTCATAAAATCATTGTAATATGCTGATTTGCTCAAGAAACAAGAAAATGTAATAAAAAAACTGGATTCTTTGATAAATAGAAAGTTCGAAAGAGCAGCATTTATTTTATATTAGCAATCTAAGAGTCTTTAGTCACTTTTGATCAAACTGATGAATCTGAGTGGGGAAATGTTTCTGTTTTAGATGACTAAGTTAGATCTACTGCCTCATGTTTTGAATTCTTGCGTGTCCAATGTGTATTTAGCACCAAATCACGGGGCTATTCTTGGGCCCCTCTGAAAGCCAGCAGAAAGCGCTAGCAGCGGACCACTGCTAAGACTGGCAGGTTTTTTTTGTATTTTCATGGAAAATTCCACATCTCCCTACGAGCTGCGTTTCATAAGCAGAAATACGTTTCAGGACAGATCCCGAGAAAAATTAATTAATGGACCTTTGCAGTGAGCGAAAGGCCAGCACAAGGCAATTATAGTGTCTTTGTGATGTGTCAGGATTTTGAAATTATAGAATCACACTGGATTGGCAGCAGTAATTATGCTGGAAAGAAGAGCTCACCTTTACTGATATTTAACAATTTACAGCTTCATTTGTAGACCTCAGCTTTCCTTCCTACCCTAAAGCCGGTAATGATTTCGTAAGGGTTTAGCGGGCCTCGATCGATTCCGTCTTTGGATCATTTGTGTTTAAACTATGAATCTAATGGCATTCTTGCTGTTGCAGCCATTTACACACTAGCATCCAATCTGTCTCTCAAGTGACTTATTCATTACAAGACTTGCCTTTTTTTTTTAAATTAATGCGACTACATTAATAGTCCACGAGAGAGTCCACAGAGAGTCCAATCTGCCAAAAACCACAATAAAGCGCTTTTTTTTTTTTTAAGAGAAAAAACATGGAAATGAGGGTCTTCCGTGTTGAAAAAAGCCACCTGTCTTATGTGGTCTGTCTGAACCCAGTAATGTACAGATGATTTTAGCAGAGCCTGTTTTGGGTGGGGATGTTCAGACATCAGTCTGTTTGTGTTTGATGTGAGCTTCATTATATGAACTGTGTTGTGGGCTTATCTCCTGTTTTCATAGATTAGGACCAAAGAAGATTTTACAGGCTCCAGTCTTCACAGAGAAACTTGTTAACTTACAGCAGTTGAGCTGGTGAAAGAGGAGTTAAGCACAGACTAAACTGCAGTGTTATTGTAGTGTTCTGTAGTACTTTACATAAAGTACTGTATATATTTTTTTCATGATCTGAAAAATTAAAATGAAATGTATTACATATTTTTTAAAAATCTTGTCATTTTTAGCATTCATTCATTCATTCAAAATATGCATTATTAAATTTGGTAATATTTACAATCCCATAGAGCCGTGCAGTTATTTATTTAGTTTGATTATTGAAAAAAAAAAGTCTGCCTCAGAATTTATAATGTAAGTTACAGTATATAATATAAGCTATTTATTTTAAATAAGTTTTTTTTTTATTTGTTTGTTTGCAAGGTAGATCAAAAATATGCACAAGACCTTTTTTTTATAAGGTCAGTTACAGACCTAATGTACCTAAATAAATATTAAATTAGATTTAGATCACAAGCTGGTTTTTATTAGTAAAAAAAGCTGATTTACTAAAATGTTGCAAAAAAAGAAACCTTTTGTAAGGAAAATACAAGTCTATTTGTCCTGTCTTGGTGATTTTGTTGAACATTTAGTGCTTTATAATGCGCTGTTCCATAAGAAAGGAATACGGTATAACAATTAGTACATTAGTGGCAAGTCTCATACACTACAGTGTGATTTGTGATGTTGATGTTTTTCTGTGGCACCTCAGGGAAGTGCAGAAAAACATGCAATTAGCATCGGTCTCAGCACAGGAGGGGCTGTGCGACATGGAAATGCAGAGAGTGGCATATCTTAAACAAGGACTGAAAACTGTCATAGGAAGATGTTTGTCAGCATAGGAGTTTCTCCGGGGACCTCAGACCCAGGTGTGACACCTAACAGGGACGTTTCAGAACAATTCCATCACCATACTATTGAAATCATCACTTATTAAGCCTGCCAAAAATAAACATTTAGGCCATGTCCACACTAATACGTTTTCGTTTTCGTTTGAAAACGTGTATGTTTCTCTCCGGTTTGGCCTTCCGTCCACACTGAGACGGCGTGTAAAGTCAATGAACGTAGCTTTTGGAATACGCTCTCCAAAGCGGATAAATTTGAAAACGCCGTTTTTGCGTTGTAGAGTGGACTGTGAAGCCAAAGGTATTTGAAAACGATGGTTTAAGTTTAGTCATGTGATCCATGTTGTACCAATAGATATTCATGCTTTCCGTTATTGGAGTCATATAAAGATGACTCGCGTGTATTCACATTTGCTGTCCCGCAGGAATACAGGAGAGCAGTTGCGTTTTAGACCAACCATAGTGATGGTGAGACATTTAGCTAAATAAAATGATCCTGTTAGAAGAACTGCGCGATATTTTATTTATTTTTCCATCTGTATCATCTCAGTGAGCTTTTGTGTGGTTTCACACATGCGCAGTGAGGTGAATTTAGGAGTTTCTCATCCACGCTGAAACGTCGGAAAAGCTAGTGTGGACGGAGAGCGTTTTTAAACGAAGACGCCGTTTTTCAATGAATCCGGATTAATTTTGGGTGTAGCCTTTGTCAATTTACCCTATTTATTTTTTAACATGTTTCTGCTCTTATTGTGCATTTGTCATTGAAAAATGCAATCTTTCATAAAATGAATATTTCAATTAATGATCAAACTCTTTTCCAGTGCATGGCTAAATATATACGTGAGCAGTTTCTAGAGTTTTCCTGCTGACTGTAAAACAAGATCTGAAATTCCCCCGTGAATGACCTGTTTGTACATCTTTCTCAGTTACACACTGAACTCTGCTGGAAAGGCTAATGTCGAAATCTGGAGCGAATTAACTTAAAATTGCTTACAATGATCTTAAAATCCTGTGCTGTTTTTGTTGTGGCCATAAATTCATTTCAACAGGGAGCTTTGGAGAGTCCTTAAAGAGACAGGTCTAGAAAAGAAGATAAAAACTGAGAAGAGAATGAATGAGTGGAAGAGTGGGCCGTGTAATGCTTCTGGCTAAGCCAGTCCATGTCTTAAATGAAGAGAAAAAGAAATTAGGCTTAACTGAAAACATATGGTATTGCACTGGGGAAGAGGTCTGCTTAAGAGGATCGTGGCAGGGTAATAAATAGAGACAGGAAAAGGGCACGTGTGGCGGTTTGGGTGCAGGATGGGGATTTTTTTTTTTTTTTTTCCTCCTTTCAGGGCAGTGATACTGGCTGAGCTCCTTTAAAGGGCCAGTAGTGCAAAGTGAACTGCCTTAATCACGGTGCTCATCATTGAACATTCAATCACACACACACATGTATGCAACTAGGCCTTAAAGTGGCTTAAGCCTCAAAACCCACACAATGCCATATTTCCTATTAAAATTTTATGTCTCTAATTATTACCATTAAACTAGGCACCCTTGTTGCACCCTATGTAATTTTGTAATTATAATTAGGATTTCTTGATCTTGTCTTGTTCCTTGTTCTCCCTGATATGACTGCTGAATTGAAATGCGTGTCTAAGTTTAATAATGACGCCCCTCTGGATAAAGATTCATACAGCACCAATTATTCTCTTTTCTCAGCAGATACATTTTATGTGGATTCATGATGCTTAAACTAATTGAATACAGCAACCCTCTTTTTGGATTTATATTTATATTATCCAGCCTTTTGGATATGAGAAAAAAGCATTCAAAAGCAATATTTTTTTTACACATTTAATATTTAAATGTAATATTATACATTTAATATATACAATTTAAAAGGATGTATTTTTTTATTAGTGAATAAATTGATTATGCGAATATCAATCTAGCAATCAATTATCAATAATATTTAATAAAATGTATAAATGAAATATTATTAAATAATGTTTAATAGTCATTCATTTTATCTGCTAATACAGACATTTGTTGGTCATTGTTGAAATGAACATATCACATTTATTTGAATTTACAGATGCAAAACCTGAATTATATGGTGACAAAACCATATAATTAGATTTTTTAGGAAAAATGTGCTACAACGTGATCTTGTAGAAACAGTTACAGGGCCACAAATGTTACAGCGTATTGAGACATGTTAGACATGTTACGCTTTTAGGTGGAGTGTGACTTTACTGTTACACAAAAAGCAGAACTGCAATAAAAACTGTTTTTATCTCATTAACTATTTTATTTTTTTATTAAAACTGCAAAAAAAAGACTGTTTTCAGACGGGTATCCTGAACACTCTCCAATCTACCATTTGTTGAGGCTTTTGACACCTTTAAGGTCAGTACAGCTCATTCTTATCTGAATTAGTTTAAAAAAAAAAAAATTTGTGGAAGCTGCTCTCCTTTCATTCTTTAATGTATTCACTGATGCAGTCATGGAGACTGTAGTGTCACCTCCTTTTTAGTGTGAATCTCTTCTACATTAAATGTGAGCCCTTATAAGACCCAGAGGAGCTCAGCAGTCTATTTTTCAATGATGTTGTCAGACATGTTGCTGGTTCCCCAGGAGAGAGGCAGAGTAATCAGCCTTTTCATCTCTAGAGGAGAAGAGCCAGGTTCAGTGTGATGCTGTCACTTCCACTGGCCCAGCCAAGACTCACTCGTCTGCGCATACGCTCCTCTGTCCTCCTTAGAAAAACTGCCGGCTCCAGAAACTAACATTTAAAACAACACCAAGTCTTGGTGTGATGTTTGTTTTATGGGCTGATCCACTTTGACATGTGGAACGATTTAAAAGCAGCATATTGCAGATCTGCAGCACATTAAGGGATCTGTTTGTTTTTAGGTTCTGAATCATGAGGGTTATAGACTGAATATACCACATTTTTTGTAGCTTCATAGATTTTTAAAGGGGTCATATAATGCCATTTTTATACAAGTTAATATGAATCTATAGGGTCTAAATGAAAACTTTGTAATGTACTTTTATTAAAAATTCTCATTAGTATTGTAAGAAAACACTCATTTTACCTGGTCAAAAACAGCTCTGTTTTCTGCACGCCGTTTCAGTGCATATGCCTTTAAATGATAATGAGCTTTGCTTACTCCGCCCATCTGTTCTTTGGTGCGTTTTGACACAACTCACGTGTAATGTTGCCTTGACGACAGTTGAGGGTATATTTTGGAGTAAGAACGGCAGTGGGAGCCACTGAGGACACATCTGTTCAACCGTATCAGTTTGATCCGGAGTCGGACTCGGAACAAGATGACGCCTTGAAGAAGGGCTCGAACAGGACGTTTCTGAATGGTTGATTAACGTAATCTCACTTTGATCTATTTTTGTATGTACTGGCAGGGTACAGTAGTGAGATACGAACGCTAAGTGTTTACTGATGTGTACGTTAGTTCGTTGACAGATTGATGTTACAGTTAATGGTCATGAAAAACGTTGTTTTTTTTTTTGCGATTTGCAAAGATTAATATAAAGGTTAATTAAACTTTACTCCCACTTTTTCTGGAAGCGCAGCAGGAACACGAATACTTGGTACCGATTCTTCTTAGCAAAACCAGCTTTATACTGACCTTCGTTTATAAAGAAGTCTGATGACAAACACGAAAGCATTGACGTTGCTCGTGGGGAATATTCCCTTCGAAAACAAAATTCAGCCACTGTTTCTTCAGCAGTTCGGATTTAGGAACATCAAAATGACTGCTGTTTTCGTTATTACACCCTAGAACAGAACACCACAATCGATTAGACGCCATTTTTCTCCAGCGTATCAACAATGACGGATTATGATGACATCTCGCTGCTCAGTGTTGAAACGCTGCTGTCAATCAACAATTGTGGGAAGGGCGTCCGATTTAGTGACGTCACAAAATCGAACGGCTCGATTTGAGACGGGAAAACATATAAGGAGCTTAAAAAAAAAAAATTTTTTTTTTATCATAATAGGATGGTTGTGTACAGGCACATTTCAGTACAATCAAGTTGAAAAGTGCATGTGCCATTATATGACCCCTTTAAGGAGAAAACAGGTCTGGAAATTGAAAACTAGATTTTTTTTCAGTTTTGCAGATGGATTAGAAAATGTTTTGCTTGCTTTTATGGGAAAACCCCTGAAACTGATCACATTTGTTTATTTTTATTGTTATTAGAAGCAGTTTGAAAGTAAATTGCATAATGGGAACATGGCACCTGGGTTTATAAATGCAAGTGGCTTCAGGCTTAATACCTTTGCCAAATGCCAGTTTAACTGAAGATCAAAATCAAGACTTGTTTTATTAAAGAGCAAATTGCCTTTATGGCTTTAATTCACTTTTTCTTTTCAAAAGGTAGATTCACAATCCCTTTTCTGTGTGTAGGTGTTGGAACAATTGTTCTGTTCGGCGCACCTCCCTAAAATAGCAGACGTACCAGGCTTGTAAGAAAATTAGCGAATTTAATTTCCTTGAGTAATGGAAATGTCATGCACCATTTAATAAAAGTCCATGAAAAAAAGCAACATTCAATGCAGTGCAGATAGCTGAGCCCTGTGGATTTGAAAGTTACACTGTTGCTTTGTTTGATGTTTTCTACACTTTTGTTTCTTTTTTCTCATTTTGATTGCAAATTAATCTGAACAGCTTCGATGTAAATACGAAAATGAAGGTTGTTTGGTGTCTCCCCCGAAACTCACAGCGCAGCAACTTGAGCGCGCAGATAACTGCTTCCTTTTAAAGCATGAATTATTTTACCTTTATGAGTTTGTCTCATCTTCAAGGTCAGAAATGTAATTTTTGCTCTTTCAAAGGGTTATAACCTTAAAAGGGAGCCTACATCCCAGGTTATTAATAAGAGACTCCTGCATTTGATGTTTCAACGCTGACATTTTAAACTTTAAATATTTTATATGCACACCTAGAAAGAAAAAAAAAATGAAGATACGCATTCATGTGGAATAAACGGTATTGCGCAGAAGAAAGGCCTGGCCGGGTATCATTTTAATAGAACAGTTAGAGTGCAATGGTTTTTCTTGGTGATTTTTATTTGAGGTTTTTATGTGTGCGCAAGCTGATTTAAAGGCACACTAAATCATCTGGGATGGGGAGTAGTGGATTATGCATTTAATCAAGTAGCAGGCCTTGGAAAAGTGGCTGGCCGAGCCACTGGGGCATCAGCTTTAGGCCCCAGAATCTTTTGCTTGTCCTTTGAGTCTGCTTTATATAAAAAAAAAGCCATTTTCACCTCCGTCTGAGGTGAAATAAACTCTGGCCGAGATGTCAGAGAGGGAGGGTGAGTATCCTCCGATGCACCGGATTACTTGTGCTTAAAATTTACTGTAGGATTTTCCGCTTTTTCATGATGCACACAAGTCTATTAGTTAGCAAAGAATGGAATTGGGCCGATCTACTTGTTATTAAAATACCTCGTCCTACCGCATTTGTTTTGAAAAAGCTTTTAAGGGCCTGGCAGAATGCTCAGGCCTGTGCCCATCATCACATCTAATACCTTTTTTATATGTGGCATAATAAAAGCCTGTAGAATGAAAACCTGCTACCTGGTGTAAGAATACTGCAGTTAGCCATAAAAGCCATCGCAATCTGCCTTTCTCACAAACCGCTGCCTCAATCTTACATAGACAGTCCCAAACACCATTCAAATATCCCAATGAAGACCATTTCATGGGACTATTTCACAAGGTCAGAGCCAGATTTGCAGCTCTGTGACATGTCCAAAAGTTGCATCGTGCTTGCATTCGCTTGCAGGGCGTGTGGGGTGAAGTCACGCAATAGCACCTTGTTTGATGCGGGTCGTTGATGGGTAAGACCACAGTGATTTCCTGTTCATAAAACAGTCCCATTATTGCTGGTCCATTGAAAATTAATATGTGCTTAATGCTTGATGACTTGCATTTTCCTGCAGGACAACAAAGCTTTTAGCTCACTGGTTAATTTATACATGACAGTGCTTAGCCTGACACTGCTGTAAAAATGCATGAGAACTTCATTACAGCCAGTGGCCACGAATTAGCGGGAAGTGAGATAGATGCTGCAGAAACTTCTGGAATGTTCCACAGTGATGTGTTGTGCTTCCAAGAATTTCTGTTTGCTTAGATTGATTATCTAGGGAAAACGCGTTTCCGCCTCGGAATAAGACAGAAAAACTTAATAAAAAGGTTTAATATAAGAAGTGAGATATAAAGTCATAAGAGTTATTTGATAGGAAGAGTTGGTTTTGTCTAAAGTGAAAGCAAACAATCTGCTTGTCAAATGCATGTATATTGGATGCGTAAATTAGATGCAGCTCTTAAAGAGACAGTATCTGAAATATTCTGCCACATGTCCTTAAAGCGATAATGTACCCAGTCTTTATTTACTCACTCTAATGTTGTTCCAAACCTTTATTAATTTATTTATTGTGCTTAAATGTATTATGGAAGTCACTGGAGTAAAGCATCTGTTTGGTTAGCCACATTCTTCCAAATAACTTTTATTTTCAACAAAAGAAAGAAATTTAGGGTTTAAAACAACTTGAGTTGAGAGAGTAAATGATGACAATTTAAATTTTTGGGAGAACTATCCCTTCAATGTTAATAAAACAACAAAACACAAAGAGGAAATCATTCACTGCTATTGACTGAGAACTTTAATCGAAGCTTTAATAAGCTTTTTGCATTTAAAAAAAAAATACAAATACATCGGTATCGGCGTCGGGCAAAATTAGTTTGAGAACGTTGAATATCGGCCAAAATCCAACATCGTGCATCCCTATAAATAATTATTATAATTTTAAATGAACTATGTCTATTTGAATATATTTTAAAATGTAATTTATTCCTTTAATGGCAAAGCTGAATTTTCAGACATTACTTTATGATATTTCATTCTAATATGCTGATTTAGTGCTCAAAAAGCATTTCCTATTATTATTATTATGAAAAAAGTTGTTCTGCTTAATATTTTTGTGGAATTAATAATAAATATAGCTGCGAGCAGCGATGGCGGGCCCAAGCCGGTGGCACCGCAACCCCGGTTCCTTTAGTTACCTAAAGGCACCCGGGTGGCGGTGCCGAAGGCTTTGGCCCTTTCATGATTAAATGTTAAAACGGCTTGCCATACTCTGTCATTTCGACTAGTCAAAATTATGTTACAGATATCTTAAATGATAATACAAACTATCCAAAATGTAATTACGAATAGACAGAAAGACGTTGTTGATATCTACAATGTTAATTCCGGATAGGCAAACTTAGCTTTTAAATGTTAAAAGGGCTTGCCATACAGGGATGTAGGCTCAGAGAGAGGCTCACCATATTCAAACCAAAATATCTGACTTCCTCTTGGTCCGAGCTAATGACTATGTAATAGAAAGTTGTCCGGCTTGAGGAGTAAAATGTATATACCGATTTTTGTAACTGTAGATAAAACTAACAACCCACTTTTGTCAAAAGGTGGCGCTATTTAGTCCTTGCACCATGCCCGTTTCTGAAACTTTGCACGTCTACTGGCTAATAAATGTGATGTATCTGTTGAGTTTCAAGCAATTTCAATTTCAATTTGACTGTTGAAAAGAAGTGCGCCGATTAGATACTCAGGATCGGTATCGGCTCTGACACTGCCATCTTTGACGAGGCTGATTCAAATTCTATATTGTGCATATACTATTCTATGTAAGGCACAAAGGCACAAAAACTTTCTAAAGTACCATAAAGTTTTTGTGTACTGTATTATAAGTGTTCTGAAGCTATTATGTGATATAGAAATTAATATTTAAGTCATTAAATTCAAGAACACGTAAACTTTTCCCTCTCTGCACCTGTCAGTCATTCTCCATTCAGCATTCAAACAGCACGTCGCATTCGGTTACAGTCAATGATGAAACGATCTTCAAGATGATTCAATGTTAATCCTATTATACTGGGTCTTTAAGATAAAGGTCTAAAGGTCTATATTTTCGAATGAAGAAACTTTTTCTTGCTGGACTTTATTGCTGTAACTTAATCGTGTTACTTTCTACCGGGTGTCAGACGCTGTCGGTTAGATCACAACACTAGAGTCAGAGCACTATAATTGTTCTTCACGCACACAGTAACTGAAATTTAAAACCTTTAAAAGAAAGGCTCAATAAACTATTGCATAGATATATAATGTATAATACACTGTTCATAAATATGTATTTCCTTTGTGCTTTGAACTTTTCAATACGGACTCAATGCGCTGTAACTTCATGTGGCTTCAAGCACATCATTCTCCGCTCGGGATGCACATAAGTGCTTTGTGCTGCACCGTATTAGAGCCGTAATATCATAATGCAGTGACGTAATGACAGATTATTAATTGCCTTTCAATTATATGTTGCTGCGTCATTAAACATCTGTCCTATGCATTTCAAACATTTATAGCAGCCATGGCTATATCTTTTTATGATTTTTGTTATCTTGTTTTTCATGAATGTATTTTTTAAAAATAAGAGCAATGTGTATTATCTATTATTAATATAGTTTATAATAGCATTTTTGTCATAGATTATGACAAAGTAATCATATGATCCACCAGCGAGGAACCAGCAGAACAGAGTGAACATTCTTTCTGTTTAGTTCAATCCTACTTAATAGGAATTTATTTAAAATGCTCGCTCTACTCCACACCATTAATGTCTTGTGCGGACATCCGTATTTTGACTTTCGGTTTTAAGTAAGCGATTTAAAAGCTCCCAAGTCCCAGCGGAGTCACACGTTGATTAACCGGTGGGAATATACACAATAGGCTTACCTGATATTGAACACAAGAGGGCAGTATAGCACTACGTATGACTCAGATTATTATTTTTTTCTGAATTTTACAACAATTCTGGCTGTTTTTGAACGTAAACATAATTCTTAAATGAAAAAAGGGAAAAATTGGGGAAGTTATAATATTTGTATAATTTAATTTAGAAACAAATGATGTATAATTACATTTTTAGAAGATATGAGGCTTTTAGTGTTTACTTTTTTCACATTACTTTAATCTTTTGCCATAGTTGCACATGTCTACTGGCTAATAAATGTGATGTATCTGTTGAGTTTCAAGCAATTTCAAGCATGCTAAGAGTCCCAAAAGCATCAAAAAAGAATGTTAAAGTTTGTTTCGTTGCCACGGCAACAGTATCAAAGATATCAAAAATTCATTCACAGGTCTACATCTGCCGTGTATTTACATTATACAGATGAAGTTTGAAGCAAATCGTTTAAAAATAAGAGAGTGATTTCAAAGTATTTTGAAAGTGACACACTTCCTGCTGCCAGTTGGTGGCGCTATAACTTTGACTCACAATAGTCACATCCATGTGATCGGTCTCTTACAGCGAAAACACTGCTGAAGTTTCATCAAGATCAGTTAATGTATGCTGAAGTTATAACACACATCCTGTTTCATGTTTCTCGCCATGATTTCGTTTCCTCGCCACGGCCAAACCGTTCGAGGTATCAAAAATCCTGTGGCACTTTTTCATCCTTAATGTCTTGACTTCACGCTGATCGAGTTTCGTCGAATTTGGTTCAGTGCTCTAGGAGCAATAATTTAAATTCCATTGCATGTGTTTTAAACACAACCCTAAATAGCCGACTTCCTGTTGGGCTGGGGTAAAAAGTAAGAGTGTGAAGTATATATGAAACGATGAGATCTATATGTGTACCAAGTTTCATATTATTACATGCAAGTGTGTTTGATTTATGGACCAAATTTTCAGACCAAGTTTATTGACCAAGTTAATCTGATTAATAAACTAATTATATAAAACTATTGTCAATTCACTACAATTAAACTAGTTATATGCCTTTACTTATAAAAAATAAAAATAAAAACTTATTTAAAAAATACCAGGCTTGAGAAATGTATTTTCTTTATGCAGGTCATACACACAGCAGTGAAATGGTTAAGCCCCTCCCCCTGCACACACACACACACACACACAGACAGCCAGCCAGTCAGTCAGCCAGCCAGCCAAAGACACAGAGACACAGACACATGTAGGCTCAGAGTGGCCATATTCAAACAAAAATATCTGACTTTCTGTGGGTCCTAGCTAATAAGTGTCAATTAGAAAGTTGTCCGGCTCGAGGAGTACAATATACATACCAATTTTTGTAACTCTAGTTAAAACTAACAACCCCACTTTTGTCAAAAGGTGGCGCTACTGAGCCCTCACCACGCCCGTTTCTGAAACTTTGCACATGTCTACTGGCTAATAAATGTGATGTGTCTGTCGAGTTTCATGCATTTTGAAGCATGCTAAGGGTCTCAAAAGCATCCAAAAAGCATCCTAAAAGAAGGGTAAAGTTTGATGCGTCGCCACGGCAACAGTTTCAAAGATATTAAGAATCCATTCACAGGTCTACATCTGCCGTATGTTTACATTATACATATGAAGTTTGAAGCAAATCGGGTAAAAATAAAAGGGTGATATCAAAGCATTTTGAAAGTGACACACTTCCTGCTGCCAGTTGGTGGCGCTATAACTTTGACTCACAATAGTCACATCCATGTGATCGTCCTCTTACAGCGAACACACTGCTGAAGTTTCATCAAGATCAGTTAATGTATGCTGAAGTTATAACACACTTCCTGTTTCACGTTTCTCGCCATGATTTCGTTTCCTCGCCACGGACAAACCGTTCGAGATATAAAAAATCCCCTCGCAAACTTTCATCCTCAATGTCTTGACTTCACGCTGACAGAGTTTCGTCGAATTTGGATCAAAGCTCTAGGAGGAGTATATGACATTCCATTGCGAGCGTTTTACAAACAAACCTCAATAGCCGACTTCCTGTTGGGCTGGGGTAAAAAGTAAGAGTGTGAGGTATAGATGAAACGATGAGATCAACATGTGTACCGAGTTTCATATTATTACATACAAGCGTGTTTGAGTTATGGACCAAGTGTTCGGACCCCGTTCCAGGGGCGCTGACGAGCCGCCCTACCACGCCCGGGTACCAGCTTCAGCCCGGCTCTGATGGCCGCGGGTTCTGACCCGTGTGCAAAGTTTCAAGAGTTTTCGAGCATGTTAAGGGCCCCAAAAGTGCCCAAAAGGTAGTAAAATAATAATTATTATAATAATAATAATAATAGTAAAGAAAAATAATCCCAAGGAAAACAATAGGGCCTTCGCCCTTTCAGGGCTTGGGCCCTAATAATATAATTATTATTAATAATAATATAAAACAGAAATAATATATATATATATATATATATATATATATATATATATATATATATATATATATATATATTTTTTTTTTTTTTTTTTTTTTTATTCAAATATTTTTTATATGAAGTGAAAATGAGCTTCCATGTATCAGAGCTAAATAATAGCCAGGGGTCAAAATTCAGATTTTTAAAAATCTTTTTATTTGTATAACTATTGAGACATTGTCAAATACAGTAATTTATCACTGGATCTTTGGTTTTATCGCCTGAATGTGAGCTTTAAAAGATGAGTAGCATGCAGTTTTCTGTATTCGGACCTTGTTCTATATAGAGCACTTAGAAAGGCAAAGGTGTATTTAATAGGATTTACAAACAAACATTGTATATCAGGGCTGGGTTTGTCTTCTCCTTCTATTTGCTCCTGGGGGGGATTAAATCTGTCAATCACGTTGACTGACGGCTCTCAAATCACATGTTTGGAGCAAAGTGACTGATTTTTGTTAGCCCTTGTCGGAGAGAGAATGGCGTTATCGGAAGCACCTTGTTTGTAGATGCGCAAAACTGCTAAACCTGCAATTCATGAGAGATCTGTTTACAATCTGCTCTGGCCGCTAACTGCTAAGCAGTGTGCAGCGGAGCATTATGGGCCGCTTCAAGGAGAAGAGCGAGTGATTACATCCTCAAATAGCTGCCCTGTCTGTTCTAACCTCTTTAGAGGAGAAAGAACATAGTGAGCTGAAAGATGGTATCTTTATAGCACACCCGTCATGCACAATAAGTGGTTTTAGTCCTGTTTTAGGGTTTATCTTGCTGTATTTAGTTAATATAATTGAGGTTTTCATTCATAAGAAAATCTTATGTCATTCTTATCTGATTCATTCATTTTTTTTGTTGTTGTTATATACTCAATCTTGTGCCGTTAAGTCATTTGTCAGTGGCAATTCGATGTCTGAAGCTTGACAGCTCTGCCACTGCTGCTCCATTGATAAAGTGTCTTTTTCAAGACCATTATTTCCAATCTTCCAATTACATGCTAGTTAGTTTTATAGACTGAGGCTAGCTTAAAAAACAAGGCTAAAACAGCTGCAAATTGATCATTCTGAACTAATTTGTTACTTTTTCCTCTCAACGTCCTTTAAAAACCTCGAGGGTGTTTGCATTGAATGCACACACATATTATCAGTTGGATTACCATATTAACCCTTTCCTTGACTGTGGTGCTCAAATGCAAATGGAAAATAGGGTCCTGTTGCTTTAAAAGCGGACGAGTTATTTTATTTAGCTGGCTTTGTAGGGAGGCCACATCTTATGTCTTAAGTCAATCACTGTATATTGTGCATTGCTTCATACATTAAAGCTATAGGGTGATGTAAACAGCAGATTCGATTTGCACTGTCCATTAAATGTTTTTAATAGGGAAGCTGCATTAGAGATGTTTTTTTTTTTTACAGTAATAAATACATCACTTATTGAAGCTTTTTCCCAGTAGAGGCCAAACTGCATTAGTGCATTGACCATTAAGATACAAGAAACACAAATACATACAATGTATATTGTGCCGGCTATAAGAAACAAGCCATTTTGAATTAGCTTTCTTGTAGTAAACAGCATTAATTTGCAGCAAGGTGTACTATTCAGCTCGAAACAGAGAGCGTTGCAGAACTGGGAGAGGACTGTTTATCCCGAAGCTCTTTTCCGCTCAGTGCTGGCCGCTCTGATCTATTCGACCCCTTTGTAAATAAATCTTCACAAAGTGCAAGCGCGAATTTTATCTGAAATGTGGTATTTAGGAGATTCAGAGTGAATGATGATATGTGACAATCAGTCACAGCAATTAGTGTAACTGTTAAGAGCCCTTTTTGTTTTCTCTCACCCATACAGAATGTCACAAATAAATCCTCGCTTGCATTTGCATATTAATTGGATCGGAGACGTCAAGCATCTTTCATTAAGCAAAATGATCTGCATATTTGGAGACATAAAATAGTTTATTTCGACGTGGGAAAAGAAGTCATTGAAAATTGACCGCACATATGATGTAAACTTTGTTGATGGAGCCTGACAGCTTAACCCCTTAGGTGCCAGACGTAACCGTGGTGATGGCCTATTGTTATTGAGACAAAGATGTAATTGCAACGTGCAGAATTAGGCATTGTAGAGGACCAAATGAGACGAGTTTCATATCGCGTGCGGGTTTAAATGCTGTTGTTTTTAGTCCATGTTTTTAACGTCAGGAGAGGTGAATGAAAATAGATCAAGCCAATCAAGCACAGGGCATCGCAACGCAAGTCGATTAGATGAGTTAATTCGGTGCAGAAAGGAAAAAAAAAAAAACACTTATGAACTTCGGCTTACAATGGAATGGCAAATTATCTGTTCCTTTGTATTGGCCAGAGTAGTTTGTTTAACCCTAGTGCTCGGCAAGCCGATATTCTCTCCCTTTGAATGCGTCAGATGAAAAGCAAATATAATGGAGGACTAATTTGAGATGGCAAGCGAAATGGACCTGGAGGGATCTTGCGTGTTGTGTGTGTCAGACATTGCAAAGCTTTTGTTTTCTGCCACTGCCTTCCATTCTAAAGGGAAAATCGACACTGGTTTTGGTTCGATATGATTAGAGAGAGGACGGTAATGGAAGGGCTGTGTATCGCGGGGTCTACATGGTTAGGGGCTAGACTTGTGAATAATTTGATTAGGTTGCAGGGGAATATATCTGAAGGATTATGTAAATAGCCTTGCCCCCATGCCGAATTCTTTTGAACTCCTCAGAAGTCGCATCTGCCGGGGTCGCCTGCCAGACAGGACGGCCGCCTTCGCGTTGGCTGATTCCTCTGTGTTTCAGCGAAGTGTTTAAAGGTCATATTGAGAACAAACAACGCTGGCCCTGATACAGCTTAAAGGGCCTCCGTCTTAAACGACTCAAATTTATCTTTTGTCGATTAAAAATGAATGATTACGACCCCGCAAAGATGCCGCTTTAATGCGTTTATTGTCCTAGAATAATTAGTCTTCATCATCATCTTAGCGCATTTCCAGCTTTAATACTCTTGAATGCAATGCGTGTACTGTATGTTCAGAAGCATTTTCCACTCTCTTTCTTGTTTCACCTCTTTGATTATGAGATTTTTCCCTTGGCCTTATTTGGTGCATTTCTGGGTGGGGATGTGTTTGTATGGAGCACTATGGCAACCAAAGTCAAGGTGACCAAGACCATGTTGAACACATTAGATTAGCAAAACACAGAAGCAGAGACAATGCAGCTTGCACAAAATGCAATTTATCTGGTGCCTGATTGTGGGCCTTTCAGAAAGCAGCCCTGCTCTCCTGCCTGCCAGTGGATTTATTGCAGAGTAAGTCTTACCCCGTCTCCTGTTGTGCCTGTGGCTGTGTGCTGCTTGGTCTGCTGAATGACTGTCAGGAAGAACATTTTGGCCAGTTAAGGATTAAAGAGAATATGTGTTGATGATTCTGGGAGAGGAATGACTGAGAACAGAGAAATTTACTTCAGGCACATTCTGAGCGCCTGGGATGCATCTTCATCCACTTTTCTTCCTTATTAAGAAACTTTCTTGAACTGAAATGCACATTTTTTGCTCTTGTGTTAGACTGTTTATATTGTTGCTAGAGGAGTTACTATGCACAGCAACCGGCCATGTTTATCTTGAGGTGAAAAAAAAAATGCGGTGTCAAGACTGGTTTGTGACTTAATTTATACATACAATGATGCTCTTTTGAATGAGGAATGTAAAAAATATTCAACACATGTTATAAATTTTGCAGGTGTTTTAAAGCCACGCACGCAGAAAGCATTTTTTTTTTTTGATAATTTCTCCATATCCTTCTTAGGATTTGATGTATTTGATTCCTGAGAGGCCGAGGCATTTGATATGTCTGGTTTATGATGATCAGAAAACATTTTTCATACAAGGTTGAATCTTACAGGAACGTGTACTGGTTCCAAAATCAAAAGGGGACAAATAAAAACATATTTGCATAAAAAAAAATGGGACCCGTATTACATTATGTTGTAAAATATTTTCATGTTAATTAAAGGTACAATATGCAAGATTTTTTTCACCACCAGGGGTCGCTGACCTCTTACAATAACAAAGGCGTATATTGATGACGTATATTACGCATTAAGCGGAATCATGGATCTTGACGTCAAGCTGATGGATCTTTTATGGATGAGTGAATACATTGATGTTTTTACCATGACTGTGGTAGGAAGCAGTGCGCGATTGCTAGACGTATACCAGCGCCACACGCACCGCGAGTCATGCATCGCGGATATAAAGGAATGAGGACATTTCATTCGACCGAACTACACACGAGTGCTGAATTAATACTCACACAGGTCAGTTTATTAGACGAATTAAACTTGAGGTAACGCAGCGCTGCTTCACTTGCTCCAACAGTTACACTATCACACTAAACGGCATTTAAATGTGTTGAATGTTGTTTGTTGGCTGTATGAGACTGAGCTAGATTAACATTACAGAATAACATACAGATCATATTCTAACATTTCATCATGTTGAACTATATAACATTGATTAGTTTAATGTACATTTGCTCACCTGTCTAATAAAGTAACATGCAACACTTGCGTCTTGGTCAAGTCGAAGTTAGTCGTGGACGTGGAGCTCTCGGCATCTCGAAAGATGTTGATCTTCGTTTTAATCCTCTGTTTGTCTCAAAGTCTGCTTGCCATGGTCCAAAATGTTTGAACAAAACAACAACAGCGTGAGCGTCTTTCTAGGCATAACGGGCATAACCGACCCAGTTTTCGAGGTCAAACATGGCGGAAACCGGGGGGTTACGCGGATATGACGCCATCGACTGGCGACTCCTCACCCCGACTCACACGCCCCGTTTCCTTGGTTAAAATCGCAATTTTCTCACAATTTACAAGTAGTTAAACATTTTGAATATTGTAAGTAATCAACTAAACAAAATATATAACACTGTCCTAGTGATTTTGGGATATTTTACTGCAAAAATCCTGCGTATTGTACCTTTAAGCACATGCCCCCCCCCAAATTACTTTTTATATATAAGTATATCAACATTTGAAATGGATAAACCTTTCATCAGTATCAGTTATACATGAATTTTGAACAATACCTGCTCTTGTCTTATGACAACTTTAATGAACTTTTTAATGAACTTGACTACTGTGTATGTGTGTGTGTGTTTCATTTTCTTCAACAAAATCTAATTTCTTATTTTTATGTGATAAGATGTGGCCTGGTCTTGTTCCTGAAAGGTTCTTGTGAGATTCACTCATATATTTTATTGTCACAGCCCCACAAACAGCTAAATGCCACTAATTTTGGCAGCTGGTTTCAAGCGCAGCTCCTCCCAGGCAGCACGTTAAATATCAGTGATAATTTATGCTCCCCTCTGTGCTGTGGCCGGGGCTGCACTTTGCTTTAAAGCACATGGCTGTTAAGAAGGGAAGTGTTAAAGAATGCTTCGTAGAAACTATGCTGTGGCCTGCCAATGTTAAAAGTAATCGCTTTGGCAGACGCTATATTTGAAACCTTCAAACGCGTCTAACTTTACATAAAGTAGAAAACCCGAGAACTCTTAAGCTCGATGTTCTCTGTGTTGCCAAGCGCACCGTCTGTCCCTGTCTTTCACGAGTGTCTTGTATGTGTACGTGAGTATGCCCCACTCACTGCCGTGTGAATTCTGGGACTGTTTTACACTCTCTCTGAGTTTTTTTTTTTTTTTTTATCTGGGTTTAGGGTCTCTCTATACTGTCGGTGGCCTTGCACCGGCTGTGGAATGTACGGCACAAGTCATTGCTCCGGCAGGAAGGGGGGAGCATACTGAAAAGAGTTTAAAAAACACATTCTGCTTATGGATATCTCAGTTGTTGTGCTTGAGAAAAGCGAGGTCTCTGCTGAAGCGGTCAAAGTGGCCGTGAGTGATTTAAAGAGGACAACAGCATTTTTATTCTATTTTCATTCTATTTTTCTGCTAAGAGAGCTCATTTTGCAGTTGCTGTATGCCGTTTGGGTTATTAATGTGCGCTGGGTGTGAGATTTAAATAGGAGGGGCGAAATCTGAGGGGACTTGCTGTTTTGTTAAAAACTGGGAAAAAAATGGAAAAAGCAGGAAATTGCAACCAGGAGACAGGGCTACATTTATCGGCTTCCTTTTCAAAATCTCAAGGAAAAATGGAAAGGAAAACAAAATTTCTCAATAAGGGTTAGAGAACATTTCTTCTGATTGGAAAAGAACGGAACTAACCTTTGGAGGAAGAAAATAACTGATAGAGAGGTTGGTAATGGTTGCTGTATGTTTTATTTAGGCCTGCTAGACAGTTTAGACAGTTCTCAATGCACTGTAAGTATGTCAAACTTTTCAACTTTAAAGACCAAATTTAATTGCTGCATTGAAGTAGTTTAACCAGAAATGACTACATTTACAGGGGGTGGCTCAAGGGCCTATACAGTATGTATTGTAATGGTGCAAAAAGTAAGTTTTACAGGCTTAGTAACAAATACCCTTGTATGGTTGGCTTGTCTATATACACTAAACATTAGTGCTGTCAAAATGAATGATTAATCCAAGTGATTTAAGAAAATTAAAATAACTCATCCCGGTTTATACCTTCCTGGTATGTACTATGCTCAATTATAAAGCAGGGCTCTCAAGTTTTGAAGACAGGCAGCAGGAGTGACAGAATAACGTGAACAATTCCAGGATATGCTTTTTTTTTCTTTGGTTGTTGTGTTAAATCTTACCCAGATACAGTAGCGCTATTTTCTGATTGGCTAATGTGTAGCCCCTTTCTTTCTTTTTTTTACAATGACAAGCCAAAATTAAATGGCAGTACTGAGGCTATTTTTAAAATGCAAGGAGTAGAAAGTAGCCTACAGATAATTGCGTGAAAATGTAAGGAGTACAATTAAAAAATCGGCTGAAAAATAATTACTCGATTAAAGTATAGATAGCCAAAATGTGTGTTTGGACAGAATACGAGACTCGAGTTCTTTATTAAATTCATAAAAGACCAAATACAGGAATACTGGCTTCTACTGTAAACCTCAAAGAAATGCCACAATCAAGACCTCGGAGCAGAAATAAGTGTGAAATCACCTCACATGTGCCGCTCACAGTATTAGGGTCTTTCTTTGCCATTATTGCTTGCACACTTAGGCCTACGTCTCTTTACATTAATAATAATAATAATAATGTTTAGTGTGGTGGCTGTGATATAAACCCACCAACGTCCGTTGTCATGATTTTTGGAATGACTAATTGCGAGAGGAAAAAAATGACGTTTTAGTCATCGCATAACATCGTTTAATGGAAACGCGTCATTTCGCAATAGTTTTTTAATCAGTATTTAGAAAAAAAATAGTGCAAAATTTGTAATGGAAACGCAACAGCGTTTAATATAGACTAACTTCTGGGAGTTATATTGTTGTAGTGCATCGGCAACAATCCGTCCTCCAACGATGCTCATGTTTTGATCGTTCTACAATAAAATAAAATGTTTAACCATATTAAATAGTTAAAAAATCAGAAAATCAATCCATGGCGGTCAGCGTTGATATTATGGCGGGCCGCCACAAATTAATTGATGTATGGGAAACCCTGCTGCCCTAGCTGAGATCTCTCTCCATAGTCAGTCACCACATGCGAGTATGTGTGTATATTATAACAAGTAATCCTTGTTAGAAGTCACCTGGATAGTTGTTCATGCTTTGCAGCCATGTGTCTATGTGTGTGTGAGAGAGAAGATATAGAAGTATTATTACCCCCGAGAGGTGAAAGGTCAAGCATTAAGCAAACTGCCTGCTTAGAGCTGTGCACTAGAGATCTCACTCCTCTGGCCCTGAAAATACTCTAGTGACTTGTCTAAATAATCAGGCAGTCCTCTAGCATAGATAACAGTACTGATAAATAAACACCAGAGGCTGAAGCTAAACACAGACCGCGCTAGAAGAACGCGCGGCCATGCAGTTCTTCAAAGCGTGGGGGATTTGTAGTAGCGTCAAGTGCTCGGGTCTGTCTAAGGGGTTAATTTGTTTCTCTGGTTAGTGCTGCACGGGACTACCTTTGGTCCAGAGTGCTTTTCGCCTATTATGTTTTTTGACCTTCTAAAAAGGAACAGTCAGTTTTGACCTCATTCATGAAAAAGGGGGAAAAAACAATGGACTGGGTGGGTGAAGGAAGTCACATCATATCAAAATGAGATTAGAAACTAAAGAACGACTATTAAAAATCCACCCTTGATAAATAAAACCCTAGAAAACCTTTCTGACATTGAAATAAATTGATTTAAAAAAGCATTAAAGAATGTGTCCTTTGCGAGAGACATGTTACACTGCCAAAAAAAGCAAAAATTAAGCAAAATTGTATGTATATTCTTTGTACTGTAAAACAAATTTGCAAGCCAAACCCACAGTTTGCGATGTAAAATATTTAGACTCCATTACTGGGTTCAATATCAGCATTTTAACACTGTGTGCAGCTTTTTTGCAGGAAAATATTCCGGGATCTGTGGGAGGCAGAAAGAAAGAGGGGAAAGAGTGCACATTATCACACACAGTCAAAAGATCTCAAAATGCTTTGGGTCCCATATTAGGTAATGCATCTCCAGCAGAAAGCAAGTTAATGAGAAATATATTGACACGGTGGTGTTACTGTGTGGACCTGTAGCAAGAACAGAGTCTGCTTATGGCTATTACAGTGTGCTAAAGCCTGGACATGAGATGGACTGAAAATAGAAGCTGTTTTTGTGAGCGTTTGAGAGAGAAATTTAAACCAATGTGAAAAGCATTTAATATCTCAATGGTTTCTAGATTTCACAGATTTGTATCCTGCTGTTGTAACTCCGCTAGACTTTCAGATAACATCTCAACAATGTTGCTCGAGAAAGAGCAATCTTTGAGCACAGCACTTTTCCTTTGGGAAAGAACGGGCAGGTTGTAATTTAATATATTGTATTTTCGGTGGCTGAAAAAAAAGAAAAGCAAACTTAGAGCCCAAAGTCATTTGTTGAGTGTGTTTGGTATTTTGCTGGCACACACAGCCTACAGGAGTTCTCATTGCCGCACTTGTGGGGGGATATAGCTGTCTGTTTCGTAATGCAACTTGCTTGAATTTTGTTCTATTTTTGTCAAGATTTGCTCTCCTAAATGGTGGAAAGGGAGGCAGGAGTGCTGGGTGCGTCACAGCTTCTGTTTTAGGAAAAGTGACACTCTGCCTTTACAGACTCTTCAGAGCGCTGAGATAAGGAATTTAGGAGCTTTATCTGAAATGCCACAGTTTAATTTAAAGGGGTGAGGCACTTAGGATCTGGCACCGGGCTTTCAGTCTAGTGATAAATTTGCAAGAAAGTGGAAAAGATTGGAGCCCGGAGAGCAGATTAGTGGCATACAAATATAGAAGTGACATTGTCGCGGGTATTAGTCAGGTGCTCATCTGAGCGAGTGGCCGGCCTCTGATAGGCTGGAGTGAATGGCTGCTGAACGATTGATCGGTGTGCCAGATTGATTGGGCCAGTAAAGCATCAGTCGTTTGTGTTCCCCTTAACTACTGCCTGCCACCTCTCCGTTTCCTCCTTCTACCGTCATTTTTTTTCCCTCCCTGATTCTCTCTCGCTCCGCAACAGTTGGTGTGTGTAAATCTTGGCTGTTCTCCATGGCCTGTTTGATGTGGTTTCCAGAAGTCCTGATCTGCAGTCCCTGGCCACAGTTTTTTGTCATCGCTAGACCTGCTGTCTTTTTAGCCTCTATTGACTCCTTTTAACCTCCTTCTGTCTCCCTCACATTTAAACAGCTGTTTGCCTCCCCACCCGCCTCGCTGGAGATGATAATGCTCCGGTTTTCCTCAGAAGTCGCCTCTCGATGTTTCATTCGGGCGTACTGTGTTGATTTCAGTCGTTGTTTATGTGAGGAACACTTCAGTGGAAAAACCATACACCCACAATCCCTTCACGGACTCTCTGATGCATATTGCACACAAAACTGTCAAGCACTCTGAAAATAGCTTGTTCCGATCTGTTTGGTTGTCTTTATCTGACTTCCAGGTGTACCGTACTGACACAGTGAGCACTTTTGAGGGATAGCCAATTTGAAAAACTTTGTAAAATAAAGTTTTATTTTGAGGCACTAAAACGTTAACTATGAATGAGATACAGTAATGTTTAAATGAATGGGGTCAGGAAAGTTTTACTAAATATTTTTGAAATAAATTCTTATAGTTTTTTTTTTTTTTACCCATGCCATTCTACTATTGTGGGATAGTCCCTTTGAGACGTACCACACCCCAATGTAAAAAAATAATATCTAGGGATGTCAATTTTCACAAATTCCCGTTGTCGATCATTGTTTACTGTAAATTAACGATCAATTAATCGTTAGCATTAAAGGAATAGTTCACTTTAAAAAAAACTTTTGCTGATAATTTACTCACCCCCATGTCATCCAAGATATCCATGTCATTCTTTCTTCAGTCGAAAAGAAATTAAGTTTTTTGATAAAAACATTCCAGGATTTTTCTCCATATAATGGACTTCAATGGGAACCAAACGAGGTCCAAAAGATAATTTCAGTGCAAACTGTTCAAAGGGCTTTAAACGATTCCAGATGATGAATAAGGGTCTTATCAAGTGAAACGATCACTCATTAAAAAAAAAAAATAATAACAAAGTTTAAGTTTTATAAGCTCAAATAGTCGCCTTGCTCTCTGATCTGTGATGCGCGTTCGTGACTCTCCTGTTCAAACTCGTTTATCAAAATGATAATTCGAATTTTTTCGTGTCATTTGGTTCATTCAATGAACGAAATGAACGAGTTGACTCTGAAAAAGATTCGTTCATTTTGATGAACAAGTTTGAGAGTCGCATCACAGTGAAGAGCAAGGCGAACATTTGAGCTTATAAAACGTAAACTTTGTTATTATTTTTTTGAATGAGCGATCGTTTTTCTTGCTAAGACCCTTATTCATCATCTGAAATCGTTAAAGCGCTTTGAACAGTTTGCACTGAAACGGTCTTTTGGACCTTGAACCGTTTGGTTCCCATTGAAGTCCATTATATGGAGAAAAATCCTGGAATGTCATCCAACTCACCTATTTGAAATCCCCTATGCAGCTTTTTACTGTGTAGGCAATAAATGAATGAATTTCCCTCCCTTATTGTCTCTGGCAAGACAAGGCTAGTGTTTAAAGCTGTTTTGTTGATGTTTTGGTGCACCTTTTCACGGTCAACTAAACTGATGGCTGTCTACTACCGGATTGATTTTTGTTGTCAATAGATATGGCTGTGCTCTGAAAATATGCGTAAGCTCAGCCAAATCTCTCACTAACGGCAACCGCTGCTGATTCTCAAAGTGCCACCGAGGGTTGTGTTACTCGTGGGCATTTTATCAAGCCTCCTCAGACATGCAACTCAGCACTACATTCCTCTCTGAAGAGCATGCCATATTTTCCATCCAGAGAGAGAGAGAAAGAGAGGGTACGGAGGGAAACAAATGGCCATAGACAGGCAGTGTTGATTCAGAGGGACGTTCGGAGAAGAGCCACTGACCCTACATGGGCACCTTTCCTGCATATACCAGCACGTATTAGGTAAACCGATAGCCGGTTGAAATATCTCCCACTTACATATAAGAGACAAAAGTGCAGACGGGACAGACATGGATTTTCTCACAAAGCTGACGAGGTTGTGCTTTGGAAATAAATAGTCAATGCCAGGCACATTCAGTGGGTGTTGAGTAGAGCGTGGGTCACCCATCTCGATGCCTGTGTGTGTTTGTGAAGCAGGAATCATTGTAAACAAAAGGGGGTCCTGGTTCTTTATGGCTGTTCACACATACACTGTTTGGAGTTCTAATGTATGCGTCTGTTCAAACTCACTTCATTCTCAAACTTCCTGAAACTTCCTGAAATTAGAACTCAGGGTTGGAATTATAAAGAATTTTCCAAAAATTCCAGTTTCTTAACAGTTCAATTGACAATTCATTAAGTACTAGTTTCAAGGAAAAAATATTTGATACAAATGATTGGAGTATTTCAACAATTCATAATTGTGCTCATCCAGACTTTTTAATGACTTGAGTTTTCACAATAATTTTCGAGGTGACATAAATGCAATCCTGGCCATAACTATATTGAGACAATTCTAAAAATGACAAAGCTCATTAAAATTCTGTCAATAGTCACCGTCTTTCAGCGATTCATCAGTTTTGATGGATGAACTTGTCTCTCATTCTGGGTAGGTCATTAAATAAGGTTGTGTCACTTTACAGTGTTATTAAAATATCTTTGATATTTGCTTTGGTTAAAGTTTAGTTTACTTAGAAAAGGAGTTATTCTTTCTGTTGTATGAACTGGACCAATTTTGGGTCACACCTGTTAGTAAATACAGTTGTCAATCCCAAACACTGACTGTGGACATGGGAAATGAACATGGGGTTTGTAGGTGTGCATCTAAGGTGGGTTTGCTGAGCTGGTCTAGCTGATGTCCCATTTATGTTGTTGTTTTGTTTTAGTTTATGCGGCAGTCGTCCATGAGGAGCTGCTGCTTTACTTTTGCGTTGTTATTTATGTTTATGTTGTGGCACGTTGAATTCTGTTGCTACTCTGTTTTGTTTTGTTTTTCTTGCAAGGATGATCTGAACTGGTTGAAGCAGTGATGGGGAATAGGAAGTGATATGTAGGGTCCCTTTCCTGCCTGGAGGGGAAGACCCAAGAGTAGGATCTCACTTTCAGGGCCAAGCTAACATGTACAGAGAGCAGACACTGCTGTCAGATCTCCCTCACCTCTTCCTGTCAGCCAGCGGCTACACGCGGTCAGCCTGCCGTGTGTGTTGGATGCTATTGTTCTCACACACAGACAGACATGGGCACACACATTTGTTTCCATGTGCTGAAGTGCAAAATTCATATGCATCTTTTCTTTCTCTTATGTTCACCCACACTGGGAACTATATTTTTAGAATATCGTATTACTCTTAGTGTTTATGCAGTATGTAGGAAAGGGTCGAGGTTTAGCATAGTAAGTCAATATGTAAGTATACGATTTGTTTTTCCCTCAGTACATTTTTTATAGAAGTTTCTTGACTGGACTTCCAAATCATGTGACTTTTAACTTTTGGTATTATCTTTTAGTCTTTTATAAATATATTTATACATACCTTATTGTACATATTCATACATATTCTCAGCTTTTAAAAATATTTATTTAAAAGAAAGAGACTTTAATTGACTTCAGTAGTGCCAAACGGTAGTGTAACTTTACACGAGTGTGGAAATTTTAATTGATTTCAGTAGTATTTCAGGATATCCTGCAGTGGAACCCACACTTTTGGCCCTGATATCACTGGCAGCAACATCTGCGGGAGAGAGACACCTCTGGATCCAGTCAGTCCTGTCCTCATAAGTCATATGGTGCCAGCGTACTCACTGCCAGCTCACATTAACTAATGCAGGCTCCGAAAATATTTGCTTCGTTTCTCACAATATTTGGCAAAATGAGATTATATGCACCCTAAAAGGCTAAAGTTAGATGAGTTAAACTGGCATTTCCCACTGTTTCGAGTATTTTCTGCATCTATGTGCAGACATGCAAACAACTGAACAGCCTGAAAAAGTATCTTGGAATTAGACTTTATTTTTAACTCTGGCCAGCAGGGAGGCATTTAACCCTGATTACTTTATAGGGCAACTCTACTTTATTGGATGCTGGGATTTTGCAAATTTATTTAAACGCATAAGGCCTTATAAACAAATAACAGCCATTGATGCAATATCTAATTGATTAACAAGACGCACATCTGATGTGATTATGGAGCCGGATAGAGAGATTAAACATCCTTAAAACACATTAAGTTGCAGAATTATTGTATTATTTATCAGTTAAAAATGTGTGAGCTGATGCAGCATATAATAGATAGTGCAAAAATGATGCAAGGAGCTCTTGAGGTGTTATTGGCTCTTGTCACAGCGATCTGAGATCCGTCTCAGGTTAGCTCCCCTTGAACTGGGCTAATACTTGTCTATTCCGATTAGGATTAGTATGTGTCGCACTGACTCAGGCAGAGCCAGGAAGGGCTTATAATCTAATAAATCTAGATAAAAAACACAGAGATTGGTTTACTGAGGAGAAGGATTTAGCGCTGGCCATCTCGGAGTGACACAGGGATTAGCCGGGCTTTCTGTGCTGCTCTCTACAGGCAGGGGGCGTGGAGAGAGACACAGCGAGATGACCAGGGCTTTATATTGCAGAATAGACAGTGAGTTTAACTGCTAGTGACAAGGTCAGGGTAAGGCTTGTATAAAAAGGCTTTGTTCCATAGGCAGATTAAAAGGCTCTTCCCCAGTTTTTTGTACTTTTGGATCTTGTAGGACATGTAATGTGTTAATCCAGACAGGAGAGCGCTGCTGGCGGGGAGTGTAGAGAGGTCTGTGGGGAATGGACGATTTTTGACAGTATAAATTGATTATGAATCAACTTTTTTGAATACGTGTAGAATAGATGTTCTGGATGAACTTTGTTTGATATTCTTGTTGAGTGATCCATGTTATTTCCTTTCCTTCCTCTGACTGTTTTTATGTGAACGCTTCCATATTTGTGTTTGTTGGCTTTGTGTAGCCGTGGCAACAGGCCAGGCCCAGGCACGTTACAGGACTCCTTTTTAACTTGAGTTTGACTATACTGTTTGTTTTGATCATTTATTATCTGGAATGAACGGTAGTTCAAATATTATATTATTGTATGGTGTCCTGTCTCATATAATCATAGAGGTGAATAGTACTTTATACTCAAACACAGCTTTTAGCTTCATATATTGTAATTGTGACTATTTTCTGTAACTGTCATAATTGAGACATAACTTTATATCTCACAGTTGTGGCTTTTTATCACGCAATGTAACAGTTGCATGTTTTTAATTTATATGAGAGACATTGCAATGACTTGAACAGTAGTTAAAAGAAACAATTGCCTTTGGGATTGAGCTATCAGCTAATAACATTTACTCATGACTGGGCAACCACATTAGCTTATAAAAAATACACTTTTTAATAGGATTTAAGCTCAAGCAGAGAAATGGATGTCATCGTTGATTTGATATGTTATTGTAAATAGGTTCTGTACTGTCATGACTAGAAAACAGCTTCCCAGGGACGTTGCCAAGATATTCGCAGAGTGAGACTTTGATACTTCTCACTTTATCTCGATAACCTTTCTATTATCTGGCATATTTGTTGGATAAATTATTTTATGGGTGACAAATACATGTATTTTTAAAATGGATCCGATTGTTGCCAGTATCAAGTCCAAGAGTCCTGTTGAATCAGCCATCAAAACAGATAAAAATACTACATGCTGCTCAGTCCACCTTTAAACCACTGAAAAACGCTGTGCTGGTGTTTTAAACTGTGACCCGACATTCTGATGTTTGTACATTCTAAAAATGCTGGGTTATTTTAACCCAACTTTGGGTCAAATATGGACAAACTCAAACAATGGGTTGCAAATGTCATTTAAAAAATGTAACCCAATGGCTGGGTTTGTCCATATTTGAAGTTGGGTTAAAACAACCCAGCAATTTGTAGAGTGTATTTATTAAGAATTCAAAGAGTTGCTCAGTATCTTAAGCTAAAGACTTTCAAAGGCAAAAGAGCCCAGCCCCACCAAAACGCTTATCGTCTTTCCTTGGGAGACAGTTAGCAATATCATCTGGCAATTAAGAAGAAAACGAGAGAGAAATGGAAAAGCCAATTACCTCTCAGAGTTCGCTAAAGGCCATTTAAACAGTGTGCCCATGACATAATAATGTTTATTGTAAATATTATAGTCAGAGCCGGAGTGAGCCTGGCGTGAGGGGGAGTGAAAAAAAATGGCATCAGTCTGAGACAGAGAATAATTTATTAAGATCTGAGATGCGCCAATTATGTGGAAAGGACCAAAAAGAAAAAAGAAAAATCAAACTCTCCAGGAACCGCATACATGATTGCAATCTTGATTAAATCCCCCTGGATCTAATGAGTTGATTTTCTGCTGTTAATATTGCATTGGCTGATGATGGATTCGTTAAGATAATGGAACGGAGCTAAAATATAAATGACTCCCTGTCAAGGAGCAGATTTTTGTCATTTTGCGCCTGACACCTCCACCGTGGGGATTTGCTAAGGCTCTTTTTTGAGCCCAGATTGGCCAGATCTGGAATACTAATTTTCTCCTGCCAAGACTCATGATGCCAAAGCATACCCCCTCCCACACGCTTGGTAAATATCCCCTTTTTCATGCGAATAAAGGCGGCTTGGATGAAACATTACATGTGCATATCTGTTCCATACCAGCTAATAAAGACCATTTACAATCCAGGATGTTTTCAAGGTAAACATTTGTGTTTTTCCCCCCACCTTTTGTTGTTTTTCATACCGTAATGATCCACAAAATAAATGTGTGAGTGGATGAAAGCCATTGGGTGCTGCTGATGAACAGGTTGTATTGACTTGTTTCTGGAGATGAATAAATGTTGCAGCCCGACTCAGACCTGGGCTGCTGGATCCGCCTCACTTCATATTAAATGGCCTGTCACTTAGGCCAACAAGATACATGAAATGTTCTCCTTGTAGCATATTGATCTCTCGCTTTTCTCGCCTCAAACAAGCAGGTTATACAGATGTGTAGATGAAAGTTAATGCAAAAAGCATTTCTCTGACCAAGACTGGGAATTAGTGGGGATTATGTGCTGGCATTGATGGTGATTATGAATCGGAGTGAAGGTGGGTAGTTATGGTAACATGGCTAATCAAATGTGCCAGCGAGGTTCTCGATGGAAATGAAAAAACTTCAGTAACGGGATGATGCATGAACTCTCAGGGCGTAAGTATAACAAATTGCTCTTGGTGATATTATGAAGCGTATTAAAGTCAACATGAAATGCAGGTTGTAACCCCTTTTTCCCACTTGCGTATTTCTTAGTGAAACAGGATATTTTATCTATCTATTTTATTGCGTGTGGTTGGAGGGTGAAGGATTTGAGTTCGTCAGCCCCTGCTGGTAAATGCATGAAATGCATATTTCTCTGCACTATTTGACGTTAGTTGACTGGGCTGTAATTTCTGCTTAAATTATTTAATTAAATAATTTACTTTATTTATTTATTTTACAAATGCATTATATTAAATATTGATATATTTAAAATAAAATGAATAAAAAATAAATATAAATATAATAAATAAAATGTAAATATCATCTTTTTTTTTAAAAAAAATATTAAAATATTTTAAAATAAATATAAATATGTATATATTAGGGGTGTAACGGTTTCAAAATTCACAGTTCAGTTCGATACGATACACTTGGTTCGGTTCGATACGGTTCGGTACGTTTCCGATACAGCAAAAAGAAAGAAATGGCAAAGAAATTTCCTTGATTTATTTTTTTCTATTATATTTTTATTAAAACTAACATCATAAAGTATGATTTTTTTTTTTCACTTTGAGCAATGATGGAGCTATACTTGACTTTTCCTAGGAGCAAATAAAACAAAACAGCTCCTTGGACAAAATGAAATATAAATTTGTAGTAGTTATAAACAGATTTATTTTAGTTCAGATTAACATTTGAGGGCAGCAATTGTATTCATAATGTCAAAATAAAACCCACGTAATGTTACTTGATAGCATTATAGCCTACCATTCCTGCCAAACTTCCATGGTTACAGTTAGTGTTACTACAGTAAATCCATGGTGAATGTTGCTGATCTGTGGACACTGGTAGTTCATTCATGGCACAATGTTTCTTCCTGGTTTCCACGTCAGTGCTCACAACAGAGAAATGTGAATTTTTCTAGATCTTGCAGGGATGTTATTACTTCAGTGGTGAATTCAAATGTTTTCTTTACTGGATTTCGCTGTGTAGTAACAGTGCTGCTTAAGATGGGCTAGCGCTGCATTGGTCCAAACTGATAAACGGTCCGTCAACCACACAATAACGATTAGCTCAGTTTCGTTCTGCTTAAATTACATTTGCCATTTATTGTTGGGCAATGTTGTGGTCACGCCAGCATCTCTTACATTATGAGCGCGCTTGCCACTCGCGACACACCTACTTTTGAAAGAAAAAAATTTTGGTCGGCAGGAAAAATGGTCCAACGAACCATTCGTTTCAAAAATGTGTACCGAAAACCGAACCGAAATCCTCGTACCGAACGAATACGTGTATCGTTACACCCCTAATATATATATATATATTTTAACCAAACTCCCAGATTCTTTTTCTGAAAATAATGTAATGTAGTATACAATGAACAATTAAGTCCAGGAGCGTGTTTTTAGAAAATGAATGAGGTCAGTTATGATTTCATGTCAGCTACGAGATGAGCTCACTTCCCAAACGTCTTTGGGATCTCCTGATCGTCTTAATCGCAATTGTGGTCTGTTTTCATGCTCTCGCTGACCTCGACTCCCCCTCCCGACCCCCTTCTCTTTTTTTCGTATTACCGGGGAAACAGCGTGATAGAAGCTCACCCCCGGCCCTTTCTTCCATGTGTCACTTTTTTGTCTCGTTACATGGTTTTGCTAAAAAGTTCTTTAATCAATCAAGTACGAGGCAGAAAATAGGCTTTGTCACGGCCGGGCCCGGGGTCGTGTGATGCTCGCTTTGCTCGGTGACAGCTCCTCAAAAGGTCCAGAAAGGAATATTTTGCGGGGAAAATAGTGGTTTCCATGGCGCCGGCACTTGTTGCACATCGCTCACCATTCTTCGCTCCCACGTGAGCGCCGGATTTCAAAGAGATGGACGACAAAAATTAGGGCAGGAGGGCAGGGTGGGGTGCAGAGGTAGCTGCCCCTCGGCCCAGTGTCCTCCTCTCCAGCAGGCAGCGGAGAATAGCACCGAGGAGTGACAGCAAAAAGGGGGGCCTTCTCGCCTCTGTCAGCTCCGCATAAGCAGCGCTATTAAGTAAATGTTCGATTTTTCATTGTGCCACAGCCGTTGAATGGAGACTCAGAGGGGAGTGCGTAAAGAATGAAAAGGTCTGAGCCAGGGAGGAAAGGCTGCTCGCTTTAATGGCTCCCAAAGTATGTCATCTGAATCATGTAATTAGCGATTAGCTTTTATTTGGGCCGAGCCTGCGTCCACCAGAAAGGGTTACCGAGTTTCTAATTTTACACGTTACCAACACAGCCGGGAAATGGAAACAATGGATCGGCCGTAAATCCTAACTAAGAGGACACGGGATTGTTATCTCAAGCTGTTTTGTATGCTACTTTGAATGTGTCTGTTCCTGTTTTTAATTATTAAACCTACAGGTCCTCTGTGGATTTGCTGGGAGCAGCTAACTTCGCTTTCAGGATAGGAAGCTGTCATGTAAGAGTTTTGTCATGCACACAGGCTCTGGGGGTTTTAAGAAAATCAAGTTCTATGGAAGACAAAAAAAAAAAAAAAATCTTTAATGAATGTTTTCTTTAAGGTGTGAGAAGCACATTAATAGAACTTGCTCTCCTGGTTTGTGCCTAGAAGTATATTTCATGCCTTTTTCCGAGACTGCTTTCACCTTTCAAAGCTTTTCTGTTTGTGACTTAATAAGGTCAAGTTTTTTTCAAGTGTGTTCATGTCAGGGCTACTTTAAACAATTTGCAATAATTTCCATAGAATCATCACCAGGCAAATAACAAACAAGGTTACTGCTTCCCTTCAGCTCTCCGTGTCATGTACATGAGCGTTTTAGTGTTTCTAGCGGTGAGAGAAGTGCCGCGCTCATCTCTTTCTGTTGGTTTAACAGGTGTCGCGCCTCTAGTGCGGGTTTGTTAAAAAGTACACTGCTCTCTTGATTGAGTTACTTAACTAATAAGACTAACCCACCACGGATAACCGTGAACGGTAGCATCTAAATGTCATGTTTTCGTGTCAACTGTCCGCTGCGTAATTTCCCCGTCGTCGAATGTGTCGAGCTAGTTTGTCTTTGAGATCCTCTGCAATCTGCTGTCAGTCTTCAGTAAAGGTTAAGGGGGTGCTGGGATATCTTCCTTGATGGCGTTTTATCATGCGAAGCATGCCCTGTTTCCTGATGAATATATTAAAATTATTACTGTGCAAACAGACTTTCTAATTACTGACCTGCTTGCCATTGTACTCTGCGTTCTTTCTTCATGTTTTTTTCCCCCCTCTCTCTCCCTTGCTCGCTCTCTCTCTTTCTTCATGCCTTGTTTATTTATCTGCACCAGTGAATACAGAATAGTCAGAGCAATGTCATTTCCATCCACATGAAAATGATTTTGAAAATGCCAATCTTGCCTATTATACAGTGTAATTACAAGTCTGTTTTTTTATCGTATCTTTAACCAATGGGGAGACCCTTGAGAGGGTAAATATCTCATCTATGCTCTGTTTCAAAACCTAGCGAGCTGCCCACGGAGGCGGCATTGTGAGAGGTTGCAAAGGGTAGGTAACTTAATTATGGTGCCTTGTTTTAGCCAAATATTAAGGCGGCATCGTGCATCAAATCTCAGAATGCACTGCGATGGAAAAACACATTTGAAATTGCGGACAAGGTGAGAGAACTTATTCGGTTAAATAGTGAAAAGTGTCCAATGTTTGTGTGTGCGGAATTGGACAGAATGATAGGATCGAACATGTATTAGCCTATGTGAAATATTGCATAACTGCACCGAATGCGGTATAGGTGTGTCTCTTATATTTGCAAGAATGAGGAATACCACACTTTTCGTGTGTGAGAAAGAAAGAAAAAACTTGGCAAACATAGCAACGGATCATCATAAATCTCAAACATGCACTTGATTAGCCTTTCTATTATGTTTGTGTTCTCATCGCATTGGTGAAAAATGTGAAATATGGGGAGGTTGACAAACAGTCACATTCCTTGCCTTTTCAGGGCGGCTTTTGTCCTGTTTCCTTCTCAGCAGGTTTCTTGAGATCCAACGGCACAAAATGCAAAGTTTTCTTTTCTGTGCGTTAGGTTGTAACGTGCACCCGGTCATCGTCGTACGTATGTGCCTCTCTAAACGTGTTATTAAAGTCACCTATTTACCGGCACATTCCGCCTGCGCCACTTCATGCAAAAGGGCAAGCCTGTTGTTTACTCTGCTGCCGAGATGTTGCACAGGGGTTTGATCTGGGGAGTTGATAGGAGCGGCAATTTAAAGAGAGGACACTGCAGCTCCCAACAAAAACAATTAAAGGAAAATGAAAGACAGCCCCTACGGGTTAAAAATAGAAAATTAGCAACATGGATGCCGGAATGCACGGCTCCCCCTCATCCCAAACTTATGGGCCTGCATTGTTATGTACGATCAGATCTGCCAGTTCCTCCTCTAAGCTCCTTGTCACATTTTGACTTAATGAAGTGCAACTTAGAAGGGAATTGGGTTCATCATGCTAGTCGCACGACGCTCCCTTGTTGTAGCAAACAGGGGCGGCGTGGGACCAGAGCGCTACAGCGCAAGTCGTTATCATTCCGGTCAGTCTGTTTAACACAAAATTAAACAAAGAACTAATTAGTGCTTCATGAATTAATAACTGCACTGTTGCCGAGTCGAAGTTAGGTTGCTGAGGGGAGATATAAAATAAGTAGGAAGATCAGGTTAGAATTATTATTACTTTTTCGGTTGCTCAGGCTCTCAAGGTTAGAAAACTTTACCAGTTGCCACAGTCTCTAATTTGGGTGTTTGTTTTTGTGTGTGTATTAACTTTTTCGTCCTGTGATAGCTGAAGTGTTTGCTGGGCTTAAAGACCCCATGGCATATAACATATCCATATTGAAACAGGAAGTTTGGGCGGGCCTTATCAATGTCTTTCCAATAGGCTTTAGTTACGTCACTCAACAATAAAGTTGGTTGATTAGTTGAGTTTTCTTATTAAAAAGTATTTTTAGGCTTTTTCAGTATTAAAATACTTCATCGGACCAACAGCAAGTTTGTTTGTTTGAGCATCCCAACATGGCAACACTGGTTCAACCAATCACATGAGTTTGAGGCAGAGCTATCGGTATGTTTGACCAATGACAGACGGGGAACGTGTAACTATTATTATTTAATTAAAGCTAATTTAACACTTCCAATTGGTGTCACTAGTGGCACAAAAATGACACATCAACTGAAGTGATGCAGTTATGCTACACAGTTCAAATTCATTACACTTCTGAAGTTGGAATGACTAAGAATTACTCTGCTGTGTGCTCATCTCATGGCGTTAAACAATACCTATCTCTTTCTCATCCGTGCTCAGTTAGGCTCTGCTGTTCAAACCACATATATCAGCACACATCTCATCATGGATGTTTGCTTACAGAGGAATCAGAAGAAAGTGGTCACAGTTGGCTTGGCTTTACTGCCCACTGTAATATGAGTGTTGTGCTGGCCTTGGTTAATGCACGCTGGCCAAGGTCATAGTGGCTAATAAAATCCTCCCTCAATCAGATTTTAGGATTACTGATTCAAAGTAAATTATCATCGGCAAGCCGCGTTAGAATATTTGTGAAAAACTGGCTAACTGATGGCCCACCTGCTCTCCTGGGCTGGGATGAGTAATGTAATGGGGGTTTCTAGTGGGTTTCTGTCACCTGTCAGTCCCCACCAACTGCGACACCATACAGTAGCATTCTGTGTGTACGCAATGGGTCACGACGGGGGCCATTTGAGAGCCTTTTGTTCAGTTTCTGCACCCAGAATGCTAAGGGGAACGACATATCTTCACATTTAGACAACTCAGCCAATATACACTCAGTGTTGATATGGGGGTATTAATGGAGTGTTTTATGTAATGCCTGATAAATAGATGTTTGGATTCTATTTATTCTAAAGTGTTTTTCTCTCTGTCTCGCAGATGAAGTAAGCCTGTGAGGGGAGTGACTTTTTCCATCAGAGAGAGAGAGAGAGAGAGAGGTAAGGGAAGCATGCATGAAGCTTCAAGTTTAATCATGTTAACAAACCCCCCCTTCAAAACATACACAGATGATTGCCACGTTTTTATTTATTCTATGATTTATTGGGAGCTGTTTTATACCTTACAGGTTAATAGGGATATTTTACCCCAATATTAAAATATTTTTATTTATTTTTTTAATTTTTTTTATTTTTTATGTTACTGCTGAAAAGGAGTATTGGAACCATTTCAGATACTATTACATTATCGATACATAACGAAAAATCTATATCTTTGACAACACATATATAAATATATGATATATTGGAATATAGTGTACAGAGTTCTATGGACCACTTTTATTATACTTTTTTGGTACTCATTTTCAGTTTTCTGACTGATGTTTTTTTTTTAGTGATGTTTAGTTTATAAGATCACTGGAAAGAAAGATTATCAGTAAGAATAGTAATAATATGAAATGCAGTGTATGAATAATATTGACTAATATACTAAGTCAACTATATTTATATTGTGCTTTGCATCCTTTGGAAACTTGAAAGCTCCCCATTCACATCAACAGCCAGTGCATTCCTTTTGTATTACACAGAATAAAGTCACAATGTTAGTGATTAAATTATCGCAAAACGTTTATTTTTCTTCTTTGGGTTTCAAGGCGATGCTGTAATTTATCTAACTAACTTACTCCGAATTTGCAGTGTTTGTTAAATGTGAATGCAGCTTAGCATGCGATTTTCCATTATCATCATATTTACTGCTTGACAGCTGCCATCTCAATAAGCATAAGATGCCACGCATGATTAATACAGCTCATGGAAGTTTACGGACAAAGTTAAGAGCGTAAGAATTTGCTCCCCTGGATGAATGACAATGTTTTCCATGGCTTTGCCCGTGGCTCCTGAGTCAGCAGCAATCTCAGCGGAGAGGAGTGATGTTGTGCGTTGTCTTGTGTCAGTCTCAGGGTCATCGTCATGTCCAGGGGGTTCTGGCCTGACCATGATACGCGGCTCAGAGAAACCAACACTCCTTTGTCCTGCCAGTGTCTTTCAGTGCAGGGGCGAAATACACACTTGCAGCATAAATCACGGGCAAACTATGTCTAAACAATGTCTCTGCAGCCACCGGCAGTCATGCATGGCTGGGCAGGGAATGGAGAGAGAACAACACAGATCATGCTCTTTGTGTCAGGCGATATGTGGATGAGATGTTCTCCGACTCAGACATCTTTGTTCTTCAGAGCCTTTTTCAATCTCATTTTTCTCCTTAGATGTGTAACAGTGTTTTGGCTTTGCTGTCAGGTAGGGGTGGGCGGTAAGAAACGCAGTAAAGATCGCAATTTTTATTTCTGTTATTGAACAATTGATATATTTTTATTGAAATGTTTTTGAAATTTGATTTGAATGAAAATAAATTGAAATTAAACCACATGTCTTCATATAATTATATATTTTTTTAAGTTGTTGATGGACGCAAAGCAAGTTAGCAATTATTTTTAGTTATATTAGTTATACAAATAGCCTATGTATATATTTTTAAGTCTTCAGTTAAAAAAGAGGTTCATATACGTAACACTTTAAACAGTAATACATTGCAGAAATGACTGGAAGATCCATGTTTGAAGCGATATACTAGTTATACTAGTAAGTCAACATTAATTCACTCTCGTTATAATCAACAAGCTGCCTACACTGGAAACTCCTGCTGCATTTTGCGCCATAGATTTAAAAGGTCAATTAAAATCTCTATCGATTGACGCACTGTCACACCCAGGCCTGCTATCAAGTTAAAGCAATGTTTTTTATGCTTTAGGAGTCCCTCTTCACATTCAGACCTAGGACAGTGTGCCAAGCCAGGCAGCCCCAGCATCATGACCCAATTCTCTCCTCATTGCAAACTGAATGGCTGGAGTATAGTTAGCTTAATTGGGTTTTGATATATTTAATTCGGCTAATCAGCCAAACTGGCTCCAACATGGGGCCTTGCATGCCTTTTCCCTTCCCGAAAAGCTCCCAGAGACCAGGCGGCTGCAGCGCAGAAGCCTCCCAGAATGGATTCCCTCTCAAACAGTGGGTAGAAAATTAAACTGCCAAATTTGTTTTTGTTGGTTCAGGCCTTCTGCAGGGAGTTGGAAGGCTTTTAATTGCGCTTGCTGTGAAGAATTGGATGAGCTGTTTTTAAGACAACAAAAAGCAGGCTCCCTCTCGCTAGACGCCGAACTGGGCTGTTTTCAGAGATCACTTGGGTCAAATGTTGCGCAAAGACGGATTGCAGACAGCATTCTCTCATTTAAGTAATTACAGACGTTGATATATTAAACCCTCTTTTATATGTCTAAAAGAGAGCATGTATCTGCTGAGTTAGCAGGTTAAATTGTCACACTTACTTTTGTTCCTTTGGTATATCAGTCCAAACTGTGATAACAAAAAAGCCATCAGCTCTTTTGTATGCCGTCCCCTATTTACTTTTTCTCATTTTCCTCTCAATTTTTTTGGCCTTTGAATTTTTTTCCAGTGTGTCAAAACAAGAAGAGGCTACATGGAAACGGCAGCCCTGTGTAAATATTTATGATGTAACATCTCCATGTGAATAGCCTTTCCCTCTAGCCCATCCATCAAATCCGCCACCTCCTCAAATCGACCCCCCCAAACACCCGGCCGCCACTTAGGCCGCAGGAAGCCAAGACAGGAGCATTGCGTTCCCCTCGCGCTCAAAGTAATTGTTTTTCTTTTAAACCGGGGCCTCCGGGCCGCCACATCTTTTGAGACTGTGGTCTCTTGCCTTTCATAAGTCCTGAAACTTCAAAGCCTATTGAGCTTTTTGTCTCATTGGAACGTCCACTGGCCCCCAAAATGGTGCGACAGGGAAATGTGATGTAGGTCAAATTACAGCAGTTGCGCTTATAAAAAGCGAAATTTCTTAGCATGTCGACGGAAGGCCTTGGTTACCTCTCATGCTACGTAGTTCGGTTCAAAGTTAACACACGCCAAATACAAAATAGGATTTGGTGATTAAATACCATGAGTAACTTATCATTAGTCTGGTAACTTGCTTTATCACATGGCTTAAATCGAAATACTAGAAGACTGAATCTTTTTTTAATGTCATCTATAGATGCATTTGTACGTTTAATTTATTTATCAATTGTAAATAATTATTCACCAGTAAATGTTCTTGACCTGCCATTGCCAGTTAAAGTTAAAAGTTAAAGTTAGTCTTTATTAAAAAAATATAAAGATAAATAAAAACAGATATTTTTGTCTTATTCTCTACTATTGTACATTTTTACATGTAGACATGAATGAATTATATTGAAATAATAAGTAATCAGCATTTCTCTCACATTATCTGCCTTTTTTATTTTTTTACTTTTCACAGTGCATTCTGGGTCTCTTCAGGGGTACAGTACATTCAGCGCTGCTTTTGATTTTGGTGAATATGTATATTATGAGCCAGTATAATTAAAGGAGTACTCCATAACCCTTTAAAATGAACGAATCTTTTTTAGTCATTTGGTTCATTCAACGAACGAAAAAGATTTGTTCATTTTGATGAATGAGTTTGAACAGGAGAGTCATGAACGTGCATCGCAGTACAGAGCAAGGTGAGCATTTGAGCTTATAAAACTTAAACTGTTATTGTTTTTTTTTTCCGTTTCGCTTGATAAGACCCTTATTCATCGCCTATCTTTTGAAACGGCCTTCATGCAGAGAGCATGTGCGATGTCGTATAATGTTGCTCTATGCAGCTTGCTAGATTTTGCAACAGACTCAGAGGGATCTCCTTGGGATAAATTCCTGGAAATTAACAAATGCAAACAGATAGTGATAGGGAAAATTCATCTGTTGGTATTTGGGCCTGGCACAAACAGGTGTGGTTTAAGTTTGCTTCTTCCCGGATGTGGTGGATTACAGTCATCTCCCTTTATGTAATTTCTCTGCTCTAGGTGGGAAATTAGCCAGTGCAGTGTCTCTCAATAAAGCGACGTTACAGTGCCACTGTGTGCCTTTTTTATCAGAACAGACGGTTGCTAAGATGTAATTATCACCGTCTCTCCCTGATAGACTGTGCTGAAGACTGAAAAGGTAATATGGATTATCACAATAGTTGTACAGCTCAATACTGCTATCTAACTTTATCCATTTATCTGCAATGATGGGAATCCTTTGTGTTGTGCGGCGGTGTAGCATCTATCTAAATAATAAAGGCCATTGTCTCCCTCTTGAAGAGCAGGGATTGTCTTTTTAATTTCAGCGGAGTTTTATTATTGTTAATATTCAAGCTGTGACTGCTCTGTACAGATGAAATTGAAATATTAAACCCAAAATATGAAAGTTGAAAGCCAGAGAAAGCTTAAGGAAGTGGAATATATAGGCATTTTTGTAATTACTTTTATCCAACAAGTCTCAAGGTGATATCTAGTGGATCTGTGAAGTCGAGTGCATACATGAAAATACTTTCACATCTCATTTTGTACCGGTATGTATCTATTGTTTTATCATTTATAACATAACCCACTTCTTTGTGTGATAGGCGTTGATTTAACCCTCTGGTTCTCTTCTGTCTTTTTTTTTTGTTTTTTTTTTGTTCTTCACCAGAATGGTACAAAACTTTGTAAAAGATTTTGCACTTGCTATGTGAACACAAAAGTATAGCCACACTTGTGCTCCTCAGGGTCAAAAATGACAGCATTGGAATTGAATGGGAGACGAATTTCATCTAGTGGAAACATTTGGTACAGCGGCCAAACCAAATATTGCTGAGTTAGTAAGTAATCTTCCTAATTTTTTTAGATATCTGGCTCAAATTTGAACACAACTTGTTTAGATGTATGGCTTTCATTTTTACTAAATGAAAAAAAAAAAAAATTTAAACTTTTTTTAAATAATCTGCCAAGTGTCATCTTTGAAAAGAGATCAAACATAAGTCTGTGCTCTAAAGCATTGAAGATTTCCAACCAATTAAGTATGCTCAAAAAGTGAATAAATGGATTATAAATACAGCATAAAATCCCCTAAAAAAAAAAAAAAATATTAAATAAAAAACATTTTCAAACTAAAATATAGTAAATTAGTTTCATTGAAATAAAAAAATACATTTAGGTCATTTTTGACTGACATGCGGAGAGCACTAGAGGGTTGTGTTCTTGTTCTGCTTTTAAATAATGTGAGCTATTGAGTATTTGCGAGAGCTCCTCTTTAATCTTTATCTGTCTTGTGTGTGTCTGCATTTGTGTGACACGGCGCTTTGAAGAACTCATATAGAATAGACAACACTCGTTTTCACCTCTTTCTCACATATTTGGAGTGCCTCTTCTCTCCTGGCAGATCTATTCAAGCTTTCAATACCTTTTTCTCTTTCTCCGTCCCTGCTCCTTTCTCAGCGAGCAGGAGGGTTTTACTTTACCCCTTTGTCATCCTAATTGATTGCATTAACCTTTTGAGTATTGAATTTCCCCTGCATCACACAGAGCACAATGTGGAATATTATCATAATCTCTCCTAGTAATGGACACAGGGCAATCAACGATGCTTTAGGAAAAGTACATCTTTGAAAGATGGAATGGCATATTATTTTCAATCAAACGGATACCCTGGCTTTGAGAAACTTTGACGCTCTTCTGAAGGGTTATGTCTTTTTACGTGCCCGACAGTTGACACTTTGAACCGTGCAGTCTTAAAAACTCGAGCCTGCTCAGCTTAACAAATCCATTTTTCCTTAAGATCCCTCTTATCTTGATGATAATGATATATGTCAGCACATATGAGAAGGACATTTTATTTAACATTTTAGTAGAGCATAGTTGGGCATTTTATTGTATTTACCTCATGGCTTTTATTAATAAAGCATTTTGTATGAATGCATATACACATAGCCTTTTGGCTAACTCATTTGAATGTTGATTAATCTGCATTGTCCCTTTGAAATTTAATATATATATATATATATATATATATATATATATATATATTGTGGTGAGTATGTCAATCATTGGTGCTTTATTATAATGAGGAGCTTCCTGTGTTGAAAAAGAGACAGTGGTGGATGTCTATTGATATGATAATTTGAGTTTGTGTTGGTGTGGGTGTACTGCCCGGCCACCCGCTTACCTGAAAAGACCCCTGTTGTGTTTTTCTCTTAGTGCTAGTTTGAAGTCTTAGGGGTCAGGAGATACTGGCTTTAAAGGCAAGATTAGCCCTCTGTTTACTTTGCAATTGCTGGCCTACATCGTTTAATCCCTTTACCGTCTTTACATTTGCCTGTCAGCATTTAGAGGGATGTTTAAATTCATTTTCTTGTAGATTGTCTCAACAAGGCAATCAAACACGTACATCGTCACGTTAGCGCCACACCCCAAGAGATATTTGAAAGATTTTGCCGTCACTCGTCTTTGTTTATTTTTCAAACCTGTGCTATTTTCTTTTTTCCCTGTTCACTTTGTTTACAATGCTGCTTTCCATATAATGAAAGTGTATGGTGACCGAGTCCTGTTAAGCTCCAAAAATTCCAAATTGTTATTTTGAAAGTCCTCTGATGTCATGCTTGTATATATATAAGTATACATATCATATACACATATACACTCACCTAAAGGATTATTCAGAACACCATAGTAATACTGTGTTCACCTTCAAAACTGCCTTAATTCTATGTGGCATTGATTCAACAAGGTGCTGAAAGCATTCTTTAGAAATGTTGGCCCATTTTGATATGATAGCATCTTGCAGTTGATGGAGATTTGTGGGATGCACATCCAGGGCACGAAGCTCCCGTTCCATCACATCCCAAAGATCCTCAATTGGGTTGAGATCTGGTGACTGGGCGCCATTTTAGTACAGTGAACTTAGGAGCCTAAAGTGTGCCACGAAAACATCCCCCACACCATTACACCACCACCACTATCAGCTTGAATCAGTTGACCCATTCTCCTCTGACCTCTAGCATCAACAAGGCATTTTCGCCCACAGGGTTGCCCCATACTGGATGTTTTTCCCTTTTAACAGCATTTTTTGTAAACCCTAGAAATGGTTGTGCATGAAAATTCCAGTAACTGATCGGATTGTGAAATACTCAGACCGACCCATCTGGCACCAACAACCATGCCACGCTTAAAGTGTTAGTTCACCCAAAAATGAAAATTAAGTCATTAATTACTCACCCCCATGCTGTACCAACCCCGTAAGACCTTTGTTCGTCTTCGGAAAACAAATGAAGATATTTTTGATTAAATTTGAGAGGTGGATCACTGCTACATATGCTGCCTAAAGGATTGAAACTTGACGGCCCAGAAAGTCATTGAAGAAAATGTTTAAATATTCCATGTGACTACAGTGGCTCAACTATAAGTTCATCAAACGACGAGAATACTTTTTGCGCGAAAAAAACAAAAATAACGACCTTATTCGACTATTACTTTTCTTCCTTGTAGGCCTGAGGCAAGAGTTCAAGAGATTTCCACGACGCATGCGCGAGAAATGCAATCTAACTCTACTCCTCCTTGTTCAGTTCTCGTACTGTAAATGTGTCGTGGAAATCTCTTGAATGAATATTCTGCTAAACTTCTCTTTGCGTTATAAAAACATCATACAGGTTTTGAATGACGTGAGGGTGAGTAAATGATGACAGATTTTATTTAATCAGATCTCTTTCATCAAACAAACCACTTATACATTTTTTTTTTATATTTGATCTGAGAAAAGTTTTATATTTACAGTATGATAAAGCTATAAAGACTATAAACATCTCTGAACAAAGCACGTAACGCTATCTGTTCACTATAATGCCAGGCTAATGCTTTTGATTAAAGTGGATAAAAGTCAATTCTTTGTCATGCCCTCTCATTAGAAAAATAGTGACATATAAAAACATCCTTTCAACAAAAACACAGCTTCTGTTTGTGATGGGGCATGGTTTGTTGAATTTCAGCATCCCAACAAAAGGCCACGTCTGTGTGTGGAGCAGCTCTACTCACAGCCACCTGGCTTCTCTCTCACTCTCTTTTGTATTTCAGGATTTATTCAACAAAACCCTGAAAACTGGAGCGCTGCAAAAAGCTAAACTGACTTTTCAGGTTTTAATGGGAGAGTAAACAGTGATACAAAGCATAAAACTAATTGATTGTTTAGCAACAAGGAGTCTGTGTTATCGCGTTTCCCTGGTAACATGAAATTATTGTCTGGTTGCTTAGATGAATTGAAGCAAAACAGCCTTTAATTCATACCAACTCTATTATATAGTTTTTTCAGGCAGGAGAGAAAAAAAATCAATTGAAAGGGACCCTTATAAGCAGCTACAGCAGACTTATGATCAATAATTATTGCAAACAGGGATGCAGTGTCTTGATTTGATTGCTTCGAGTTTGACGTTCAAACACACAGAATGCTCATATTTATAGAAAAAACGCTCAGATGATGAACGGCGTTGCCGATATCTCAATTTCAGGTTGCGGGGGCCATTTCACGTTAGTTACATGCAACATAAACTCCAAAACAAAATGGAGGTTTTGGGTGAATGATTGGTCAAGGTCAATTAATAAGACAAAAACAACCCGCTGTGACTCATCTCACTCCTGGGTCCACCGTCGCTGATGTCCGTGTAATGAACGTCATACAGTAGTTTCTCACAAATGTTCAATATATTGCCATTTCACCAAGCAAGGTCAACCAGTCGATGAGTGTTATTTTTATTCTCTGACAGTGAAAAATCCAGTCTGGGTGTCAATTGTTCATTCAATAGAGCTGCTTCCTTTTCTGTAAGCGAGCACACCAAAACATACCGCTCATTCTATTCATTGTGTTCCCTGTGGGTTGGTCTGTCAAATTGCACACAAAACCTCACTTTTGTGCTGGTTTTTAAACAGAACAAGCTGCGGGACAAAAAAAAAATGAAACATTGAGAAGTTTTGAAGGGTCTGGGAAGTGAGTACATTAGAGGAACCTATTCATTACTCTAGCCTGTGCCGGCTGACAGGCCCCTTCTACATTAATATCAATTATCCTCTGATAAATTGCGCAAAGCGGTCGGCACCGCCTCGGTTTTCGTATATTTTAACCGCGTTGTCAAACGTGCTAGTGTTGTATATTCCTAACCCATCCTCAGATTTGCAGTTTGAGCCGAGAGCTGCCATTTTCAACATTTTTTTTCAGCAACTGACACACAGTGTCATATTTCCTGGCTTTGCCCAAACCAGCTGTCAGCTATTGCGGGCTTAAACTCTTCACTTGTGTCTCAGGTTCTCTCGGGTCAAGACTAACAGCATACTAGTCGAGTATATGTATATGCACATTTCTCTCACTTGGTAAATTCAGGCATATTCCACATGCAGACGGTTGTTTGATTAGCTCCACCCAAACATTTTATGACCTTATAACTTTGTTTAAACAAAACGTTCTGTTCATCTCTTCTCCCCCCACCCACCCCCCTCTCTTTTTCTCTGTTATCCTCTCTCTGGGTAGTATTTAAAGACCAATATAGCAACAATCCTTATTGATCTAATCTGTTTACTGCATGCTATTTTCAACAGTTCCATCGAAAACTCCCTCCCTCTGCAAGCCCCACCGCCACCCACCGCTCTACCCCTGTTTGCCTGACCTACATGGCCGTCACATGGCATGGTTCCCTGGCCTGGCATTTTATGGAAAGTCAGCGGGTGAGATAAAGCCGCAAAGTTTTAAGTGTTATCCTCTCTATCCTCTCAAGAGGGCTGGTGTTGAAAGAGGCACCACTGTCACAACTCAGGCAAATTTTGGGCCGCCTATGACAGCTTTACTTTGACCTCCAGTAGAGTTTGACTGGATTTTCTTGGTTTCTGTTAAGGATTTTTGCCTTGTCATGTTAGGGATAGTTCACACCAAAATGAAAATTTTGTCATTATTTACTCATGTTGTTCCAAACCAGTTCGAGTTTATTTCATTTTTAATGAAGTGCTGATCACTTTTTTTTTTGATCAGTGGTGACTAACAACATTCTAGCGTATACTTATACTAGACATGACATTGCTATTTATGCATTCACTTTAATTTTACTGAAAGAGTGGCCCGATTTTTCTGAAAAGTTGCTTTTTGTCTTATCCGTGGATAATGAAGTATTGTAGGTTTAGAATGATGGTAACTTTTTTAATTTTTGGAGGTTAACTGTACCTTCAAAACTAGTGGTCGACCGATATATCGGCCGATTTTCCATAGTTTTTAAATATCGTCATCGGCCAATACGTTTTTCTGTTTGGTCAATGTTTTAGAAGCAGGACTCTTATTTTGACGGGTGCCACTGGGAATGCTTGAACGGCACTGGCTGATCACACAGCGCTCACATTATCCGTCTTTATTAGTTTAACGTTTATGGTTTCTGTTTGGCAGTCATATCTAATATGTTATTTGATAGAACTGTTAAACAAAGTAAACGGTATGCATTTTTTTTTATAAGTATCAGCAAACAATAGGGTATAATACCTTCTCATTTACCTTCAATATGCAAATGTGCACTTTTATCATTTAAGCAAATCTCTGTATATCTAATAAACATTTAATTTCACAAACCTTGCAGATTTAATCGAATCCAGCTGTGAGATCTTCTGAAGTGTGCATTTGTAGCCCGCATGAACATGTTAACGTTCGGTCCGTGTGAAGTGAAACCCTTGATTTTAAGATATGCTGTGCTATATTCAGTTGCACACTATGTCAAATGCATGCTTTTTCACTGTGTTCTGTATGTAAAATTAGTGCGACCTTGTCTTTACTTGAAAAAATGCGATTACCAGTGCACACAAACTTACCAGATTACTTAGTGCCAGTGTTTACCTCCTTTTTGTTCTTTTAAACAATTACTTTATTTATGAATCGTACTATAATAGGATTGCAGAATCAATTGGTATCTAAAGTATAAGCATGTTTATTTTAAAGATTTATTTATTAAATATTTATAAGTTATTTCATATTAATTAAAATAAATTTATAGGCTTTATATCTGCCATTGGCCACCCTGCTCTCTAAGATATCGGCATAGGCCATAAAAAAAAAAAAAAAACAATATCGGTCAACGACCACCATTCGAAACCCATTCAGTACTTCAGTGGACCACCATTGGATGATGTCAGTGCCCAGCCAGTGACTAAAGTCCAGGCTAAAGTAAAGTAGCCAGTGCCGAGGGCTTGCTTTCATGCAGTGACCGAGTCCCCTTCACACTGTCGTCTGCCTGTAAATTTTCTGCTGCCCTTGCTGTTCAGCCAATTACACCAAAAGTGCTTTAGTGATTTTCCCCCCCTCTTGTCGGCCTTTATATATTTATTTATTTTACCGACAAATGCAAAGCATCTCTGAAGGTTAAAAAAATGCTGAATTTCACTGTGTCTATAATATAAACTTTTTTCAGCTCCTTAGCTCACAGTAGGACTGATCAATAGATGTCAGCTGTGCTTGCTACTTTCACCAAGCATTTGTGTTACATAAATCAACTCCACCACGCTTTTATTTTCACATTTTGATTTATCCAACTTGTTGGGTTTCTTTTAAGCAGCAAATAAGTAATTCTATTACAAGATAACCTATGCCGTACAATGAAATAAAACTGTTGAATAAAACACTAACATGCTGACAAGGTATACGAAAGAAGATGAATACGTTTAGCAGAACATTTGTGCCTGTTCACACAGCTTCTTTCCAATATTGGATTGATTGTTTTTGGTTGACTTAAAAGATGTTAACATTGTATAAAGTGGGGGAAAGCGTCACTGTAGTATAGTCCGCCTATACTATATGTAGTATAGTGGTGGAGTGACAGGCTTCCTGCCTTACACCTGTGCTGAGCTCAGGTCTGTCTGTCCGGCTGATGATGATCAGTTTTTCTTTCTCAGTCACACAGTTGCTCATAAGGGGCCTCTCATCTGAGGGAGGGTAGTGTTGAACTTGTTCTACATGTGAACTGCCATGTTGGCACTGTTCCTTAAATAAAGTTTTAAAGGCTAATTTCCTCCTGAACACTTCTGTTTGTTCTTTCGAGTGCTTCAATGCAGTCGATACTGCCTTTTTAGTGGACTGCACTTTAACCTCTTCTGTTTGGAGCACAAATAGATTGCCACATTGTATACATTATAGCAAAACATAACATTGACTACGTTCATTTCCCGTACAGCGTTTGCATAAATATACTTTGATAAAGTTTTTATTTGTAATTGCTAATATCTATCTATCTAGCTACCTAGCTATCTGTCTTTCCGTCCGTCCGTCCAGATATATTTATGCCTACGTGCTAAGTTCATAAATGCAAAATATATATTTTCGTAGCTACAAATTATTATAAAATATCTGCATATAGATTTTAAAATCTAGTTGCATAAATATATATTTTTTAATAGTTTTTTTTTTTTAAATTGAAATTTTATTTTTTCTGCCTCTTTCGTTTGAAGGATCCATTTGGAATTTTTTTTTTAACAATATTTTGATCAGAATTTTTTTCTTTTCATATGAATTCCTAATATGTTCCTCTTCTTTTGACAATTTTTTTTTGTTTTGTAGTCTTTCTTCAAAATTTTAGGTCTGGCTCTGAAATGACTTTCTTTTTTCTCACTAAAGTATGTGGAGGAAAAGAAAGAGCTTCATTTGGAAAGGTAAACAAGAAAATTACCCAGTGGGTTTGTCGTTGGTGTCCTTAAAGATTTATGCTACATTTTAAATTAAAATTTTTCCGTGTCTCCATATTAGAAAATGAAAGAGCTGTAAAGTTAGGTCAGTGTTGAATTTTTAATAATACAGAGGAAGTAGCCAGGCAAACAACGGAGGAAGAATAGAGAATAAACAGCAAGAAAAGTGCAGCGTAGAAAAAAAAACGCTAGCTGCTTTGCTAACTAGCTGAGGGCGGCGCTCGGGGTATTAGCACAGGTTGCAGTTAGTCGTTCCGGGACTTACTCTGGTCTGGACTGGGTGCTGAGAGCTCCACACCATCTGCATTTCGCTGTTAACGCGCCTTCACATCCGTGGGAGGATTAGTGGAAAATCCCCAGGTTTTTTCAACCAGTTGACAAATATCAGATTTGTCTCTAAAAATTAGCTCCATCCATATCTCCCACCATATGACACACAAAAAAGATTAGCTTTAATACCCAGGCAGCTTGAGTGTGGAAAAAAAGCAGATTAAAGTTTCAGTTTAGTAATATTTACCGAGCCTCTTCCATATCGCACCCCAGCCCGGCATCGGGCAGAGTCTTCCAGAAGCCGCACTCCCCCACACCCTCTCTCTCTCTCAGACGGCAAGATGTTTGTCTAGCAACAATTAATGCCAATATTTATCTAATTCATCATCGCCCAATCCAGTGCCTGAAGGTTGTCTTTTTAGGATATGGCTTTTAAACAAACACAGGGAGCAGTTAAAGAGCGTTAAGTGAATAAAGGCAGCAGGTGTCCTTTCAGACAGAGCTTTGTAGTCTTCCCAGGCTGCTGTGCTGTTGTTTTAGCCGCCCATTGGTCTGGAGTAGGGGGTGGCTGGGAAACGGGCCTAGTAGGCGACCCGAGACCCCTCTACTGTCCCATTGTGAGCACTTTTGTGGAAAGGTAGCAGCAGCATTTGATGTCACTTTAAAGGAGTAAGCCCTTCGCATTACGGCACGGCGTGCTGAAACCCAGTCATCCGTAAGTTCAACACAAATTTGCTGTTCATAAATTCGTGTTATGATATACCGAGCTTTCGATGGGTAAACATAATTTAAACGGGCGCATTTCGCTTCACCTAGAAAAACAGCCTTTATCACATATTCCAGTAAAAAGAATTATCGCAGGGAAACAAATTGATGCCCAATGAGGCAAGTTGCAGGGATATTGGTTGCGCACGCACGACTGAACCCCCCACAGCTGTCATCGTTAGCAGGTACGGAGGATTCGAGCGGATTCCGCAAGCAGTTGCTCAGTCAATATGTTTCTCTTTGCCATTTAATTATCATTCTCGTGATCATGGCGTCTAGGGGGGGAGAACAGGGCTCGGATCCACCTGCACACAGGATACTGGCTCGCTGCTTTCTTCCTGGACCACCTCCATACCCAGAGGTTGACTCCTCAATACAGGAGCCCATAAATGAAATTAAGGTGTCAATTAGTCAATTACGGCGTAATAACTCGGAGGGCAGACGTTTAGAAGCAGAGCGTACCTCAGCTAAGTTCATTTCCTCTGGTCCAGGAGTCCTTCGTCCTGGCCACACGTCACTCTTCCACCCAGAGCCGCTGAATAAGGCCTCTGCTCGGTTAATTCTATTTTCCGTCCGGGTAGTATCTTTTTTGGATCGACAATTTCCTCTGATTGGTTTTATTTTGAGTCGCGTTTATTTATTTATATGTACGTTCCTGCCCCCTCCCCCCCCTTCCAACCTTTCAATGCAGGGATGTACTTTTTTCTTCCCCAATTTGGCTTTAGAGACTTTTATAATTTAGTAATTAAAATCTTTGATAGGCTTTTGAAATTGCATCTAATTGAATTTAATGGGGAGATGAATTTCAATTTTATTTGATTACCGGGACCCCTGGCATAGGTATTTATGGAAAAAAACTCTTCAAAAATATGCTGTGTGGGCTAAGATGGCATAATAAAATTAGAGGTAATCAGATTTCTCTGTCGTGAATTTCGCTCTAATTTCACTATAATTTTCCATTAGATAGCTAGTTTACAAATATTTGCTCATCTGCGATGGGAGAAGCTATCTGTCTAAAATGATTATGGTCAGGGCCTTCTGAAATGTGGCCCTTTCTCTCATTCCCTTTTAAAACCAGATTGCGAGAGACCGAAATTAGGAAGATTACATTATGACTGTCTGCATCCGGGAGAGATACTGAAATGTAATGATGGCAGGCAGGGGATGAAAGCTGCGTCAAGACAAATGTTTGGACTTTTAAGTAATGTTTTTTAAGTGAACTGGACATTTCAGCCTAGCAGCAGATAGATACACGCACCTTTTTTCACTCCTTAGATCACGGGGAACCGTTTTCATTTGTTTGCGAAGCGACGATGGGCTAATTTAATAAAGATATTTTCATTATACGTAAAGATCACCGCCACAAGTCGGCCAATTAGTTTATGATAAGTAACTTCTTCTGACCGCTCCTTTTGGAGATACGCTCACATTTTGGTATGCGATACGTTCACCCCCAGAAAAATAAATATATAATGCTATCCTAATAGACGTGAGGGGGAATAATATCCAACATCACAGGCTTCGCTAGAACAATACAAGGGCAAACGCTTTCTCTGGCCTTCTTTTCTAGACTCCAGATTTGTCATATTCAATTTCCTGTCAATTTCACAATTGTGTGAAAAAAGCTCTATTTTAAAACCTCAGTGGGAACGCTTCTTTTTCAGCCCGGAGATATGATGGTGATGCTCCCTTTTCTGTCCTTTTTTTTTTATTTTGGTTTCCGCCCTCCACCTCCCAGTCGTCCACTCGGTCTGCGCCGTCCCACTGGCTGAGACAGCGAGAGGGTTCAAACACAATCTAACTCCCAGCAAAGGTCAGTTTTCTCACTCCGCATGCCCCCGAGCCCTAGGCACAAAAGCCCCTCGATTCACATCTTTCAACTGGGCGCTGCCTTTTGTCCCGGCAGAGCGAGGTGCTTGGAGCGGGCGGCCATCAGACCAGCCCCTCCTGGAGTGCGCGGTCAGGGGCAGCTAAACGTCTGGCCTCTGCATCCCTTTGACGGATGCAGCCCTGCCATGTCACAGCCCCCCCTCCCCGCTCACCCCCATGCCCTGAGCATACCATCATAATGGGCCACATCAAACGCCATTCAGCTCCTCTCCGAGAAACAGAAATGGCAGCGAAAAGAAAAATGATCTGCGACCACTGGCCGTTCCCCGCACCGGTGCGCTCGATCACTGCGCGTCTTGTTGCGGTGTCAGTCAGCGCTTTGAGTGCGCGCGACACAAGTGGTATTCTGTTGTTTTGTTGCAAAACTTTTGTGAAAGTTGGCAGAGGCCGATAGGTGTGGCACGTCTGGTGATATTTTGCATGTTTAGGGTTTTCTCTGAAATGTCTTGAGGATGTTTGATGACTGACTGGCTCTTCCCTTCTGGATTAATGAGTTTAAGGTGGGAACATTTTGACATTGTTGCTTTATGACTCACCCGTGTAATCACTAAATCAACCAAAACCTGTTTTATGCTCACAAATGAGATGTAGCAGTTAGCAAACAGGAACTTGTGATTGACTAATTTCTCACAGTTATGAGACGGTACTCGGAATATGCATTTCCCCTTTTCGTTGGCCTTTATTTTCAGTGAAATTAGGCTCATTTTGTTTTGGCCTAAACTTGGTCCTTCCGGCCTGGTGTTTACTCATATCATTAGCTGTTCGAGTTGCAAATGGAAATATTTCCAAAGTCGACTGTGTTTGGAAAGAAAATATGCTGAAAAAAAATGCCGTCCGGGTGCGCTTTTGCATGCCACAGCGGAAGAAACTGCCAGGCAAATAAGGGCTTTGTCTTATAAAGTATTCATTGTCACCTGGTAACGGCTGCCGTTTATCATTTCACCTGAAATTACAATGAAAACTGATACCTTATCTGGGGGACAAGCACATAGAGAGCAGGCAAAGATGAATGAAGAAGAGAAGGAGGGAAAAAGGAGGGGAGGAAAGGGGAACGGGGGATGGGACATGTAGTTTTTTTTTTTCCCCCCTTCCTCATAATACACAACCAACTGTTCCGAGGATAAGGTTACTTCAACATGTGAGCACTGTTCAATACTGATGTCTATGTAAATGCTATTCAATAAATGTAACCACCCTGGTATGCTTTTCTTTCTCTTTTTTTTTTTTTTTTGGTAATATTCCTCAAACGTCCTGTTTTTGGGAAAACAAACTCTCATAAAATTGAACTTCGATATTCAAATGTACAGGGTCTTTCCCACAATGTGCGATTAACAACAACCCAACACTTTGTCGATTTTAAAACGGCCGTGCTGTTATCATCAGAATCATGCAAAAGTGTCCGACTGATGTATCTAATGAGCTTGATATTTTCTCTGAGCCTTTGAGTTTTCCCTCCCTCCTCATTTTCATGGAATCGTGGAAGGCTCCTCCCCGAGAGACTTGAAAGGCTAGAAGAGCCCAAAGATGGGAAGGCCAGCCCACTAAGGGGAGGAAAAAAGTGCGCTCAGGTTCCTCCACTGCTGTAATTTCCTATCTGCCTATTCAGACATCGGCAACTGCTTGGTGTGTGCGCGTGTGTACAGGAGCAGAACCGTAGACAGAGAGAGAGAGAGAGAGAGAGAGAGAGAGGCAGGAGGAGCAGGCGAGGAAGGGGCCGGCTCTGTATTCTCTCACCTACCCCCCGTCAAACCACAAGAGGGAGGGGCCAAGCCAACCTGCCAATCAACCTCACTCGTGGCAGCCGGCATTATCTCTGCTACAAACTATTGACAGATTACATGTCAAGGAGTTTAGTACATGATTGAGAGCAAAAAAGGCATTTATTGTCAACTTGTTTTAGTTTTGCTTTTCTCACAGACCAGCTTACATCTGATGATTTTCAAACAGAGTTCAGTAATATTATGAAAGTTACATGCTTGACAGGATTTAACTTCGACTACCCTGAATATGGTAAGTGACCCTCTTTTCTATAACCTCTGTGTGTGTGTGTGTGTCTCCATAGGTGAGTGTTTTCATGTAAAACATGCCTTGAACAGGGAAGTTGATCTTGTTTTAAATGCCGAGGATCGTCGCTGTGAGTTTACTGTACCTTTATTTATAACTGTGTGACAAGCCCCGAGAAGATGGCAGTGTTTAATACGATCACTCCGTCCTGAGTCCTGTGTTTTCTTTTCTCACTTTACACATGCCTCTCATGAGGGGAAGAATTTAAGTAGACTATACTTTCATTTTAAACCTGGAAGTGGTCAAGTTTATTAGCTCTGTTATTTAGACACAGCATATCACTTTTACCTTCAGCGATGTTTGAAACTCGTATATCTGTGTTTATTAAAGCAGTCCTGTTTGTCTGAGTACAGGGGATTTTTTTTTTTTTTTGTTGACGCCGATATTACTTTATGGACGCACCGATGTGGCACAAACATACATAGGCATGTAAAAATATCAGTGAAGTGACTGGCATGGCCTAGGGGGTTGTTGCCAAGGGGACTGAATAAACAAAATGCTGTAGTAACGTTGTTTTGACACTTGTAAGGGCTCATGAGATCCCTCTCCTTTTTCTTCATTCCTCCGTTTATGGATATTATTATGGAATTGAGATCAGTCATACTGTCCCATCCTGTTTCCTAATTTCTCTCCAAATAATCTGGAGATATTTTAGATATTATTATAAAATCAGAAATTCCATGTTGCCTAATATATAAAATATTGTTGTTCTAGCATAGTTAGTTTGTGTTGTGTGGTTTGAGTTTGTTGAATTTCTATTTCAGTTGAGTCTTAAATAGAGTTCCTGGAAATTCATTTTATTTGTTTTCGTTTATATATATAGTTTTAATTTAGGCCAGAATTATAGTTTATTCACACACTTGTTTGTTTGGCTTTTGATGTGTTTTACTTCATGCTGTTTAGGTGAAGTTTTAGACGTCACTTTGACACCTATTTGATTGTATATTGGATCTGCCATGTTTATTTTCAAAATCGATATTTTATCATTTAATAAAAAAAGATTTATTAATAAAAATACTTTTTTACTCATAAATCTAATAATCTTCTTTTTTTTTTTTAGTTTTGAATGTTGTTGGATGTTTAACTAGCCAATAACCGCAATCTATTTGTTTTTGTTTTGTTTTTTAGCTTAGGAAATACACACACACACACGTCAGTGAATTTTTAAAAAAGTAGGTTTTTCATAGCTGAAAAATTAAATCGATAATTTTAGCTTTTTGATGTGATATCTTCATGTCTTGTCACCCTCAGGCAAGTTTTTTTTTTGACACTAATGAACACAGTTCTAAAAGATAAAGGAAATTAATTGAAAATAAATGTAATTGTGGCTTCTTTTAAAGAACTTTCAAAAGTGATATTTATCAGAAACTTTTCCCTTTTTCAGAAACAGAATCACAATTTTGCTTTCTGTTTTCTTCTTTTTCTAAATGAGACACACCCGGGATTTTAAAAATCGCTGTCATTTCGCTGTGTGCCCTCTCTTCAGATGACTGGAGTTATTTTATTACTCCGGTAGCTTTTTGTTTCTCCTGTGTGAGCGAAAGCAGTTTTAGCCTCTGTCCACTTTGAGCACCTTTACCACTCATCTGCAAAATAGGATCAAATGAGGAGGAAAAATCAACCCAAGGTCTGCAGCCCTCAATAACCTTTATCACAATTTAGCAACAACCGAATCAATTTGATGTCTTAAGCAATAAAAAAGGCTGTTGCTGTCCTAATTCTGCTGCTCTTCGGATGACAGTAAATTTACATTTTTTAATTAAACTAGCTGGAATTTTTATGAGGGGGCTGGGCTATGCTAATGGGAATGTTGTGTGCCGCAGATTAACAGAGTTTTGAAGTACATTTGGAAGGGGAGATATTAAAGGGGGGAGAGGATGCTAGGCATCACATTTAACCCCTTTTATGCTCATTTTTCCTGAGGGACCCCCCGGCAACACCCGAACGCTGAGAGAAAGGCTAGAGCGCTCTTTAGTGAAGGGGTGATCAGTGTTGCCATGTCAACTCATGCATAATCTTTAAATTCTAATCTATAATTGATGACACGCACAGATCGCATATTAGAAAGGTGAGCTCTTTTTAGAAGGACAGCTGAAATTTGTTTTGTATAACATAACTAATTTGAAACGTAATTTGTAGGCTGTCATTATTTGTATGTAAAGAATGACGTATATTAAATTGTACCCCCCCCCCAAAAAAAAAAAAAAAAATTTAAATATGGCATACAATTTAATTTATGTCATTATTTACATGTAGCTGTATTTATTTAAATTTTGTATTCATGTATCGTGCAGTTTACAGAAAATGCAGATTATATCAAGTTAATTACCAAAATTAAAATGAATACTACAGTTTGTTATATAAATATAATTTATAATAATCAGTACAATTCAGATTGATCTGCTGTAGTAAAAGTACTTGCATTCATTTGTTTCATTTCTTATTTGTTTGTCTTGGATGACAGAAAGAGTCTAGCTTGAGTTTGCCGATCAGTCGTCGGCCCCCCCACCGTCAAAAGGAACTTTGTCATCCTAATACCCCAACAGTCCCCCAGCTCACAGTCGGGCAAACGATAACGGAGTCCAATACAGGAACGGATCAATCTCCAGGCATGTGAACGTAATGCGGACGAGGTCTCTCTTCTCCTCTCCTCCTGTGCATTCATGCAGACACCAGACCCTAATTAAAACTTCCAAACCTTTCTGTCACTTATACACAGTAATGCTCTAATAGATACTGTAAATTGATCACAAATATCCAAAAATATGCTGTTTTTATTTGAATAATTATATACATTTATAAAAAATTATAATTAATAAAATAAATAGATTATAGTTATTTAAATCATAAAAAAAACACTAGATACAGTTTTCCATAATAATATAAGCAGCAAATATATCTCAGTATTACTTCTTTGTGAATGAGCTGGAAATATTATTTGAGTAATGATATAATTTCCCAGAATGTAATTTCCCTGGCTGTAAGCAAATCCAGTTATAAACATAGAGTTCAGGTGAGTCGTGGTGTCATTTTCAGTAAAACAAAAGTGAACTGTACAAAGAGAGGGGAGGGGGGGGGGGGGGGGGGGGGGCGAAAGGTATCGATGCCTCTCAGGTCTTGTGGTTTAAGTTTTGCATCTCGCAAAAAAAGCCTCTCACAGTGTTGCTGCAGTATCTCATACCATCTACCTCACCGTTTGCAACAAATGTGCCACACGATTGAGAATTTCATGATCCGTTGTGCAGACAAAACATTGGGCTTTTGCGTTTTGCCGCATCTGGTTACAAAAAGTTGTGGAAAGATCTTCCTCCTCCATGTGCATGCGGCCTCGCAGAAATGGCTTCACATTTATGATCTTCCACATGAAATTCTAATTTCATGCAGAGTGGGGGAGACAAATAATCTGCGGCAGCTGATACGGCATATAAGAGGGGAAAAGAAGAATATGAAGAAGCAATTAGCACAGTGTGGAAGACTTTAGTCTGTTTGTCTGAAAGCTTGAGCTCCAATGGCCTCGAATGAAATTTGCATGCTCCGCTTATCGGCGCTCCCTTATTATGCCGTCTGAAAGGAAGATTAAGCCGGTACAAAATGTGGCGACTAATCCTTTTAAATGTGGCAGGGGTCTTTAAGGTGCGAACAACCCTGTAGGCAGGTTTAAGGCAGGGTTGTTGTACCGCGAGCCGCCCTGTGACGGCTGAGCGAACGTTACTGGCTTCGTCTTGCAGGAGCGGAGAACATCGTCGCAGTGAAGGGGCCGATCGGCCTGAGCTGATGGATGGCTTGTCTGTGTAGCACCTTATCTCAGACCCAAACAGAGAGGTCACATGGGGTGGGGCCGACGATAAGATTAGAGCGTTTTCTGGTGGTCCTGTGTGAAATCTCGTAACATTCATCTCTTGAAGTTTATCGTGCGAAATTAGCAAGCCCCCCCTCGTCGTTCACTTATTTGCTGTTGGGTTCCCCCCCAGTGAAAGACAATACTGCTATTTTTTTATTTTTTTTTATTGTCTGAATGATAAGCGAGGGAAATGAACGTCTTCGCTGTTGCCTTTTTTTCCTCAGAGATTGTTTGCATTGGAGAGCCACTGAGCTGATATCCTGTCCTCTCTGGTAATTGACTGCAAACAGGGGTGCTTGCGTTCGAAGCCTCCCCTGCCGTGAATCCTCTGGTTGTGTGTGCTTTTGCCTGTGACATTCTATTCACTTGGGTCAGTAGCAGGCAGCAGCAGCAATAATTACAGTCTGTACATGATAAATCTGAAGCCCAGCTGTTGCGCTCTGTCACAGCCTACACACTTAAACCGAGCGGAGAGAGAGAACAAGAGAGAGCAAAAGGGGGCTCAGGAGTTTGCTGTTTGACTGAATTCTTTTTTTTTTTAACTCCGTAACTTGATAGGATTACATGGTTCTTGGACCAACACCTGTTAAGAGGCTGTTAACAGAGCAGTTGGCGGTCTCATGGCTAGAGCTTAGAGCTTTTTCAGACTCTTCTGTGTCCTCTTTTGGGGGTTTCTGTCTTTACTAGAGGGGTTTCGGGACTCAAGGCTGTTCTGCTCCGGCCCCAGACTTTTGTTAAGACCAAAGGGAGGGTGTTAAGGTGTCTTTTTAGGTCATACCCTTATGCTATGTGAGAAAGCGGCTTCCTGCTTTTCCACACTGGATAACAGGTGTGGATTTGGCATCCTTAAATGACTTCAACTTGCATTCTAGTTAGACGTAGAGCTAATGAAAATCTTTGCTTTCATTTTTACTTTATTTATTATTTGTTTTGTTTTTATGCAAAATTATTCAATTAAATTTATTTATATACAGTGGCCCCACGATGTATTTGGAAATTTTATACACAGTTCAACTTGTCTGAATGTCTTAAAAAAAAAAAATAATACAATTTTTATATATATTAGCATACGCATTTTTTCAAGCAAAATGTTAATAAAGTTTCAAATGATGAAACAATAATGTAATAATAAGACAAAGTTTTTGGACAATTTTTATGTCCATAATTAAAGGGATGATCTACACCACTCTGCTTGGAAACCTTGAGGGGAAAACTTTAAAAGTAGTTGTGAGAAATGCTCTAGTATTCTTTGTTTGCAGATTCCACTTGGTTTGTTTTTCAATGTATTTCACATTCACAAATTTTAAGTGTCAAAAGGGCCCAAACTGTTTTTGCAGCCACTGTATATTTTTGGACCAACCAACTTACGAAATGAGTCAAACGCTGTACAAGCTATGTGGCAAACAAGTCACCTGATACCAGGCTTGTGTGCTATCATTTATGCAATTTTATGTCCTATGAATCTATTCATACACACAATGAATGAAATGACATATTGGGTTGTTGAAGACAGCCTTCATTAAATAGTGTTCCAGCATGATTTAGATATTTTCCAGCACTGCGCAGACTATGACAAATGCCATGTTACAGCTTGCACAACCAGCAGAAATAGAATGAAAATACCTGTTCAAGTCTGCCCAGAGTTTTCTGAAACTTTTTTTTCTCCTTTATACCATACATTATGCAATCTGTGGTGTAGATCCCTGGTATGTGTGGATTGTCTGAAAGCATAAGGCAAGGTAGGGGAGAGATAGAAAATGCTAATGGCTTGTTTATTTTGCATGTACTCTGCTATCCTTGCATACCATATTTGGATTTTGTTAGTCTTACTTACTGCGCTCAGACCCTTTCAGAGGGGTTCCAACACCTGTCCTGCCTATTGTGCCGGAATTTTCTATATTTGGCTTATAGTTAGACTCATTGGTTGGTACAAAGGGGCAACATTTGTCAAAGTCGAGAGAGAGAGAGAGAGAGAGAGATCATCATTCTGCAGTGATATGGGAGACTTGGGTCATGAATAATTCCCAAAAATGTATTTTAGAATTATATATATTATATAAAAGCATATATTTTTTATCTATAGTTTTACAACATAACTATATTTCTGCAACCAACAGTAATCTTATCTCAAAGAGGAGGGAAGAAATTTTAATAATGGTAATTCAGATGGCTTTGATTGTCTTGATAAGTAATCAGAGTATCATGATAAATAAGGGAACATTATGACTTTAAAGCAGCAGAACACTGATTGTTCTGAAAGGGTCGTGTCCATTGGACGCCCATCTGAGCTTCTCTACAGAGTGAAATAACCCGCCCCGGCCCTTAATTGTTTGGAAATATTGGAGGCCCCTTTTCACCTGCGTGTGCGCTCCCCTCTCCCCTGATTCATTTCAGAGACCGTCCTCGGCTGCTGGAAAATGGCGTTAATTTTTTTATTACCTGTTTGACTCTCCAGCCTTATTACTATAGCCCCTTAATGTTCTCCGTAACCGTGGAAACCAGATGAATAAACGTCCGCAAAAGAAAATGAGATGATTAAACAGGTCATCCTTGCAAAACAAATTCGCTTGGTCGAGCGCAATTTGTGTACCAAGCGCCTGTCTTAACAGTTTGCTAACAAGGGGATTGTTTGCAAGGGTAACGGGAAGAGAGAAAAAAAAACTATGGAATAATGATAAACTAGCTCTGAACATGAAATAATCTGTTTAGAAAAAAAAAAAGATAAAATATTATAGTTGGGGAAAAATAGAGCAACTTAATTGTAATAGATTAGCTTAAAAGCATGTGTGTGTGTGAATCTCTGAGTCTTTGACATCTTTTTGCCCATAGAAGGAATTTGCCAATGTGTTTAATGTTCACAAACATGTACATTTGGCTTAAGCGCACACATTACAAATCCTGCAGTATTTGAATGGTTATCTCCTATTTGAGGTACAGACTATACATGCCGGGAGGTATGTGGATAGTATGTGAAGACAGCGAGCAAGATTCATGTCCTAACGGACCGTCTCGTACGGAACACCTCCTGGCTCCGTCTTCGGACCCTTTAAGTTTGAGTGTTTTCTCCTCCGCCCTTCCTCTCTTCCTTTTCTCCCACAGTGGACTTGTTTTGACCCCTTTTATGCATATTTAACATGCAATATTTTATCTCACTATGATGGTTTGGTTACTCTCATCCCTGTAAATAAGAGACTCGCCTTTGCCGATTTAGATATAAAGATAGGGCAGAATACCAGGCCTGAATTAAAGCTGTGTCTGTGTTCGCATTGAGACCGCTAATGACAAACGGTGGCCATGCCGTGGTGATGTTGTTTATGGAAGTACGCCACTCAAGGGTGTTGGCTGTTTACACTGAAGCGCCACTTTCCCTCATTCTTAAAAAAAAAGCCCCCCTCCCGAGTCATGAGGGTGTGGGTTGGTCCTGGATTTGAGGTCTTTGGGGCGAACTTATGGCACATTTCGAGAGAGTGTTGCTGCCCCAGCAGTGGGGTGTGTGTGGCAGAAACTGAAAAGCACTCGTGCATTATTGATGTTTTAATTTGTGCAAATGCCCAAGTCTTTGTTAAGTGATTATAGCTGTAGAGATAAGAGACAGGTACTTTGGGCAGAAACAAGAGCTGGTGCCCACTTTGTTGGCCTAGTTTAGGTGCATTGATCTACAAGGTTCAGTAAAAAAAATGTCAACGTGTCAAAGATTACAAAAAAAAAAAAGAAGAAAAAAAACCTGTTGATCTTTTGTACCTTCTTTTTCTCACCTACACCTCTCCCATTTATGGTACAGTTTTATAGGTCTTTTACATCCCTTATCAAAAATTATTTGATGTAAATATAATAGAACTGACCTGAAAAGCCCCATAAGCAAATATCGTGTGTCACGCCAGCAGCTGACCTTGGGAAAGAATGCAAAGTTATAATACCTCTCGCTAGAACAACAAACCCATAAAATAATGCTACACAAAGTGAGCTGGTTTAGGTAAATACGAGTGGAGGACTTCGCTTTTTTCAAACCGTGATTAACAGGAACATGAGATCATAAAGTTTTCCATGACGTGTCTCATTGCTGTTGGAACTGGCAGACGGTTTGTGCTAGCTATATCAAATAGAGTGAATCAACAGGAAAAGTGAAATAGTTCAATTATGCTTTCATGCAAAGCACATGCACAAGTGCAAAGTCACTTTTTCAAATGAGAGTTATCACGTCGTCAATAATGCTGGAGGCTGTTCATGTTTGTTTTGTTTGTTTGTTTTTTTTTTGTTTTCAGAAAAGGTGTGTGCCTATTAAAGAACAGACTGTATACTGTTATTAAATATATTTAAATATTTCAATTATCCTTATAATGTCTTAGATATGTTCAGGCATTGCAGATATTGTAAGATTATATTTTCAGTGCTGTTCTGCACACACATTAAAATGGAAATTATTATACAATACAATAGATTGTTATATATATATATATATTATATACGTATATAGTCATCAGTTCAGATAATTGAATTTCAGATAATCAGATAAATGTAGGCCTTTGCGTGTGTGTTTTTTTTTTTTTTTTTTTAATGAACAATTGACATCAATTGAGGATGTCCCCCGCTATTTCCAAATAAAGGTTTTGTCAGTTTTATCTAACTTCTGTATTCACTGACATCATATCCAGCACATTTAAAGCCTGTTCCCCACATACAGCCTGTCATCCTGTAGAAATGAATCAATGTGCAGTTTGCTCTCGTCGGCCGCTGCATCAATGAGGTCGAGAGAAACAAGCGTATGGCTGAAAGCTCCTGCAGCTTTAACAGGGAGCCTGTCTTTCATCCTGATCCACACACTCTGACACTCTTATAGACGCAGCGCTGGTGGCTACTTTCACTTACCACGCTTGAAAGGCACTGGCCACGTCCCATTTGTGCTGAAATCTGCATTAAATCTGTCTCATGAGGCCACTGGCTTAGTGTGGGAATTGAAAAGATATGATGTCTCAGGTGGGGTGAGAGAAGGGAACATGTCAGTTCTGAAATTTTGGGTTTCGATCTGACGATTTGAAAACAGAACAAAATGTCCTTCAAACTAAATAGGTACTTGAACCGATAGGGCTAAAATGAGTGTGCAGTAATAGACTTTATGATATTTGAAAGCAGTATTTTGCAGAAGTAAAAGAAATCTCCCCTCCCTGGGGTGAAAGCCGAGCCCGCGTAGGAAAGTGAGCCTCTATTTTAACGTGTTTCGCTGTGACAGATGACATTTAGCCCATCTATTGGATCGCATGTCTCACATTATCTCTTATTTCACTAAACCCAGGCTTAATTAATAATTGATGCAAATGATATAATACCACTAATAGAGAAGAGACACATTAAGAATCAAGAATTAATTTCCTGTAAAATAATAATAAATTTGCAGAAAAGATTTAAAAAAAAAAAAAAATTAAATGTAGAATATTTAGCAGTTTCATGCAAGTTTTGGCCACATGTTCGTGCTTGGTGGAAACTTGATTCACTTCTGGTAAGCAGGCACTGTATATTTTCAGCCTGAAATGTATACTGTATGTGGTGTGCATGTTGAGGCAGTAAAGGTTTTATTTGGTTCCTGTGCACCTAGAATATTCTGCTCTTTCTCAGCGGCTCACAATGTGCTGTAATTAACATTTCAGCAGACTTCTATCACTTTGCCTGTATTTTGTAATCAGCAAAGGTTTTCTGAGGTGAAAATACTGACATATCCCAATAATTAGAGACTGAAGTACACTTTTTATGATGTGCATATTTCCCAACCAGGAACTGCATGGGCGAGAAAAGGGCTGAAGCGAGAGAAAAGGTTGAAGAAAAGAAAACAACTCGCATGTTTTGGCAAGTTGTTTTACATATCAACATTTTTTTTTTTTCTCCTCCCTCAATGCGCTTCGAAATTAGTTCTCTGTCAGTGGTGAGCTGCCTTACAGAAGATGCATTAAAAGTGCCATAACCCGGCCAGGCTAAAATCAATTGGAATGGATAGTTAAGCTGGCGCTAAAAATCAATGAGCAATTCATGTCCTTGATCATACTGTGTCATTTCTCTCAATGTTAGTGCTCAAAGCTTAGCGATGCACAACCAGCCCTCCCCTTGCACGTCACAATGCATATGCATCCATATTTCTTTATTTGTGTTCTAAATTTGTGCATGTTTCCGTCGCAATACCTGATTTTGCAAGCCATGTGCACGGTTTGTGCTGGCCCCTGCCATGCGTAGGAAGAATATCCCGAGTAAGAGAAACCTTATCTGGACAATCTGGGCTGAACTGGAAGAGTTGCTATCTCAATCAAACACTTAAAAATAGCTGAGGGTCAAATTTCAATGATCATAGTCTTCTTGGCCTCTCAAAATGTTGCAATCAATTTGCATGGAATACCAAGCAATGGGAAGGCTACCCATCCGCAGGTCCCGTAATGGAGGGCTGGGGGCAGGGACAGATTAGGAAGATGAAAAGTCAGTGTTTCAAAATAGTCATTTTGTCCTTATTAATGCCATTAGTGTAACAGTCAGCATGCATCAAATCAAAGGAGGAGAGGAGTAGCTCAGTCCCTTGTCTCGGCACTGTGACGGGACTGTGTCGAGAGCGATTTGAGCGTTTTGTGTTGACGGGTGATGGCCTATTCTTTGTAGCCTTTTCTAAACAATGCCGTACTATATCTGTAGTTTTTGGTCCTGTAAAGCTTGCAACACCAAAGTCAAGAGTTTGATTCGCAGGGAAGGCAAGAACTGATGTATAAAAGGTTTAAAATGTAGTCACTTTGGATAAAATGTCGAATTGTTTAGATATCACTAAATAACTTATTTTTGACCCGAACCTGCAAGGGGGAAAGCCCAGCAGTCTCTTAAAAATCTAGATTTGTTGTAGAAACAATTTTCACACGGCAATGTCTAGTAAATTTCACAAATGGCCTAATTACAAAGAAACTGCAAGTAGTGAATTGAATTCATTTTTAAGTAGCAAGACTGAAGTAGTATATTCTTGTACTATATACACCATAATCATATTCTAAAATCAAGCAATTCATCGTTTTTTAGATTTTGGATTGACTGAATGTGAAAATCTGGGATTACGGCACAAAATGATATCATTCACATCATCAGTCGTGTAATTATCATGCGAGAACGAGTGCAAAATGAAGGGACGCGAATGGACAGTCATCCACGACGGTTATGTGCCGCTGTTAATAACGCAGGCCTGTTATTGTGTTATTGAACACAGTTGTGATAAAAGATGACTACAAATGACATTTCTGGGTCCAAGACCCGATGGAATCGATGTCTGTTAACAGGCTTGTGTGAGAAATCTTAAAGCCACCTCCTCCCGTTCAGCATTTGGCATGTGACTACAGATATTTCCCCCCACTTTTCTGTTGGTATAATTTGTTACGTGTTTGTGTAGCCTTTCAGGGAGCAGTTGTTTGGCACAACAGGTGTGGCTCTTGTGCCTTTTTTTTCTGACTAATGTTGCAAAGGGCACTCAGTCATAGGGTGAATGCCTCAGATTTAAAGCAAGGGCCTTCAAACCAGTTGTCTTCTGCGATAGAAAAAGCTGGTGAGTCCACATGGGCAGTTGGCTCCTAGAGGTGAGATGTACTGGAGCAGCTGGGTCTTTTTTTGAAGGGGAGGATATTTTTTCCCCTTGTTTCCAATAAAGCATAAATGAATGTTTGTAGCAGCCAACTGAGGCCGTGGAGTGCGCATGCCAGAGCCGGAGTGGTGTAGTTGTGTCTTCTAGGGGCCACATATATTGTCAGGCTCTCAGAAAAACAAATGACTGATGAGTAATATTTCTTATTGTTAGTGGTATCTTTTCAGACATTCCTTCTGTGGAACACAAAAGAAGATATTTTTTTGGAAAAAGGTGTTTGCTCATACTACAAAGGTCAATGGGGTCCAAAACAACAATGGTCCCCATTGACTTTCATTATGTTAACAGAAAAATACTGAGAAATTTTTCAGAAATATTATGTCTTCAAAGAAGAATGCAAGTCATACAGGTTTAGAAGAACGACATTAATGACATTTTTGGGTGAACTGTCCCTTTAAATATGTTAACAGCCATTTTACCCCTGTAATGTGATGCATTTCGAACGAAACAAGACAGTCTATAAGGGAAAAAAAGTAGATTTTGACCATTAAGAAGTGATTAGGTGAAAAATATATACTTGGCCTTAGTGATGTCATCAGTTACAATAACTGGATTAAGAAAGTACATTGTATTTTCATGTCGCATTTATATTTTTTAAGTTTTTGTCTCTTTCAGTGTAACTCCAACAGGTTAAGTACGAATTCCTGTATTTCTTTTCAGAAAACACCTCTTAGTAGCTTCATGTTTGCTTCACCGCTGTCCCTCTTTTGCTCTCTCTCTCTCTTTCTCTCACTCACTCACTCCCTCTCTCTCTCTCTCTCAATCCATCTGCATCATGTCGATCTGTCAGGCTGCCAGTGTCTGTTCCAATTAGATTCCACTTAATACACGTAACCTCGATTAACACGCAATCAAGCTCAGATAAATCACATCCTTTAAGTCTCCCCCTCCGCCTCAGTACGGTTGCTGTGCATCACCCTATTTTCTCTGTGAGCACATACACTGTTTCAGTTTCTATAAAGCCAAATTTGATACTAGCGTCTTGGAAAGCTTTTTTTTCGAGTTTGCTCTGTGAAGATATACGTCTAAGTTGGCATCGGACATTTATCTTTCAGGGAAATGCATTTTCTGTTTCGTTTCAGATTCAAAAAGCTGATTGACGTGGGATGCATACCAAAAGAAAATGTTTGGAGAATTACGTATGTGCGAGAGTTGATAATTCAAACCATTTATGAGCCAAAAAGAAAAAACAAACAAAAGAAATAAAAAACAAAACAACCCAAGGCAATAGAAACGCCTGTGCTGCACTCTAAAGTCTGGCTTTATGTCTCGCTTTATTAATCACGCTAAAAGTGCTAACATTGACATGTTTAACAGATTAGAGTTTTAATAACACGCCGGGTTAAAGTGCTGGCGCATCGGAGAAGATATCCTGTCTGACTTGAGCCTTGCGCCTCCCATCCCTCTGCCGATGATAAACAGGGGCCGGGTGGAGGCCTTCCCCCGTGGGGGACGAGCCGGTGGATTAGGACCTCACCTCCACATCACGTACTGCTGGAGAGCTGCTCATTATTAACTTACACTACAGGGAGCCGCTGCCCTCGACCCAGCAGACTCACAACTCAGGCCGTAGCCCCTGAATGTAGTGAGATTATCGACGTATACATATAAATACCTGACTGGTTTCGTGGAGGTGCCACACTAAAGTGGCGGTGAGTTTCTTTAGGTGTAGGTGGACAATGCCTGCTAGCCTGCGCTGCGTGAATAGAGCCGGGATTTAAAATAAATTAAGCTATGAGAAAGGCTCAGGTTGATCCTTTTCTTATCTCTACTGCTGAGTTGTCAGCTCCAAGCCTTTTATGGGACTTTGGTAAAGCCCATGTGCACAAGAATAGGGACAAGTGCCTTAGATTTACCATTCCTGCATTAGCATTCGGAAAAACAAGCTGTTTATAAAAGGCAAATACATTGAAGCCGTGTGCCATGGAAAAGGGAGTCCTGTCCCTTTAAAAAAAAAGTTTTCTCTCAAAGTCCAGATCGTCTTTTCCCCCCCCTCTCATCGCTCCCAGAGAGAAATAGGGAATAACGCTGATGAGTTTTAGCAGCTTCAGCCAGGCGATGGGCGAATATAATAAGTGTTTTCGCAGACGTCACCCGTGATTATCTCATCGAGGCGTTTTGGGTGAATGTGGTGGATTTAGAGGCTCCTCTATTGTGCTGACATCATCACTCTTTAACAAGCTCCATTAAATCACGGCTAAAATCATCCGAAACTCTCACGAACAATGAGTGTCTGGGAAATTTAAAGGGAAAGCCTCTGGTTTAAACTTGTTATTTTTTTCCTTGTGTGTTTGTTTTGTGTGACATAGCATGTCTTACATTGTAGAATGAGGGAATTGGGGCAAATTCCCTTTCTCATTAAATAATTGGATAAAGGGAAAACACAGTTTTTCTATGTATGTGCAGTCAGATGAACAATGAGAGGACAGTTCTTCAGTCCATTGTTTATGTTTCTGTCTTTATGCAGTTTTGTGCGCGTAATGAATGTGCCTTTGTGCTTTTATTTTGCAGCGTGTGGTGTCACTGCATGATTTGAATGTAATCATATTTTATAATCTTTCTTTGGAATAACAATTATCTCTCCACATGCCATGTTCCACAATCTTACAATAATATAATACAAATTAATAACTTTGGTATCTGTGTAGTTTTTCGGCTCCCTTTTTTTTTTTTGGAACAATGATGATTTTAAAAAAAATTAACATTTTAATTCACTAATTAAATGTATAATATTTAATATATAAATTCTATTTCTTTATTTATATCTTTTAAAATGTTAATATGTTATTTACATAAAGATGCATATTGCATGTAAACTCTGCATGGATATATAATACTCAGTGAAGCCAGTGACAGACAGGCAGGTTATTTAGCTCCGCTAAAGTGGACTGGTGGTCCATGATCAGGGCACTGCTCCCACTTGCTGTTCTGCTGGTACGAGTGACCCCAGTTAGAGGAGGAGCACAGTAGAGGTGCAGCGGAGCTGTTTAAATAGGCTCAGCGTGGGCAGCGTGGAGCGATGTGACAGAATTAGCTAAGCACAAGTGAGCATGGCTGGTAGAGAAGCACTGCTGGCGCTCTGAAGGATGCAGAACTGCTGCTCAACACCAGCCAGCCAACAGAGACCCAGTGCTCCCCCCCTCCTTAAGGGTTGTCCCTCATCACTGTATCCTTATATTAGAGGTGAAGAGTTAAAAAAAAGTTCCCATTTTACTTCTGTATTGTGGCATATTTATGAGCAAAACAGAATCTAAATGCTGCTTTTATCCATCTGGAATTGACTGGCCTATGCAAAGAGTTTTTTTCCAGGGTGGTGTTGGGAAAATAAATTGTGATAATTATGATTGAAAACTTAAAAAAAAAAATCATTTATATGCACAGATGAATCTGTACAGACACACACTGTTAAAATGAATATGCTTTATCTAATCAATAGAATTGTGACAACAGATTACAAGCAATATTATTAATTTAATTTAACAAATTAGAATTGAGTAATAATTAAACAAATTATTCCTTAAAAGTTAACCATTTAAACTGAGTAAAGTTTACACCAAAAAATTGAACAAAAATATCTCACTAACAGACAAACGTCAAAGATTAATTAAGAACTCTTTATTTTATGTTGCCAACATTGAAGACACCTGAGAGAACCTAATTTTAAAACAAACACTGATCACCATAATGGTGACTTCAATTTATATTTTTTTGTTGTTCTAAGTTTTACTCATTTTAAATGGTTAACTTTTAAGGAATTAATTTGATTAATTATTACTCAATTCTGATTTGTTAAATTTAATTAATAATATTGCTTGTGATCTGTCGCCACATTTTTTTTTTTGATTAGATAAAGCATATTCATTTTTACAGTGCATTTATTATTATGCAAATGTTATTTAAAAAATTGGGCAATATTGACTTGAGTAAATGTGAATTTGGAAATTGATCTTATTAAATTTACCCCAAAATTGAGAGATTTGGATAATTAACAGTTATATACAGTAAAACAGGATAGAGGGGTACAGGTCTGAGTTTTATGTTCCAGTCAGGATGGCCAAACAAGAGACAATTACAGCTCCACTGGCCCAATTCACGAACATTTTGAAATTAAAAACCCTGCAAATATGTATTTTCCAAACTCACATTCTCTCTGCATCATCACCAGCGAGAGGCGAGCAGCTGAAAGATAATATGTTTAGTGTACAGACAACAGGTCAAAGCTCGTCCCCAGTTAGTGAGTGTTTGCGGCTTTGTATGCGTGTGGTCAAGGAAAGTGGGGGCAAACAAAACAACGTGCCGTGTGAGAGTCAGCACTTTGTGTGTCTCTATGTGTGTTTGGATATCAGGGTTGAGTAGTGATGCTTTCCCCAAGCATCACCACTCGTCCAAAGCACCAGCGAGGGCCTGCTTTGATTTTGTCATTATTACAGGGCCCTAGTTATTTGAGCAGGGCTGGGGGTAGATTCCATAGCCAGCCCACTAACTGTGTCTGCATGTCCTTAATTCCTGTTGATGTGCAGGCCTTGGGCACTGAGTGTGATGGAGAGGACGCATCACCAGTGGAAATTATTGTTTGGCCTTTGAATTTCACGTCGAAACCACGGTAGTTGATGGCCGCCTGTGTGGCCCCTTCCGAAAAGGCCAAGAAGAGACCCAGGGTTGGTCCATCGCCATCTTAATCCGTCACCTGGCACCTATTCAAAAAATGGTGTCATAACTTCTCAGTTTCCTTACATTTAACTTTTAGCAATCATTTTTGCTAATTTCACGTTAGTTCATTCATTTATATTCTTCTTATTATTTGCAATGGGACTTTCTGCATCGATTGTATTATACAAGAGTTGTTTGTTTCGATATGAGGAAGATTTTTTTGTTCCTGTTTGAAGAGTATGTTTTGGTCAAAGATTTTTGCACATATTCAGTGATTGTCAGTAGGGAAGTTAGGGAACAAGAAGTGAAAACTTGAAAAATGACCGATTTACTGAACTTTTCTGTACTGGCTTGTTAGAGCATTTATATCATTTGATAGACACTACTGTTCGGTAAGATTTTTTGTTTTTGAAAGAAGTCTTGTATGACTCACCCTCTCACCAAAGCTGCATGTATTTTGTTCAAAATAAATATTATTAAAATTCAAGATATGTATTCATGACATGATGGCAAAGCTGATTTTTCAACATCATCACTTCAGTCTTCAGTCACATGATCCTTCAGAATCATTCTAATATGCTGTTTTGGTGCTCAAGAAACATTTCTTATTATCAATTTTCAAAAAAGCTTAAAATATTGTGTAAAACAGATGCGTGTTTTTTTTTTCAGGATTCTTTGTTAAATATAGTATTTAAACTTAACCGTACTGCAAATAACATAATGCATCTTACCACAGTGTATAAAAAAGTGTGAGAATCACCTGTAAAATGTTAAAAGATTTAATTTTTGCAAATTGTTTTTGCGTGTGTATTTTTAAGTAAAAAATATATAAAATATAAAAATATAAAATACATCTCAAGACCGCATCAATCTGTAGGAATCTTATTTAAATACCCTCTAAGAAAGGTCAGGTGAACCTGCAATCAATATCATTATACAGGACTTCCCATTAGTCGACTAGTTTTACAGGCAACCCACTGTCTGATCAGCTTCGAAAGTTAGTTTTGGACATCCCTACCTCTTTTCTCCTGTAACACTAAACATGTTTATGATGAGAGAGAGAGAGAGAGAGAGAGAGAGAGAGAGAGAGAGAGAGAGAGAGAGAGAGAGAGAGAGAGAGAGAGAGAGGGCAGGGGAGAGTGAGATAGAGTGAAGGGAAAGAAAAAAAAACAATCTCATCAGGCGAGAGGCCGTTTGCTTAGCAAGAGCTGACAGTCTTTGTGTATGTAAATGAAGAATTTAGACTAATGGAGTTGAACCATTTCTAATTTTGTGATGGCAAGAGGATTTTGATTGAAAGTAATTAAGCAAGCTAGCTGTAAAATTAATTAAAGCAAAAGGAGGGGGGATTTTTATTGGATTGGATAGCGATATAGCTGCTGTCAGGCAGGGGGACAAATGGGGGTGACCTGGATTCTCTGCCCTCCCTCCTCCCACTTGAGACTTTTATGTCACTTTAATCTCCTTAGAGCGGCTGGTGTGCATTTGTTCGAAATAATCAAGGAAATATGGTCAGAAATTGTCAGCTTTCAGATCTAATTTACCTGACAGCCTCGCGAGCACGTACGCGCGAATCTGACCGCGGTGGTGCGTATGCCTGCGCGTGAGGTTTCCCGTCTCCCTCTCGTCCCTCTCTTCAGCTTTGTGGAAAATGATTTTGACAGTTTTGAGACATCTTGACTCCTTGTTGAAAAAAAAAGTGACAAGGAACTTGGTCAGGTTGAGATGAACCCTTCAATGAGCCAACGCATCAGGGCTGAGACTAACTGTGTATTAGTACATGAAGTGTGCACTTAAGTTAGACATTTAATTTCACTTATTAAGTGTCCTAAACTATATAAAAACAATTATATGCATTTATTGTAATACGGTAAGATCAATTCATCTCATGAACCCAAGAAAGACCCGGGGGGTGCAGGTGAAAAGCAGGCGTAGGGTCCCAGTGAGGCTGGGGTCTCTAACGGGATTAAACCCCTCTGAAAACTGAAAACACTGCCTCATCCTTGTCCCCCAAGAGCCCCCTCCCGGCCCCGTTTATCAATTAATATAATAAAAGGTGGAACAAAGAGCTTCCCCCGTCTCCGTAATTAAACTTGTCCATCTCTGGAGGACCGTCACAGCGAGGACCCTCCATAAAAAGTGGCCAGGATCGTCAAATCCCAGCGTGAGTTGCAGAGATGGGAGCTGACGTGTGGCCTACACTTGTAGTGAAAGAGCGCTCCCTATGTATGCCATTACCTTTGAGTGGAGGGTGATATTAACCCCATCGGTTGCCCACTAAACCCCTCTATTATGACATCATGTTTTCGCCGGTACCTTCCGTCACAAGCTCTCAGCTCCTTATCTCTCCTGTCACCATATGTGCGAGGCTGTTAACAAACCTGTACTCAGAATGGAGAATATCAGGCGCTTTGGATAAGAGAGAGGGAGAGAGCGAGAGAGAGAGCCCGGGTAGACGCGCGCTTTCACAGCCAGCAGAGCTTTTGATAGAAATTAGTTTCACACAATATGCAAATTCCTGCAATTGAAAAAGGGGCTCTTTAAGTGACAGGTTGATATGTGATTAAACGACAATTAGAGCGCTGGAAATAAGCGACGTCGGCAGGTCAAGTGCTGAGCTGCTGAGCTGAAAGGTAGCAGACTATTGAGGTAACAGTCATGGGGGAGGCCAGGAACGGGACCCAAAACAAATTAGCTGCTAAAAGAAAAATGTTGGCACAGCTTGTCAATAAATGTGTAAGAGAGGGAAAAGCACAGAAATGTGAGCGTGATAGACTGTTCTGGCTGGTTGATAGATTTTGCTAGGTCATTGCTTGGGCTTTGTGAGTGTTTGCTTGGGATGGCTAGATGGTTGCTAGACATTCTGACTGGGATCTACTGGGTGGACCCTATAGGGGTGTTCCGTGTGGTTGCTTATTGTGGCAAGCCAAAAGAGCCCTTCCCCAAATCTCTAGAATAAATCTCTATAAAAGCTAGACTGTTTTAGGTATCATTCGTGTTGAAGCAAGTTATGCGTTGATGTTTAATACTCAAGCTTTGAGGCTTGTTCAAATATAAATGATTGAAAAGCGATGTTTGTCTTAATAGGCACCACTAACTAAAAGTAAAGTGAGGATGTTATTTTGTGTGCTCATATATGCAGATTTGTTTGTCCTTTTGACTGTATCCATGCAAGTAGACACCAACACAATCCTTCTGCTATTAATAGTGTACTTTTTTTCTCTCTCATCGATTTGGGCCTAATTGGCTACGTCCCCCACCCCTCCCCCCCATACTAGCCATTGCTCCCCTACGGTGGGACTTAAAACTATGTGATGGAAGGATTGCCTTTCTCTCCAAGAAGGACATGAAAGGCCCATGGCCTGTCCTGGCACCAGATGGCTGTGGCCTCTAATCCCCTTTGATGCTGCGGTGGGCAGTTGCTCCTGAACATCTCTTGCAAAGCCATGAAAACTTGAGCTACTTTTCCTCTAACTGACCCCAATTGTCAAGGAGCCGGCAGCTGTCAGACTTGGTTAGCTGTGCCTTAACTGAGACTGAAGGGCACAGGTTGCTCTCTCTCTCTTTCTCCCTCTCTCTGGCTTCCTGTTTTCTGTCTGTCGTTTTTTTGTGTATTCCAAGGGTACAGTATGACTACGGATGCGCATGGGCAGCACATTCACAGATCTTTTGCAGGTAGAAAGATCCCAGATGGTTCGTGTTGCACTAAGAGGCTTAAATTTCATCACGGCTCACCTTAATTATCAGAATTACAAGCAGCTCAGTTTGTATTTCCCCCCGAAATGTTAAACCTTTTTTTTTTGTTGTTGATGTAATGTTGATTTTAAATAAATTGCATTGTCCTAGAAAACTGTTATTTGGGTAGTATGCGTTTTATAACAAGCTTTAGCATCTAATGGAGTATTTAAGTTCGCCGAGCTGTCCATTTGACAAGATACAGAATGTCTTTTCTCTCAACCATTCAACCATAAATGAGCACATATACTTCAAGGCTTGACCATCAACACCACATTAGTTCATTGTGGCCTATCAAGAAATTACTCGGATAGATTGAAAGTGAGGTAAAAGGAGAGCCACCCCCCACACCCCCTCCAAACAGTTGTAGCACTAAAGAATAGACTTGTACTAAACAGCTTTGATTAAATTAAAATCACTCACACAAATGTTGGAGTGTGTTGGCACTGTTATCACCTCGGGTTCTTATTAATTCGGCACCGCAAATAGATTCAGGACTGAACTTTAGCAAAACCCTTGTCTTTTTCGTCGTCTCCCTTCCAGTCAGCTCTCTGATGTTAATTAGAGGAGGAAAAAGATACACTAAAAGCTCAGTTGTTGTATTTGGTTGAATTCTGGCAGCTTTTTCAAATTGCGCATGTTAACATGCCACCGGCGGCTCGCCATCTGGGTGCATTTACGAAAAATGCTTCCATGATGGGATTGTTTCAGGAACACTTGCCATAATCATTGGTCATATTAGCTTTCGCTGATGTTCACAGCAGATCTTGCGCATGGGGCGAATTTGCTAGCACCTGATCTTGAATAGATAGGCTTGATGCTGAGTCGTGTGCAGGACTATTTCAAGACTGAAATGCGATTGTTTTAATACCTTAATCCACCTGTCCTTGGCATTCGGGATTTTGAAGAACTCTCCTGGTAATTTCAGTGGCCTCCATTTAAACTGGGCCATTTCATTCTGACCTCTTCGGCTGATCCCTTCTTTCTCCTCCAGCCTCTTTACGTCACAGTTTTAATGTGTCAAAATGACAATTTATCACCCGACTGACCTATTTGAACAGTGTCGCTGCAAGTTGACCAATCAGAATCAGCCGGATTCATAACCCCAAAACAAATATTTCCTCTTAATTAAGAGTGTCCCTCTTGTGTCTTCCCACACACAAAATCATTATACAGCAGTGATTTGACTACTTGGCAGGAAATATATCACTCTTGACTGCATGTTAATCTGTTAGGGCCTGGTTGTCAAACGAGAATGGGGGGCACCAGCAGTGACGCTTTCTCCGTGCATTGATAGCCCCCTAAGGGACAGTTAACCCTCAAATTTCCCCTGTCTGGCCTGGCTCTCCGGGTGGGCATTGGCACTGAGTGTGGTTGGGGAGGGGGAGGGGTGATTGTAATGCTTGTTGATAGTTTCCGAGATTTTTTTTTATTTGTGACGGATCCTCATTAAGTGCAAATCTCAATTGCGAGCTGGCACTTTAGGATCTAAAGGAAGTTCAAGCAGGAAAGAGTGCATTAGATACACATCCCTTCTGTCCTGTATCTGTTTTCCTGATCTAATGTACTTTGCGATGAATTGAAAATAGGAGTCAATAATTATGCATTTGAATTATTTAACTGGGTCCTTCTTCAATTGTGCTTTTTAAAGCCTCTCTGCCTGGACATGATGCTTTATCGCTCTGTTAGTCTGGACAAGCTTTAACCAGACCTCTATGCTTCCATCAGTCCGTCTCTACTTCACTGGGCTGTAATGCTCATTCCTTTAACATCACAGGGTTTCTTTCTTTCTTTCTTAAAAAAGAAATTTATTTATATTTATTAAATGTATTTTATTAAATATATTTTATAGAAACGTATACATTTATTTATTTACTTCTCACTCTGTACATTTGTGAAACAAATCAGGGAATATTGGGATTTCCATGCCTGTAACGTTTATTAAATTTCTTTAATAAAGAAAGTGTTTATATATATATATATATATATAAAATATTTGTATTCTTTTACATTTTTAAATATTTTTACATTTAATTGTGTAATATATTTAATTATTTGATGTTTTTAGAGGTAAACGTGTGTATATATATATATATACGTATGTTGCTGATACATACATATATATATATATATATATATATATATATATATATATTATGATGTCTAGCTCTACATTGTTCCATTGACTAGAAATTGTTTTTTGTTAGTGCAACCTTTATATTATTATTATTACATTAGTTTATTATTATTATTAATCTTTTTGTGTGTGTGATCTTTTATCATTTTATAAATAATATAGATTTTTTTTTACTTTATTATTTCACTCAGTAATCACAAACTGGGGAAGTTATGTAAATTCATTGGACTGAATGTGTGGAATGTACATTACTGTGACTGGTTTGTGTGCTTATTTGTGTGTGCATCACATTTAGGCAACAGATCATTTTAATTAGAAGATGCATTGATTGACATGATGGCTCTGGGCGCAGAGACAGGGATATCCAACAAATACTGTGGTCACGCTGACCTTGTTAAAGACAGACATAAAGCCTTATTTCAAACGAAAAATGTTAGCAGCTACAACCATTATCATTGTCCTCTATTTTCCTAAAATTCAGCATTTTCAAATCAATCTTAATATTATTATACAATTAAAAATGAATAAAAAATATTGAAATATAAAAGAACAATGTGTTACCAACAATGATCAATCCACACATTAAAATGAAAAACTGAATTTGAATGCATGGCCAGATATCTCTCTGTATTGATATATGCTGTTGTGAACATCAAGTCAAGCAGAAATGGCTTTTCAGTAGGAAGTTGTAGTTTATGATCAGCCCAGTGTAAACAAATTGCTGCTGGTGGCTGGACTCAGACATCGCCTATTATTCAGTGTGGGAATGTTTAGTTTGAAACACAAGCGTGTTATTGTTGCCACAGTGATAAGAGAGAAGAGGCGATCCGCTGGGGTGGCAAATATTGAAATCGCTTTCAAAACTGCCGTGCTTACCTCTAACCCACAGCTGACAGGGAAGAGCAATCCGATCAGTACCTGTCATTTCCTTAACATCAAGTGGTTTTAACACAGTGTTTACAGCTTATTAATGTAACATTTGAAAACTGGATCAATGAAGCCTCTGTGCCGTGGTGTTCATTTGTCAAGAACTAGAGCTGTCAAGTGACTTCTACACCTACCATTGTACAGTACACCGAACTGCACTTTTGTGCTCAGATCCGGAAGCTGAAGAGAATGGTGTAATTACTGTCACTGAATTCATATAGTGATACATAAAATAGTATTTATCCAGTCTTTTAGGCTTGAGAAATGTGTTTGGCCAATAGAAAGTGGGAGTCGTGACTTTAGCACCTTCTTTGTCTTATGTTTCAGTAATTGTAATATAATGGGGTTTTTTTTTTTTTTTTTGGACACTTACTACAGTATAACATGCACCATGAAAATACCAGGATTTTGGAGTACTTTATGAATACCACACTATATAAATATGCAAATGACTCAGTACCTTGATTTATAAGAACCATGTTATTTCCATCACTTTAACATGGTAGCGTAACAGTACTTTATTTGTAAGGCTAGTAAGCTGATTTGACAAAGAAAGCAGCGTAACAGAAGCGTTAACGTAAATGTAAATGCCCCCCACCCCCCAGCGTCCCCCTTCCGCCCATCCTCTCCTCAAACACACCCACGCACAAATAAACATAAAAAGCTAATTTGTTAGCTACCTCATTTCAGAGGCCCGGGCGCGGGATATTGTGTACGAAAAGTAATGCTTTGTCAAATGTTGACACGTGTCGCAAACATGGAGCCCTTAGCAGAGCATTTATAAAGAGCGCAGGCGGCCAGGACTGTCAGCACATGAGGAGGAGAAGAGAAGCTTTGAAATGAGATTAGCCTGCTGTTCAGCTCCTGCACTCGTGAACCTAATGGTAGATGTATGTCTCCACAACATAGACTCGAAACCGGCTGAAGTACAGACAGCTCATACTACAGCAAAATGTGCTTTGGTTTCTATTTCTTCAAACCCCCTCTGAAATTGTTTAACTAGTACAGTTTTTGTGTTTTGATGTATTTCTCATTGAAATACAAAGTTTAGGAAGGACATATTCATATCCTTTCCTTCTGCTGTTATGTCTCTTTCATGTAGCATTTGCTTCTTGCTATTGTCAGTCAGAAGCATGAGGTTTTAGAGGGCGGGGCATTCTCATTCAAGAGAGATTTGATTGGACGAAAATGTGTTGGTTAACTTTAAGAGAGTGACTATAAATAATACATTCATTTACACTACTATTTAAAGTTTGGCATCTTAATGTATATATATATATATATATATATATATATATATTAATATATGTTAATATTATTGGGTATTTTCAAACCCAACATTTTGAATAGTAGTGTCTAAATGTAGTTACTCGGTATATTTAGCAATTATTAATACAAATTAAGTGATTTATTCAACTGTTAGGAGCACACTAGCATATAACTGTAAAAAATATTTTCATGATTTGTAATCACAACATTTTTTCTTTTGTCAAATCAACTCAAATAATTTATGTAGTTCAGATAACATAATATTTTGAGTTTCTGATGGTTAAATCAATCTCCTTCGTCGTATTAACTCAAAATGTAAAAAATTTTAAGGCAACCAGGTTACTTCCATTTTTAAGTTAAACCAACAATATTTTTTACAGTGATGTTAGCCTAAAACTTCTTTAAAATTGGCCTAAAATGTTTGAACTGCATCAACGGAAATTAAGTCGCCAAAGAATTCTTGTTAAAAATAATAGCACGCAGTTTGTAATATAGTTGTGTTTGTCACAAAACCAGCATCATAATGCGGATTCGAATGTCAGCGTTAGACCTGGGACTGTTTGTAGAGTGGCTGATGGATAGTGTTGGTCCGGTGCCACACACCTGCCCTCGCCTCCCTACACACACACACACACACACACACACGTGCAAACACACCGGCGTTTGCTTCCCCGGTGACACCCGTCTGCCACGTGTATGTGTGTACCGCTGAGGTGTGGACTCCTGTCAGGACCTCTTATTATATCCCAACAATCTCTCTCACCTTGGACATGCCCCCATCCATCCATCCATCCATCCCTCCCTCGCTCTTTTCCTCGAGGGTGGGGTGTCAATGGCAGACCGTCCTGGGCAAAAATAAATAATGAACATAAAATTGGGAAACAAAGCGCCGGCGCCCCTTAATACGCAAACATCTCCAATATGCTGATGTTTTTCTTTTGCACATTGTGTTTTCTAAATTGCCTTTGACTGCGTGCATTGGTAATGAAACTTTATGTCCTTGCAGGAAGGACAGCTAGTCCGATTCGGTTAGGCCTGGGACCATCTTCTCACGCTGGCTTTTGCACGACGTTTTTTTTTAATACCCCGGCTTATGAATAAATGAAGCCCGGGTGCAGTTTTTTTTTTCTTCCATATTTGTGTAAATTGCTTTAAAAGCATTTTATCATGTCATAAAAAAGTGCAATTGATCTGGAGTGCTCGGCCCACTGGACAGCTGTGTATTTTGTTAATGGCCACTTTGCTCCAAGCGGCTTATTAAAAAATTTATATATAAATGCTAAAATTGCATAAATTATTTAAACACAAAGTAAGCATTTTTTGTTTTGGTCTGGGGGGCATTGAAGAGTAGATTGAGTTTACTATAGCATCCCTTGATATCGAGTCATATCAGATGCCTGCATGGATGCATATATATATATATAACAGGCGCACACGCGCAAGCACACGCTCACATGCAGAGGCGCAAAAAAAAGTATATATTTTTTGATGACTTAGTTTCAGCAACCATGGAATGTCACCCATATCCTGGTTGATTGTACTTTCGAATTTTATGATGTTTTTCATTGATTTGTTTCCCCGGCGCAGCTGCCGACCTCTATTGAGGGACGAACGTAATCAGCACTGACGCAAATTAGATGGTTATTCGTTTCGAAAATTGACAGAAAAACAATAAAAAAGATGAAATGCTCCCAAATCAATAGATATAATGAAATTCAAATAATCCGAGAGATGAGGTCTCCATGGCAACTGATAATGTGGAAAAGAAAACAATTTAATAAAGGACAGGCACGCTTTGAAAACAGATGGGGGGGGGGGTAGCTATATAGCGGCGAGAGGGGAGCAGATGAGAGGAGGGCAGGAGGAGGGGGGGCAGGAGAGGGAGAGAGAGAGGGAAAAAAAGACAGAGAGCGGATGTTTGTGGCGGCTGAACAGGCAGGTCCGTCGCTTGTTTCCCCCCGTGTGAAGGATCTGTGTCCATCCCAAGGACGGCAGAATAATTAGAAAAGCTTTCATGCCAGAAAGTGCAGATTCAGGTTTTAATACACAAAATTATTTCAGGGGCAGTGAATCGGAAAGCCATTTGTTGGTGACCTTCCTGAGGGGCCCCTTGGTACAGGGCAAGATGGAGGCAGTGTGGCAGGGCAAGCTGAGTTATGGCATATTTGTGTTTTTATAGTGGCTGAGGGAATGGAGGTGGGGGTGGGGGGTTTGCCGTGGGGCTGCGATAGGGGCAGTGTGTGTGTGTGTTGCTTTAGGGTTGGGGTTGCTGATGCTAGACAGAGAGAGAAGGAAAGACTTGCAGATCTGGCTGTATTTACAGATCAGTTGTCAGAAAAGCCATTTAGAGGGAACACGTACGTCCCAGCGCAATGACAGCAGAAGTGCCTGTTAAAAAGAAAAAGACAAGAAAAACAGACACTGTCGGAGAGAGCAAGTGTTGTGATCTGAGGTCGTCGACTAAGTAACTTTCTTTTGTACAAAATGCAGTCGGAAGCTTAGTTTGTGAAATAATAAAGATGTGAGCTTTTCTAGGCTGTGCTTTACAGTAATTTTGAAGATATTGATATTGGCAATTCACTTTGGCTGTAACGATTCCTCGATTAAATTTGAGTACTCGATTCTTTTTGCAAGTTTTCCCGTGTCGAGTAACCGGCAAAATACCGAAGTGGCCCATTTCACGGACGAGAATTCATGAACCGAATTTATTAGACCGTTTTAGAAGTCTTCGTGATATGTTTAAACCATTTAAAAACCATACTATAGCATAGTGCAATTGTTCTATAGTGCTATTCAGTTACAAAGCATATGCCTGCGGTTTTAATATTTACACATGCGTCTAGGTTACGAGCATCTCTTTGTGTTAAAATACATAATGTACATAAGATGACTGTCAAAATTACATTTATTATATTATGTATTTTTAAAGTGTTGTTGGATAAAACCAAATGATTTCTTGTTTTTGATACTTTATTTGAACCAAATTTCATTGCCTCATTGTTATTGTATATGTATTTCAAGTGTGTTTCAAGTCAAAATAATCGACTGATTATTCGAAAAATAATCGTTAGTGAGTGACAACCCTACAATTCAAAGGAAGCTAATATACTGTAGTTCATCATCCTAGCAGTAGCAACTTTTAACGTTATTCTTCTGCACATCTAACATTATACGTTAGCATGTTTTCTTTCACCATATTTAATTAGGCTACTAACCAAAACAGTCTTTATCTATATCATGCTTGTGTTGCAAAATGTGACAGAAACTTGTTAAACCTGTCTTTAACGGGTCTGTGTTTTGTTTGAAGTATTTATTTCACTATTTGTTTAATTTCGCTCAAACACTGTCAATTTGCTTTCGTGCTAACGCTATTAGTGGTTGGTCCAGGATAACATGTCCGGCTACATGAGCGTTTCTTATCCTGTTCACAGCTGTAAGCAAATTAAGACTTTTACATCCTGACGGTTATGCTAGATAGAGAAGCATAGTTTGTACACAAACTGGAGCATTATTTAGTACCGTGCAAAACACTGCCAAAACAGACATTTGGCTATTGGTTAACATAATCCAATGTCAGTGGAAAAAGAAAGTCATTTCATAGTAAGTAATTACATTTTGATTGAATATTACAAAGATGCATTTTTTTATAATAATATGCAAAGTAGTATGCAAAAGTAAATAGGGTCAATTTTGATTTCGTGTCAACTTTATAACACTGGACAAGTTTCCATATTCAGCAGGTCAATGCTTCTGTGTTGATCAATCAATCTATGCATGAATGAATTGAGAGGCAACACACGGCACCTCTCATTTGCATGGAGGAGTGTACGCGTATCCTTAACACACACACACACACTGCTCATCCTCCCATTTGAGTCCAGTAGCAGGTCCCAGCTCTCATTCCACATTATTTCCCCTGTTCCATCGACACACCTCGTATTTAAAGAATGATTGTTTTTTAGCTCACCCTTGAAACCTTCCACTTACCATAATGTGCAGTTTGAGGCTGTCCGGCCCATGATATTAATTTGATGCTTAGTCTCAAATTCTTCTGTCTGAGTGACTCTTCTTCAGGAGAGAGAGTGAGAGAGAGGGCTGTCATTACACATGACAGAGGGTCCGGGCGGGAAACAGCCCCAGCATTAATACTGCAATGTGAAAAGTGCCCCACAAGTAGGAGCAAAACTTGAAATTCCACGCTGAAGAATAACCCAAAGCCGACAAATCTGGCAGACTTGTGTCAATTACTCTGCAAGAGTTTTAAAACCTTTTTTCCCTTCCTCTTGTTTTTCTTTATATATATATATAATTTTATATTTATTATTTGTATCAAATCAATTTGAAAGTGACGGCAAATAATGATCGTTTTCTGACAGGTTTCCACTCCTAGCCTGCCATTTATTAGCTTAACACATACAGACCCATGCTTGGTTGAGCTAATCAGGCTGGTTTGGAGTCTCAAAAATGATCGATTTGATGAAAAAAGCGACAGACTTCAGCTAAAGGTACGAGAGTGGTATCTGGTTTCAGTGGACTGAGAGGAGTATATGGGACATTATTACTGTCAGCTGCAGACACTCGCTCTATTGCTCTCTCTATGGTCTGAGCTCGCTGTGACTTCCAGTGACTGACCAGTCTAACTTCCTCCGCTCCGTCTCACTCAGCCTCGTACCGCGGGAGATCGGCTTAAGTGGCCCTTTTTCTCTCACTCTATCTTTCTTTCTTTCTATCTCGCTCTCCTGGGCCTGTTTTTCCACAGTGGCTGTGGGGAGCAGAGGGTGTTGAAGGACCCCTACTGGTAAAGTGGGTAAACACGCACAGCCCTGACATCTGTGCTGCGAGAGAGAGAGAGAGAGCAAGTGAGAGAGAGGGAGAGGGAGAGGAGAAGGGTAGAGTGAGAGAGGGCGAGTGCAGCCCAGCCGTAAAGGCGCACAGGGAGAGAAGAGAAAAATGCCTTGCTTTGTGGAGAGAATTTCTCCAAAGCAGCAGGGAGAGGTGAGACAGAGAGAGGAGGGCTGTCTCCTGCCAGGTAAGACCCGCGCCAGGCGCCACACACACACACACACGCGCGCACACACACAGCGAGAGAGAGAGAGAGAGAGAGAGTGAGAGATGCTGGTGGCTTGAGCATGCTGTGGATGGGGTGGGTGTGAGGGTGTAGAATGACAAAGGCACTCATTACTTTCACTGTGTGTTTTGGTGAAGTAATACCTCACTATGATGTGATGACTGAATGGAAATATGAAGTTTAGGAGTGATTTTATTTTTAGGTGTACAAGTGACATTGTATGTGCTAAATTAGTATAATATATTATAAATGTATATGTTAAATCATTTAATTTTATTTCAATTGTTTACTTAAAATTAAACAATTTTAAAGAAAAAAAAATAAACTTCATAAACTTTTTAAAAACTTTTTTTTGCTTTTAATTTGTTTAAATTTCATGCATAATTGAAAAATCATTCGATTTTTAGATCTTTTAATTTTTTTGAATTTTTGCTTTATTGATTAATTTATCAACATTTTAAATTGAACATTGTTTTAAAAGTTTACTTACAATGCATTAATGAACTTGTTCAGTTTATGTAATTAAATAAAACAAATAATGCAATTCTACTCGTAAAACCATGTATTAGATTGTTTAAAAAAAAATTGCAGGTTTTAGAAACCACACAAACGTTTGACTCTTCTTTAATGAGTCAAACGTTTAGTCTCCTGTAATTTTTGTTTATATTGGATGTGGATTAGTCACTGTGTACTTTTTCTCTCAAATTGCTGTTCTTAATTACTTACAAGGCCTCAGCTTGTGATTGCTCAGATTTCTCGCAGTTAGTTGACAAGTGGTATTATTTGCCCAGCTAAGCGAATGACTGCCGGTATCGAGCGTGCTCTCATGCGCTTGTTTAGATACAGCTGTTCTTTAAACTGGAGGATTTTCCAGAGCTTCTGTTTGGAAGATGCGCTCTTTTCCATCGCTTAATTAGATCTTCCGCTTTTTGTTAAATAAATACAATGTCTTTAAACCTAAACACATATTTGCATGAAGCTCTGTGTGCTTCCAAGGATGCAATATGCAGTTTCAGGCCCATAGTGCAGGCCTGAAAAGTGAGCTCGAATGAAGCGAGAGAGAGAGGAAGGAAGTTTGTCTCTTTTCCAACCTCTTGTTGATTTGTTTCTATTGCTGATGGAATTGAGCCCTCAGTGAAAGGTGAGGTCACAATTGAATTTGGCTTGCGTTTCCGTGGTGATCTGGCAATGGTTCCGATGTCCCAGTGGATTGGTTTGTTTGTTTGTGCGATAGCGAGTCTTGTGTGTGTGTGTGTGTGTGTTTCCGTGCATAAACACGGGCACGGGAGATTTTACAGAGTAGATATTTCCCCTCTGTTTTCACTCTTGAGCTGGGGGAGATTGATGACTGAATTGTTGAGTACATGTTAACAGTAACTGCTGATTTATTGAGACACTTAGAGTAAGTGAGGGTGCACCAATGAAGAGGAGAAGAAAAAGATATAGGCCTTTTAAGTTAATGTAGAAATAGAGCCTTTTTAAGTAATAATTGTGATTACTGGGCGGGGGGTAGGGAGGGATGTGCGGGCGTTCAGCCAGAGGTGTATTTGAGCACGCTGTGAAGGAAACACAGTCAGAAGAAAGCAATAGCTTGGAATTTCGTCAAATTTATAAAGACTTTAATTGGAAGTTCTTGGCTCTTTTTCAATGCTTGGCATGGTACAAGTCTTTAGCGTTATCATAACGCTGAAACAAGTGTAACTTCATGCAGGTATTCAAATGAAATTTCCCTCTGAAACAGCATGTTATTTTAAAGGAATTAGCTACTTTATTCATTTACATTTCTGTGTCTTGGGAAATATTCAGCAACATTCAGCTAGAACGTATTCATTCTCTCCTCAATGTGATATTCTGCCATCCCTACATCTCTGCACATGGGCAAAACTTTTGCCTTTTGGAAAAAAGGGGGTTTTGCGGGTTTTAAAAAAAACAAACAGTTTTAGTTTGAGTGAAATGTTTCCCTAGTTTGCACAGGGATGACTTTATTTCCTAGCAGGGATTTAAACCTACTCAATCCCCCCATAAATACAACCTTCCCCAGCAGCACGCCGGCCGTAACTCATTCTCTTACTCTCTCACTAACTAAACTCATATTGCAGAGAGAGCTTTGTTTGTCTTTGTTTCAGCTCGATCAGATCCGTCACGTCGACAGCTGCGTCTTCCAGATCTCTCTCTCACCATCTTGAAAAAGAGAAACCCTCATCAGAGCCATTTTTTATCAGCCATAGACTTCTGACAATCAGAAAGTAGATGGAATTAGGATGTTTTTTGCTGGTGGCACTTGCTGATGGCCAAATTGTCCCAGGCCCACATTGCACATTATCCCAGGCCCTGCAAAATCTGAAACCATTCTTCTCAACCATTTTATATATTGATAATATAAATATGTATTTATTATTAGACATTTAGAAATATGTAGCTCTTAACCAGGTGGCTGGGTCCCACTAGAGGCCCTCAACAAAGTTTCGGAGGGGCCCCCTATTAATCTTAAAAGTATTTATATTTATTTTCATTTACATTATCTTAATCAAACTGCTAAAAGTACCTGAGATACATGTCGGCTTAAAGGAGTAGTTCACTTTTAAAAAACTTTTGCTGATAATTTACCCAACCCCACGTCATCCAAGATGTCCACGTCTGTCTTTCTTCAGTCGAAAAGAAATTAAGGTTTTTGATGAAAACATCCATTGACTTCATTGGGAACCAAACGGTTCAAGGTCCAAGTGAGAGTTTCAGTGGGGGCTTTAAACGACACCAGACGATGAATAAGGGTCTTATAGGACCCTTTGAGTCATGACTCGAAAAAAGATTTGTTCATTTTGATGAACGAGTTTGAAAAGGGGAGTCACAAACGCTCATCACAGAACAGAGCAAGGTGAGCATTTTTTTTGCTTATAAAACTTAAACTTTGTTATTTATTTTTTTAAATGACCGAACGCTTCGCTAGATCAGACCCTTATTCATCGTCTGGTGTCATTTAAAGCCCTTTGAAGCTGCACTGACACTCTCATTTGGACCTTGAACCGTTTGGTTGCCATTGAAGTCCATTATATGGAGAAAATCCTGGAATGTTTTCATCAAAAACCTTAATTTCTTTTCATGGGGGTGAAAAGTATTTTATCAGCAAAAGTTTTTTATAAAAGTGAACTTCCCCTTTAAATAAAATGGGCTTTGAATGTTGTTTTGGACAAAGGGGGCCTTTGGAGTCAAAAAGGTTGATCCCACTGGCCTACTCACATTTAAAAATGTAGTCCTAGACCTCAACCATTTTAGTGATAACCCAATCAACTTGGCAATATCTGTTGCCACTTTCTAACCACATCAAAGCCCCATAGAGATATTGGGTCTGACTTTGGAGTAGCATCAAGTAAAGCATCTGAAAGCTTGTGAAATGAGTAGTAATTGTATTGCAGAGGGTGTTGTGTAAAGTCGGGCGAGATGAATATGCGACTGCAGAGAGCGACTCGAGCTCAGTTCTGGGGTGGAGGAGACAGAATCTCTCTCAGGGCCCCTGATCGGCTGTGATCCGCCTGCTGCTACCTTCTGTTCTCCACTGTTAGTCCCAGCGGCTGCTCAGAACTGACACGCACAACTCCTCCACGGGCTTGAAGCCCTCTGATGTCCCACCCCCCTCTCCGTTCCACCTTCTTCTGGCGCTTTGCATTTTGTTGTATTTGTGTAAAAGCCCAACGCCGAGCGAGATTACAGTCGTGCGGCGGTACTTTCCTCTCTCTCCTTCTCTGTTCTCGCCGTCCTTCTAGTCCTCCGTTTGATCTCGCTATCATCTCCCCTCTTGTCTCCGTTCTGTTCGACACCTGAGAGCCAATGCTTTAAGAGGACGACGTCTGGAAAAATGTACAGCGGCAGGCCATCGACTCCGATAAAGACGGTAAACAAGATGAAAAACAAAAGCCCACAGCAATGGTTTGAATAAAAGACCTACCTGTTACAGCATCCGTTAAGAGTTATTCCTCGAAGTGGTAAGACAGCTGAAGCGCTCCACATGCCCAGTGTTAATATTAGTTTGGTTGAAGAGAGTCCATAAGCTGATCAGTGGGGAGAGGCGCTCTGTACGCCTCAGGCAGTGCCAGGCCTTGCGTTTGGCTCCCGCTCAGAGGATTGATGTTTGGAAGTCAGTGGGGGCTCCACTGTACCTTTATTACTCATCAGCTGGGTACCAAACTAATTTGATAAAGCGCCACTTAATACACCAAACACACACACATACTGTGACCGCGACTGGCACGGCATCAAGTGTGTCAGGCCGCCCAGCAAAAGGCTGGGCCGTCATCTAAACATGCTGTAATATTTTTGGTATTATTTTATTATTAGGAAATGAGCTGGACGCAAACATCGTCCACATGAACACCGCAACCATTATATAAAACCATTAGACCAATATTTTACGGTACGTTACCATTTAAACATCATTTTACTGTGAAATACTTTAAAATAAATCATTATTAAATTATTATTATGAATTATTTAAAATAGGTTAGAATTCAATTATTTATGAATTAATTTGTATTGTAATTTCCTTATTTTATTTTTTAATGAAAATTATGTAATTGTCCACGTGAGCACCACCACTCAGTATCTCTGAGCATGCACTAACCGAGAGATCACTTTTTACTGTACATTACCATATATGTATAGATTTAATACATCAATGCATGTAATTTTACTGTAGAATGCTGTAAAATATATTCAATACTTATTAAATAAATTAAATACTTTATATAAATGCATGTAATTTTACTGTAAAATATATACATTGGATTACTATTATTAAATCCATTAAATGATTGTTTAATTAAAACTATGAATTACCTTAATTTTTATCATAGTTACCCTACCTTATGTTTTAATGAAAATCTATTTTATATTTAACAAGACATACTATTTATTTACAAAACATGTACCATGCTTTTTTTATTTATTTGTTTTAATGTTTTATTAATTATTTAAATGATTTATAGTTACCTTAATGATGTTCCGAGTGTTAGTGCATTACAATATTTTTTTTTATTTTACAAAATTACGATTTTCATAATCTCATAAAGCCTGAAACCATCACGTTTTAGTGTAAATTTCTGCCAACCACACTTGGCACATATATATAGTACATAGCTCTGACAGTGAAAATGTGTACAGTATGTGACAAAATAATTGACATACATAGATGATGGAAAGATAAACATGGATACTGTATGAGGCAGAGGAAGAGAAAAGGAGAGAGAGGAAGAGGTTGGTTTGGTAATTACTAACTCTGTGCCCAGGCAGTGGAGGACAGTGTGTGAGTGACTGAGTGTGTGTAGGCCCTGGTGCTCTGATAATGAAGGGTTACTGTTGCAGATCTGACAGCGTTAATCTCCACATCGTCCTCTCCTGGTATTTACCCTGCTGGGGAGAGAGCGGCAAGCCCACCTGACAACACAGTTTACCCACAGCCAGACACCTCGGGCTCACACACACACGCTCACAAGCTGAACCGGGATCAGTTTTCAGCATCCATCCTTTTCACAAAGACAAACCACATCAGAAACCAACCAAATGACATGAAACATGCGGGGGAAAAACTTTTTCTTCACCTTTTTGCCAGTCTTTCCCTTTCATCTTTTCTTCCTCCCATTTGAAGTTTACCAAGTACTGTTTAAGCATTACAGAGGTGCAGACAGAGGAATATGAATATGCATCGCACCATATGGTTGCACTTGCTCTGGGACTAGGTGTGTCCAGAAGGTAGAACCACGTTAATGCATTATTCTCCTCTCAAATGATCAGCCTCGTAGTGCACGGGCTCACTGCAGCCATGTGTGCACGGGCTGTTCCTGCTTTCAAGGACTTGGCCATGCAACCGGCCATCCCGGATGAGCGGAAGAGGAGAAAGACAGCGAGAGAGTGAGCTGTGCCGGTTTTTTTTTTTTTTTTTTTTTTTTTCGTGGTTCAAATGCAAAAACCCTGACAGAGTCGTGATTAAAAGTGATATTTCTGACACGTTAGGATGCACACAGGAAGTAACCTTCTCCAAAGCCTTCATTATTAGATGCATGACAGACCTGAATATTTATAAAATATGCTTTAATAATTGATAACACCAATCTGCTACAGTAATTCATCAGATTTGCACTTCAACAGAGAATCCGTTTTCATTTTAAAATAATAATAAGTCGAATGCTAATGCAGGTGAAACGCAAAATTGCGACCCGTGTGTGGCTGAAGCTCTAAATGCATTTGTGCCATTTTTAGTGCATTGGAAAAACAATGGCATGTTAATGATATTGCCCTCGCTGCTCGTTTAAAAACTGTTATCAATGTCTGTGATCATTTGTGCACCACTCGTTTTGTTGTGCACTGAGCTGTTGTGCTGTTTACTTGTGTAGCTTCCGTTTGAGGGCACATCACATCTAAAAATTCAGGAAACCAGCCTGTTTTAGTGTAGAATATACAAGAAGCTGATGTGGTTTTATCAAAAGCATATTCTTTGTTTGAGTCAGTATGCAATACTTCCTCTTGTGTTCTTTGACCAAAATAGCACACATACACATACACATGCTCACCTTTTGTAAAGCTTCTTTCTACTCATGATGATTCCAAAAAGAGCAACCACAGCCTTTTTTTCTCTCACACAAAACTATCGCTTTGTTTTTGTACACAGTTATGAAATGTTCCCATTTTGAACTTAAAGTTCGCATGTTCTTGCAAAAGAATCACTCTTATATTTGCAGGTGTCTAAAATAATGAAATAAATTTATTGTAAAGAAGAAACCAGTGACAATACAAAAGTTTGGATGTTAAGCATTTAAAGTGTAAATAAATTCTGTTGGCTAGTTAATGCATCGAATAAATTAATAAATATAATATTATTAAATTAAAAAAATTGTGCAGATCAATGCAAACAGTGTTTTTGACTGGTAGTGTGCATAAATGACACGTGCATGTTAATGAAATGTTTTACAGTAGATTTGAGTGTGCTATGACTGTGTTTTTAACCAGCACTTATTGACCTTTATGGCACTCAGATGTTTCAGTCTTGTCAACTGACCGCACGTCACTGTAACAAAGCCTAGATTAAAAGAGTTCAAGTTGGTTTTAAAGGGGTATTGTTGCAGAAGGGAACTTAAAGAACTAAAAGAGTCTGAACCTGAGAAGTTCAGGGGACACCTGCAAATTGTTCCACTGTGCATAAAATGTAAAAAAAAAAAAAAAAAAAGATGAAGAAAAAAGTCAGAGTCTGTGAAGCAGAGCAAATGCTTTAATGGTGGCCAGGGATCGAAGCTGTCAGCGAGGCTTCCTGTCTGGTAATGTCGTATTTTTTTTACTTAACGTCACCCTTCTTTTCTCGTTTCTGTAAGAGAAATGCACTGGGATCTATGGTGTGCTAAGGCAAGCAGAATTCCATACAAAAATAATAAAAATACGGCAGCTTGGAAATCATTTAGACAACCTACGAGCAGATATTTATTCTATACGGTATATATAAAGAATTTTTTATTTTATCTTTTTATGCCTGGTTCAGATTACGCGATTTATTTTGTCTGTTACGATAGTCACTGTGTTACATTACGCGATTTTGACTCCTAAAATCTTGTCGTGGACAAGAAACATGTCAGACTACACGTTGCTTCCTGACCAGTCATCGCATGCCGTCTTTAACGACACGTGTGATGGCATCGAGAAGGCGAAACTAGTAGCGAGTGACCGGAAACGAACGTAAACAAACAATGGATGAAGCGGTGAGTGTTGTATTGGTTATCCTGTGTTTAGAAAAAAGTAAAAAAAGAAAGAAAACCCGACAATGGACACGGCTGTCAATCCTCCAAAGAGAACTTAAGGTAAAATATTTTTTTCTTATATATTTTTACTTTGAGTTTTAACGTTAGCACCATCGTCTCTCTTTCATTTTGCCATTTTTGAAAGTTGTGTACGGAAATGCTTCTGTGCTCCTATTGGTCAACCTCATACATGTGACGGAACCCGTCGTGGACGACTGTTAAAAAAATTAAACATGCTAGTCTTTTTGTCGTGATGTCGTGAAGCATCGCAGACGCGACGTAGGTTGTCGCCCACTATGACACACTATACGAGATAATACGATCGCATCTCGCGTCCCGACGCCCGTTGTCGTTTACGAATCCCCACGACACCCTACGTCAAACGTATCGTGCCAAAATCGGGCTAAAATCGTGTAATCTGAACCAGGCTTTAGACAAATGTAATCAGTCTCAGAGTAGTTTGCCAGGTCTTCTAGGTAAATGGAAAACTTACTTGATGTTGTTCCACAGTATTAAGCAAGTCACAGTTCTCATGCAATATAATGAGGAAGAAAGATCTTACTGAAGATGAATGGTGCAATGTCTGGTGAAATGGTGCAAAGGCATAAAAACAACTAATATTTTGCAAAAACTGAAAAGAGATGTCAAACTGTCAAAAGATTTGTGAGTGATTTAACACAGAAGTACCTGGTCAGATAAAGGCTTACTGTTGAGCAGCAAACCGGTATTTGATGCTGCTGGATTCGCTCTCCATGCAGGCTGCAGTTGTGTGTAAAGCTGCATTTCAGCCACCCCTATCCAAAGCTCACAAAGAGAGACGTTTGCAGTGGGTGTAGTAATAAATGAAGACTACATTTTAAATACTTTTGTTCACTGACGAATGCCATGCTACATTGGATGGTCTAGATGGATGGATTTCTGGATGAATGGCCACCCCATTCCAACAAGAAGGTGGTTGGGGATGGTTTGGGCTGGAATATTGGGAAGTGAGATGCAAGGTCCCTTTAGGGTCTCTGAGGGTGTCAAAGTTGAGTTTATAACTGACTATTTTCTGCTATGGTATAAAAAAGGATAGTGTCTTTCTCAAATTTTTGACAACTGATGTTTGTCCATCCATGAGAATTCCCCTTCTTCATGGTTCATGGCTTTGGAAATGAAAGCTATTGGCGAATTAAAAAAAATGAAACTTTAAAGTCAAACTTTCTTTTTCAACACAGGAATAAAAACTGCATTCATTGGTGTTTTTTACATGTCCCAACTTCTTGTACTATCTTAACTAGAGGATTTACTGAATACAGTTTTGTAACAGCAAAGTTTTTTAAATGCTGTCAGAATGTCTTGAGAGTCGTGTTAAAGAAGTGCCACAACTCGTTTCACTTTAATGAAATTCATATACTGGTGAGAGGAAGCATGTCTAAACATCGAAACAGGTTGCTTTTTAGGTTTCACATTGAGGTTATCTGAAAGGGCCCCCCTTGATTGACGTTATCTGGCCTGACAGCGCTTCATATCAAGGTTAACCTGACGTTCGAAGGCCCGAGAGGGAATGAGGCCGAGGAAAAGTCCGACATCATTTGGGTCCCGCTCCTCTCTGCCACTCTTTCCGTCTCTCACACGGCAGGTGGAGGTTTCTGCACTCTTAATTGATAACTAATCGAGCGGCGTGTGCTGTGTTTCCCCCAGAGGACGGCCCTAATGGTGGCTTGGCTTACTCAGCAGCGCAGCTCCGGAACCACTAAATTAAATATATCCCCACAGATAATGACTCTGAGTGACAGACTCCGGTCTGGGCGGCTCCAGTGGCCACCAACCTCTCGTTGTGCCCTTGCACTGGAGGAACTAGAGTAGCCCACCCCCTTCAGCGTCTGCTTCCCACTGCCCCACGCTAACCACGGCTCCTCGTGACAAAAATACATCTCAAGCAGTTAATCTGTGCAGATATCAGCTCAAGTGCCCTTCAGTGGTATGGGGAGCCTGTCCTCGTAACCTTGCTTCCTGTCAATTCTTGCTTTGCACTCGGGCTGCCCCTCAAACATTGCAGCTCGGTCTATTAACTCTGTGTACCAGGGCATGCTTCAATCAAACAGGTGATGAGACCGTCATGGGTTATTTTTAGATGTAAAAATATGATTATATTAAAGCAGGGCATCTACAACCATTGATGTTTTTAAAAGAAAAGTGCACCAAAAGCTTACTCACCTTCATTGTTTATTATTCCAAACCTGTGTGGAAATATATATATATATATATATATATATATACTTCAAATAATTTTACACATTCTATTCATCAAAGAATCCTAATATAAAATGTATCTCAATTTCTACAAAAATATTAAGCAGCACAACTGTTTTAAAAATCGATAAATAATAAGAAATCTTCATTCAACACCAAATCAGAATAATTTCTGAAGGATCACGTGAAAATGTAACTTTGCCATCACAGAAGTAAATAATGACATTTAAATATATTAAATTAGTACAAATTCACGATTCAATTTAAATTCACAATACAATACAGTAGAAACATATTAACATTATTATTATTTTTAAATCAAATAAATGCTACCTTTGTGAGCAATTGAGAGTTCTTTCAAAAACATTTTTTATAAAGCTTGCTGACCTACAACCTTTAGAAAAAAGTGTTTTTTTTATTTATTTTTTTGTTTTTTTTATAGGGTCTTATGATTAAAAAGAAAGAAATCTATGGAGCGGCATGTTGAGTAAATGATGACAAAATTGTCATATTTTTGTCATATCTTCTTGAGTTGGAATCCGGCCTATTCATTGTGCCAGCTGTGAGACCAATTTCCTTGTGATCAAGGCACGTGCAGAGACGTTGACATCACCTCAGGTTTGACTTTTCCCTAGTCCAATCCTTCTATCCTCAGGGGACATCTTAAATGCTTTGTCTTATAATTAGGCTTCAGAGATGTATTTGTTCTCAGAATTGAAGGGTTGCTGCCTAACTGCACTGCTTAAACAAAATATTTCCTTTTCCGTCTTTGTGTCAAAATATGCATCTGCCATATTCTGTCCATTGTCCTCTGCGGCAAGTATGTGCGTGCCTTTTTTTCCCCTCGGCTTGTTTGTTTTTGTTACCTGCAACGGGATGTAACTGAATTATTGTATGTGGCAGAAGGTTCCATTCTGGCAGATAGAGAAAAAAAGAGAGAGGGAGGAGTCAAAGTAGGTCCTTCAAGGTCAGTCCAAAGAGAGCATGCAACATGCAAGGTCACATTCCAGACTAAAAGCAATAAGTGCTTTATTGATGGGGAAAAAACACACACTGCAAGCAAGCAGATGTGCAACGGACTGATTAATAATACAAAAGATTTGAGTGTGTGTGAGTTTGTGCATGCCCTCTGCATTCATATTTTGCTTCTTAAAAAACAACAAAAATTTAAAGTCAGAAAAAAAAGAAAGAAAACCCCATGAGCAGCATAATTGTTTTGTCCGGATGTGTATCTCGCACTAAAAAATTGATCCCTGCATGGGAATCTGAAAAATCCATTAGAGCCCATCAGACAAAAAAAAAGGGCAGAATGATAGTGTATATGAGGAGTTTATAAAACCCCATCGTTTTGCCATTAATGCACACGTCAGCTGACGTTTTATTTTTGGCACAACTTCTTAATGCAACAACTTGCTTTTGGGCATCAGATATCACAGCAGTGTCATATTACAGCACTAAGACCAAAAGCAAAACTTTTTAAATAAGTATCATAGAGATGTTTCTTATAACCTAGTGCAGTTCTGAGAATTTTTTTTCCTTTGTTTAGTCATATTTACCCTCATTTACACTACAAACCTGATAAACCTGCCCTGTTAGCATCATTACTCACCAAACCGCTTTCAGACCTCAAATAACCATCTTTTACCTTCTAATTCTCTTTCTTTCACCTCTTTTTTCCTCTATGCTTCACCTTCCATCTTTTCCCGCTTTAAGCGGCAGTTGGGAATGGCATTGTTTTTAATCATCAGAACCCAGAAATTATTATTATCGCCTCTGACGCGGCAATTAAAACTTCAGGTCAGAGGCACAACGAGCGGTGATCAGCAGCGAAGCTGAGAAGTTTTAATTAGACGATCAGAACCATTAATGCACAAAAAAAGGTGTGCGCTGGGAAATTAACGTGAACGTCTTAATCAGGGTTACCGACTCCGAAGAGGAGTCAAGTGAACAGAGAGCAAAAAACAAATCATTTCCGCACCACTGGGACAAAACTCAATTAAATATGCATGCAGAAAATGGAAATTCGGAGCATCAGCACAGACCGTTGGAAAAAATACGGCAAATTCTGTAGACGGGGGTCGCAGACCTGCTTATTGTTATTCTTGTGTAATAAAATCGAAAGAGAGGCCAGATGCTGGGGAACGAGGGTTTGTGGAGAACAGGTCCGACGCTGACTTTTCCGCTCCCCTTCCCTCGGAGCGGTGGGGGAAACTAACTCCTTCCTGCAAGCTGTAAATTAGCTAAATAAAAACAGAAGGGGTTATTTCAGCATGTGTGTGTGTGTGTCCGAGCTTTAGTAGGTGAGGAAATACCTGGGAACCTCCCTCTTTGAGGGCCCCATATGCAAAATAAAGTGCTAAGGAAAGGGCAGGCACATAGCAATTCTCATTTCTTTGTTTATCTCACATATACTTCATATTCATTCATTAATATTACATTTGCAGTGGCCCCCGACAGTCAGAGGTCCCCCACTTAGAACAAAAAAAAGAGGATTTAAATATCAGAATGAAGCTTCAGAATCAGGATCTTTGAACAATGAGCAATAATCCAACGCTGTCCAGACCTGTTGCTTTAATAAATGCTCTGTACTATTAGGGTTTAGTCCCAACATATTTTGAAAGTCTGCATGAAATCAGACCGGGCAGATCAGAGCGTTAGATCGCTGTTAAGTCAAGGGTTTAGTCAAGTAAACAGAGTTTGTTTCTTGAACAATTGGATGCCAGGTGAGAAGGAGAATGTCAAATCCCAGCTTTAGCATGCATACTCTTCCTGTCAGAACGGGAGAGAGAGAGGGAAGAACAGGACACGCCAATCTAAGCAGTCATTAACAGCCACTTCCTCACTCTGGTGGGCTGATTGCAGTCAGCACACGTTCGTACAAATAATGCACTTCCAACGGCATTATTAGGATTTGAAACACCACTTGATTGGGCATGATATCATTCCGCCACATAAACAGAAGCTCAACATTAAACGAGACATGCAGGGCCTGGAGAGCCACGTTCAAGGCAGCTTCTCTGTCATTCCCGACGTCCTCCGCCTCACGGTTCTGAAAAGAAACAGGGCTTGTGGGGCCTTTGATGTGCGAGCAGATAAAAAGGAGCGGCTCTCTCGCTCTTATTGTCGAATCTGTTTAAAATAGTTTCTTGACTTTTTTCGCAAAGCTTTTCTCCTTATACAGTAAAAGCATTATGGCAATTCTAGCTCTGCACTGTTTCCAGTAAAAATATTGTCAGCATTAAAATAAACAGGACCTCTTAAAGAAAACAAGCTTTAGCCGTGATCATCCCCACCGTTCGTTTATTCTTCGGCACTGACAGGCGTCTTTCGAAGGCCTGGATTAATAGCAATTCACACGTTTAGACGCATCAAATCATTGAGGTTTGCTGCTGTTTGTTACACCTATTTTCCTTAACATGAGTGCCAGTCCCCAGAGTGGTGGGAGGGATCCCTGTTCTTTTATCTGCGTCCCTACTGATTTTATCGCACTGCATGCTATCATGAACACAAACGACTTGGAGTAAACAGCGGTGTTACCATAGCGATTCCCCATTGTTGGTCAGAGCCGAGGCATATCTTTTGCCGGGCATGTGCTTAAGCAGCAGCTACTAACTGGTTTTCCGTGATCTTTTTTTGAACTGAGGAGCGTCTCATTAGTGCCCTGATTCTCTTTCATTTAAAACCTCAGATGTCATCTCTAAAGAAAGAAACAGGGAGAAAAGATGTATTTCGAGTGAACAGCCTTCATTTATATATATATATATATATATATATATATGAAGAGTTCAGATGCAAAAGCCTCTAAATGCCATTTGAAATTTTCTTCTTTAATGATGATTTTTATCAAACTTGTATATTTAAGTTCAGTAATTTCACTTAATTGTTATTTAAGTGAAATTACTGAACTTAAATATACAAGTTTGATAATCATCATTAAAGAAGAAAATTTCAAATGGCATTTAGAGGCTTTTGCATCTGAACTCTTCATATATACAGTATACATACACACTGTATGTATATTTATTAGGGCTGTCAATCGATTAATCGATTGACACTGTGTATAATTATTGTATATATAAATACACACACATGCTTGTATATATTTAAGAAATATTTTCATGTATATAGATGTATATATCATTTATATTATATAGAAATAGAAATATATTATATAGAAATAATATTTATTTCTTAAATATACATGCATGTGTATTTTTTATATATACAAAATAATTATACACAGTGCATCCACATATATTATGTAAACACAGACTTTTATTTTGGATGCGATTAATTGTTTGACAGCCCTAATATACATATATATATAGACACATATTTGTGTAGCAGTTCCTTATAATATTCCTGGCAACTGACAAGCAGTTGTATTTACTGTCCAAAGAAATATTTTCTTGCATTTGCCACTTGGCGAGTGTTAATTTTAGATGCTGGGAAAAACGCACATAAATTATGGGTAATGGAACGAGATCGCTTCTCAGGGGTCATTTCCTACAAGGAAAAGCAAGATTGCAATGCAAAGGAAATCACTAGTTAAAGCTTGAAATACTGAGCAGGGTAAACAGTAGATGACCTGTACTGTTACACCCAAATGACCTCAATCTTCCTTTGGAGGTGTTCTGAAAAAATACTTCAGATTTTATGTTTCCACTTCCTAATAGTTTTTGCAGCTGATTTTTTCTTTTTTCTTTTTTTGGGTTCAAACTTGCCGTCCTCAACCGGGTGACCTCTTCAACCCGGGCCTTGCAATTGTCTAAGGTAAAAATGTGCACTTCTGAGGCATTCAGATGCATCTGGTGCAGCACAAAGCGAGCATAATTCCTCAGCTCATTGTTTTAGAGAGGAAGTGTTGAGTGTAAATACAGTAACTGAGAAAGCATGTGCCGGGCCACAGGGTGCACGGCACATCTAGAATGTAACAGGCTAACCTTGAGTCCCTTGAAAAGATCATAATGCAAGAAAAAAAGTTACTTTCCCTTCAAAAACAATGCGACGTTTTCTTGTTAAAGCATCCGTTCGAATCGAAACAGCTTTATTGACGGCTTCATGGGACGGTTAGAAATAGCTCATCTCAACACAGCGTCTAACTATCAGCTAAAGCGTTCCACAGACCATTATACGTCCCGCAGGTTTCCCATTTTTTATTTACTGCATGATAAACATCTACTGTTACGAGCGGGCTCGATTTTAAGCCTGGAAAACCTATTAAAAGTGAACTTTGCTAAATCTTTGCATCAGATTTGCAGGCGAAAGGGTGAGAGAATTCTGCCCTTAAATAGTCATCTCTGGTTATGGACGGACCCAGAACAGCTGCTGGGGGGAGTTGACACTGGGAGAGATATTATAGATAGCACATTGGGGTGAAATAGCAAATGACCAGGCCCATGCGGAATCTTGTATGCAGATTTCCACAGAATCATTGGAATGTCGAAGCGTGGAAATTCAGCTGTAAGGTAAAATGGGGCGCAGCAGGTAATATGTGATGAGTCTATCACGCCACATTATGACCGAATCTCTTTATTGTGTGTGACTGATCAGCTCCAGTACACTCTATATTCACAGGAAGTGAGTGTCTGACTTTGCTGAAATGAGAAAAGCTGTGTTTGTGGTCCATCACTGTTGGTGTGGTGGTCTTCTGCACTGTAAGAGCAGGTTTAGGGGGCTGACAGTGAATTTGAGTGTAAGCCTTGAAGACTGAAGCATGCAGGGTGAGCGAGGTGATGTGAGGTGAGGGATGGCAGCTACTTTTTTTTCCCTGTTTATCTCTTTTATGCACTCTTGTCTCTTTCTCTCTACTTCCAGATGCACTTTTTGTTCTTTCTTATAGTCTTCTGCTCTCTCATCCTCATGTTGTCAGAGCCAAGGCTCACATTGGCAGGACGCTGGGCCTCTTTAGGTGAAGAGAGTCTTCAGTGTCAGGCTGTGTCTATTGTGCTGTCATGTTCAGGATTATATCTCACTGTAGTGGTGGCTTGACACACTGTTGGGGGTTTGATTGCGATCTAGTTTTTCTAGCTCGCAGGGATAGATATTTCTCGCGTTCCCTTTCTCACCTTCTGTCATAGGTGTGAATGACATCTTACAGACAAACATGTCTTTTTCTTTTTAGCTTTGTATTTTTGACTGCATCTAAGAGTAGCAGCAAACGAAAACGTAGTTAAAATGCACTTAGTTAAACAGGATTGTTTTTTTAGCGAGTGGCGTTGTGGTTTGCTTGCAGTATTCAAGGATAGTGCAGCTGTTATCATTGAGCAAGTGAATTAACTGTGAACGATGACCATAAATCTTTTGTTTTAACCACTAAAATGTTCCTTTTTCTTGTATAAAATGAGTACATACAAATGTGTCAAATATAAATAAAATTAAATATTTAAAAAATATGTCGTGTGTACAATAATATAATAAATGCTTGTTTAAAAGTAAAACAAAAACTAGAGAGAAATTCAATATGAATTTTCTTTTTCGTTAACAGCTGAGAGGAGTTTATGCACTGAAAAGACCTCAGGAAAATCCACGATGGCCGCCAAAAGGAAAGGTGGCCTAAAACTGAATGCGATCTGTGCCAAGCTTAGCCGGCAGGTGGTGTACGACGGCAGTTCCCAGAATGCCGAGGGAGACTCAGACCTAGTGGACAACAGCGAGCGGGGCAGCTTGCTCTACGATGAGGGCGACAGGCCTGAAAGCGACTTCCCAGAGGTCCTGACCCTGGGTCAGAGCCTCGAGGAGGACCAGAAACGGCGCGAGGCCATTGAGAAGTGGGTGAATGGCGAGTATGCCGACGATCCTCAGTCCTTTGAACGGGGTGAGCACAGGGGACTCAAACCCAACAGTGACGATCCCCCTGAAGGCGTGTACATGGTACAGCCCAAAGGCTGCAGCGATGAAGAAGACAACGCAGAAGATGCTGACACCATGCCCAACTCTCACGAGGGCAGTTATCAAGAAGACAAGGACTCGGTGGGCAGCCCGCACAAGGACGACAGCTACCAGCCCACCAGCGAAGCCCCCCCTCGCCAAGCCTCCTTCTCCACACCAGGTATCACCTCTTTCTTTTAGGATGATGTCATTAGCATTCATAGGTATTTGAACGTAACATTTACAGGCACATTTTTGTATGTTCAGATAGAAACGTACAATTTCATCATTTTGACATCATTAACTTATACAGCATTATATATATATGTATATATGTACAACTTCTGAGACGTAAATATGTTTAAAAATCCGAATCAGAACAAATATTTCCAAAAACTCTCAGAGGGGTGAATAAGTTAAAGGGATGAAGTGCCTTTATCTGAGAATTCTTTTGTAACATTCATTTGAATGCATGCGTAGTAGTAAACTATAAATAAAACAATAAATTGATAACTGATAAATAAAAATGTATAATGTTTATAAAACTTTTCATTTGAAACATTTAACTGATGAATTCATTATTATATGAATCTCAGTTCATTTCTAAAGTTGTTGACACATAAAAGACCTACAATCTTTTAGATACTCTCATTAAAATAATATACAGAGTACAGTACAAATACTAAAAAGATCACATTGTTCAGTATATGTCTGTGTGTAGCCAAAACAAAGTGCTCATAATCAAGATAAAATCTCTCCTCAAAGGCTTGCCAGCTCATTTTTCACAGGTCTTACTTCACCTGGCCTTTTTACAAGCATAATTACAGTAACAGTATGACAGTGTCACAACTATGCGAGTGCAGTTCTTGGAAAGAGAAATCTATGGTTGACATGAAAGAGTGACTCTGTAGCCACCCGCAAAAATGTACTAATACAATCTGGATTGGGTAAAAACGGGAACTAAAAGAACAAATACATTTTTAAAAGAGACTTCTAGAGATTTCTAGCGTATGTGCACAGCAGCCGAGGGGCCAAGAGTGTTGGCAGACTGGCTAAGCTTCATATTACGCCCAGGATTACACTCTGACTCTTTGATTTTTCTATAAGCTCACAAAACGTAGCTACCACCCGGACCCAATTACATAGTAGACCCGCTTTGCCAAGACTCTAGGTCTCTAGTAGTTCAGGAGATTAAATCCTAGAGATTCAGAGTCAAAAGCCCAACGGGAAGAAATGACAACTGCATTTTCCCCTGTATTTGCAACACGATCATCTAGATAACGTGACTTGTGTTGCCATCTTTCACAAAGTGATAAACCAGCAGAATTTGCAGAAACCGACACAGTTTTCATTTTAAAACCTCGTTGAACTTTCACCTCAGACTATCTCAGGAAGACTCAACAAAGGTACTTCACACAAAACAAGACAGAAACTATGCTAGACAACAACAGGAGATAAGAGATATCCTTTTGGTTAAAAACTTTTCATTTTTCTACCAAAATCAGGTTGAGTGGGTGCTTTTTTTTTGTTAAACGCTTTCTTCTTTCAGTTCTGCTTCATGTATTTCTCTCTATCTCTCATTCTGACGGTAGAAGCACCTATATGCTTGTGGCCTCTATCATAGAATTAGGGCCAAGAGCTTCTCAGAAAAACGAGTATTTTCCGGCAAACATGAGTGCATTGTGGTTTTAATCAGTCATTTTGTGTTTATTTCATGGTCATAAAGAAAGCTGTCTGTAAATATGTGTTTGTGTTGTACACCTTTGCTTCCGCATCTTAAAATGAAGAAAAAGCATTTGAAGACTGCAGTGAGCAGACATTAGTCACCACTCTTGTCTTGAGTTGTTTTTCCCTCCTCTCTCTCTTTGTTGATTGTAACTAGGGCATCTATACTGCCATGTTACTGAGCGGCTCACAATTAAAATATTTTTTCTTCTCTCGTGCTGCTGTCTTTCAAAGGCTGATGCGGAGCGCACATAATTATGCATATAAACATAGTGGCTTAATTATCTCTCACAACATCAGTGACAATGTAATTAACAAACATCGCAAGATCAATGAGAGAAACTGCGACCTTCAAAACATTTAACTCCTCACATCAGGGGACTGAGCAGAATCCCTATCAGCATAAAATCACAGAATGCCTTTCCCATAGCAGTCAAATCTATGCTTCTCAACCAGGCTAAGCAAAACATCATGTAAAAGTATCAGTATATCATATTTATTATATATTACATATTTAACTATATTTCAGATTCATTTACTTTTACTAATAGCATTTTTGACTATTTGCTTATTCTGTCAGATTTTTTCCATTAATAATTTTGAAAAATCTGGGAGGAAAAGCTAATACTGTTTTCTTATATTCTTTGATTTTGGATTTGTGCGATTTATTGTAGTTTAGAAGAATTCTAATTGAACAAAACAGAATTTATTGTGGTTCGAGATTCTCTTCAAATTTACACACTTAGCTTCACCAGAAGCTAATATCATCCACTGTTCAAATATTTTGATGTTTATTGAGCGGTTTCTGGAGAAAAATATGGAGTTGCATTTTTGACTGAAGTCTGAATTTAGAATTCAGTCCAAAACTGAATGAGCTTATTTAAAAATCACCATCAGAAATTTCTGTTTAAGATCACAGCTTGTGTTGTAAGTGGACCCTAGATAAGTCCATGGATGTATGTATATAGTATATATAGATCCTTGAATGTCCTTATCATCACCCCCTCTGGAGTGCATGAAGACCCAATCAGCCCGCTTCTGATGGCCATGTTTGGTCAACAGAAAGGAGATATAATGTCCATTTGTTATCACACCATGGAGGAAAAAAAATGTGCTTTAATTGCCTCAAACATAGACAAGGGCTTTGTCACTGGCTGGAATTTGCCGGTATGAAGTGGTGAGATTAGGAGCACTTCTTTTTGTACTCTCCAGTGGCATGAGGAAGAGAGAGAGAGAGAGTGCTGGGAGTTTAGCCAGGCAAATCGTACCTTTCCCCCAAAGCCATGGCTTTCCAACCTCATGCACATGACATCATTTGGAGCATGTGAGATAAGGATGAGGAGGGGAGGGGGGGGGACTCATTTACATGCTGTTTTAAAAGGTTATCTCCTCTTAGGTCCTGGCATAATGTGTGCAGTTTAAGTCCAATCATTCTCCTGACACTGATAGTCTATTAAACACATACAGAGCCGCCCACTGGCATGCTAGACTTCTCGTCCTGTCTACTGTTACCACCTGCTACTACTGTTGCTACAGCTATTACTTTCCTCTGTGTAGTACAACCAACATCTCTTTTAATACCAACAGTTTGATCTTAAAGAGACTGTTCACTCATAAAATGAAAGCTGTTAAAGGGAAAGGTCACCCAAAAATGCAGTTTCGTTGACATCAACTGAACCTGTTTTTTCTTTTTTTACTTTGGAACATAAAATAAATCTGCTTTAAAAAAAAAAAAAGCTTGCATTCCACAGCACAATAACAAACATACAGGTTTGGAACAACATGAAGTTGAGTGGATAGTTTTAGAATAGTGGATGCATATCCTACCTACAGGTGAGTTCTGAAACCGATAATAATGCTAATGATAGACTGATAACACTCAGAGACAGAGTGGGGGATTTCTGTCAGAAAATGAAGGGAGTTTCCCAACTGTTTGAAAAAAAAAAAGGTACAGATGGAATATGTCCAATTACCTAAAGCAGAAGTGTCTTTGATTGCTGTCCTTGGAAAATGTTCAGGGACAGAGATTAAAGAGCCTGTCCTGGCTTTAAAGCTGTGTAAAATCACATGACCTGACAAAACTCCTCTAAGCAGTCGTGACCTATACAAAAATATAGTCACTGGATGCCAAATTTATGGTTGAAGTGTTGCTCTGCCAAACTGAAGTTCTGGGGATACATACTGTACAGTCGCACTAAATATCCTTCAGTATGTAATAATAGCTCATTATTTTTTATCGTTTTTATTGTGGCCGATTCAGCAGTGATTAAATTGAGGCTAATTAACAATAAATGAGTGTACTTTTTCAAAATGCTGTCAAAATAGCAGGCACTTTAACAAATGCAGTACACTCTTTTTTTTTTAGAGCATTAAAGGCACAAATCTCGCGTGGCTACACCCGTAGATTTTAGCACATTTTCTGGTCACTTTGTCAGCTATAGCTATACCCCTAATATAAAAAAATCTATATAAATTGTTTCATAAATATATTTATATATAATTATAACATTTATTCACACCTTCTGTAGAATATAAATATTCATTTTTGGTTCCTTCTTTTTGCTCATTGGTAAGTGTGACAGTAATACTCCAAGGCAGCATTGAGTTGAGAAAGTGAGAGCTGTAAGGCCTGTCATGACGCCCTAACCTTTGAGCATGAGATGAAATTACTGTATGTGCTCAAACACATTATAGCTGCTAAAATGATGCATAGCAAAGTGTAGGGAGTTTCCTATCAAATACCTGATACATTTCTCTTAAATTTTTCATACTCTTTCGATCTCCCCGATCACCTTTCATACTGATGTAGCACGGCTAGCCCCAATGCAGCAATGGAAATTTGGGGATTATTTTACATGCTGAGAAGGAGATGTGAAAAGCACGGGCGAGAGACCGATTTAGCAATAACATAGAAATATGAGACCAAAGCTGAAATATTTTAGTATTAATTAGCATGGCCGTGGCTAATGTTACCTCTAACCATCTCATTTGCTCAGCAATGAAAAAGGCAATTAAATAAATAGAGAAAAGGACTGGTGGAGGGCTGGGGTTATGGTAGGGTGGAGAGGGAGTTTATCTGACACCTCTATGAAGTTGTCATCTGGAGCAGTGTTTTTGTACCAGGGTAGCTCTCCTGACGGACAAAATGAGACATGATGAGATTTTTTTGCACTCATCTGCTGTGATAAACAGTATATCAGAGCCAAGCACTAAGTGCACCAGTGCCAAAGGGGTTTGTGTCCCTCGCTCATACACAAATATATTTTAAAAGAGCATTAATTTGCCCTTTATATGAGCTGGTTAAGATGCAGGGGAAGCTTTCAATCCAAATGTCTCCTTTTGCTGGTCTATCTGAATTGCCTTCAGACCTATATGAAAGTTAATGGTCCAAAATTAATTTCACTATACTGCAATTAAACTACACCTTTACCCCATTCCATTTTTTTCTGTTTGGGCCCTGCTGTTGTTTAATTTAATTTAATTTTTTATTAGCTAAATCTTTCTCGAACACTTTCAGATCCATTTTTTACATCAGTGCAATTCTGGGGCGTTATCTAAATCAACTGTTTATCTTTGTTTTTGTTGTATAGGAGAGGCCTCAGCACTACGCGATTACGCCGCCAACACCATGAATGAGTTTTTACACATGTTTGGCTATGATGACCAGCAGGTTCGTGATGAGCTGGCCAAGAAGATCAGCTTTGAGAAGCTGAAAGCAGCTACCTCAGATCCTTCATCCCTGAGCAGCGAGGAGGCCTCCCGTCGAGCTCGCTTCTCCAAGTACGAGGAGTACATCCGCAAGCTGAAGGCTGGGGAGACCTTGCCCTGGCCTATAAACACCAAGCCTGAAGAGGTCAACTCCAAAATGACACCGGAGAAGAGCGCTGCCCTCATCCAGCCGGCCCTTGCGGGGTCAGAGGGACAGATATTTCCACCCGTAATGGACCACAAACAAAGCTCGCTCAATCCACCCCCAACCAACCAGTCACACATCCAGAACCAAGCATCCCGTGCATCCAAGTATGATTACTTCATCCAGAAGCTGAAGATGGGCGAGAGTCTCAGACAGCAAAATGGCAATTCCTACAAACGGCCCTCCAAGTACGACTTGGAGAACGTCAAGTTCCTGCACCTCTTTAAACCTGGAGAGGGCAACCCTGACATGGGCGGCGCCATCGCTTTTAAGACCGGCAAGGTCGGCAGGCCGTCAAAGTACGATGTACGAAACATCCAGAAGTTCCTTCCTGGGAAGGTTGATCCGCCGATGATGCCGAGCATTCTCCCAGCTACGGCAGGGACCCCAGGAACACCAGTCATCAATACAGCTGCTCCTGCCGGGGTCGTGGGACCTCCCGGCTTGCCCGTGGACCAGGCTGGCCACCTCGGCTTTAACACTGACTTCATGAAGTCCAGTTTCTCCAAAACTGACTCCATTACTACTGGAACCGTCTCTTCTGTCAAGTAAGTAAAAGAACTGTTGGGACAATAAATTGACAGGAAATGACAGTAATTATAACGATAACCCACATAGGGATCCTGAGCCTTGTGGGGGGTCAGAAGACCTCTGCTGGCTTTAAAGTTAGATTGCAAGTTTGTAGGGGCTTGGTTGGCACTCTTTCTATGAGTTGTCTTGACCTTGTCAATAGTTCAGGTTAGTAAGATCCTTAAGGCTGTTCTCCAGCAGTCCCTGGAACAGCCAGCAGTGTGGCCATGTGCAAACACACACACACACACACTGTGATTTGTTGTCAGAACCAGCCCTAAAGAGGCAGATTAACCCCAGGTCATCCCCTGCTGGAGTTGCTCATGTTTTTAGTCCTGAGTTAGTGCAGCTGAACTGCTGCCACCTTGAATACAAAATGCTTTGCACATACTATAATGTGTTACATTAGGAATTCCTCCTTTTAAGTGCTTATTCCATGAAGGTGGGATGCTACGTCAAATGCAGCCACCAAACCCAGACTTTCTTGACAGGGCCACTCAAACAAAATAAAACGCATGTAGCCATTTTCCGCCGCACACCCTCATCTTTGCATTTGTGCTCTCTCCAAAAACGCACATAAATAATTTATGCATTCAAAAACATTTTTTTTTTTCCCCCACTGTGCTTTCATTGTTGGGAGGCCATGCATCAAAGCGTGCCTATATACCTCCCTAATTCATTCCCAAACCAAATCGCTACTCCATTGAAGAAAATGTATATTGATAGCCCAAACTTTGAAATGGATCATAAGTAAATACTGCGTCAGTTTGTTTTTATTACTGATGGAATGAACACCATTAATCCTTTTCTCTTTTTTTCCATGCTATGATAGGAATGGCCTTCCTCCCGAGAAACCTGTCACAGAGGACGTCAACGTGTACCAGAAATATATCGCCAGGTATGCAAATCCTCACCCTCACAAAACTTCACGACAACATTCTTTAATCGATGACATATTTCACACTTTAATAAAGCAGGATGTAGATTTGCAAAAACACACTTTCTGTGTGGACGATAAATTATGCGTAAGCACGCCAGGTTTATGGACTAAGGAAAATTAATTGAATTAAAGGCTGGAAAGCGAGTAATTTTTTCCCAGTGTCAGTTTCCCTGCCAGCGCCGAAGCTGAACTCAGTAAAATCTTAAGCAAACAGCTTGAAATGTTTGCAAAAACATCGGGCGCATTAGACTGCCCTGCGTGTGCCTGTGTGTCATTGGGCCTGACTGCACAGATAGTTGAGACTTTCATTTCTAATATCTGCACTTCAAATGAAGATACTGAATCAACTAAATGACAGGCACTGGCAAATGCAGACAAAGCGCAGAGATAGATGCAGCGCACTCTAATATCGGCTTCTGTTTCCTTTTGTCACGCCAGTAGAAAGGTGATTATCATTTGTTTATTTATTCTTGCCTTAAAGAGAGAAAAAGGCGCATTTCAAAAGGCAAAGTGGCTTTGGCGTTAATGATTACTCTCCCAAGCCGTAACATGAAGGCCACAAATCAAAGCCCTGGCACTAACAGACACACACACATCCTTGTGCACACACAAAAACCCTCCTTGGACTGATTACATTTTGCAAGAAGATTTAATTAAGGAATTTTTAATGAGGCTTCTGCTGGCACTGCCAAGAACTGTTTTGATATTTGCACTGCATAATGCATAAAATTTGTCTAAACATCTCGGCAGTTGATGCGCGGGGAGGCAGTAGATAAGCCCAGATACAGTTTCAATTTCCGTGTTGTGAAAAAAAGAAAGGAAAGAGAGGAGGGGAAAAAAGAAAAATGAGGACTCATAAAAAGGGCAAATGCAGCCTGGTGTATTGGGGGGTTGTTGAAGGATCGGGGGGGGGGGGGGGGTGAGGAATCATCCACGCTAATGAGAGAACAGTCGTGCTAAAAAGCAGCTTTGTAAACTTGTCTACACCCACCTTCCCCCCACAAAAGGGGAAAAAGTTCTTTATCTCCTCGCACTGCCGCGGCTTGATGTTTAAAGAGCTTCCCTGGTAGTGTTTAGTCACTGTTTTCCCTCCTAAATGCTTTTATGTACCCAGCATTGCACCAAACTTTGATCGGCATGTCTCTATTGTAACGGGAGATGTGCGGCAATCTCTGTATCGTGGCGATATTAATATTTAATCCGCCACTGAATAGCAGCGTGGCCCATTAGCCCCCTGACGCGGCAAGTGGGAATTGTCCAGAGGCAAAGTGATACAGCTGGGGTGGGCTGCCATCCCAAGGGGGTTCTGTGTACACGGGGCCGGGAATGTTTGAGTGCGCCGCAGAGGGGCTGCTAATGGTGGGTGAGTTTAATGTGTACATTTATGCTTTGTGAGTGCGAGATATAAAGTCTGTACTGTAGCCTTGTGGTAATCTCTTTTGTAAAGCAATTATAGTTCACCCAAAAAATTTAAAAAAACATCACCAGGTATTCATCCTCATGTCATTCCAAAATCAGACTTTTTTTCTTCTGTGGAATGTAAAAAAGACACATTTTAAATATCGGACTGCTAGTTTTTTTTTTTTTTTTTTTACATGAAATTACAATGAACGAGGACGGAGGATTTAAAGTTTCAAAAAAGGAAAATTTAAATTTCTTCATATGACTATTTTTTTTTAAACTTTGGAATCCAAACAGTCGCTGTGCTTGAGAAGCGGAGCAAAAATTTAATTGATCACTTCTCTCTTCAGCAAGTTTCTAACTGCTGTGATCGAATGAGTTGATGCTCGAGAACCAGATCAATTTGTTAAATTTGTGAACTAATCATAATTTTTTTAATCAAATTGATTCATTGAAAAGATCAAATTGAATGAATGATTCATCCACAAACCTGATAATACTACTTTTCTCATGAACTTTCATGAGTTCAACTTTAAAGGGACAATGTGTTGGAATTTCTCCCATCTAGCGGTGAAAATGTATTTTGCGTTCAAACGAATTGTGCTCTCCAGCGCCTCGCTTTTTCAAATGCGCATTTGCGTCTACGGTAGCCATTATGTACCAAAAAGCTATGACTTCTAATAACACTTTGTCGAGTGTTCCTTCGGATTAACAGGTTTGTTATTTCAAACAAACACCAACTTGACGCAACGAACAAAACGAATGTTACAGTATGAATTACTGACTGTGAAAAACATGAACTATTGTAATGAGTAGTTATGGCTTCTTTATTCATTATATTTTTTGAAGTACGTGCATTGTTAGATATCATCATCCACTTTTAACTATAAATGTCTATAAAATAAAGTACACAACCAAACGATGAAAAAAAGCTTGTAATTAAGACTGTAACATTGACCTGTCGAGAAGAAAGCAGGACAGCGTCTCTTTTGAAATCTTTCTCCTGCATTAGTTCTATCCACCTAAAGCTATCCCGATATTAACTCGTGTTTTTTGTAATCTCCGGTCACGTTTACGATCTTTTCTGGCGACGAGGATATGCAATGGAGCCTTTTAAACTTGCCGTAGCAGTGACAAGCGCCTCTCACTGCTCTGCTACGTTCAGTTACGTCACGCTGGCTCTGAACGAAAACCCGTTGTGGAAACGCGTTGGCCTAGTACTTTTTGTCCCTCTCTGCTATTATACTTTTTCAAGATGGCGGAACTACATGGAAGCCTCCTTGGACCTAAAATTCTTCATTTACGAGGTCATAAGTCAGATAAGTCAGAAAATTGGCAGAGGTGTTTGTTCATATTGATTTTAAATAATAAAATACATAAAAAAATCACAAAATGAAAATGAAATTGTCCCTTTAAATATGGCTTCAGAAGACTTGGAATAGTCACATAGATACGTTTTATGATACATTTATGGTGCTTGAAATCAACAGTTTCTTGGGTGAACTGTTCCTTTAAGCGCCTGCCACTTCCCCAGCCCTTCAGAACACCACCCACGTTTAGCAGGTAGTGGATTCACCATTCAATTAGCTTAATGAACTTAGCAAAGTGATTTGTAAAAGCAGTCTAGGGATAATCCAGCCAGTAGGGGGAAAAAAATTACTTAGCTTTTTCTCTACTTCAGCAGATGGTGCTCTTGGCAGCGGCGGTGCGAATGTTTATTTGTGTGTTTTGAGCTGTAATTGGAGGTTTTTAACAGTCATCATCGTCAGGGTTATAATCAGCCTGTAAACACTCAGGAAATGTGCCTCTTTAAAGCGCCGCCAATCCGCGGAAGACCGGGCGAGTCAGTCGGCGAGAGTGAAGAGGAGGAAGCCACGCGGAGACGCACTCAAACCTTTCTATTAGGCCTAACCTTTCCCTGATTAAAGCATAGGCTGTTAACCTGGAGAGCCGAACGCTGATTTGGCAGGGCTTAAAGCACGAGCAAATGAGCGAATTATGTTGGGGGTTACAGTTTAATAAGAGTCTACCTACTGCCTTTGATGGCAATGGAACTAATTTGGTGGAGATTGCTGTGGCTGGAGAGTGAATTGCAATCGTATGGTCGAGGAAGCGTAGGCCTGTTTTTCTGTGTTTATAGTTCTAGGTAATGACTCTGAGCTCCGTGAAGATGACTCTGTCAGTGTTAGGGCATCTATCAAGCGGAGATAAAAGGCTAAATTGCCCTTTCAAGATCAGCCCCCACATTGTTAGAGGTTTTGTATATGGAATAGAGATAGCGAAATGCAACTCCTTTTCAGTAAGCGCTGATTTTTTTTTTCTCTTAACTTCTTAATCTCACTTTCTGTTTCTAAAATCGTGTTTATCTTTAGCTCAAAATGATGATAATGTTTAGATTCAGAATACTTGGCAAAAACAGCAACATTTACAGTGTTTTCCATATATTTCTGTCTGATTGAAGGTTCTCTGGGAGCCAGCACTGTGGCCATGTGCACTGTGCTTACCAGTACAGAGAGCATTATCACTGCATGGACCCCGAATGTAACTATCAGGTGAGTACAACAGCCACAAGCAGGAGTCAAAATGAACACTCACCAAGTCCAAAACCTTAAGTGCTGGAAAACGCTAATAGTTTTATTTTTATTTAATCTTTATTTATCAGAATTTTATTTTTGAATACAAATGCAAAAAGTGTCCATTCCTCTGTTTTGATGATAAATGAGATTATGTCAGCTGGGTAATTTTTGCAATCTGACGGGCATGGTTCAACACACTTTAATATCCATCCATTACTGCTGGAAATCTAAGCGCCTTGCTCCTGTAAGACAACAGTATAATGCAGAGACTGTCACAACACCATTTTAAAGCTCAGCTTCACACTTTTCTCATCACTCTCTGACAGGAGAGGAAGATAACTCTTAGAGGAAATGATTGAAGTGTGCCAGGGTACACACAAGAAAACAGCCAAACAAAACCTTACTGACTAGGCTTTTATCTAGGCACCGTACTGGCTTAACAGGTTTAGATAGATGAGGGCTATTTCTCAAAAAAGGTTTCCTTTTTTTCCATAGTTAATGGTAAATACTTTCAAAAGATGCCTCCTTTTTTTTTTTTTCTAAGGACATCTGCTAATACTCTTGGGCCACTCATAATCCCCTTTCACATTATTAATCTGATCCATGTCCCCAGAGTTGTCATGTTCAGCACAGCAAAATCAGCATTAAGCAGATCAGAACACAGACAGCAGCGGCTCATGCGCATATGGTGGAAAAGAGCAGGCAAAGACGGGCACATTTGTCGAAGACATCAAAAATCTGCCGCACAGTCTTTTCTTTATCAAGTCCTCTCTAGTCATAATCTCCCTCTTCATTTTTAATCATCTGATTACATTTTTCATTATAAACATCCAGGAATCCTGTTGAAGACAACAGGGCAGCTGTTGCATCTAAAAGAGACATATTCAGCCCAGCAGGCTGCCTTTTGTTATTCAAGCACAATTCCTCAAACAGTAAGCAGAGCTGGTTTAAAAGTCCCTTTGAAACTGTCCATTTTTTAGAACTTGCGTTGCTTAAGAATTCATTAGCTATGTTTCCATCCAAAACTTCTGCGTTAAATTGGAATATTGCATAAAACGAGCTCATACGTTTTTTTTTATGCGCAATAACTCATTGGCATTTCTATCCAGCAATTTTTTAATGCAATATCCCAAAATGCACATAGAAATAGGTGAATGGAAAGCTCTAGACATTTTCTGCTTATGGACAATATTCTGGTTAAGCCTTTACGCTTAGAATTTTTTTTTTTTTTTTGCCAGTGTACTAGTGTATGCCATGATGTTTCTTTTAATGTTTGCGAAATGTTAGTTTGCTTACAATTCTGATCAATTCAAGTTTAAGCATTGTTACAGTTTAAACAGTAGAGCATATGACTAGCAATCTTATTCAGATTTCTCAGGTTATGGAATTTACACAATGCTTACGAAATTAGAATATGACCATATTCGGATTAATATTGGAATTTTCCTGTACATGTAAAGGCGTCGGTGACTCTTGGCAGTTTAGTAATGACTGACAGGAGGCTGTGCATACCCTAGCTGAAAGTTGAGGCGCAGATGAACTTGTTTTTGGAATTGATAAGTCATTAAAATGTTACATGACACAGTGGTGGAATATTATCCTGCGGTTGCCAGCCTTTGCTCTGCTTCATACCGGCCCTGCCTCTCCTTTCATGGCCATCCTGCAATGCGATGGGAATCCTAAAATAAATGTCCACACGACCATGTAGCCACTCTTCTAAGTACAGAAGCCCAACTGATACAATTTCCTGCTGTTTTCCACAGTTCCGCTCAGTGTGGCCGGATCTAGATCAGTATCTCATTTTATTTGTTTGTCGACATCCCAAATTCCTGTCATCACCGTTTGTTGGACATTGTCTCATATATCATCTATTACACTCCTTTTGAAACAGGAATGGAAATGTAACAATATATACAGCCAAGATTTAAGTATTTATCTTTTTGTATTTATATATCTTTATTCATTTTTTATTTGCCTGTAAGATTATCTTCATATGTGGGCAATGAGGTTTTGTGGATGTTTCTGGCATGTTTTTTTTTTCTCCTGTTGCTCATTTATGTAGAAAATATGGATTTACGTTGGAAAAGGCTCATTGATTTCAGCTACTCTTGTTTCAGTTCCTGTAATATTAGCTCAAGCCCAATTACTGCAGATTTGGTTGCCCTGATCTCTCAAGAGTGAGGTTTTTCCCCCTATCGCTTTGTCTTTGCCATTCCCCCCCCCCCCCCCCCCCACACACACACACACACTTACACTTCTCCATGGTGTAGGAGATTTACATTTTGAGGAGGAGGGGTATTTTAGCATATTTCCTCATTATTATTGTCTAACCCTGCACAAAACTGTGCTTTAATACTTTAATTAAAAATGGAATCATATCTCAGACGGGAATTAAAAAAGAAACATTTTTGGTTGCCTTGTTTGTTTGTTTGTTGTCTCTTCCCCGTGCACGTTCCAAAACCATCTGCATGGAACATGATTTTTCAGAAGTGGAGAATATCACAACTGTGATCTCGTACGTCATGTGATCCATCTTAATTAGAAATGGTGAAATAAAATGTAATTAACAGTCTAGTTCAGCAACCTTTTTTTTGAAGCAGCACATTGGGCACAGATTCAAACATCAGGTGAGATTAGAAAATAACACAAAGTCATAGTTGATTCCTAATGCTATGCTTTGGGTGCGTATAGTTAGTGTATAGGGAATTTATAAGGCAAACTCCGAATTAAATACACCATTCAAAGTATTTACTTTCAATTGTTCTACTCTGCAATGCGAGTATTGAAAGTGAATTCACCTTAATTCACCTGCTGCTACGATATGCTCCATTCACCCACCTGGCTGCAATTTTCTGCAATGCTCTGCAGTTGTTGCATGAGTAATAAAAGAACGCATTGCTGGTTTCCTTCGGAACCTACACAACACCTCCCCCACCTTACTAACTCTGTATATCTGTTGTTTACAGAGATTCACCAGTAAGCAGGATGTGATAAGGCATTATAACATGCATAAGAAGAGGGACAACTCCCTGCAACACGGATTCATGCGTTTCAGCCCTTTGGATGACTGCAGTGTTTACTACCACGGCTGTCATCTCAACGGCAAGAGTACCCACTACCACTGCATGCAGGTAAACCACGGCAAAAACCCCTAGTTTGCAAAAAAAAAAAAAAAAAAAAATGCACATTCACCCTTATACAGACACATGCAAATATCAGTTCCTCTGCTTGTACAGGATTAGAAAAAAAAAATATGGTTTCACTTTATTCCGATGGTCCCTTTAACACGCTCATTGTACCTTCATGTCTTCTAACTCTCATTAGTCTTATTATAGTAGACTGATAGGTTAGGGTTAGAATTAGTTGACATGTAGTTGCAAAGTTACTAAAAGTCAACAGAATGTTCAAAAGGGACCATCATAATAAAGTGTTACCAAAATATATATTTCAGGGTTTCATAACATGTCTTAAATCCCCCTTACCGAAAAATTAAGGCCTTAAAAATTTCTTAAATCACACTGTAAAAAAATATTGTTGGTTTAACTTAAAAAATTAAGTAACCTGGTTGCCTTAAAATTTTAAGTTGATTGAACTGGAAAAAGTGAGTTAATACAATGAAGGAGATTGATTTAATCATCAGAAACTCAAAATAATAAGTTATCTGAACTAAGTAAATTTTTTAAGTTGATTTGACAAAATAAAAAAATGTTGTGATAACAAATCTTGAAAATATTTTTTTACAGTGCAGACCAGGTCTTTAATTCATAAAGTCTCATGCTTTGCAAAAAAATGAATATCTTCCAATACAAATATCTAAACATCTTTAAATTAAGATACATTTACTTGAGATGCAGTCAAAATTTACATTCCTTTTACAATAATAACGTTAATAGCAGCAGGCAAATAGCACAGACAGTGCAATCTATATTGGCATTAAAGTACTTCAACTTTTTCCTCGAGGCCTATATGAACATTTGAGATCAGTTTTTTGTTCATAAGACAGAGAGGGGTCAGAATAAATGAAATTAAAATAAAGGCATGAACAAGATGTGGCCCTCCTCTCCCCTCACCACCTTTCTTCCTCACTCCTTAGTTGGCATGGATAAAATTCTTTGAGTTGTATATATGAACTCAACATTTTTCATCTTTTAGTACCAAGTGGCGATTATTTCCCACCAGATCTGTTTAATTCTTTACATCTGCTTATTTTCAAGGTGTCACTTTCGAGCCGAGCTCTTTTTCACCACAGGCGAAACAGTGGCCCGGGACTTAAGATATATACTCTTTTTTTTTTAAGCCTCCCTAACGGTGTAATTGTTATTAGACATTTCAGCTCTTGTTTTAACAGCAGTGAGAACAGGCAGATGTTGGCACCCGTTCTCCTGATTTACGGAGAAAAAACAGAGTGGCATTTTTTTCATTGTTTGACTGAATATGGCCAAGTTACCCTGTTTGCACGGGTGAAAAGTGCCAGAGATGATATACAATTGCTGGTTTTAATTCAAACATTAGTTCACGTTCGTCTGCTGCCCAGAGGTCTCCTGAGTGCTGCTGTTGAGTAACAGAGTGACAGTCTTCCCGAACAACCCCCCCCTGACTCTTCTGCTAAAGCAAAGACTTCTAATATAGACTTAAAACCGTAAATGGAAAAAGGTTTCAACCACATGCCGCCTCATCACCATGCTGCTTTCGCATGCCACATATTGCAAATCACAAAAAAAATAGTCCTGTACTTGATCTCTTTGAAGCTGTTTTCATGAAACACACACCTGTTTTTTTCGGGTAAAGGGTTTGCTTTTCATATTTTATGAGATGTCTCAAGAGTATGTTTTTAACAAAGCTCAGATCTTGAGAAAATGTTTCCTGTTCATTTTTTTTTAGGTCACCTGTTTCTTTGCTCCCCACATTGAGTTCAGCGCCAAACTGAGCTATTTTTGTGTCACATCTCGGGTTGTTGTTTTCATGTCCCTGGAGACAACAAGAGCTTAAGCGTCAAGCCACTTTTTTTCATACTGAGCATTTTTCATCCAGTGCAACAAAGTGAAACTCACACATGGTGTTTATTTCTAAACCGTGCTCACGCTTTTTCTCATGAAAGCATTTTTTTTTCATTTCCTGTCTGTCAGGTGGGCTGCAACAAGGTGTACACGAGCACGTCTGATGTCATGACTCATGAGAACTTCCATAAGAAAAATGCACAGCTGATCAACGATGGCTTCCAGAGGTTTCGCGCTACCGAGGATTGTGGGACGGTCGCGTGCCAGTTCTATGGGCAAAAGACCACGCACTTCCACTGCAGGTACAATGGTCGCTCCAACTCAAATTAATGTGTCTGCTTAATGTCTTAACTTAAATATCATTTTAGAGTTTAATCCTTCGCCTTTTCCACCTCCCAGGCGCCCAGGCTGTACCTTCACCTTCAAGAACAAGTGTGACATTGAGAAGCACAAGAGCTATCACATCAAAGATGACGCTTACGCCAAGGACGGCTTCAAGAAATTTTACAAGTACGAGGAGTGCAAGTACGAAGGCTGCGTCTACAGCAAGGCCACCAACCATTTCCACTGCATACGCCAAGGCTGCGGCTTCACCTTTACCTCCACCAGCCAGATGACCTCACACAAGCGCAAACACGAGCGTCGCCACATTCGCTCCTCGGGTGTGCTGGGCCTCACTTCCTCCTTCCTGTTGCCCAAAGATGATCAGGACGAGTCCAGCAATGATGACCTCATGGACTACTCGGCTATTAGCAGCAAGAACTCCAGCTTAAGTGCTTCTCCAACGACCCAGCAGTCCTCCACCGTACCGCATTTGCTGTCCACTCCCATCACCACCATGTCCTCCAGCCACAGCGTCAAGCCCACTGCCGCTCTGCCTCCGGCCAGCCGCATTTCCACCCTGCTGTCCCAGGCTCTGCCGAGCAATGTACCCATGGCCCTGGCACTTTCCAACAGTGGACTGGCTGGTGCTTCCAACCCCTTCTTCTCGCTCATTCCCAGAATGCCCATGACGCTCACCCCCTCTGCTGCCGGCCTGATATCCGTGGCCAGCTCTGTAGCTCACTCCATGCCCAGCGATTCTCTACCCCAGACCTCCACCCCGACCGGGGACCCAGCCGCTGCTACCGTAGCCTCCACTCCGACTTCATTCGCTGCATCGTCCATTATGGAGAAGATGTCGGCCAGCAAGGGTCTGATATCGCCCATGATGGCCCGACTGGCAGCCGCTGCTCTGAAGCCCTCCAGTAACCTGGATGCAGGTTTGTTTCATCGTTCCACAAAGTTTCATCTTACGATCATCCAGATCAGTGATTCTCAACTGGTGGGTTGCACACAGTAATTCTAATATGTTTTAGTATATTTATTAATGTAAATATTAGTCATTCATATTATTAATATTAATAATTACATTATTAGATAATAATTAAAATAATAGAATAATATTTAAAAATTAATTTTAGAATTTAAAATTCTAGTCAATACTGATACACTGATAGTTATTTTAGTTAAGTTATGGCTGATTACCAATAAATGGCCAATATTTTCTTAATAAAATTTTAAATAAAACCATTTGACTAGATATTCCCAATGTTTATATCAGGAACAAGTGTGAAAAACACACTCCATCAAAGGATTAGTTCTTCTCACTGCGTTTAATCGGGAAAACATCAGTTCTTTGGGTCACTCTGCCCATGTGTTTCTCTTTCTCTTTCTCTGTACCTATACCCGTCAGTGAAAGGGCACTCTCAGGTCATCTTGCTCATGCTATTCACAGACGCTATACAAACTCCGATTTCAGGATTAAGGCAAAATATTAAAGGGCTGGTTGGCTGCTCTAGTCTTGTTATTGCAGCGATCATTGTCATGATACCCACAATCCATTAGCAGATAAGTGCTGAACTAGTGAGTGGGCTCTGTAAAGCTGCCTCTAATAGCATTCTCAGGAGGATCTCAGGGCCTGTGTTCTACATGCTTCCTCATCACCGGCCTCTTATCTGAGCGTGCACTCGTTCCAACCAAATGGAGCCTGAATAATATTAAGTTGAGAAATTGGAGGTACAAAGCAGCTTTTTATATGCACTCTGATATAGAGGAAGAAATATCAGAAACTGGTGAAGCAGAAATGACTCAGCGCTCCAGAGAGGGCTGTGTGTGTGTGTGTATGTGGTGGTGTGTATATAAAGGCACTACTTGTTTCAGTATGAAAACACTGATGTGGAGTCTGTGAAGTCTTTACTCTCTAGGCGTTTTAGGCTAGTAAGCTAGTGGGTTTCTTTACAAAAGTAAAATACTGTATCGTGAGGGTGTCATGGTTCTGATTGATCACCATATTCATGTAACATGCCAATGCGTCTTTTTTGTGAGGAATGGGAAAGGGATCCTGGGTGTAAGATTAGGGTTTGCTAATATATTTGCAGAAGATTCTTAAAGGATTTCTTAAAGGATTTTCGTAGAATTACTCCTAGTCTCTTTGCAGGTGTAAAATTATAAAAGTCCTACTGCCCTACAAAATATTCTTTCATTTGTGAGCACCTTGTATTTAGTTTTGGCAACTTCAAGAAAGCTAGAGAAAGAAAATCCCCTACTAAACAGAATTGAGAGAAGCAGATCATTATGTGGCATTGCTAATTTTACACGTTTGCTCAGAAAAGACGTGTGAACAGGACATTTGGGTAAAATATGAAGAGGATGTGGTAAGAGCTCAGCGTTAGAAATGAGAGAATGATGTTTACTGCGACTATTTTCAAACAGCTTTGTTGTTTTTTTTTCCGAAGTTTTTTTTTTAGTCAGGGGCCAGTTTGCCGAGAAACACATCTCAGTCTTGCCGCATAAGAAGAGCCAATCGCTAATTTGTTCAGGTGGCGTTATTTCCTAGTTGAATACTCACTTTTTTTTTTAATCTACGTTCACCCCCAGAGTGTTTTGGAGGATCTTGAAATCTGAGGGGTTCGCTAATTAGACACCCAGTACAAATGATCTTTCATGAGTTCAGTAACTTTGTTGAGGTAATTACACAGTAACATTATTCTTGGAGAATTTCCAAAAAAACACAGCGTTGTGAGCATGTGCTTTCCCCCCCTCCTTGCTCTCTTAGATCATCGCCAATTTTTATCATAGAAACTGCAAAGCTGAAGGTTTAATGACTCTCTCCTCTTGTGGTGGTTATTTAAATGTCCCTAGTTAACGTCGGACGGTTTATACCCAGAAAAAAAGAGAGAGAAAAAGAAAGTGAGCGCAGCTTTGTAGAGCACAGTCGTTTACGGACCGGCGGGGAGGTTAATATCAGTACGACGCTCTACTCGCATAGAAAGACCACAGATTTGGATGGATTGGAGGTAGAGGAACTAGGCTAGTTTTAGGTGCAAAGACGGGCAGTAATTAGTCAACTGAGCGTTACACACAGTAAAAGAATGAAGATGAGGCTACCGAAATTATTAGGATGTGATGCGCCTAAAGCAGACACATCACAATGAGTCACTAGTTCACCTCCATAACCAACACAACGAGTCAAAGCACATGCGTCAGGAAAGTTATAGTGACACATCTGATAAACTTGTGTTTGTGTGTGGGCGTTTGTGTTTGTGACCCAGAGGAGTGTCTCTCTTCTCTTTTCACATGGTTAAATGCCCTCTGAACTGATGGCCTAGGGCAGGGTGGGCGCTAGCTGTCACTCGTCCTCAGCGGGCCTGGTTTTTTAGACAACATTCACCCGACCTCGCAATCACTGCTGATGCGCTCATCGCTCCATCTTTGTGCCTTGAACTCCTAGCTGTTTTTTTAATAAAATACCACTTACTGGCTACCAAAAGCCCGGCTTTCTCTGTATAGCCCGAGGACAAATTAATATTTCAATCATTTGGGGATTGGAGGAAAAGCCAGGTCGCATTCCCGTCAGCGTCCCTCCCGCCTCCTTCCTCCTTTCCACTTTCCATCGTCTGCATACCTATTTGGAAAATCCGATCGAGAGGTCACGCTATTTGAACCAATCTGATTGGCTGTCACCTCTAATCTGACGGACAAGCAGATGTTCCTTTTGGGCATGCTCCTTCGTCCATCGGCGAGCCAACAAGGACACACTGCGACAGCAGGGAGGGGCGGGCAGTCTGAATCTGCCACTTTCCCTCAGCATTAGCATGCCTCTTAATGACCAGTTAAGAGGCAGGCCCGCAAATGAGTTGTGACAAGCGCTGCTGAAAACGGAGTCTTTTCCCCTCATTCCTGCTGCCTCTCAATCAGCATTTAAACGCCTTGACGGCCTGACATAATTCCGCAATAATTATCACTCCTGGTCTTCTCCTTGGCCGGGACAGAAGTCAGATTGGATCTCATCACGGGCGGAATAATGCTGACCAACAATAACTTTGTTTTTCTCCTTCTCTCTCCTCAGGGATGGGGCAACAGACTCAAGCAGGCCGGTTTAATCCGGTCGAGGTGAAGCAGGAGCCGGCGGATAGCGCTTTGACGGCCCCCCAAGACTCTGTCCAGGAGCAAAGCCTGGACCTGAGCAAGAAAGACCACAGGTATCCCATCATCCTCCCCCTCTCGGCTCGCGCCCAGGCCCGCCCCGCCCCGCCCCACCCCGCTGTGATTTATCTCTCAAATAATGCCGTATTGTGTTAATTAGTGTGAGTGCTCTTGTTAAAACCCCCTTCACAAGGTGGGTCTGTGGAGTGATCAAGGAGGACGAGATTTACACGCTCCCTCCTTCTCCCACCAAGAGGCCTCCTTTGAGGAAATCCATCATATGAATGCAAAAATTCTCCCATAATACCCTCTTTTCATAATGCACGTCAAGTATGAGGCATGACATGTTTGCACATTCATTTAGATGAAAGCGTGTTCACATAAACCCCAATTCCAGCCTTTTCCTTTTTACATTGTATATTCGCAATCTGGGATAAATTATAATATTTACTGTTCTCATGCAAATCCTGCCTAAACACTGTTCATTTTGCATGTTCTAGCGCTGAATCAAACGGACACGCTGCGCCGGGAAATACATCTCTTTTATCCTCACTTATGAATAAGGTAAGATTCATCCATCAAACGCTTTTCATCCCAAGACAAATTAGCAGGATGCAGAGGGGGCTGTTTGTTTTTTAATGTTTCACCGCTAATAGGATGAGTTTGTATCATTTAAATTTTCCAGCCATTTTTCATACAGTGTAATTTCAGTCCGCCGCTCGCAAATTAATATAATGAAGCAGGAGCCGGTTGCCACGGCAGATATATAGAGATGTTTGTTTTTTGATGAGCTGTTTTGAACTCTCTGTGCATTTTTTTCTTTGGCTTTCTTCTTTTTTTTCCTCCATCTGCTCTATCTTTATTTATGGACTTTGTAAATTATTTGATTAAAAAGTCAGCGCCGAGAAAAAAGAGCAAATGTCACCCTCATTTTTTAAAAAGACGAAATGGTGGCCAACAGATATTTAAATGTTGTGTGTTTTTGTGGGGATTAAAATGGACATCGTTTTAATCATACATCTTCTCTGACTTGTATAGATGGTCTGCATGTACCATTACCTTGATGATTTAAATAGAAAACTGGCTCTAGTGTTCCTGACGGCTTAGCTCAGCTCTCTCTCTTTCTGTCTCTCTCGCTCTGGTTCGTATACAAGACCGAATTGAAACACACCTGAAGCCTCAAACATAAGAGTGCACAGAAACGGTTGTGTGTAGAACTATCGTTACTGTGACGAAGCATGCCTAAGCATGTGTTTATCTCTGTAGATGAATCCTGGTTTCTTCAATGCTTTGGATCTGAAGTCAGAGCTGGAGGGAGCTCAGGCGGCAGACGGCTCAGACGCAGCTCAGTATCTCAGTAGGGTAATGAAGAGGTCGTGCCCAGAGAAACACACTGAGCTATGGAGGACCTACCTGCGCAGGTGCCTGAAATCATCTTGTGTCCCTATAGAGTCGTTTACAGCTTCAGCTTTACTTTCCAATCCTCACTACTTTTCATTTACACTTGTTTAACTCTTTCACACTAGCTGTGATTTAAATTTATGTGGCTTTCTTTCCTTCTTTCTTAAGCGAACTAAAGCTAAACCGTGAAAATAAATGGTGAACAGTAATACACCCCAAGTATACACTTTCCTTTACACATGTACATAAATTGTAACCTTAAATCATGGACATGTTATTTATGTCAGTGACTATCAACACGTGTGCCCAAATAGATCTTCCATTACAGAGAACACAGTCGTGTTTTGGCTCCACATCCTCTGTGTTTTGTTGAAGCTGGTGTCTGGTTTTTATCACCATCTCTCTTTATGATGTACCCTTTTGCCTGTCAGTGCCATCCACAGTGTTTGTTCCCAGGTTGTTATGTGGAAAGAGAAGATTTATCCAGAGCATGTGATGTTATGTACAGTATTTAGTTACAAAGCCCCAGCAAAAGGTCCCAGCCAGAGACACACTACTTTTGGCTCAGGCGTAGTTCACCTAAAGAACCACCTTACTCAAAGTCAGATCTTCATGAGCTAAACCGAGAATACGAGAGTGTGTTTGAGTAACTGACCTGAATTTACGAGCACTTAGACTATTTTCCTCCTTTTAAAGGTTACCCATTTTCTCACATGTTTCTACAGGTATGACACTGATGATTTCTGTGAAGGCCAGTGTGATTTCCTGCACAAAATCCATTTTCATTGCCTGGTGGAGGATTGTGGGGCGCTTTTCAGCACATTGGACGGAGCCATCAAACACGCCAAGTGAGCATTACAATCAAACATAATGAAGTTTTTGAATGTTAGAGTTCACGCCAACACACACAATTTACATGATTATGATCTAGAAATGTTAATTTGCTGCTATGTCTGACTATGTCTATTAGAGCTCATTTAATGGGTGGTGCACCTCTCTGTCATTAGCTTCCACTTCAGAGCCAACCTGAAGGTTAAATCGGAGCCCCCTTTCAACGAGAGCAAGGAATCTAGCGATAGCACCCCTAATCAGATGGCTACCCCCATTTCCATGGCCAAGACACCTCCCATGGAGGCGCCCAGCCTGGCTCTGTCTGGGGGTTACAGCTCATCCCCCTCTCTCCACGCCTGGAAGCAGCTGGCCGGATCGATCCCCCAGCTTCCCGCGTCCATGCCCAGTATGCCAGCCACTTCCCCTCTGGCCACCACATCGCTGGAGAACGCCAAGCCTCAGGTCAAGCCTGGCTTCCTGCAGTTTCAGGAAAAGTGAGTAGGCACTGCCATTTTTGTAAATTCATAATACCGTGGTGGTGTGATTTGAATGGGCTGTGCTGCCTGTATTTCCATGTCTTCTGTGCAGTTTTAAATATCTGACAGACGTTTCGTCACGCTTATCTCCCACAGTGATCCTTGCCTGGCCACCGACTGCAAATACTCGAATAAGTTCCACTTCCACTGTCTATTTGGAAATTGCAAATATGTGTGTAAGACATCCGGGAAGGCTGAATCACATTGCCTGGACCACATTAACCCCAACAACAACCTGGTGAATGTGCGAGACCAGTTTTCCTACTATTCTCTGCAGTGTCTTTGTCCTAATCAGGTGAGCGTGACTTCCGGAGGCAATATTCTATCAGACAGTCTTTTTTTTAGTGGCTTATACACTTTCATAGGTTTATGCTCACCAAGGCTGCATTTATTTGATCAAATATGCAGGAAAACAGTAATATTGTGAAATATGCTTACAACTGAAAAGAATTTATTTCTGCTTTCAGCATCATTAGTCCAGTTTTCAGTGTCACATGATCATTGTTATATACTGTTTTGGGGCTCAAGTAACATTTCTTATTATTATCAATTTTGAAACATAATTTTTTCAGGATTCTTTGATGAATGGAAAGTTCAAAGGAACAGCATTCAATAAAAATGTCTTAACTTTCACTTTTGATCAATTGAATGCATCCTTGCTGAATAAAACTATTAGTTCACTTCACATACTTAATGATCAATAATCACTAATCCTACGTAATACATTTTGACCCATAATATACGACTTTCTCAAGTAATAAAATTATTTATGTGATCTCAAATAACGAAACTATAAATCCCTTGCATTTATGTGTAGAACACCCTTGCAATGAATAGCAACATGCTAAAGCCACTTATTTGCATACACAAGCACCATGCTTCATCCTTTTTTTGTTTTCTCAGAAAAATGTATAAATTGCATTTAAAACTCAGAAGACAAAGACTTCTCCACAACAAAGAAACAAACAAACGAAAACCACCGTGGAGCCCCCAACGCTGTATAAAATAAACAAGTTTGGCTTTTCATCAAAAATTCCATCATTAATAGAAAAAAGCCCTCCCTTACTGCAACTTGCATTTGGAGCAAAACCTGTTTAAATGAATTCATTTATGCGTCCCATCCCCACTTCTCGGAGCTCCCCCTCCTCTCCAGAGTAGAGTGGGTTCTGTTTATGTGCTCCTGGGGGAACTGCCTCTCTGGAAACAGATGGTCGTGCAGAAACAGGTTACATTGCAGAGGACACACACATGCACACACGCAGACTAATGAATTGATAAAAGAGCTGTTTTAGAAATAGATGAATCGCCAAATGAACTAATTGGTGTGTTGTTATTGGGGTCAGCGGCTACAACGTGAACCTAAACTTCAGATTTTCGCTGGTCAGTGAGGCTGGTCCCGTCACATGCTCTGAGAAAGAAAGGATTTAATGAGCAGACCTAACCTACTTCTTCCTTTTGGTATCCTGAGTAATGAGTAACTTACTGACAAATGATCAGACCTCATTTTGGTTCAAAAGATGGTGTAGGAATGCTTGTAAATGAATGTACTATCTAATAATTGGGTTGTGAATTAACTGCAAAAAACCAAACCATTGAGACATAGACAGCTGCACAAGATGTTCTCGCTCTGAGTTTTGCTTATTTGCTGTTCTCTGCAGCACTGTGAGTTTCGCATGAGGGGCCATTATCATTGTCTGAGACCTGGCTGTTACTTCGTCACTAACATCACCACCAAACTGCCCTGGCACGTCAAGAAGCACGAGAAAGCCGAAAGACGTGCAGCTAACGGGTTCAAATACTTCACCAAAAGAGAAGAATGTGGCAGGCTTGGTAAGAACCACCATTTTTTAATTGATTTTAGGAGGCCAAAAATCACAGAGCTCATTATTTACTCAATCTCATGTAGTTCATAATCTGTATGCTGGTCTGGAAAGACATGAATGTGAAAAAAAGAATGACCATATTTTCATTTTGGGGGTAAACTGGTCCTTTAATCCCTTTTTGGAAGTCTGATTTTCTTGATTCAGTGTGGTTTGCCAAGTAATTTAGTGAATTCAGCATTATCAAATCTTACATGTTCCAGCCTCCCACACTCTTTATTGTTTCGATCACTGTTCACATTGGTTACTCATGTTTCCAAACACACTGTTAATTCGTTCACTCTCCCACGTTATTTTCAAGCGGTGACTGCAAGCTCACTGTTTGTAATACAACTGGAAGGATCAGAGATGGTGTGAAATCAGAGATGATGTAACTAATTTCATATCGATGCCATCACCTGCTATAAAAACACTTTTTCCATTGGCTCTGGCTACAGGAAAAGTGTCGTTCTCCTTGTTGAGTTGGTAATTGCCACGCTGTTTGCAGCACAACAAACAGTACAGGGCGTGAAACGGCTGCGCTTCACACTCAGTCACTGAATTTTGAGTATGTTTCTCAAAAGCTGTTATCTCATTAGTATCTGTGCATTGATATTTTGTCAAATGAATGGTTTACATTGACAACTGAGTCGGCGCTAGCGGTCGTTTGCATTTTGCAGAACAAACACGTTTGGTGGAAATAAAGATGGTCTCATCTCATTGTAAAACTGGGGACGTTTTATTTATATTACAGAAAACGGGCCGAGAAAAATGGTGTCTGCCTTTTTGTCATACATTAATACTTCAGTATTTATAGTAGGCAATCAAACAGAGGTTGTTTTCTTGGGTATATTTAACCTGTCAGGAATGAGCAATTACATATGTTTGTTAATTACTGTGCCTGTCTAGCTCAGTCTGTTTGTGTTGCTCTTTTTCAAGCCTCGATCATCATCACGAGCAGGCAGATTAAAAGTTTGTATTTTATTTTCTCTGCTCCCCTTCCCTTAAAGGGAGAGTCGACCAAAAAAACGGACACCCTCATTTCGAATAAAACCCATCGGATTTTCTTCTTCTTCGGAGGAGGAGACGTTCGGTAGAATGTCCAAGCTGCTCTTTTCCGTGCAGTGAAAGTGAATGTGATCTGTGGTGTTGAGAAAACAAAGTACAACAAAAGTGTCTGTATAAAATAGTCTGTAATAATGTGTCTTTTAATGCCATATAAGAGCTTCAAGTCATTTTGCTTGTGTGAGAGCAACTTATTTTTGTTCTATTGAATAAAACAGGTTGAGTTAATGATGACAAAAGGTTCATTTTTGGGTCAACTATCCCTTTAAGTCAAGAAAAGAACATTTATTGAAGAGTGGAAAGTATCGTACAAGTATCCACAGAGTATAATGTCTCTCCTGTGCCGTTGTTAGTGGTATAAACCAGGGACATATGACAAAAGCAAGCCATAGAGTCATAAAGAATTGATGGTTCAGCTGGACTGGGAAAATGGTATCCATGGCAGCTACATTAAACAGAACACCGGCGATGAGGTTACCAGGATCTGGTGGCACAAGAGCCCTGATATTTCAACATGTGCTCATATTTACTCAACTTTTTAAAGTATACCACTCCTGTGTACAAAAGCAGTCTGACAACAGGCGGCTTGTTGCATGACGCCACGGGTGCCATGGTAACGGACAAGCCAGCACCTGCCCTGAATGCTACTCTTTCAATTATTTCAGCACGCATTATTCACAATAAAATTATTACGAGCACCCTACAATATTTGATTAGTGCGCAAAGGCAGTCTTTAAATTTGAAAACATATAGCAATTAAAATCTGTAGGGCCCTTTGTGCAGAAAAAAAAAAAAAAGAAATAATAAAAAGCAAAGGGACTGGCGTGAGGGGGAGGAAACACACCAGCAACAGATAGGTCATGAAAAATGAATTTAATATGGAAATAATTGTGTGTTTACTTTGGTTTGCAGGGTTGTGCATTATTGCTTCTCCAAATGCAGAATGTATTTATGTAAATTCCAAATTGAATAAAAGATGTCATTGTAATAAAAGAGCACCACAGGTCTAATCTTCAAAAGGTTCGACTTTCCCAGTGTGACACTGGACTCATCTGCTCTGTCTCTCTGCATTATGCAGGCGCGGGACGGAAGCACAATGTCCTCATTACCTCGTTGTGAATCCATGATAAATGTTGTCCCTGAATCCCAGGCGCGATGAAGACGGTCTTTGCTCAAGTTAATTTTGTCGCTCGTCTCTTGCAGGGTGCAAATACAACCAAGTTAACAGCCACTTCCATTGTATCCGTGAGGGCTGTCAGTTCTCCTTTCTGCTCAAGCACCAGATGACTTCCCATGCCCGCAAACACATGAGGAGGATGCTGGGAAAAAATTTCGACAGAGTTCCTTCCCAGGTACGAAGAAATTTACGACACTTTTTGAAGCACAATTATAATATAAAACTGACTTTCACTCTCAAAATTTTATAGAATTTTAAGTAAGCCCCTTTTTGGATTTTTTTTTTACATGAATTCAACGTATTTCATTGATTAAACTTTATCCATTGGACATTTTTAGGTCTCTCATGCCCACCGACATGAAGAGATGCAGCACATGGGCGGTCTAGCTTCATCTGCCATGGTAGGCAGCCATCCTAATATGACCCCCAACTTCTCCAGCATGATGGAGGACAATGATGACTACATGGACTACACCGGCGGAGGAAGCCCACTGGGCCTCTCCTCAGAGTCCTCCAATCAAGACCGCAGTTGCACCAGCACCCCCGTGGGCAACGATAGTTCGCCAGCAGGTGAGTCGACCTCAGCAACAAAACTGTTTCATCGCAATAAACATTTTCAGCCTCATATGTTTGATTAAATGAAACCACAGGCTCAGTGTGGCCAATTTTTTTTAGATTAATTTGGTCAATAAGTCAATCAAATTTCATTGTGTTCCTTGTGATGGCCTTTTGTTCTTCTTTGAAAAGAGAAACCTGCACCACGTCTCACTGAATTCTCTGTATCTTACTCATAAAGCTATGTATGTTGCATCAGAGCGACCAAATGTTTCCCACTGTAATGATATTTATTAAATTATAAAGCACTTAATTTGTCATATAGTATTCCACACATAACTCACATTAATGCCATCCCTGTGGCGACTACAGAAAAGAGGCATGCCAGACTTTTCTCATCTCTACTGTCATTCAGCTACACACAGAGGCAGCACAAGTTGTTCATATTCTCTAGGCTTAAAGGTGCTTTAAATTTGTTGGGTTTTTTTTTTTTTTTGGAATATGCCATTGATCATTTTTAGCCAATCAGAAATCTTGTTGTGGGGTTGAAGGGGCAAGGGTCTAACTCACTGGCATAAGTTAGCAAACTGGCTAACAATGCTATCAGCACCTTTAAATCTGGGCCTTTGCTCTTTGAATCTGAGCTTTCCTTCGTTGAATTGATTTTTTGGGTTCACTGTTTGATTTCAAATGTTATTATCTTCCATTCTCATCACTGTTGCTTTCGTCTGTTGTCTGACTTTGGTTACCATTTGGCTTTCATTATTTCATTACTTGATCTCTTTCCCTTTTTACCTCCCCACCCTTGTGTCTTGTACCTTCCTGTCTCTGTTACCATCCTTCCTTGGCACCGTGTCTCTGTAGGACCAGGCTGTCAGGTCCCTGCCTCTGCCACCACTACCTCTGCTGACTCTCCTCCTTCTCAATCTGCACCTCCTCCTCCTCCACCTCCTCTTCCACCTCCTCATCAGCCTGCACTCCAGAGTCAGCCTCCATCTCTCTCCTCAGCTCTTCTCCGGCCACCACTCCCCTCACTCCCATATCTCCTCTCCCCATCCTGTCTATCATACTCTCTGCTCAGCGCCTCTCTCGGAGCCACTAGGAGTGTTGTCATGCCAACCAACACAACAGCTTTCAGCCCCATCATTCCTACATCGTCTTCGGTTAAAAATGACGTCCCTATAGTTCAGGACGCTGCAGGTACCTACCTCGTCTCCACCCGAACACTGCAGCTCTAGAGTTACAGTAGTTTGTGCTATGGGTAGCAGTTACAAAGCCATTAGAAAGCATTAGCTGGTTACAACTCTTTAGCTTTTTACACATGCAGTGCAGTTCACACAAGTCACTGTGGTAGTGGCTTTAGACTTAGTGTGGTACATTGCACACCTGCCATTAGGTCCACTGTCTAAAATGCTGTCCATTAGTAGCCCGCTGTAAAGGGCTGGTTTAATCATGCCAGGCTTTAATAGAGTCATGGGATTCCTGCTGGTCAGGACAGGGAGCACATCATTAGCACTGACCTCAGGCTTATGGGAGGGTATCCTGCTCTCCCATAAAGCCAGATGTACGGAAGCACCTCTGAACTCTACCCAATGCCTAGACGTGACAATCGCGTTAAAATGTCACCAGTACATTATACAAATGGGACTGTCTCTGTTTGATTATGGCATGGAATCACATCATGTAGTATATTGCTGTAGGTAGCTTTGATAGGGCATGTGTGGCTACTCTTGTTTGCAGCTTGTCGTGCCGATTAAAGTCTAACTTGTAAATGCCTTCTTTTTTTTTTTTGCAATCAGGTAACACCATCTCTATCCCCACGGCAACTGGCGCCAAGAAACGCTTCTGGATCATCGAGGACATGTCACCCTTCGGCAAGCGCCGCAAGACCGCTTCGTCTCGCAAGATGCTGGACGAAGGCATGATGCTGGAAGGGTTCCGCCGCTACGACCTCTATGAGGACTGCAAGGACACGGCCTGTCAGTTCTCCCTGAAGGTAACCCACTATCACTGCACACGGGAGAACTGCGGCTACAAGTTCTGCGGCCGCACACACATGTACAAGCACGCCCAACACCATGACCGCGTGGACAACCTGGTCCTGGATGACTTCAAGCGCTTCAAGTCTTCGTTATGCTGCAACTTCCCCGATTGCCAGTTCTCTGGCAACAGCACCCACTTCCACTGTCTGCGCTGCGGCTTCCGCTGTACGGACAGCACCAAGGTGACGGCGCACCGCAAGCACCACGGCAAGCAGGATGTGATCAGCGCGGCCGGATTTTGTCAGTTCAGCTCAAGCGTAGACTGCGAGGTGGCCGACTGCAAGTACAAGCTCAAGTGTTCGCACTTCCACTGCACTTACCCAGAGTGCAAGCACACGGTGGTGGGCATGTCCCAGATGGATTCCCACAAGCGCAAGCACGAGAAGCAGGAAAGGGGGGAGCTGCCTTCGGTCTCCCCCAACCAGGATGGCAACCATCACCATCACCACCACCACCACCACCAGCACTCTGGCCTAGCTGTGCCCCCAATGCCCATGAATCTGCACCCAACCTCACCCGGCACACCGGGGCCGACCCACAACAGTATGGGCATGTACCTCACTTCGGCAGGGGCCGCCGGTGAGTACGAGTATTCGGGCTCAGCGCTCAACCTCGACAGCTCTCTGAACCTGGGGACGGACACCAACAGCTCCTTGTTCTTCCTGAAAAACGCTGCTGGGTTGGGCCTCAGCGACTCCATGGACCTGAGCAACAAGATGCACAGGCAGCCACTCTCCCTGGCCACCAGTTCTGCCTCAATGGGCCCGAGCAACCCTCAGGACGACACCACCGGAACATCCGGCGATCCCGAAGATGACCTATCACCCGAGGAGGAGCCGTTAGCCGAGGAGGAGGATGATGACGACGACGACGAGGAAGAGGAGGAAGCGGAGGAGGACATGAACACAGACTCGTATGAAGATTCCATGCCAGAGCCAGAAGTAGACAAAGACAATGGAGAGAGTTTCGATGCTTCCATGAACCACGTAGAGACTTCCCAACTGGATAAAGAGGAGCCGGAGGCTGAGCCCTAATCCATGCTGTAGAAGGAGAACTATGAATTCCCTGAACAAACGCAAGTTTGAGTGGCCTCATTTATCATGCTTAGAGACGCTGCAGATGACAAGAAAACAACCAACTACAAGAAAAGTGAAGGCCCAAAATGATTTATTATGATGTTTACAAGATGACCAACATTATTAATTTAATTATGCATTAAAAAATGAACAGAGAAATAGACAGACGAGGCCCTCTTTTACACATGGGTGGCTATGTAAACCTTTTCCTACACATCAGTCTTTTGTGTGTGTGCGTGTGTGTGTGTGTGTGTGTGCATGTTTGACTTTAATTTATTCAATTTCATTTGTTACTTTTTGTGTGTGGAAAAAATAAGGAAAAACAATCTCTCTATATATGACTATCTATATAAAGTAGATGTGTGTGGATGTTAATGTACATTTTAATTGCAGTCACTGAACTGCAGGACAAACCTGAAAGCAACGAAAAAGCGTACATTGCAGGAAATCTTTTATAAAGAATGTTGCTCAAATAATTGATTCAGAAATACCCTGTGTCATTGTTATTATTGTGCAGGGGCCTGCATCAGTGCTTTGAGTTCTACGCTTCTCCATTGATCAGATGACTTTTTTTTGTTTTATTATTATTATTATTTACAATTATCACAGTTCTCACTTAAACCTGCTGTCATGGTCAGTGGTGTCATAGGCTCCATTCCATGTGGACATTCGCCTGTAACTTCAGGACAAAACAAAACAATGACCAGTGACTGCAAAGCTTCAGGCCATAAAGCATTGATCTCACTTGATTTCTGTTCCTTTTCTCAATGAGGACCCATTTGGCATTGCATATTCATAGTGCACTTTTGTATAGATGAGAGCAGATACTCAAGCCTCTATTTAAGACGTTTTGTTATCTTTTACATGATTGCATTAATATGGCTTTTTGTCTGTTTGTTTTGCATTATTCTCTAATTGCACAGGCATGACCAGATGATGTGGGGGGTGTCTCACTGTAAATGGGTCTGTTCTGAGGGCGAGGGTTATCGCCTCCTGTGTTTCGGAGAGTTTGTAATGTGATGGTGCTATTGCCCAGTATGAATGGGAGGAGATTACAGGTCTTTGTTTTGCTCCACAAATAGATGTCCTAAAGTGTCCATCAAACACAGATCAGGAGACAAGCGTCTCTGAATGTAGGGAAATGTTTGTAGGTGTTATTTTTCTTTCCTTTCCCCTCCACAGTTTCTGTAGCATGAAGAAAAAAAAACAAAAACAAAAAAACAATAGTTGCAACAAAGTGAGGATGGAGACTGGCTTTTTGAAGCTTCTTTTTTCAGAAGCGTCATGTATCTATTTCTAAAAGAAGAGGAAACATGGAGAGAGACTTTCTTTTCTAGAGGGCCGATCGGAGGACAGGCATCACAAAGGCACCATGATGAATGCTGGCGCCACTAGCGCTGCTCGGAAAGTGTGTGATTTTATGAATTGTACAGACGGAAAACAATGTTTCAAGCTTTTGTTTTCTATTTACAACAGCTGTGGTTTCACTCCAATAATAAGAAGTTATTTAATATTTATGTGACCTTGCAATGAGAAAATTCTAGGGTGTTTTATGCACTTTTTAGGTTCCTTTTTACCTTTTGAAATGATGGCATATATCTTTTGACAGGGAATTTGCTTTACAACGTTGTTTAGTTCACTTTGCTTTGATGCACAAATAGTCTTCAGTGTGACGAAGAACTGTTGTTCTGTGTTTTATTTAAGAAAAAAAAAAGAGAAAAAAAAAAGGTTTTTTTTTTCTTCGCTTCCAAGATTGGATGGTTTCGATATGAAACAGGCATGCTGGAACCTGGCTTGCTTAACGAGTAACACTAATGATGACTGTAATTTAAATGAATTCTATACAGAGGAAATTATTGCAGTGCTTCGCTCCAAATTACAAAAAAAAAAAAAAATGATTTTTGTTTACTTGGCCTCCATTGAAGATAAACAAAGAAAAGCAAGGCGAGGAAATGAATTATTTCCTAAACATGGCTAGGCAACTAAATGTTTAGATCTCTGAAATATTGTTTCAGGAGGGGGAAAAAAAAGGTTGTATAGTATTTTCTTCTGTAAAAACTATATATGAACAAAAATGCTCTTTGATTAAAAGCTTCCTTTAAAAAGAAAATACGGAGAAATAAAGAATAAAAAGTTAAAAACTGAACTAACACCAGAATAGTTTGCTTGAATGTGTGTGTGTGAGAGGCCGTATGGAAGCGTACGTGTGAGGTTTTATTGTTATTGCCATGGTTTCCCCATAGTGCTAGAGGAATTAGTGGTAATTAAATCTATACGAGTCACATTATTGTAGCACTGAACAGTGGAGTGTATTTCTACCTTATACGCAAGGAAGTCATCATTTTCAAAGCTGTATAGCCTATCACGTGCGATCACAATAACGATGATATCTGCATAATTTAATACCATCCACAACTCTTTGTTTGCTATTGTTTTGGTGTTTGTTTTATTTAATTGAACTTCTGTATTTTGCATATGGCATGCCCCTTTCACAGGCCGTTTGTTCTCTGGTCTCGAGTGCAAAGGCGCAGGACTCACACTGAAGCAGCTGTTTGCCTGGGAGATACTGTGCACTTGAATACATTTTATGTGTGTAAAATAGCAGGATTTGTAAAGAGTCGAAATAAAGAAATTCTAATTATTATAACAAGCAAATGTTCCACACGGTGTTTCTCCAAATCATAGCGTTCTCTCCCAAAATGTGTGCTAGTGTTAGGTAGCACTGCTGTGCTCTAGGGGAATGGTTTAACGAGACTGCGGTTAATAAGCCGCTCCCACTGAGACTCACACCGTTCACTTTGAAATTCATTTTTGATATGTTTTAGCTTTTTCGATTTTGATATTTTTCGGTCAAACCGTTGTTGTCTGTCAGTCATATAATGCAGGTGTAGGGGGTCCATCTCAAAGAGCATGCACAGAGAAGTCAAAATTAAACATGATTGAATGACTCGTAAATGTAAGTACACATTGATGGCCTAAAACACGAAACGAGCGGTTTGTGTGAGAAAACGAACCGTATTTATATCGTTTTTACCTTGTGTAATCACAGTCACGTCCACGTGATCTGAATCAGTTTAAAGGGCCCCGGACGCCCGGCGGACGCCCGGCAGCGCTGCGTATACACTGAGGATGACGGTATTTTTTTTAAAAAACATCGGATTCAATATGAGTTTACAAAAAACAGTAGAGCAAACATAGTCACGGAGCCAGGGGACAAATGCTCTCTGGTGCATTTTGGGAAAGTTTTGGCACTCTAAAATGGTTTTGGGTGTTTTTTTTTTTTTTTTATTCATTGTGCAGGGCAGGCTGCTCGTCGCTCTGACCAGCATATACTCTAGTCCCACTCGCTACAGCTGTTCTCCTGCCTCACCCTCCTCTTCCTTCTGATGTGTCTTTAAATAAAAACGTGTAAAGCCACCACCATCTGTCTGCCAGCTGGCATCCTGCATATAATCTTGAAGAATGAAAAAAAAAAAAAACGATGGAAATTATATTACACAAAAACCAGACGGAAACAACCTCCAAACTAGCGCAGGCTGCTGTTGAAACAACAGATCACCTTATTGTCTAAATAATAAGGGAGAAATAAAATCAGAATCAGTTCTAATTTTGTTGTATAAATTATACATTGCAACCAATTATGTAAATTATGTACTGTAGCAAACATAATTCCAAAAACTATTTGCCAAGCCACAATTTAAAAAACACATACACAAATAAAAGCATGTGTTTCACACACAAAAAAAAATCACTAAAGATTTTCTGATCACAAAAGACTAAATGGTAACAAATGTTTAGTTATTTTGAACTGTCCTTGATACAGTGTAATTAAACATTTAAGTGATGAGTAATAGCTAGAAATTGGGTTTGGTTTAGGATTAGTTGCATGTAATTATGCATAATTTACTGCTGTTACTACAGTATTACTACATGTAATAAGGACACTAAAATAAGGCGTGCCATGCAATACATTTATATGTATTGTAACTAACAATAACAATACAGATAGGGGTAAGTAGATATGTTTAGATGGTTCATTTTGAGAGAATGTCTAGCATTATTCATTTTACTTGATTTTCTAGTTGTTCTGTAATGTGCAATGTGATTCATTAATTTTAAGTTTTATAAAACATTTATCGGCGCTTATTTACCTGACATATTTCCACATCTCATCTATATTTTGTCATTTCCATCATAATGAGCCATGTGTGCGCAGTCATACCAGGGCTGGATCTGACTCGTACGTACTGAGGGTTGATGTTCCAGGAACAGGTTGTGTGAGACCCAGAAGGAACAATGGGGCCTAAAAACATGCCACAGGTGTTTAGTACATATGTCACAGCAGCGCTGGTCACACGTCTTATTAGGATGCACGAGAGCGACGCATAACGTTTCAAGCAATCGAGTTTACGGGAAAACCCATGCGTATGTTTCCTTTCTTTCCGCGTTGTTTATTTGCATTAAGTGTGTATTTATGACCATTCAGAAGTGTGCAGTTGTTTGCTTACAAATCACATTTCATATGCTTGTCATAAAAAGAATCATTTCATTTGAGCATATAATTGCAGCATTGTTCTGTTTTTAGTTTGCGTCTGTAAATCTCATCCATTTCCTCATAACCTTTGGCATTCACGTTCATTTAGCCATTTCCATTCATGCATGGCTTTATTTAAAGAGACCTTTGGTCAGAGTAAAGGAAAAAAAAAAAAAGGATTCACAAGGAAGCTGCTGTGCCTCTGGTAGCAGCTGTTGCTTGTGTGAAAAAAAATTAAGTTCAGGGACCCCAAAGGAAAAAGAGAATTAGACACACATTCAGCCAATTTAACTTTAACAAGACCTTATTGGCGGTAATGTCACAGGCCCGCTATGTACAAATGTTATTCTCTGTATTCATGTCTACTGAAATGAGGAGAAATGCTCAATTATGTTCTGGATCAGGGGAGATTTCGGCATAAATATGACTCTAAATGTGTGTAGTAAGAGATAAAAATCAATTTTTGAGTTACACAAAAGCAAAACCAAGGCTCAGAATGATTTAATATCCTCTTATCTGAACATTACACTAAAGGCACACCTGTCGAAATCAAGCAAGTTTTTGCTTGAAGCTGCACAGCTGCAGGTAAACAAGTGAAGAATTTCAATCTCAGATACACGCTTACATAAACTCATGTTGCCAAATTCCAAAAGTCACAATCTTTTAATAACGATTTGGTGCATGTGATTACAAGTCCTCTCTCTCTCTGGATGGGTTAGTAATAAAGACTTTTCCTATAGGTAATTTAATAACTTTACCAAGCGTGATTTAAAATGAAAATGTTAAAAAATTGGCAAATTGTAATACAAAGGTATACTATATATAAATGCCCTTGTTATGAATATTGACACATATTTTTTTTTAAATAGTAATTAAAAATAAAATATTATTAATCATGTATAAAGGCACAGTAAGAATCTCCAAAAATGATATATTGTGACACTTTAGATTATGGTACAATTCTCACTATTACAGTAACTGACTTTTGCCTCAATAAACTCCTAATTACTTCTTATTAACAAGTATTTGTTAAGTTTAGGTATATTTGGGATGTAGAATATGGTCATGCAGAATAATATGATTTGTAAGTAGGCCTACTGATAATAGCCAATATCCTAGTTGTTATTCATGGTAATAAGCAACTGGTTAATGGTGAGAACTGGACCCTAATCTAAGTTTTACCTTGTATTTCTTGCAATGCCTGTGCAAAATCTGTTTTAGTAAATGTTTGTTTGGTACGTTTGAGTTGCTGAATAGCCAAGGCTACTATTACACAGAAACCTAAACTCAGAGAAAACTATCATTTTAAGCGCACCAGAATAAAATATATTCAGAAGTAAAAAGTGTAGCTGACTTACTGATTGAAAAGTAAGTGAAAAACTGATTTTTCAAAAGTGAATCGATACTTTTTCGAAAATTAAACAATTCTTTTTCAAAAGTAGCGAATTGCTACTTTTTCAAAAAAGAATTTATACTAGGAAAAAAATTTATTTTAGGAAAAAAATTCGAAATCGCTACTTTTAAAAAAACGCTACTTTAAAAATAAAATGGATACTTTTTCCTAAAAAATCGATACTTTTTCAAAAGAATCAATCCTTTTTAAAAAAGAATAATGCAAAACAGTAATTTTTCAAAAATTGAATCGCTACTTTTTCAAAAGTGAATTGCTATTTTAGCAAAAGTGAATCGATACTTTTTTAAAAAATGAATCATGACTTTTTCAAAAATGAAATGATACTTTTTCAAAAATGAAACGCTACTTTTTCAAAAATGAGTCGCTACTTTTTCAAAAGTGAATCGCTTCTTTTTCAAAAGTAGCGAATCGCTACTTTTTCAAAAAAGAATCGATACTTTTTCAAAAAAGAATTGCTGTTTTTTTCAAAAATAATAATGCAAAACAATAATTTTTCAAAAATGAATCGATACTTTTTCAAAAATGAAACGCTACTTTTTTTCTTTTTCACAAAATCTATTTTTTTATTAATTAAATTACATAGCGTATATATTTTCATAGCGTATATATATATATATATATTTTTTTTTTTTTTATTGTTTATGTAACTTAAGAGTAAACTCAAAATTATTTGAAAATTAGACTTCATTGTTTCATGATAATTCTAGTTGAATGTATGAATCAGGAGGCAGAGACAGTCAATAATAGGTGGAGTGGGAGTCATTTAGTTAATATTTCCAATAAATTTAATTTTTTCCCTAAATAATTTTAAATAATTTTACTACATAAAGCAATATTTTAGAGATAGTTTAATATAATTTGGGTTATTATTCAAAACTGATTCAATAAAGTTTTGTTTTTTTTTAAATAAAAGAAGGTTTATCAGGAAGACTCGAAATATACCCCCAATTCTATAGAATGACGTCGTATGGGGGGCGGTGGTAAAGTGTGTAAAAAGGAAACTGTAAAATATGGGTGTCACCCATATTTGTTTAATACATCACACAAGTGCACACACAAAAAATGATTGTCCCAATGCCATGTCTGTTATTGTTGTGCAATCTCATGCGGTAGGCCTACTTTCGGACATTTAGTGAAGTCTCTTCTCAGGCCTATGTAGAAATGGTGGAATAAAAGCGGTTTAGCAGACTTTGTTGCACGGGTTTGGGATCAACATTACAAGGAGTTTTCTTCGAGGCTCAACAACCGTCTCTGGAGCGCTGAGAGATGTTTCAGCTCTTTACGATTCCTTCCAGAAAGAGAGTACTGGGAGCAACAAGGCATTACTCTCTCGCACACATGTGCGCGCACACGCCAGCAAGGGCCATTTACTTACCAACTAAGGAGATCCTTAAGTGCTAAGCTGTAAATTTGGTTAATTTAGCACGATTCCACATGGAATTGGTTGGTTTTCTTGCGGGGAAAACCCAGCAGGCTTGCTGAGAATGAGCGGAGATGGTTGATGTGGTCCTTAGCGCCTTGATGACGGCAGGAACACGCGGCTGACAGCGCATGCCAGAGCTATAAAACAGCAGCCTGGCAGCTCTACATGTTAGGGCACAATGCATGGCAATATGAAAATTGCTCAAACTTAATCCAATTAAGTTGTATTGAAGAAAGATGAAAATGTTTAATACTTAGAGAAAATGGTGTAGGCTATACAGATGGAGACTTGGCCCTGTGAAATCACACGTCCAGGCAATCAACTCTGAAAAATATCATGCAAATGCAAGCGATAAATCGCAATATTTCACATTGTCACAGTATGTGCACTGCCTGTGATTAGAAGCACCTGCACGTTTATATATTAAGGATACAAACCAGACCATTTTCAAATTGAACCTTATTGAATGAAAGAAGAGAGGGAGGGAGAAATAAAAGCCAGCGACCAATTTCGTCCATTTAACTGACTCTTAAATCAGACTTGATTGAGAGGGAACAAAGAGAAGTAGAAAAGCTGCTCTTTTGACGAACAGCACAATATATGACGACTTTGAGCTCTGCAGCTCCGCTCAGTCTCTAAAGCCACTAGCTATACTTGTGTTTGCAGGATGACCATAAGGACATGACAGAATCTCCCAATGCATTCTTGTGAATGGGTCAAGGTAAATATGTAAGGAATAATTGATGACAGGCCGTTGAATTATGTAAGGAATAATTGACGACAGGCCGTTGAATTATTAGAAACACCTTGGATGTGCATTATTTTTCGGATAATTCAACGGCCTGAAGTCAATTATTCCGCTTATACTACAGTTACCACACCTAAAAACATTGTTCAGATGATTCATATCAAGATGTTTGTCAAGTTTTTGACATTAATGAATATCACCCTGGTGTCTTTTTTTTCCCCTTGTTTGAAACTATGTCAGGAGAAAGGAATTGGCCGAGGTCTATCCAAATTGTCATGCTTCAAACGGTGATCACAGGCAATGCTCAGGAGGCATATGCATCGCTCACAATGGAGGACCGTAAGGACTATGACAAGGTAAAAGTAGCTATTTTTTTCCTGAAGCCTATGGCCAGTGATTCCGAAGCTATATATGGCACATAGGCAATTTGAGGTGCATATATGTGCATAGCCTATACAGGCCACATGTCATGTGCTATATGTGCATACAAGAGTCTCCTAGCTCATGGCAGGATCTGGTCATTTGTAGCTCATACACTCTAAACAATGCTGGGTTGTTTGAACCCAAATTTGGGATAAATAAGGACAAACCCAAATGTTGGGTTAAAAATGTAATTTTAACCCAAATTCAACTTTCACTTTCAACTGTACATTTTTTAATTGCATTTTTGGGTTTGTCCATGTTTGACCCAAAGCATTTTTTAGAGTGTATGTCACTATATTACTAAGAGTGATATATAATTTCAACTGTATTGTTATGCAGTTTTTCTGATGCCTAGCTCATATTTTCTATTATCAAGGCAATAACTAAGAACTACTAAAAAAGTGTGTGAACATGTGAAATTGGTATCACATGTAATTGTCATGTTATGGAATTTAAATATGGCAATTGGCTATATGCACGCATAAGTTCCGCATTTGATGCAAGGATACTCAACAGTTTTCGGTTGTGGAGAAAGGCGGGGGAAAACCGAGGAAAACAGGATTATGGCAAAGTCTTCAAAATTTACTGTCCTCCCGCCTTTGAAACGAAACGTTCAAACGTCTAGATGTAATTTTATATATAGTTATGTTCATTTAATATAATTAAAAAAAAAAAAGCATAAACACAACGAGGGATGTCTGTTTTATCTGTTTTTGTGACTAATGTTTCTTTATAAAATTCGATATAAATTCTCGGTATTGCATTGGACTCTACGATCGGCGAGCATCCGAATACCGCCGTGCATTAGAGCCCATTAAGTGAGAGGAGATGGAAAGCTATATGATGTATGATTACAAGGTCAATTCTTGTATGAATTAGTGGAAAATAAGGAAATGTATAACAAAAGGGTTCGTTGTTGGGTTTTTTTTCTTTTTGCCAAAAAAAGCCCTTTTTCCAATTTCATTTCACTTTCCCATACACATCCACACATTCACCTTTACATCCACCAAATGCAATGCAAATTGCAATGTTTTCTATATTGTCTTAATGCATTTTCTATATGAATTATAATAATAATAATATAATAGTTATATAAAATAATTATAATAAATTACAAATTACTAATAATTGCTAAATGTAGCAAAAAAAAGTTCATGAAACGTACATTCAAATAATCATCATCATCCCACATCTATCTGAGCAATTCACAGTGGTTATAAATTTGAAGACAATCATTTCTGCTGCTGCACTGCCGATTGGTCGCTACAGCGCCCCGTAGTTGACGACCTCACCCGCCTGATAACGCTTGACATTATCCGATGAAGTTCGCGCCGAAAGATAGCGGCTGGGCGAGGCGTAAAAATTGCGAAATCAGCATTGGAGATCCTCTAAGTCCTACTTTTCACCAATCGTAAGTATTCCTATTTTTTTTATTTATTAGCAGGGTTTTTTAGATGGATATTGCGGTGGCAGAGAAGTTTCAGCCCATACACTTGCTATGTTGTTAGCTGGTGAGGTAACGTCCAGCTAAAAATGTTACGTTCTCAGACGTCCCCACTGGTGTCAAGGACGTCGTCTGTAACGTTCCGGGAACGTTCGTGATGTGGAGTTCTTTAAAGGCTCGGAGGACTTTATTTTGCGACCTTCACGGAACATTCGGGACGTTCTCAGAACGTTTAGGGGACCATGTTTTATTTGGAAATGTGATGTTCCCAGAACGTTCTCAGAACGTCCCCACTGGTGTCAAAGACGTTGCCCAGTAACGTTTCGGGAACGTTCGGAGACGGTCATGATGTAGAGTTCTTTAAAGGGTCAGAGGATGTTATTTTGCGACCAATGTTTTATTTGGATATGTGACGTTTCCAGAACGTTCTAAGCCCGCCTCCAGTGTTGTCAAAGGTAAACAAACTAGAATGCAGAAACTTTCTGCTTTCAAATTTGTTCTTGCAGAACCTTAATCAGGAATAATCATGCACTTAACGTTTAACACATTCAAAGATACAATACAAAGCAGAGATTCGTTATTTATTTATTTTGTGTAATCAAAAAACAGATTATGAATTAATAATAATGTGATCATGCATAAGTGTAATAAATCAACAATAAATAATATTAGGACAAGACAAAGATTTATGTTAATTTAATGTTCTGTAAATTATGAACAAGTAAAAAGAAAAAAATGAAACATATTAAATTAAATAACTATTAAATATATACTGTGTGTGTGTGTGTGAGAGAGAGAGAGAGAGAGAGCGTGTGTGTGTGTGTGTGTGTGTGTGTCCTATTCTACAAATTAGCAAACTCATAGGGTCATATTTTTGTTCATAAACTATCAATTTGACCAATTATGCACATTTCTTGGTGTATAATGGTGCCAACATTTTTTTATACTTGTATAAAAAAAACTTTCTCTCTGTGACTTTAAATGTACTGATGTCTGACTACTTTACACCTACAGATTCCACTGTCAAAGGTGCTCAGTTTTGCTATTATAAAACTTATAGAGAACATGATAGTAATCAGCCATCCATGCAAAAGCTGAGGTCGGTGTGGTGTACAGGTACATCTGTCCAAGCCAACATCTCATGCCTTGATGCCTTCCGCTGTGGATCCCAGGTAACCTGCAATAAAAAAATAGTACAGTTCAAAATCTATCATGCATACATCTCATCTGGTATCACTAATTATAATTCCAGGTTCAATAAAAGATTAGAGCTAGGTTAAATGCTCAATATCATGGCAGGACAATCTTGAAAACCTTAAATAAAATATTTTATTTATCTATTTTCTTTATCTGCTGCTATATACAGTATATTGCGATATAAAACTAATTTCAAGAGATTATTTATTTAGAGTGAATCTGCATTGAAAATTATAAACAAATTACAAGCATAGATAAATTCAAAAGGTAAGCTAAAACATATCAAAAATTAATTTCAAAGTGAACCATCCCCTTAAGCCTTTTCACGTGCTTGTCCTCCAGACAAGTAAGTAAATCTGTCAATCACTTGTCTGAGTAAAAAAGTTGCTTGTCCAGATTTTTAAAATGTATTTATTTTTTATTCTGAAGCAATATTCTCATCAGTGTTCAGCTTTGATATTTAAAAAGGCATATTGTAATATCTGCACCTTTAGGGCATCCCCTCCCCTAATATTATTAAATGCTCTATAGTGTCTTATTGTTCTAAATAATTGAATTTATTGATTTAGGAATTTAAAATGAAAGATGAAGCATACTGTTATCCTAGGTAGGGCTGATCAAATTAAATCATTTACACTGAAAAATTACAATTTCATAAAATAATGTTAAATGTGAAAATAAAAAATATTGGAAAGAATTATACTTGGCTACTTACTGGCATAACACTAAACTGCCAATAGGTGGCGGCAGGCGGCCGTATAAATGAGTGAGTTATTGATTCATTAATTCAAACGATTTGTTCAAACGGTTGATTCATTCAAGAATGAGACTGATGTTTATGAATGGGTCATTGAATCTTTGACTCAACCGATTCGTTCAAAATGCTGAATCATGTGGAAAAACTCCACATTTAGATTTTTTATAGGCAGTATGTTGTTAACTGTGTGTGTGTGCGCTCCGCTCATGTGTGTAGATTTCTCTACGCGAGCGTCAACAGCGCAACCTTACCATCAGTAATACGTATTAGAGAATACGTATTAGAAGATTGGAGAAACTTATTTTTCGCACCAAAAAAAAAAAAAAAAAAAAAAAACGACAGGGGTAACACTGTCGGTTTTTTTGGGGGTCGAAATTTTGAGTTTCTCTCTCTCCGGAGCTGAGATATTGAGATATGTATAATGTATAATGTATAAAACGTAAGGGGTAACACTGTCGTTTTTTTTTTCGGGCCGAATTTTTTAGTTTCGATATCTCAGCTCTGGAAGGGGCTAGAGCCTCCATTTTTGCACTCAGGTCTAAGTCTCATGGCCCTCTATCAGAATCCAGAGTTTTGGGAAGATTGGAGAAACTTAATTTTTCGCCCGAAAAAAAAAACATAAGGGGTACCACTGTCGTTTTTTTTTCGGGCCGAATTTTTGAGTTTCGATATCTCAGCTCTGGAAGGGGCTAGAGCCTCCATTTTTGCACTCAGGTCAAAGTCTCATGGCCCTCTATCAGAATCCAGAGTTTTGGGAAGATTGGAGAAACTTAATTTTTCGCCCGAAAAAAAAACGTAAGGGGTACCACTGTCGTTTTTTTTTCGGGCCGAATTTTTGAGTTTCGATATCTCAGCTCTGGAAGGGGCTAGAGCCTCCATTTTTGCACTCAGGTCAAAGTCTCATGGCCCTCTATCAGAATCCAGAGTTTTGGGAAGATTGGAGAAACTTAATTTTTTGCCCGAAAAAAAAAAACATAAGGGGTACCACTGTCGTTTTTTTTTTCGGGCCGAATTTTTGAGTTTCGATATCTCAGCTCTGGAAGGGGCTAGAGCCTCCATTTTTGCACTCAGGTCTAAGTCTCATGGCCCTCTATCAGAATCCAGAGTTTCAGGAAGATTGGAGAAACTTAATTTTTCGCCTGAAAAAAAAAACGTAAGGGGTACCACTGTCGTTTTTTTTCGGGCCGAATTTTTGAGTTTCGATATCTCAGCTCTGGAAGGGGCTAGAGCCTCCATTTTTGCACTCAGGTCAAAGTCCCGTGGCCCTCTATCAGAATCCAGAGTTTTGGGAAGATTGGAGAAACTTAATTTTTCGCCCGAAAAAAAAAACATAAGGGGTACCACTGTCGTTTTTTTTTTCGGGTCTAAATTTTGAATTTCGATATCTCAGCTCTGGGAGGGTCTAGAGCCTCCATTTTTGCACTCAGGTCAAAGTCTCGCGCCCCTCTATCAGAATCCAGAGTTTTGAGAAGATTGGAGAAACTTCATTTTTCGCCCAAAAATGAAAAAAAACGAAAGGGGTAACACTGTCGTTTTTTTTTCGGGTCGAAATTTTGAGTTTCGATATCTCAGCTCTGGAAGGGTCTAGAGCCTCCATTTTTGCACTCAGGTCTAAGTCTCATGGCCCTCTATCAGAATCCAGAGTTTTGAGAAGATTGGAGAAACTTAATTTTTCGCCCAAAATGAAAAAAAACGAAAGGGTAACACTGTCGTTTTTTTTTCGGGTCGAAATTTTGAATTTCGATATCTCAGCTCTGGAAGGGTCTAGAGCCTCCATTTTTGCACTCAGGTCAAAGTCTCATGCCCCTCTATCAGAATCCAGAGTTTTGAGAAGATTGGAGAAACTTAATTTTTCGCCCAAAAAAAAAAACGAAAGGGTAACACTGTCGTTTTTTTTTCGGGTCGAAATTTTGAATTTCGATATCTCAGCTCTGGAAGGGTCTAGAGCCTCCATTTTTGCACTCAGGTCAAAGTCTCGCGCCCTCTATCAGAATCCAGAGTTTTGAGAAGATTGGAGAAACTTAATTTTTCGCCCAAAAAAAAAAAACGAAAGGGGTAACACTGTCGTTTTTTTTTCGGGTCGAAATTTTGAATTTCGATATCTCAGCTCTGGAAGGGTCTAGAGCCTCCATTTTTGCACTCAGGTCAAAGTCTCATGCCCCTCTATCAGAATCCAGAGTTTTGAGAAGATTGGAGAAACTTAATTTTTCGCCCAAAAATGAAAAAAACGAAGGGGTAACACTGTCGTTTTTTTTTCGGGTCGAAATTTTGAATTTCGATATCTCAGCTCTGGAAGGGTCTAGAGCCTCCATTTTTGCACTCAGGTCAAAGTCTCGCACCCCTCTATCAGAATCCAGAGTTTTGAGAAGATTGGAGAAACTTAATTTTTCGCCCAAAAATGAAAAAAAACGAAAGGGGTAACACTGTCGTTTTTTTTTCGGGTCGAAATTTTGAATTTCGATATCTCAGCTCTGGAAGGGTCTAGAGCCTCCATTTTTGCACTCAGGTCAAAGTCTCGCGCCCCTCTATCAGAATCCAGAGTTTTGAGAAGATTGGAGAAACTTAATTTTTCGCCCAAAAATGAAAAAAAACGAAAGGGGTAACACTGTCGTTTTTTTTTCGGGTCGAAATTTTGAATTTCGATATCTCAGCTCTGGAAGGGTCTAGAGCCTCCATTTTTGCACTCAGGTCAAAGTCTCACGCCCCTCTATCAGAATCCAGAGTTTTGAGAAGATTGGAGAAACTTCATTTTTCGCCCAAAAATGAAAAAAACGAAAGGGGTAACACTGTCGTTTTTTTTTCGGGTCGAAATTTTGAATTTCGATATCTCAGCTCTGGAAGGGTCTAGAGCCTCCATTTTTGCACTCAGGTCAAAGTCTCGCGCCCCTCTATCAGAATCCAGAGTTTTGAGAAGATTGGAGAAACTTAATTTTTCGCCCAAAAATGAAAAAAAACGAAAGGGGTAACACTGTCGTTTTTTTTTCGGGTCGAAATTTTGAATTTCGATATCTCAGCTCTGGAAGGGTCTAGAGCCTCCATTTTTGCACTCAGGTCAAAGTCTCGCGCCCCTCTATCAGAATCCAGAGTTTTGAGAAGATTGGAGAAACTTAATTTTTCGCCCAAAAATGAAAAAAACGAAAGGGGTAACACTGTCGTTTTTTTTTCGGGTCGAAATTTTGAATTTCGATATCTCAGCTCTGGAAGGGTCTAGAGCCTCCATTTTTGCACTCAGGTCAAAGTCTCGCGCCCTCTATCAGAATCCAGAGTTTTGAGAAGATTGGAGAAACTTCATTTTTCGCCCAAAAATGAAAAAAAAACGAAAGGGGTAACACTGTCGTTTTTTTTTCGGGTCGAAATTTTGAATTTCGATATCTCAGCTCTGGAAGGGTCTAGAGCCTCCATTTTTGCACTCAGGTCAAAGTCTCGCGCCCCTCTATCAGAATCCAGAGTTTTGAGAAGATTGGAGAAACTTCATTTTTCGCCCAAAAATGAAAAAAAACGAAAGGGGTAACACTGTCGTTTTTTTTTCGGGTCGAAATTTTGAATTTCGATATCTCAGCTCTGGAAGGGTCTAGAGCCTCCATTTTTGCACTCAGGTCAAAGTCTCACAGCCCTCTATCAGAATCCAGAGTTTTGAGAAGATTGGAGAAACTTAATTTTTCGCCCAAAAATGAAAAAAAACGAAAGGGGTAACACTGTCGTTTTTTTTTCGGGTCGAAATTTTGAATTTCGATATCTCAGCTCTGGAAGGGTCTAGAGCCTCCATTTTTGCACTCAGGTCAAAGTCTCGCGCCCCTCTATCAGAATCCAGAGTTTTGAGAAGATTGGAGAAACTTCATTTTTCGCCCAAAAATGAAAAAAAACGAAAGGGGTAACACTGTCGTTTTTTTTTCGGGTCGAAATTTTGAATTTCGATATCTCAGCTCTGGAAGGGTCTAGAGCCTCCATTTTTGCACTCAGGTCAAAGTCTCACGCCCCTCTATCAGAATCCAGAGTTTTGAGAAGATTGGAGAAACTTCATTTTTCGCCCGAAAATGAAAAAAAACGAAAGGGGTAACACTGTCGTTTTTTTTTTCGGGTCGAAATTTTGAATTTCGATATCTCAGCTCTGGAAGGGTCTAGAGCCTCCATTTTTGCACTCAGGTCAAAGTCTCGCGCCCCTCTATCAGAATCCAGAGTTTTGAGAAGATTGGAGAAACTTCATTTTTCGCCCGAAAATGAAAAAAAACGAAAGGGGTAACACTGTCGTTTTTTTTTCGGGTCGAAATTTTGAATTTCGATATCTCAGCTCTGGAAGGGTCTAGAGCCTCCATTTTTGCACTCAGGTCAAAGTCTCACGCCCCTCTATCAGAATCCAGAGTTTTGAGAAGATTGGAGAAACTTAATTTTTCGCCCAAAAATGAAAAAAAAAAACGAAAGGGTAACACTGTCGTTTTTTTTTCGGGTCGAAATTTTGAATTTCGATATCTCAGCTCTGGAAGGGTCTAGAGCCTCCATTTTTGCACTCAGGTCAAAGTCTCGCGCCCTCTATCAGAATCCAGAGTTTTGAGAAGATTGGAGAAACTTATTTTTTCGCCCGAAAATGAAAAAAAAACGAAAGGGGTAACACTGTCGTTTTTTTTTTCGGGTCGAAATTTTGAATTTCGATATCTCAGCTCTGGAAGGGTCTAGAGCCTCCATTTTTGCACTCAGGTCAAAGTCTCGCGCCCTCTATCAGAATCCAGAGTTTTGAGAAGATTGGAGAAACTTAATTTTTCGCCCAAAAATGAAAAAAAACGAAAGGGGTAACACTGTCGTTTTTTTTTCGGGTCGAAATTTTGAATTTCGATATCTCAGCTCTGGAAGGGTCTAGAGCCTCCATTTTTGCACTCAGGTCAAAGTCTCGCGCCCCTCTATCAGAATCCAGAGTTTTGAGAAGATTGGAGAAATTTAATTTTTCGCCCAAAAATGAAAAAAAAACGAAAGGGGTAACACTGTCGTTTTTTTTTTCGGGTCGAAATTTTGAATTTCGATATCTCAGCTCTGGAAGGGTCTAGAGCCTCCATTTTTGCACTCAGGTCAAAGTCTCGCGCCCCTCTATCAGAATCCAGAGTTTTGAGAAGATTGGAGAAACTTAATTTTTCGCCCAAAAATGAAAAAAAACGAAAGGGGTAACACTGTCGTTTTTTTTTCGGGTCGAAATTTTGAATTTCGATATCTCAGCTCTGGAAGGGTCTAGATCCTCCATTTTTTGCACTCAGGTCAAAGTCTCACGCCCCTCTATCAGAATCCAGAGTTTTGAGAAGATTGGAGAAACTTAATTTTTCGCCCAAAAATTTAAAAAAACGAAAGGGGTAACACTGTCGTTTTTTTTTCGGGTCGAAATTTTGAATTTCGATATCTCAGCTCTGGAAGGGTCTAGAGCCTCCATTTTTGCACTCAGGTCAAAGTCTCGCGCCCCTCTATCAGAATCCAGAGTTTTGAGAAGATTGGAGAAATTTCATTTTTCGCCCAAAAATGAAAAAAACGAAAGGGGTAACACTGTCGTTTTTTTTTTTCGGGTCAAAATTGTGAAATTTTTGAACTGATTTTTTGGTGCGAAAAAATAAGTTTCTCCAATCTCAGGTCTAAGTCCTATGGCCCTCTATCAGAATCCAGAGTTTCAAGAAGATTGGAGAAACTTATTTTTTCGCACCAAAAAAACAACAGTGGTACCCCTTTCGTTTTTTTTTTTTTGGGGGGGGGGGGGGGGGGGCAAAATGGTACATTTTGGGGAAGTACACCTGTTTTGACCTGATGTCCATTGGACTGGACAAAAAAAAAATCACAATGAAAGCAATTATATCATTTTTTTTTTTCATTTGTTTTTATATATAGAAACCTCATGAGCTGGGAAGATGTACTTTTATATTTTTCAGAAACTTGAAAACATAATTCAGGTCTGAGGGAGTTAAACGGGCGGCTGTAGTATTACTTAAAAATCATGATCATAACCTTTACTGCCATACTAAAAATCTTAGGTGGCAAGTGATTCGCCTTTTCTGAATCATTTAAATATTGGTGTCTGGATCATTGTAAGCCATTGTAAACCTTAGCTTAAAAGTATGCAATAAAAGAAGTGCTCATAAATGGCAGTGAGATGGTATTCTCATTTGAAGCAGAAAAGAGGCTTCGACCCAGAAATAGTTTTATAATAAGATCAATACATCATGACTTGACAATATACATCATCAGGAGCAGGGTTGCACGCCACTGATATACTGCATAAACATTCATTGCTTTGTTGATGAGTTTTAATGATACAGTGATTATCAAAGGGGCATTTTATTTGGGATGCATAAAAACAAGAATCTAGTTACCTTTTCAGCAATGACATAAACACTGTTAACCAAGTTAAAGCCACCTTTAAAATATTTTTGTTTTTTATATTTCCTCAGGATGTGCTGCTATACTCACACAACTTTGCCTCACTGCCTGGGCCATTACAGCCGATACATCAGTGTTCTAGATGTTGATCAGAAGACACTGCGCTGCCCAACCTACAGTGGTATTCTAATCAACCTGCTGGTGGATCCAAGGTGCAACTTTAAACGAGGAAACACCTACTTCATGTTTGCTCAAAGTGTGCAAAGCAAGCTTGTCTCCAGAGCGTTCCTTTTAACATTTCTAAATGGTCGCCTTACACCCAGAAGGGCTAGGGAAAGTACATGGACAAAAGGTTTTCTTTCTGAATGTCACAAAGATGATAAGAAAATCCTCAGCTATTTATCTGAGCTCATTAAACTGAACTTCATGGAGATTCCACCCAATGTCCTCCGATTCAGCTACACCACAACCTCCATTTTCAAACACTGAAACACACAAACTAGTCAACGATTTGTGCACTGTACAGTAGTTATACTTGGCTTACGCATCTAGTTGTTTTTGCCCATCTGTAACTTTACATTTTATGCATGCTTTGAAATCTTGTTTACAAAGGCAGTTGAATAGAATATTTATAGTAATATTTTGCAAAGATGCCTAAGAACCATCCTAGTTCACAACCTTAAATGATCTATAACAAAGCAATATTAAACAGCTTTTCAGTGTTGCATTTTAAACTGTCATTTATTTGGATTACTGCTGATGTTCAAAGATTTGTACATTGTTCTGTTTCTGAATATAATTGTGCTTTACATGCTCCAGCTATTAATCACAGTACTGTAATGTTACAAAATACTGGTCATTTCTCAAAAAAAGAAAAAAACTTTGCATTGAAAACATTTTGAACTACCGCTTATAACCTTTGAAAATATTAGAGGCACTCTTTCTGTACATTAAAACTGCACAGATTTTTCATGTTGTCAAAAGGTCAAACGTTAATATATACATATTAAAGATGGTTCTACATTTTTACAGTTTTAAAATTCTGAATAACTGAATTGACTGAAAAAATGTCCATTATATTAGAAGTGAGTCTCAAAGCAAAGTCAGGAATTGTGTCTTACACTTTGCAAACAAAAACAATGGGATAAAATATTTCCCCAGCAAATAATAAAGGATAAATGAAACATTGATCTCATCCAAACTTATTGTTCATTTGTTCAGAATGTTGGTCAGGCTTATTTTCCTTGGCGTTGGATTTTTTGCAGGATTTTACATTTTTCTGTGGTAAGTCTGGCCACCTGCAATAGAGAGCAGAGCAGGTCGCCTTAAAAACACTTGAAATATTGAGGTCTAATTATATCTTTGTAAATATATATATATATATATATATATATATATATATATATATATATATAGGGAAAGGATTCTTACATTGCTTTCAAGTTGCAGTCTCAAGCTTAATTGCCAAGGGCAGTACAATCTGAAATCAGATAGAATGCAAATTGTTGACAAATGAAACTTCATATTATGTTTATTTCTATTTAATATTAACAAAATTATCCAATTGCTTTATAGTAGAATTCATGTTTTATTCATAATCTTCCTTTTTATATCCCTCTGGATTTTGAATATTAGGAATATCTAAAATGTCCAACACAATTCCAATATTCAATTAGAAAGAACCGCTTTTAATATTCATGCATGTACAGCACATCTACATCATAAGTAGGGCTGGGTATTGACACAAATTTCACAATTCGATTCGATTCAATATTGATTATTTTGGATATCAGTTACAATAAATGGCAGATTTTCTCAAGGAAATCAAATCTCTTAACTAATGCTGTAAACTATGGGAGTCTAGTTGTAGCCTACTAGGCTTCATTAGCCTAATACGAAGTTAATAATTAACCATTTTATAGCCATACAAACACTTAAATTACACTTATATTTATTTTTATAATAAGAAGATTATATGAAATATAAACATTTAAATGGTGGCTGTCATAAAAACTTGCCAGATTTATTTAAATATCCATTAAATATTGAAGAACATTAAGATTATAATGCATATGTATTTATGCATATGTATTTAAATAACTATAGAGTTATTTTTTCTAGCTGACTAACGAGTTTATGTGGGTTTTCTGAGGTAAATATAACGATACATGACATTGATTACAAGCTGTTTAACTGACGTCTTTCCACGGGTTGAAACGCTGATTGAGCGAATCAATGTGACATGATATGGATTTCGATAAGTTGTACTCTCTTTTAACACACTTTCAGATGCTCATTCATGTTTATTTCGCGCTGTGACTGTTAGCTATTATTAACCTGGAAGAGAGACCAGCGCTGCTGCTTCTCTTGACCTGCGCCAGAGCAATCTCACACCACAGCACCAAAACGTTATTTGTTTTTGAATTTCTAAAGAAAATGGATGTAATTTGAAAATTGAGACTTTGTTTCATATCAATAGTAACAAAGGACAAAGATTGTTATTTTTTGGATGCACGCAGCCGCGATACAATGTCTCATTCATTCAAATGAAACAGGATGACTAATCGATTCTTGAGATTTAAGAATCGATATCAGTTCATAAAAATGAGAATCGATTAATATCGAGAAATCGGTATTTATTACCCAGCCCTAATCATAAGCATCCCTCAGTGCTGAATATGACATGAATTTACTATAGTGATTGAATGCTGCTTCTTACTCATTCCAAGTCGCAAGCAAGCTATTGATGGGATAGGTGTGGGCGTCTAGAACCACACTGTTTTCCACGAAGTACAAGCAGAGGAAGGATGCAACTAGGGAATGTTCAGTTTCACTCCATGTTCTGAAACAGATATAGAGCATGTACATATGCTTGTCATAGATGTTTTTGTTCAGTTTCGATGTATGCGTGTGAGCACACAGACTTACCCCTGTTTGAGTTGGTACTGCTCATGAGAAAGTTCCTGCAGAAGACAGCACAGGATGTAGTGCAGCACATCCGGCCTCCCCAGCAAACTGTTGAAGAACCAACGAAGCGCCCAGTGGTTGAACTGAAGGCAAATGGCACATACACACAATTACACATATGAATCTACACAAAATCAAAACTACTCAATTTAAATAAAAATAAACTACATAGAATAAGCACCCTGAAGGAAATTATGACATCGAGGATGGGACTGAGCTTAGAGTGGAAAATGCGCAGCACCAAAGCCTGAGTTGCTAACAGCAGTCTAGCCTGGTCAGGGTAACCCTAATGGGGAAAAAACAAACAAACAAGACAAAACAATGTATAAAATATAATGGGTTTGATATGCCCCAGATCTCGTTTACTATCATGTTAAAAATATACTGGCATTATATTGGGTACCAGACACACTGCTTTATAGATAATGTTTTTTAAATTGCCACATAAATGTCAGTCACAAATAATCCAAGGTTTACACTAAATAAAAATAAAAAACTGCAGAGAACTAATTAAATAAACTCACATTCTCAAAGGTTTTGGGGATCTGTATGCGGGAAGTCAGTGTCAGCTCCTTGAGAATTGTATTGGCAGCGTCTTTGGTCACCTGAACAGAAACACATACTGAGATGTTTTGGAGACACAGATAGTTATGTTTTCCATCCTGACAGATAAGATAAACACTCTTCTCACCACTTGAAAGGTGACGTCAGGCTCGGCATAGAATGCACCAACGACAAGACCATCTGGAGTAATAAAACCGGAACTGACAACGCTTAGCAGATACACCCAGGTTTCTGACTACAAACAAACAGACATTCATCATTAAAGACACCAGATCAGAAAAGTACACACCGACAACTTCACAAGCACATATGAAGAGTTAATATGAGATCACAATGGGTTTTGATGTTTTTATGATGCTTGAACTGTTTGCCACACATTCAATAAGCAACAGCTAAATAATGCCTTTAACACTGTCAGAATTAATAAAATGTTAATAAATTAAGCAAAATATATTTTGGTGGCCAGCGATAAATATACTGTATTGATCAGAATATAAGAATGTTCTTTTCTTGGAAATACATCTGAAAAAAAAAATGAAAAAAGAGTTGTCTAATATTCAGGGTTTCTCAAACTCGGTCCTGGAGGGCCGCTTTCCTGCAGAGTTTAGCTCCAACCCTGATCAAACACAACTGAGTAAGCTAATCAAGGTCTTCAGGATCAGTAGAAACTCACAGGGAAGTGTGTTTGATCAGGGTTGGAGCTAAACTCTGCAGGACAGCGGCCCTCCAGGATCGAGTTTGAGAAACCCTAAACCTTTATGTCAAAATTACACCCGCAACAATGGGGAGTGCCAAATATGTGTAAAACGAGTGTTTCCCCCTGGACTGATAAACGCAGAGGAGTCAAACAACTCTAAGCACCCAAGAAATACGATGTGTCAGAGTGTGATGTTAGAAGATGGCGAGCACAAAAAGACTTAAGATGAACTCTTTAAAATGCTAACAGCTCACCACGGTCCTAAAAGTGGCCGTTTCGAAGAAACTGACAGGAAAGTGCGTCAGTATGTAGCCCAAAAAAGACATGAGGGGTTGCCCATAACCAGAGCCGGCGTCCAGCTGAAGGCATTGAAAATTGCCAAAGATCTGAACATAGCCACAAGAGAGGCCCACCTTTTCTAATTTCGGCTACGTATTGACGCACTTACCTGTCAATGTCCTCGAAGCGGCCATTTTGATGCAGTGTAATGGATTAGCGCTTGTCCTCCAACTTCAGGAGGAACTCCAGCACTACGTGGTCGACCAAAAGAAAAAAAACATTCATATCCCCCTGGATCAGATAATCAGGTAATACGGATAATTTATTTTTTATGGTAGCTATAAAATGTTTATTTCTGAATGTGATTGTTGTTGCTACATTTTACCAGTATTTTACTCTTACATTAAAAAAGTAAGGTGGATTAAGTTATATAAAATAAACATTATATAAAATTGTACCTACTTTTGCAAAAACAGCAGCGTTACAGTCCAGAACCCTCAGTGCAAACTTCAACACCTCCATCCTCTTGAACGAATTTGAACCTTTATTGAAGGAACAGGGTTAGTATTCAGCATAAACATTCATTATTTGTTGATGATCTTAAATACAGAATTTGTTAAAGGGAAGATGCATAAACATGCAGGAAAACAAGACCCTGGCTAACCATTTAGATAAACAAGGTCAAATCTCTACCTTCAATGGGTGTCCACTTGGTGCTCAGTAAAGGATCAGGTGTGATAGTCTGGCCATTTCCTGGATCAAATTCTTGTTGTGGTATATCAGGGACTTGGCCTGATGTAAAAATTCTGAGGTAAGCTTTGAACTGTGCAGGTGTGAGTCGGGAGGCGGGGCAAGGGGCACCGAGCATTGGCGATAACATTGTTTGGACCGCACCACTGTAGTTAGCAACCTAAACACACAAACATAACAGGAATGCAATTAAAGCAATAGTTCACTTGAAAATGAGAATTCTGTCATTTACTCACCCTCAAGTTATTTCAAAACTGTATGAATTTTTATCTTCTAGAAAATAGTTTGAAGAATGTTGGTAACCAGACTGTTAATGTACCCCATTGACTTCCATATTAGGGAAAATAAATACTATGAAAGTCAATGGGGTACATCAACTGTGGTTTCCGAAATTCTTCAAAATATCTTTCTTTGTGTTCAGCATAAGAAAAGAAAAAAATCATACAGTTTTGAAACAACTTGAGGGTGAGTAAATGACAGAATTCTCATTTTGAAGTGAACTATTCCTTTAACATAAGGCATTTACATTGTCACAATCATTTACCTTTAACAAATTATATTTTAATATCAATTATATTTTATGTGGTTGTAGGGGTGTGTAGATCACACTATCCACAAATCCTCTGCATCAAAGTTAGAAAACTCCTAAGAGTCCTGACTTAAATGTCTAAAATTAGTGTATAAAACTGAAGTATATTAAGGTAGAAAGCACCAAAGGAAAGGCTTTATTCTGATGTACCTTGCACATGTAGAGGGGAACCAAGTCTCTCATTTTCTGCAGCCTAAATCCAGACAGACAGACATACAATGAAAGATTGTCCCATAAAATATAATAATGTTCTGCTTATTTGACAACAATGTTCATGAAATGCATCTGGCACTCACGTGGGATTATTGGTACTTCTGACAACTTTCAGATAGCGAGCCAGCTCACGGTACCTAACGTGTTTTTTTTTAAAAAAGGGTAGATTATTAATATTATTATTTTACTATGGTTAGCGAGGTCCTAAGCAATAACACTTAACACAATAAACTCAAATAATAATCATTGGCCCTACACAGAATGTACAAACTTTTTGTGTGTAAAAAAAATTCCACATGTTAGATTGTTATAGCACCTCTTTTCCAGAATGTCAGTAAACAGGGTTCCCACACCTTGGTTAACTTCAAATTCAAGGACCTTTCAAGGTCCAATACTCTCAAATTCAAGGACTTGTGTCCTTACATGGGGACAAGTTTGTTGTGTTCAACAACAAACGTTGAGGTATCATCGTAGTAGTTTCGTGCACGTGTGAACGTCATGGCAACATACAACACAAACACAAAATAAAATATAAAAAGTACACTAAGGAAGGGCCATTACTTGTTTTGTTGTTGGAGTTTACAGACTCTCGCTTGAATCACGCTCAGAGGTTCATACAAGACTTGAGCCTTTCGACCTTTGACATGCCTCTCTCCAGTGATATTTTGACCTTTGATCACACTGGAAAGCAAGGGGTCATCCCAAGGAAGCACACTCAGACTGCAATCAAAGAAAAGAAAATGTAATCATTAAACAACGAAACAATGGCAGACCACAAATGAAAAATTATTGTATTAACAAGTAAAATCTCAGAAACATTTTTTTTAACTAGGAAACAACACAAGGGGAGCAAATGATGAAATGAAACTAAATGAAATTATCATCTTGGATGAAATTTTCTTGGCTTTTCCAAACCCAAGTTACAGCACATGAATGTGGTGTTACCTTTTTGGCAATGTGGAGTAAGAAGGCAGAGGAAGCCTCAGGAAGAAAAAGTCCAGTTGCTTTATGAAAGTGCTGGAAAAATCGAAGTCAACCAAAAGCGTCCACACCTTCGTCATAAATCTGGAAGACAAACATACATTTTATAAGGAAACTTTAAAATCCAAAAGGAACTTTCCAAGTAAACATAAAAGTACATGTTTGTAGCATTAGCCTACCTCCACAGGAGCATTGACACGGTTTCAGACACAACGGTAGCAGCATGTACATTTCTGCAAGGAAGACAAAACCAAGATATGTAATTATGCATTACATACCATAACCAGGAGTCAGAGTATGCAATAGTGTATAGTATTTTACCCAGGAACAGTGTGAGTGACGAAAAGCTTGATAGCGCCCAACAGCATCACAACAGAAGCCTTTGGATTCTCTTTCTTTGCTTCATTAAAAAACATATTGATATGTTGACTCACAATAGTGTAACTGCAAAAAAAGAGAGAGAAAAGAAACAACTTTAATATAGCATGGTGTTCGCAAAAGGCTAGAATACACTACACGACTTTTAAAATCCGAACAGTTTTTAAAACACCAGGCATCATACACTTGCTGACTTTGTAAATGGTTACAGTGGAAAAACTGGGCTAAAACTATCAAACTTTCAAATCGTTACGAATACAACAAATGCACACAGCAACACGCCTGCTTGGAGATACATGACAGATGAAACAAACATGGATCTGCAGATGACCACAGTAGTTATGGCAACACTTAAGCACATTTGAATGAGGTTGAGGCTCAAAAGATGAAGATGCACAAATAAGAATTGAGAAACACCCAATGAGCCAAATACTGAGGCTAATTTGATGTTCTGTTACTAGTGCACATATTTTTGTTCTCAAATCGCCTCAAAATGTCAAACATTTTGATATCCTCGGACTGGATGAAATCATAGCCTGAAACTAAAAATCAGAGTCTCTGCCCATCATACACTACGTGATTATCTGTGAATTCTGTCAACCCAACTGCCCAAAACCTGCAGATTGGCGCAGACTCCGGGCAACTATCGTCATCTCATCTAGACTGCAAACTGAGCTCAAAGTCGTGTTGTGTATTTCAGCCTTAAGAATCAATATTAGTCAATGCTAAAAATCCAGTTACTTATACTGCAATAACAATCAATGTAATGTTAATTTCTTACCCAAAACACAATTCTGAAATGTATTTACAGTTTATCAATTGCACCTACATTACCAAAATTAACAAAATTGTGACCGATTTCCAATTTTATTAAGCAGATAGCAAAATTATACTTAAAATAATATAAAAGGAGGACAACTCACTCGAAATCCAGAATCTTAAAGTGATGTTTATGGCATCCTTTACATCCAAAGGCTTGACTCTGTGTAGTGTCATTAAAGTTGTGGTGACAGGTGCACCGACACCCTAGACGGTTCGAATTCTCAAACCCCAACAAGAAAGTTGCATACTTCATTGCCAAACTACCAGCAAATTTGTGCAGTGAAGCCTCTACCACAACACACACACACACACACAATTGTAATATTTAGGCTGGCACAGGTCCTATTCTAAGAGAAAATAAATCTGCAGTTTAAATCATGAGAGAGAGCATACCTGCACGTCGTAGGTCTGAATCCATATCCAGTGGCTCAAAGGAGAAGTTCAGCTCATGCAGATATCCCATCAGGTTCTTATCCCGGAGCGCCTTCCAGTAGACGCTGTGCTTATGGCTATTACAGTGGCAAATGCCGGGGATGGTCCAAAACTCACACTTTAAAACACAAGTCATAGCACTTTACCAATGCTTCACAAACACCAAAGTGGCCTTGTTTTTAGCCTGATATAGTATAGAGGGAATTACACAAATCAGGCCTAGTATCCACCCACACACCAAACGAAGAAACTGTCCAAAGGAAACGAAGGATACATTTTTGTATTGCAATATATTGTGACACAATATATTGTTACACCCCTAAGATAAACCCTAGATAGATGAGAGTAAGTCTTTGTGGGTGAGTTTTAGGTTTGAAGCTAGTGAACTCACCGTGGAGGCCAGTTTGTCACAGATGTAGCAAAAACACTGATCACAGTACTTTGCATTTTTGTGTAGAGGTCCTGAGACGTCCTGTTCTGCTCGACTAGAACAAGCAAACACATAATGACACACATAAACAATCACAGACAAAACAAGTCCTTCACAGAACAGTGGCCTCACTTATTTTACTGACCAGAAAGCCAGGGTGCAGTCGTATCTAGCATGTGGAAGCACTATTGCTGTTTGGGAGTATGTGATGGCCAAGTCCTCATCCAACTCCTCAATATGTTTGGATATATCTGAGATCAACAGAAACAACGAGAAGCTGAGATCGTGCAGTCATGCATCAGCTATCCTTGGGAAGTTATGAAGCAAAGAAAAACGTTCATTTTGTTTTTATCTGTGGTTTAATAAAAAAATAACGTGATCAGATCACATTTGATGAATGTTTTTTTTTTTTCGATTTAGTTTAGAGATGTGGGGATGACACAATCTAAAAAAACACATGGCAAAAAAAGCATAGACCAGACTCGAACCGGAAGTTGACAACCGGCATCGTCGTCATGGCAGCGCGCATTGTTTAGAGCAGAAAAAAGGTGGATATAAAAATATTTATTAACAAGGCAATTTTGATAACCCACCATGGCAATTCTACAGTTCGTGTTAGAGAAAACATGGTATTGCCATGCTATTTGTCCAAAAACAATTTTTGTGGTGCATATAATAAATGCTCACAGTGGTTACTTTTAGTTTTGTTTATTATTAAACGTGTGTAACGCAGATTACCTGCTTCGTTCCTCTCATTTTCAACGATAAGCACAGAGGAATCGTTGAGGGCCATCAAGGAGTCACCTTCATCATCATCATCATCGCTCAAAATGATGATAGGTATGTGGTGCTGCGTCCTTCGGAACATGACAGAAAATGAGGAGAAACGACTTCAAATACCAGCCTAACTCAACTAACATTGCGTGTGTCTTGTATAAAAAGACTTTAACATTTACTTTGTTCGAGTTTTCTGTAACTTAGATGATTAAACTTACATATTTTGTCGAAATTAACCCTCGACTGCGCGCGTTCAAAGTTTGGCGCTTTTGCTGATTCACGTGACTCTGGCACACCGGAAATGGTGTCAGTGTCCTGCCCATAGACAGTAAAAGGGTAAAGGTCCTGCCCTCCCCCAATTCAATTTTAATTAATTTTCATTTTAATTCCTTTAATATTCAATACATTACAAAATCAGCAGTAGTGTTGACAAATTTATAAAAAAAAAATTCTTTTTGTACAGTATAGAGTATTTTGTCACGCACTTACTAATGATTCCTACTTCGGTTGTAGAAAGTCTTCTCTCTTTGCAAAACAAACAAAACAAAAAAAATTATTCGCTTTTTCTTTTTCGGCCCATCCCAGCCAAACTTCTAGGTTTATTTTTAAAGGCGGCACACTGCCAACTTTCTTGTATAAAAAAAAACAAAAAAAAAAACTTAAAGCCTGCATTTAAATTGTACCCCAGGAAGACTGAGATACAAAATTCAATCAAGAGAGCAGCTGTGCAGTAAATTCCCCAATAAAATTGAAGTATGACCACTCAGTGATGAAATTTAAATACACTTTTTTTCAGTCTACTACTACATGTCAGACTACTACTTGTTCAATGATAAACTTGTACAGACTCAGCTCAACTTGCTCTCAAACCATACCACAAAAATATTGTATATTTGTAATAAAAAAAATACTATACTTCCTTCTCAGCTGTTCAAAATACACACAAAATATAATTTGTCATCTGTGTATCATAGATAGAAAATATTCACATCTCACTCTTGTCAGTTAAGAGAATTGCAAATCCAGTTAAATGTGTTTTGCAGCTCTTTTTAAACGTTTTGTAAATGTTAACTATCCATTTAACTGAATTCATCAGTGGTTCTCAATCACAGAGCCTCAGCTAACTCCCACAGGGGCGTCAATAAATCTAAAAATGTATTTAGTTACATTAACTAATCTTAATTAAAAATGTTTTAAGTTCATCATATTTTTGCTTTTTATTATTACAACAGGATAGCACCACATATCTATAAAATGCCTGAGCAACTTTACAGGCACTGTAAGTGTAGACTTTTCAATGTAGCAGTTTCAATCTTTATATTAGATTTGTCTCCAATTATAGCTAATGAGAAAGCAATGACATAAATCCTGGAGGTTACAAGCCATTTTAAAATTATATATTTTTTTTACATTGTTTTTTGTTGTGGACAAATGCAAGCTATCTGTCTTTCAAGGTTAAAGAGTGACCCAAATGAAATATGCTAGCTCACCATCCTGAATAAAGATGTGTCATTTTATGGTGATGATTTTTTTTAAATGAGACAAACACTAAAATAAATACAATGATTTAATGTACGTAAATCATATCTACAATTATTACATGAAATCAGCCTCAGATTATCCTCATAAACTTTAACACACGGATTTCAGGAATTTGATTTATTCAGAAACTTGATTTTGTGAGGTGACGCCATCTTGGTCTGTTTCCGGTTTTGGGGATCGATACTTTGCCCAGGGGTGTGGGGGTTCCTGGCCAGGCATGAACTCCAGCCATTTTCTGTAAAAACCACGAAATCCATCAATCTTGTCCAGGTATATGTTCCGTGATTTTAACTGAAGAAAGAAATAGAAGGCATAATTAATCCACGGAAGTCCATATGGAATCTTGCTCAATAACATGCTGAAAAACATTCACAAATTGCATGTTTTCAATTTCACAGAACCCTTTTCACTGAAGATATTATTTAATTAAATTACCATAAGAATAATACCATGTAATCCTACTTTTTTATTATTACTATTACTTTATAACTGACCTTGTTTCGTAAGTTGTATTACAAAATGTTACAAAATACAAATCTTGAATCTTGGTTGATATGAGATCGCCTGATTCAGTTTCTAACCTTGTCATATGAAGGAGGATACTGAGCTGCATACTCCAGCTGTCTGATGATGACATCATTGGGTGGCACCTGCAGTTTGGTCATGTGTAGAAGAAGTTCGTGTAGATAAGCGTAGTCCAAACGCTTACATGCTTGGCTGATCAGAGCACTGTATACATGAGCATTCGGCACAAGTCCACAAGACTGCACAAAACAAGACAAAAAAAATAATAAGAGCGGATTGAGGTAAAAGAAAAAGCACCTTTAAATATTTAACTCAAAAATGAACATTAAAAGAATGAAATTGGTTTTCATACCTCCATATCAGTAAAGAGTTGTATCGCATCTTTCTGTCTGCGGCAAGCCAAAGCAATACTACAGAATGTCTGAGTGTTCGCAGCCAGTCCTCTGTCAACCATAAGGGCTTTTACTGCCTAAAAAGAGAGAAAGCAGTACTTAGATGCTTTTATTTACATCTATGCAATTTTAATTATATAATAATAATAATAATAATAGCAAAAAGCAACATTAAGATTAATTGGGTTTCTAACCTTAGCGCCATGCAAGTCTCCAGCTTTGGCCACCCTTCTGATTATAGTGTTGAAGAACGTCACATCCAGCTTGACACCACTCTTTGTTGCCACATTAATCAAACTCTGCATTGATTGGCTACCAGGTTCCATGACATCAGCCAATAGTGTGATGGTTTTTAAGTTGGGCTCCAGTCCATCCTCTGCCATTTTCTCCAAAAAACCATCAAGATTTCCAATGAGAGCAAGTCTGTCCGAAGCACTATCCACAGGACCCAAGGCAACCACACCTGAGGAGCAAGTGCTGGGGTCCAGAAGGTTTGGGAGGTGGGAACTTTGTGTTGGTAACTGTGATTGACAGGTCAGAGAGGCACTTGATAATACAGGCAGGACTTGAGTGTCATCTTGAGATGTGTTTAGAGGGGTGAAATCACTCTCTTCGGCTTGCCCATGGCTCTGTGTGTGTGTGTCTACAAACAGCTCATTTTCAAATGCATCCATATCTAAAGGCTGACACAATGTCCCTACTTTGACATTTGTCTGACGGCTTTTCCTTCCACTTGTGAGTTTTGGGGTCACTTTTTCCGTTCGCTTCAGGAGTAACGCGGAAGCCAAACCAGGATTACCTATTCCACAATCTCGAGCTATGCGCAGGAGTATGGTGTAATTTTGAGTGTCTGGTTTTATTCCAATCCTAAGCATCTGCTGCCACACCTACAAAACAAATAACAATAAAATAAAACTAACTTAATTGACCACAAGTTGATTTTATAAGCACTTCTCTGATGATGCGTTTTGACTGTGTCAGTGTCCATTTCATACACGCGTGGATAAATCATTTTAGCAGTGTGGACACTTTACTGTGACCAAACATGATGTAAGAGTAGCAGTAGCAGCTGAAATGATAACCTTTACTACGACTGGTTTTATTTTATCGCCTAAGAACACAACATTCTGAACAGCATTAAGAGATAAATTACCCTAATGTAATCATCAATACTTCAGTTTCAATTTTCAGCTAAATGAAAACGTTAATTTCGGGTTTTCTGTGCATCAATGTTAACATGTGAGTGTTTCTAGTCCGTGGGTGTGTGTAAGTACCTGTAAAGCCAGCCTGAACCCATGCTGCTTGTCGTTCGCACAGCTAATCAGCAGATAATGAAATGTCTCTTGTGTGATGGGATGTCCATTTTGAAGCATCTCCTATACATGCATTTACACAAACCAAATGATATTACTGTGGTGTTAGAGCAAAAAGAATTCAAAAGCACAACTAAAATTGTGACATTAGTTAGTACCCGCAGGATTTGAAAGCACGACTTCAGATCTCCAGCGAGAGCGACTGATTTGAGCAAAGCTTGCCAGGTTATGGCACTGAGAGGGATGTTCTTCCTGAGAAGCTCTTGCTTGAGCTTTATTGCCTGGTCCAACCCTGACTGCTTCCATGGTGATTCTGCACAAGCGTTGAACAGTGCAGTGTACGTAGCATCCGATGGCTCTATACCTCGCTTCTTCATCTGAGTGGTAACATTGCGTAACATAAAACAGAATTCAATTATGATGTATAAATGATGAAGCACCTAATATAAATAATGACATCAAAGTGCATCATAATGTGAAGTGCATTACCATCTTACTTTATTGTACAGCTGGAAGGCTTTCTTTAGGTAGCCCACACGTCCACATCCGCCGATGAGAACGGTGTAATTGTACTCCTCAGCCTGTAATCTCTCACCTTTGAGCATATCAGTCTCAAACAGAACTAATGCCTCACCCAGCTAGACAAAACAAGAATAAAGTGTGCATTGGTTTATAGGATACAGAAACATTCTTCGATTATACAACCTACTTGTATATATGGCAGCATAATATAGTACTTTTAGGGGAAATAATACACTCTTAAGGAACATACAGTACTCGTGCAAGCTAAATGAATAATTAATTAAAAATTATTATTATAACATACTTAAGTGCAAACAAAATTATCCTCTCAGACACTTAATTGCATGGTAAAATAACTTAGATGAAAATGTATTACAGCTAATATATCAAATATGCATTTAGTTGAATTTAGTACAATATGTGAACTTTAAATGATACACTACAGTTAAAAGTATAACATTTCAAGTCCTTTAATATGTTAGACAAAACATCAAAATAAGTGTACTTCTTTAAAGCATGACATTATTAAACCATAATGACTTTAAAAATATATACTTTAAAGAAATAACTCTTCATTGAAAATGATTGCACTTTTTAAAAAAGTCATGAAAATGTATTCTCGTTAAGTACATTTTACGTAACCTTCTATATAATTATTATGGTGTAATATTAATACATGTACAGTACTGCCACGGTAAGGATGTTTTAAAATCACGTGTTTTTGACAACATACTTTGTCCTCTTTGATTAGCTTTTTGCACTGGAGGAAATACCAGTATGCAGTATTTTTCCGACCAGTTTTGGACCTGAACTTTTGTACCACCGGCCTGTCCTCCTCATCATCCCTATATCTCATATCCAGCAGCTCAGAGGATGTTTTGCGAAAGGTTCTTCTGGAGGAGAAACTTCTGGAATAATCACCAAACACATCACTGCTATCTTCCTCATTCACACGATCAGATACAGATGCGTCTGATCTAGTCTTGTTGCTCTCAGTCCATCTAGGAGGTGATAAAGTCACTGATTCACTATATAATCTCAAGGGTTCTTGATGCACTCTCTCAGAAGGACGGACAGATGATCTTCGCTCATTTGAGGATGCTGAAGCCCTCTTTATAACATTAACACTTGTGTTCCGTGTGAAAATACCCCACATACGTGTAGAACGCAACATTTTGGCCAACGATCTTGAATTAAACCCTAGTTACGCCATTTGTCACCTTTTAAAATCAAATAAACTGAGATAGAAACCGCTGTTAGAATTACTCACATGACGCTTCTAAGTAAGTCGCCATTTTAACAAGACATTACTAATAGATAGTATCATAACCGAGCTATTTATTGTTATAGCTGTTAACTTATTATATGTAATATTCTTGATTTTTTATAATGAGGCATCATTTTGTATCTAAATTTACATTACACTAAAGAACTTTCAATTGTATCCTACAAAATAAATAATGAAGATTCGCGGGATCGATTAGTAGGACTTATCGTGTGTCTAACTCCAGCAATTGTCACCTCTGTCGTGGAACTGCCATCTAGTGAACAAATGTATCGAAATAACAAATTTCACGTGACGAGGACAAGAAATGTTGTCTAAATGCCAATAGGGCTATGCAAGAAAAATCCCTATTTTTAAATTTCAAAATGAATCTGTTTCGATAAGCACTGATGCCTGCTTGCACTGTTTGAATATAAATTATAGAATAATATATAGGCAATGCATTGTTTCTGTATCAATCTTATAGGTTTTTTTTTTTTTCGTATTTTTTTTTTCTTGGGGTGACTGCCATTAAATCAAGTGATGAGTGGCAAAGATCTGTGCTCCATTTTAATTATCACCAACAGTCAAACTTTTAAATATTCATGCATTTTCCCTAGAATTCATTCAAAAAAAAAAAATAATAGATCTTCCTCCCCACACACAAAGTATTAAAAATGATTGTCTGATGTTCTTGAAACACTTTATTTCAGTAATCAATGAGTTTACATATTTTTTTAGATTTGATGTACATTACAAGTGTAGGTTTTAGGCTACATTCAATAGCCTACAGTTAAGTGTACTTCTTTTTCACAAGGGACACAGATGTGTATAAATGGAGACACTTTGCTGCTGTGAAATGATTATTCATGACATTTAAATTCACGTCTAATTAACTTCTCTGGCTTTCCCACTGCTTATGTAAGTATATTTCAAAACAATGATTGAATGTAAAGTGAGATATTGAGGTGTATGTGTGCTCTTGCATCATGTCAGTAGATTTTTCACTTATCTTCCATGACAGACTGCAGTGCAGGATTTCTACTAAGACTGCTGAGCTGAAGCACACCCACCCACACTGCAGAAAAGAAGGGAGAAGGCTTTTGTTTCCCTTTGCATTTCCTGAGATATCTCACACACAATGTTTCCATGGAGATGACACTTTTTGTATGGTTTTATGTTGTGCATGTGATAAAAAAAAATCAGAGACAATATGCTTCTAAAAGTGTCTTGCAATGCATCCAGAATTGCTTGTATGTCTGTGTTGCTCTCCTACATTTGAATCCCCCAAATTCTGCTTCTTTTTAACAATGATAACTCTAAGGTTTTATAGTGTGACCTAAATTAGGGTAATAGATAATTTAAGCGTTCAGCTTTGCATTTCTTCCAAAATCACCCGAGGACTTTCTGCCCCGGAGCAAGCAGTGGAAAAAAGACCTTCAAGAGAAAAGAGAACAGTTCTACACTATCCCTTGAAATGCAAATGCCCAACACAATTAAAAACAAAGGTTCTTTACTGGCATCCATGGTTCCTTTCCATTGTGTAAAAGGTTTTTTATAGTGGAAAAGATTTTTCAAAATCTTCTTTACACACAAGGGTTCTTCAGACTACAGTGCACTGCAAAAAAAGAATAAGTAAATAAACTGAACATGATATATATTAGATTAAGGTAGGCTATCGAGCCCCATGCTTAGACAGTGTGACAACTAGCCCCGGTGATCAATCGTAAAGTCAAGTGCGTGATGATTCCGTGACTTGCGCATGAGAGAGAGAGAGAGAGAGAGAGAGAGGAGAGAGAGAGAGAGAGAGAGAGAGAGAGAGAGAGAGAGAGAGAGAGAGAGAGAGAGAGAGCTGAAAACGGACATCCTCAAATAACACCGCTTTGGGAAGAGAACCTGGATCGTTATTAAATATAATTTTCTTGTGAGAGCGTGAATGACATTGGCACATCACATCAGGTAGGAGACCTGTTATCCATTCACGAAAGCGCGCGACAGCTCTGATTGATATTCACTCAATAGCTATCATACTGCGTGAGTCTATTCCATTAGTTGCGAATATAAGGCAGTCAGATGTCAAATAACCTTACATGATCTATCAAAAACATCCGTCATTAATGTGATGTAGTAGCCTAGGCTACTTCAATTCAATATCCCCGCCGTTAAAATTACACCAGGCTATGATGACATGGACGCTCGATATTTCTAAAAATAGCTTTGGTGGATCTGTCAGGTGACAACGACGAAATTCGACGAAACTCGCGTTTATCACCTAGTCCAACTGACTAAATATATGGGAGAATCATTCATGCTTAAAAAAATACAGGTGGAGGAACAAAGATCCATTGTTTGGTTGCATAAAGCAAAAACAATTGATTCTTAATGCAGCATGCATGCCGGAGTTACTGGGTTGTTAGTATTTCTCCAGTAGTCCGGTCAGTAGGCTATTTCTTAGGGAAAGTATAGTTTTGACTTCAGTTGATATCTCACTCTAAAAAATGCTGGGTTGTTTTAAGGTAAAATTGGGTAAAATATGGACAAACCCAGCCATTGGGTAAAAAAAAAAACCCCAGCATTGTATATATATATATATATATATATATATATATATATATATATATATATATTATGCAAGTAAGTTACTAAATTTAAGGCCAACTGCATCTTGATCTATGATTTTTCCCCATGTGTGAATTCTGACCTTTTTTTCCTCCAGACATGTACTCTGAGGAGTGGAGCAGGAATCGTCAGGGTAGAGAGAAGGCTGTGATCACGAATTTCAGCTTTAGTCAGCTGCCAGAGGAGGAGAAGAGGGGTTGGATAAAATCTCACAGTGCTCATGGTGAGTTGCAGATACGCACAACACAGAATTAACATCGCACATACAAAATGCATCAAATTGCACTTGCAAAATGACATGTATCGATGTATTTGATGCATGCATTGAGGTCTCTGTATAAATGCATGATGCATGCATTTGTGAAATAATGTATACATTAGTTCCCAGCAAAATGACGTGTATCGATGTATTTGATGCATGCATTGAGGTCTCTGTATAATGCATGATGCATGCATTTGTGAAATAATGCATACATTAGTTCCCAATTTTTTTTGTGACATGCTGGTATACAATAAAATATTTTCACGTTTTTAGTGAGTGTTACATTTTGATTATTTTTTTAAAGTATTTATTTGTTTTTAATTTGTCATTTTTATGATTTAATTAATTATTCACTTCTAATTAACTCCCTGCAATTTCCTCACAAACCACCAGGGTTGAGAAGCCCTGAGTTAGTGCAAGACACCATCATGTACAACACAAAAACATTAATGACTTTTACATTTATGCATTTGTCAGACACTTTTAATCAAATCGAATTACATTGCATTTAAGGTATACATTTATCAGTGCATGCATTCCCTGGCATTGTAGCACCATGTTCTACTGTTTAAGAATGCTAACTTTTATTAATTAAAAATGGGGCTCAGGTTTATCAAGCTGTTCTGTCATTCTGGTTGGTATTAATCCAAGCTCATGTCTTCATTTCAGACTCAGAGGAATCCATTCCTGATGATCGCTACCATGGCATCTACTTTGCCATGCTGTTGGCTGGTGTCGGCTTTCTACTGCCATACAATAGTTTCATCACTGATGTGGACTACCTCCACCGCAAATTCAAAGGTTTGAAGCAACCAACCTGTCGCACATCACAGGATAGGCTAAATTCAATTCACATAGCTGTGGGTGGAAAAGGTGAGAGTAATATTTCTCCACAAGTTGTGCTTGTCAATTCCCCTCTTTTCTATTGTCAGGCACCTCTATTGTGTTCGACATGAGTTTGACGTATATACTTGTGGCTCTCAGTGCCGTCATTGTGAACAACGCACTCGTGGAGAGATTGAGTTTACACACTCGCATCTGTGTGGGTAAGAACATGCAAAAGTCGCCTTTAAAATACAACAATGAAAGGCTCCTCCGCACCATTTTCTGCATGCACAATATTAGCCACAATATTGCTAAATTTCTTGTTTTGCATATATAGGATATCTATTTGCATTGGGACCTTTGGTGTTTGTGAGTGTGTGTGATGTCTGGTTGGAGCTGTTTGACACTCAGCAGTCCTATGCTGTTACTCTGGCTGCAATTGCCATTGTTGCATTTGGATGCACAGGTACATTAATACAAGCAATCATGTTCTTGCATTTGGCCTTCATTGTGTTTTGGTCATCTGAAACTTTGTCCATTGTCCTTTTGACCTTTGCAGTGCAGCAGTCCAGTTTTTATGGTTACACTGGGATGCTGCCCAAGAGGTACACACAGGGCGTGATGACTGGAGAGAGTGAGCTGAACTTCCAATTGCATGAATGAAATTACAATCATTATATTAAAATAAATATCTTTTTTTTTTTTTTTGGAATTCTGAATTTAAATTTTCAAATGATATCATTTGAAAATGTAAATTCAGAATTAAATTCAAATTTAAATTCAGAAGTAAAGTGTTACCAAATATTGTAACAACTGAATTTGTTTTACTGTTTTACTTAATTTAACCATATAAATTATATGCTGTTTTGATAGTTTGCTTATAAAATATATTTGAGACCAAATAGATCTGGCTATGAGAGACTATAGTTTGATTTAATCACTTTTGCTTTTGCATGACACACTGTACTGTAATGTACAGAATGTATTTTTCGACATTATCCTGGACATTGTAGAAGCATTCGTTTCATGTATCATAGAGTGAAAGAGAGGCTTTCGTGAGTGCGCGTTAACATCAAATCCTTTTGATTTTCCTGGCAAAAAACGTCCTTCATATAAGCCCTTTATAAGCTGTTCACACATCGGCTTTAAAAGCAATTAATACATGAACATTTTTATAGCCCCTTTAACGTGACAAATTGATATTTAATAAAATCAAATATCTTAAATGTTATGTTAAAGAGAGAAATATATTTTAATTGGTAGGGGAAATATGCTTAATTGTCCTAAAGATAATGGCACAATTAAAACAAATCTTATGCTTTTTATATCATTTTAATTTTAATAAAACATTTTTGAAAGTGAAATTTCCTCGAAATATGAATTCACAGAATGTTTACTCATAATTGTTGTTTCAGGCACTGCTGGAGTTATTGTCTCTCTGAGTCGGATCTTTACAAAGCTGCTGGTGGAAGACGAGAAGAACAACACCATCGTCTTCTTCCTGTTTTCAATCTCGATAGAGACGCTCTGTTTTCTATTACACGTGGTGGTGCGACGAACACACTTTGTCCGTCATCACACCGACAGAGCTCGCCGCAGCCACAGCTGGCTCAAAGGACAGGTTAATAATGTTACGACACAGAAGCGCAGTGGCTACCAGATACATTATGACAGCAGTGCAGAGGAAGAGGTAAATTCACACGCAGAAGCACTGGGGGACTTTTTGTGAGATATGGATCCTTCATTCATTGGTTACTGACAGAATCAGAGAGGGTTCGGTGGGTCTGTCTAACTGTTTTCCTTCTTACATTTAAAGAAAAGTTATCTTGCAAAAAAAAAAAATTATGATTTAGGTGTACTTGGTGTTTCAAAACTTAATGAGCTCCCTACAATAAACTTTTTAAATAGATGCTCACTTCACAAGACAATGCATTGTGAGACAAAACTCAGCGAAAACTTTTTATTCTAGATACTATACATACATTGCTTAGAATGATTTTTGACTCATGGCATTTCTGCACATTAGGATGGAGTGGCCTCAAGCACAATTGATGAGGCTGATGGAGTTAATCTGAGTAACGGTTCGCATGGAGATGAAATTTATGTCAGATTTGATGTCCCCAAACCAGACAACAAAGGGACCTGGATCAGTGTAAAGGGTGAGCCATAGTTTTAATCACAGACTGCAAAATAATGTTCATTTCAATGTCACATTTTTAGCACTGAAGTATCTAACATGATGGCTTTCTTACAGAGATTCTGGGTCAGAGGTGTGCTGTTGCTCGGATGATCTGGCCATATATGCTCTCAATCTTGGTGACATATTTCATCACACTGTGTCTGTTCCCTGGCTTGGAGTCAGAGTTACGTAACGATACACTGGGAGAGTGGCTGCCTATTCTCACCATGGCTCTGTTCAACATCGCAGACTTTGTGGGCAAGGTGAAATGAAACAGTTTGATGTCATTTCCAAGCATATAATATCATTTAACCCTCTGGGGTTGAGTCACACTCAAAAAAAAAAATTATAAAAAAATTATAATTAGTATTAATGCAATAATTATGACAAAATTTCCCCCCATTGAACATAATAGAAAAAAATATTTAAAAAAAAAACATTTTTTAATTTGTTTTAAAGCTGTATTTCATTTTAGAGTCAAGCCTAGGCCTCATAAAAGCAATTTTTTAAATGAGATGGATGCCATCTGGTGGACGAACTGAGCATTTTAAAAATGCAAAACAAATGTATAATCTGAATTTTTTGGTGTGTTTGTGTATAAAAGTGTGTTTGTGTGTGTGTGTGTGTTTCTGGAAGTGTCTGTTTTGCACTCTTGATGTTTTATAGATTCACCCCTTCACTGTTGTGTGCTATTTTTCAAGATTGTGGCTGATTTGTAGATTGTATGCACAAAAAACTCAAAAGTATTTTCACATTTTTACCAATTTCCCATTCATTTTCCATGCGGGTCCATTTGGACCCGAACACCCCAAGTGTGACTATTTTTTTTTACAACCACTTAGACTATTCATATCCTGTCCCCAATTTTTTGGGGTGTTCAAATACCAAATACCAACAAAGTCACCAAATTTCGGACCATTCCGAGGAAGCTGTGATTTAAAAAAAAAAAAAATTATTTAAATTCTTCGGGTCCATTTGGGCCGAACAACCCCAGAGGGTTAAAAAAGGTAAATGTTTGAAGCCGACAAAAAAACGGAAGTTGCGATGATGTTTTCTTCACTATTATGACATATCTAAGTGAAACAGCTTGTTGAACAAGAAATAATGTAAGACGGGACTTGAATTCGTCCTTTGGGAAATGTTTGGATGATTGGATTGTTGTGGTTTGCTATTTATAGTTTTCAGTCACGTGACTGGCACGGAGATCTGGAGGGCAAAACATTCACATAACTGTTGTTTGAGTCTCAATTTTTGTAAGTTTTGGGTACTCGCGATCCATACAATGCATAAACCGCATTTTTTCAATTACTTAACCTGCAAAAACACCTAAAATCTCTGAATGTACTAAAACAGTGAAAGATCAAATTCAGTGTAGGCTACACCTACTTTTTACTCGGAAAATTAAAATAAATACGTTACTTAAAATATACATCAATATTAATAATATAAATATTAAAAAATGTCTCAAATTAAAATAAATAGTTTGGGGTTTTAGATATTTCTCTTCATTTTAAGTCCATAGCTACACCAAAAACTAAATGGTTACATTTCCTTTGACTCACTCTCTTTAGATCTTGGCAGCGTGTCCGTACGAGTGGGGCGGTGTGCAGCTGCTGGTGTGTTCCTGTTTTCGTGTTCTCTTCCTGCCGCTGTTTGTGATGTGTGTGTCTCCTGTGCAGCGCCCCCTGCTGGCGCACCCCGCCTGGCCCTGTGGCCTCTCCATGTTGCTGGGTATCAGTAACGGTTACCTTGGCTCTGTACCAATGATTCAGGCGGCCGGCAAGGTGCCACTTCAGCACCGAGAAGTGGCGGGTGAGTATATCAGACACACATAAAGAGTGAGCAAAACGTGTGTAGATATTCCCCTACACACACCTGACTTAAGTTAAATACCCTGTGTGACCCAGACACCTACGATTGGTTCCACCAATTTAAATTTACTTAGAAAAATCAGTACTCAAAAATCTGAAAGAATTAAAAAATTCATGGATAGCGTAGCTCAAATATTTTGCTTTTATAATTTTATGAGGTTTTTCTCATGAGAATAATTGTGTGAAGCGGGAAAACAATTCTCCATTTGCTTTCCATTTGATCTCATTTCTGTCATTTGGAGAAGCAAATGATATATTGAAATTGTATTGTGATTTTCTCCACTAATTTTGTTTTCTCAATGATTATTTTACAGGGAACACTATGACTGTATCATATATGGCTGGACTGATGCTCGGGTCTGCAGTGTCTTACTCGACATACAGTCTGACCTCACAGGCACACTCTGCTCACACACTGAAACTCAACAACACACTCACATTACACAACTATATACCTGGCCACTGAGTGTCTCTCTCACACATACACTGGTTTGTATAGTTGTTAATTAGGTAAGAATAAAGAACATTTCCAAAGACTATTCCTGCTTAAACACCAGTTTAAGATGACAGTTTGCATACTTTGCCACTGGTTTGTGTAAGGAAAGTCTGCTGGTTAAGCTAGTTTGGGACTCCAGAATATTAGCATTTCATTCTGGCAACCAGCATCCACAACACGACAACATATGCTGGTCATCAGCCATGCAGATTTTTTCATCAGCTCATTGGTTGTGATACTCATTTGCATATTATCAGAGACTGTCTGAATTACCATAAAATTGTTAAATAAACTGATGTATGACTGTTTCTGTCATGTTTAAATGTACTAATGTGGACCATGTGTAATTTACTGTAAGATGTATGATTTATAGCTCTACTAAATGACTGGTTGATAAAGTTGGTTTGGTATTTTAGTTAATGCTTAAAGTCAGTAAAGAGGACGGCATAGGGGACAATTTAATCATCAGACAAAATACAAAAAGAAAGTGATTTTAAAAAGTAAGAGAAGGGTTGATTCTAGCACTTAATGATATACAGAAACGATTTCAATGCCACGTAACCTAAAACATAACATTAACTGTCTTAATCTGTCACGTAGTAACGACTACGGCAAATCAGCTGTTCTCCCGTCGTAGACTAATCAGAGTCAAATTAATAAAGAAAGAGAAGTTTTTATTCTTGCAAGAATAGGCCCAGTTGCCAGCAAAGCAGTTACCCTGTGGAGTGAGTAAGACCCCTTCAGGAAGACATGAGACAGCTCTTATACTCTTTCAAGGTTCCTCTTCACCCGCTGTATCTTTCACCCACCCAGATAAGGCCCTTACTTGTGCTTAGTCTCTACTTAAGGACACAAACTGGTACTAAAATAAACTGGCCGTCCCTACGGTCATATGTCCTGTCCCAAATGTTCCTGAAACATCACGCACAAGCATGTACACATATATTTTTACACTCTAAAAACTGCTGGGTTGGTTTAACCCAATTTTGTGTCTAATACAGACAAACCCAGCCATTGGGTTACATTTTTAACCCCATGTTTGAGTTTGTCCATATTTGACCCAAAATTGGGTTAAATCAACCCAGCATTTTTTTTAGAGTGTACTCATTGAATAGGTTCAATAGAAACACATGACAAACCACCTAGTAATATGCACGATACTGGTCAATTTCCACAATATATGCGGGAGTAGGAAACACCTCAAAAGATCTGACTTCATAAAGTGTTGCCAAGTATGTCTCTAATTCTTTCACAGTCATATTTAGGGGAGTTTCGTTCTTGTTCTCTCCAATATATCCTCGTGAGGTTTGACATTTGTTATTGTTGTCTAAGCAGCAGTATGCAGTCCAGAAATGACTAGGCACTTTCACTCTGTTTTCGTTTTTCAGTGTCCCTGTTCCTGGAACCACCCCTGTTACAATGAAAACAGAATATTCAAGATTAAGACATTGTTTGACAAGATCATTAGCGATTTTTCTTTCTAAACTCTTCCATTTGCCGTTGTTAAAAAAGCGGTCTTGTGGAGCAGCATTAGTGAGAGTGAAGGTGGCGTCAGCACAGCTCTGTGATCCTGCCTGGTAGACCGGAGCCAGATGACCTTTGTGGTACCCAGATTTCTTGTAGTCTTCACTGAGAGCTTGATGGACTCCGCGTAGGTTTATATCCACAGACCCCTCAGATGACATGTTTGACACCGCGTTCGTATCATCAAGCTGCAATATTGAAAGCAATTGAAAACATGAGCTTAACAACAGTTTCATTAGAAGATAAATAAAAGTAACTCATTGTAACTAAGTTAACTAATTGACACAGACTTTTAAGGTGCATTGGAAATAGGCCAAATCCACTGTGGTTTTTCAATCCTTCCATATGGCTCCTTCTGCTATTCAGATTTGTACCACAGTTTATGATCAATCTCTGTTTTGTTTAAGCATTTATCTGATTCTGTGATAATTTGAATTTTCCACAGTTTGGTAGTTTATTCAGTTTTGTCATGTTTCTTAACAGAATAATGTTTTCACTTACTTGAGGTTCAATGTACCAGTTTTTTCTTTTGCAGCTCTGTAGCCCTCTGAACCTGTAGGCTGAGTACACTGGGATCTTGTTGCCAGTATCATAATATGTGGCATAATAAGGAACACCATTTAGAGTTTGGCAGATCTGCTTGTACTGTGGTCCAGAAAATATTGTTGGTGATTTTCGATTTGCAAAAAATTGACCACACTCCCACTCGAAATTCTCCACAACTTCGGCTGAACCACCGGAGAGAAGAACCAGCATCAGCACATGAAGAAGCAGCGCCATGATGAAGAGGATGAGATGATGAATTATCGAGATCTCTGCAAAAACAATCACATGTGATTTTTTTTTTAAAATAATAATTTATATTGTGTAATATTTAAATTAAAAATGAAACAATTACCTCAAATTTATAGCACAACAAGTCAAAGATTAAGCTATTACCAATGAGGAGACAATAATGTAAGAAACATGATACATAAAACCATCCATCAATTAATTAAACATCTAATATTAAATACAGATGTAAAATGTAAAAGACCAAAAGCAACTGACACTTATTATTATAATTATAAAGGCTGCTGACTGGCATCAATGTCAGTTTACATGGTGAGCATTAGTCATGCAAGTAGATCCTGCATATGTTTACATCAATGAGCAAAGACCAAATTCTCCAAAGATGCTTTCCAAGCTTATATTTTGATATGCATATCAGGCTAAACATTTTCCATTTAGTCCAAATAGTGTAGGCTACATAAACAATATTGTGGAGCAAAATAATTAAAAAAACTGACTAGTCATCTTTTATAGACACTTTTTGGTGTCAAATAATACACAATATAATATATAATATTTGGTGTCATATAATAGACACTGTGATGAGTAATTTTACAGTTATCTGCATATGATGCAAACATTATATGTAAATAGGAGATATAGCCCAACATCAACGTCCCACGTAATAAACCTTATCTCGCCATATTCGATAAACGTATTAAAAGTAACTTACACATGATATGGTTTGGTAGCAAAAATTAAGATCACAAAAGGTATAACAAACAAGAACTCAGTAAAAAAAAAAAAATCATTAACAAGTGAAGATGGATAGTCAAGAACTAACTGTACATGGTTTTAAAGCACATATCCTGCTCAATATCATTCATTTTCTGTTAAACGTTTTAATCATTGAAGTCTTCCACAGTTTCATAATAAAAGCTGGAGAGTTGCGGAACTATTTTGAACTCTTAGAAATTAAGAAATTAAGTATTGTAGGCTAATTATAATGTGAATAAAAATATTTAAGACCTAATTGTGAGATATTCTTTTTTTTTTTTTTACAATAATGTATTACAATAATTAAAAATTTCTTTCTCAGGCTATTTTTTTTTTTAATTTTTAAACTAAAGACTCCATTGTTCTTGCTAAAACTACAGAATTGCAGTTACATACGTATTTCCTGGAAATCCGCTTAAATGTAGTTGTTTAAAAGGCTGGAGGCATTATCTTGTGAAAACTCGGCCGGTGACACCAGGGCAGGACTTAGGGTGGTGGGGGCCCCTGGGCTTGAGTCACTTTCGGGCCCTAGTTCTTTAATAAATCAAACACATAATACGAAAAAAAAAAACAACCACATGAATCATAAGACGATACCAGACATGACCACTCTAAAAAATGCAGGGTTGTTTCAACACAATTTTGGTTCAAATATGGACAAACCCTATTGTTGGATTAAAACTGCTGGGTTTGTCAATATTTGACCCAAAATTGGGTTAAAACAACCCAGCATTTTTTAGAGTGAATGAAGTCCAAATTAAACATGATTTAATGACTCGTAAATGTAAGTACACATTGATGGCCTAAGACACGAAACGAGCGATTTGTGTGAGAAACCGAACAGTATTTATATCGTTTTTACCTCTTGTAACCACAGCAACATCCAAGTGATCTGAGGTCGCGGGCGCTTCGGTCTGCGCATGCGCCGAGTAGAGCAACTCTACCTAGGACGGTGACAAAAAATAAAACGTTGCGCTTTTCTAAGCATGTAAAGTGGATAACTATAATGTATGGTGGAATACCACAGCAAGTGATTGGGAGCACTTCGACTCGGCGCAGTAATATCATCACTCGTGAAAAGTCCTCTCCTCCCTCTCACTCTCCCGAGCACTTGCTGTGGTATTCCTCCATACAATATAGTTATCCACTTTACCGCTTAGAAAAGCGCAACATTTTATTTTGTGTCACCGTCCTAGGTCGAGTTACTCTACTCGAGTAACTGTATTTAAATAGGGAAAACGTGGAGGTGTTTGGTCGCTTCTCTGCTTGGCCCATATTGAATAAACTGGGCTAGTTAAGTGCTATCAAAGTGTCTCGTGCACCAGAGCGATTGAGTGCAAGCACTGAGACGACAGAGGTATGCATCAACTCGTCTTAGTTAAGGGAATAACAGTTTAATATGAAAAAACGGTGGAGTATCCCTTTAAGTAAAGATAGCCTCCTTTTTTTTCAATACATATTAACAGGGTCGATTTTTTTATATATATTGGAACAGAAATTAAATTATTGATACAATAAAAATGTCCACTGTTGCTGCCCATGAAAAACATGCATTTAACTTTTTGTTACAACTTGATTGCGGGTACATTTTTAGTTAAAATCTGTCATCATTATTGACACTAGCTTAATTAAATATGAATTTTTTACCCAGCTGCTATTAGAAAAGCTACTGAAGGACAGACGTTTTACAACTATATTTGTGTAATTGTACTTTTAACTCAAAACCTTATATTTACTATAATCCATAACGCTGGTCTCACATAGATAGGCTATTCCATAAACGTGACTGTGTAGATAAAATGTTAGCAAAAATAAAGATCACGTTACACAGGTCAAACAAACAAAATCAACTAAAAAAAAACTTAAAATAGCATTAAAAACACATTTCAAAAGTGAAATTAAAGATGTGTCAAAAACTTTTACTCACCTCACTAATAGATGTTTTCACATGAACCTTGTTTTCAGTCCTCTTCCTCTTCGTCTATAATTCCCTCACTTTACTTACATTTATATACCCTCTGCATTTTGAGAACATGCATTCTCAACCATTTCATTTTCAGCAATTCAGCTATAATAGAAAGGAACCAAAACCATTCCTAAAACCACTTCTCTTTTCCAAAAGTCCAGTGCAGTTCAGCGAGCGTAAGCTTTATTCAAAATGCATGCTGAACCTATAGACCATTTCACAAGATGTAAACAACACTGGTCCAGAAGCACTTCCTGTTTCAGTTTTTTAACACTACATAAAAGCTGGGATAAAATACAACCAACAGAACATTTAAAACTGAATCAAAAAGTTAAACAAACATCTTTAAGATGTTTTCTTTACATGTGAAATAAAGAAAACAGTTACAAACTGAAACAGGAAGTGTTTCTGGACCAGCGTTGTTTACATCTTGTGTGGTCAATAGTTCTGCTTATAAGTTTACATACAACTTGGAGAATATATGCAAATATGCATTTTTTTATTTAATACTGTCCAAAGATCATCACTTTTAGAGTTTATAGATAATAACAACAAAATAATAAATGAATCTACACAAATGCACCACTTCAAAAGTTTACACACCCTTGGATATTAATACGGTGCGTTATGTGGGTGTTTAGCTGATGTTTTTAGGTTTTGTGATACTTGATACTAGGGAAACTACTGCTCTTTAGAGAAATCCTCCAGATCATGCAATTTTTCCTTTTCAACTTTTCCGAAGTGAATATTATTTTGGGTCCCACTTTATATTATATAATTACATTGAAATTAATAATTTGCTTCAATGGACTTAATGTGTACATATATACATGTTTTTACATAGTACTTACATTTTAAAATTCCAGCATTTAATTCCAGCGATAATTAATTTATGTAATTACATTTGTAATTACACAGTTGACCCTCCCCTCACACCTTAACCTACCTTTAAACCGACCCATACCACCACACCTGTCCCAAACCTTACCCGTATCACACCTCAATAGCAGCAAAAGTGTTTTACAATACAACAGGAACACAATAATACATTGTACTTATTGTTCAATGTAAGCACATGTAGAAAATTTTATTATTTAGAAAACAAGTAACTTAGCTATATAAGAAACCACATTTAGTTCCTGAAACTTTGGGTCTGACATTTAGAAGCTCAATGCTGATACAACAGAATACTATTTCAGTATGTCACATGGTACAATGTATTTTTAAAACTGTCTGACCTTCTATGAAAGAGGATGTATGTATATAACTCTGAACACAAAAGACTCGAAAGCGCAATAGGGCCGGAGGGCCAGTGGGACAGAGCGTTAGAGCAACTATGCTGCAGAAGTTGCTCGGCTTTGTTTGTGAATAAAGTCTAATATTTCTGGCATCAGAGATCTCTGAGAAGTCATTTCAAAAAGACAGAAACCACTTCACACATAGTACTTAAAGCCAAAAAGTGGGACCTTATTTTGAAATCGTTCACTGAGGTCAATTGAGGGACTCAATCAACTATTACAACTATTCACTTATAACTATTATAAGAGGAGCAAAAAGTTTACTGATGCTGAAGAAAGAAATACAATGCATTAAGTAGCCTTTTAAATGGGAAGATCGATTATTGTTAATATTTATAGAAAAGATCTCTAACATTGTGTTTTGCAACACTGCTTTGACAAAGTTGGATCGGTCAATCCAACTAAAATCAAAATTGCTAATCAAAACACAAAACATGCGACGTTCTGCTTTTTCAGATTCGCATCATTTCCAACATTTTTGTGGACAGATGACTGCAGATCATTTAATTCATTGCAAACTTCTCTATTGAGTTTATAATGCATTTTGAATGCACAGAAGACATCCTCGCTCACAGATGCTTGATGATGCAAGTTCTCAGTTCCGGAGCTAAAACCGTTGAAAGAGTATTGGGCGATATGGATAGATGATGTACTTTCAATTAAAGTACATATTGCTAAATAAGTTAGTAAGCACATAATAAAGATTGGCTTTTATTTTAGAAATATATCAAGTTTATTTTTGTTGTTGTTGCCTTTGATTGATTAGAGTAACATATTGTCTATAATAGCTTCCTCTATTTTACAAAGCCTTGATTAAGTGTCCCATATATCTCTGCTTTTTTATAACAAATGTAAAGTCTCTCACTCATCATTGCACTCTGTATGATTTAGTGGGTTGGTGGGTTTATTGACTACACATAGAAAACATATGCAACAGCATTGGTATTTCTTTATCTATAGTGAACTTCCAGTCAACCTCTTTAATCTTCTTTATATTAGCTCTGTAGTTGCACTCCTCCAAGGGTTTTGACATCTGGGGAAAACTGCTTTTTCCTATAATGCACCTTGAAAGATGAATAATTAGCATACACATTTGATTTGAATACACCTATATCTACTGATGAACTTAAAGTAAACTTAAAGAATCTGGTGAAGGAGACATATGATTGTTTTATATAAAATACTCAGCCAGTGTTTGGCCACTGAAAAGGTGCCGGAGGTCTTAATTTTGTTTTCAAAGTGCACTAAATTTATCCAGACTTCACAATTAGAAGAATAAGTTTGTCATTTTCCAAACAGATTCATATTTACAATGTTGATTTATGTTAATAAACGTATACTCTCTCTCTCTCTGAGTTACCTGCAGATTATGTTTAATTGTCAGCAAAGGTTTGTAAGCATTTTGCATCATATGACACACTTTTGAAAGCTCAAAAATTGTCAAGCTCAAGTTCAGGGATCAAACTTACACATTTCCTGTTGGAAAGACTGAATTAATATAGTTTAAAGGTTGGTGATATTCCTTAGCAAAAATTCTCGAAATGTCGCTCTAGCATGTTGTGTTGTGTTGCAGACTGGAGGCATTGGGCAAATATGACTTGCCAGCTGAGCACGGGCATATCACTCATATCGGATTAATTTATAATTGTTTGACAGCCAAATTAAAATATTAATCAGACCTATAAAATTATGTTATTAACCAGTTACAGGTAATAGTTCATAACAATTAAACGTAATTTTACTTTATGTTCCTGTTCAACTTTAGTTTGATTCCATATTTGTTTTCATTTCTTGAACCGGTTCAGAGACCTGGTTCTCCGAAATTAAAAAAAAAAAAAAGACATGAGAGGATATTCCAAGATTTTGTAAGAGAATATGTTTAATTCTAAGAAAAGCCCGTAGTCTTCCCTTTTCTACACAATCAGACTTGTGCAAATATTATGAGCATAAAAGCAAAGCCCCTGATTCAATGAACTCTCTTGACACACTGATGATGAGGCAAAAATGTATCATGTGATTTACCATAAATTGGATGTTTCGATTAAAAAATGTATAATGTGATGCAAGTTCCACAGCACTTCAGAAAATGTATTTATCAATACTTTATTTTTAAGGTTTTCAGATGACCTGTTAAAGAGTTTGTTCAAAGCAACTCTTTAATGAAAAATAATGACCTCCTTTAAAGCTGGGATTGTCCTCTTAGCTCAATGATCTCTCAAGTCAAAACAAATGTTTTTTTTTTTTTTCTATGGAATAGCATAAGCATTACCCACAAGTTTTGTTCTATTATATTGCTTCAGTCACAGTTGCCGTTTCACAGGCTCTTCAGCGACGCGGCTTTTGAAAAGTGTGATCTCGTCCAGGTGGCAAAGTGGCATACCTCTGATCACATGGGCCAGGTCCTCGTGCAGTAAAGGGTAAATCACCACACTAAGGGCTGGACGAGAAATTGAGAAACTGCGAGGGGGAAAAGAACAAACAAGATATTTGAATATTCAATATTTGATGTGGACCAGGTTACTTTCTGTACAACAACCCAGACACCAGCATAGTGTCGGCCGAGATCCGGTCCACATCTGGTACATGTGGATTCAACACACTCCAGATACGGGCCGAATCTGGGCCGACACTATGTTGCTGTCTGGAAATTATTCAGGCATTAAGTCTTTATTGTTAAGAATTCATTAAAACAACTAACCTTTCCAGCAGGGTTTTCTGCAGTGTTTTACATGCCACCAGGGTACCTCCCATGAACATGTGGCACATGATGACATCAGTGCAGCTCTGCATGAAGGCCGTCACAGCGGCGGGCTGGAAGGTCCCATGTCGAGAAACCAGACAAACACGCCGCAGCTGCCGACACCGACTGAGCTCTTCAAAAAATGCGGCGTTCGCATTAAAGTAGGGCTGCTCCAGCCTGCAGTTTCACACACACAGACAGTGAATAAATGCATAAGTTAGGGGAATAAAATATTCTGCTAAATATTATATTAATAATTAAGTTATCCTGGTTCTCATTCTAGCATGTTGCATGTTAACATCTCTTATAAAATAATATTACATTCCATTTTATGAATGCAAGTGCATCAAGACGATACATGGTCCATCAAAAAGAAGCTATGTGACTGTTGCATGTCACATTTTACTTTAATAATGGAGCCATTATTTTTTCAGGCACATCGAAATAAAATTATGAGAAACAAAATAAATGGACAATGTTATTGTGACAGCTGCCATTTAGCTAAGAAACTCTCAAAAATATAATGGTGCAAGTGTCATAACCGCAGATTTCTCTTGTTGATCTTTTCAAATTTGACCAAAACATATTTGTAATTTTAGATGGGGGGGAAAAAGAATCAGACATTCTGAATTCAGACAGCAATAAACCACAAACTAACTCTTGTAAGTGTTCAATCAACTGATGTCCCCATGAAAAACAATTAACATCTGTAAAGGTTTTAAAGGTTTGTAAAATCTGTTTCATAGTGTGTCATCATAAGAAATTAATTAAACTTCTACTATCACTATGTATTTATTTATTAATTTTTAAATGTGTGCACCATACTTAGTATAGATCAAAACATAATTGAATTTTTTTTTTTTTGTGATTAATGAGCCAGATTCATGTAACTGCACAGTTTGCCCCAAAAACACTTATTGTAAGGAAATAATAAAACAATATAATTTCAACATACAGGGTGTATAGCAATCCTTTCAGTATGGCGCTGCCCCCTACTGGTGAGCTGCAGTTGTAATATTTACAAATGTGTGGCCTGGCTGGTGAAATATTTTTTTGCTATGACAAGTCTACATTAAGAGTTTTGTGTAGCCCTCAATCGGGTCATGGGGTCTATACGACCCCTTTCGACTTTTACTTAATAAAAAAAAGGTTCCCTTCATCTCAGTGGAATAAGATTGTGACTTTTCATACATTATCAATCTATACACACACAAAAAACTGGGCTTGATTCGGTTGTTCTGAAGGCATGTAAAAAAAATGTCTACACTTCTGGTCTTCGGGGTCAATATGACCCCACATTGAAATGAATGGGAAATGTGAAAAAACTAAATATATTTTCTTCATGTGTCAAAAAAACAACAACAAAAAAACAGCATAAATCTGAACATTTTTACACATAAATGAAGGCCTAGAGCATAAATGCAATGTATCATAAAAAAATAATATTTCATATGCAAGCAAATGGTGTAGTTGAGGAATTGTGTGGTATATGGACACAAAAGTACTTTATATCTCCAAAAACACAGCATTAATGAATAAATGAGAAGTAAACAAAAAAAATGATTTGTGTGATTAAAAATGTATATTTTTTGTGTGATTAAAAATGTATATTTTTTGTACAATTACTCAATCAATTGTTGGGGTCGTATAGACCCCGAAGCCCAGTAGTGGTAGTAGTACAGAAGTGTAAACAGGAAACGAAGACCATATGAAGGTTAATTTTGAGCATGTAGTGTTTAGTGACGTGTGCGTTCACCTTAAATCCCTGAGTTGTGTGCAGTGGGAAAGAGCCTCCAGCAGGGCCTGCGTGTAACTCATGGTCTTTAACGATCCGAGATTTGCCAGCGATAACGAATGAAGGTCCTCGCACCCCTTCAGCAGCTCGATCAATCCTGTCCCCTTCAGGACTCCCGGTAAGTGAGCGAGGGTGAGCTTGCGCAAATTTTTCATCCCTCCTAACGCAGCTAACTCATTGTCTCTGACATTGTAGGACCAGGGGCATGCGACGGGGTCCTTGCGGATGGCCGGCTCATTCCGCGGCATGGCAGAGGAAAAGCCCGCGCCGATCAGCTCCAGCTCCGCCAAATGTGGGCAACCTTGAAGCAGCGGCTGAATGCAGAAGCCTCTGTCCTGATGCTCTTCACCCTGACCCTCGATGACCCCTGTCGAGGGTCGATATGTGGGCACACCGACACGGCTGCTCTTTTTAAGGCCGAGAAGTAGCGACCTTGGTGTGAGGTCTGAGTTGGAGTCCTGAATGTTCACAGGTGTTGGAGAGGACTGCGCCAAGGCACACACCGGAAGTGCCAGCGAGCGCAAGGAGGCAAGACGTCCTAAAGCGCCACACAAGTGTCCATCTTGCCCAGTGGGAAAAGCATGGTGGTAGTGCGTGGCGGATAAATTAAGGTGAACAAGATGTGGGCAACATTCAGTAAGTGCTTTGATGCTCTCCGTGTCCATCTCCTCCTCGCTCTTACCGCAGCTCTCGGCGAGAGGTCCTCGGCCACAGCCACGCAGGTTGAGACTCCGTAGGGGTGTGAGGTCTCGACCCGCACTGAGCAGGACATGTAGAGGGTTAAACCCTGGAGATGAACAGTGCGAGACATTCAGGTAAACGGGGCAGCCATGCGTTAGGACTCGCCCTAGGATAGCACCATCCAACCACGTACGTGGAAGCTGGAGAGCGCTAACGCTATTTCCCACTGTTGACGCCATGCTCTCCATTAGCGCTGTCATTGCAACCGGCCTTGGCGGTGCGACCCCTGGCACAGAGAGCACCAGTCCTGTAAGCCCCTCAGGCACTCTCATACTGAAAACAGCCAAGTAGAGCGCCAACAGAGTACGATTGACTTCCCCAGGTGCGAGGCGTGCGGAGAACCAGCGCAGGTTCTGATAGTGCGGGACGCTGCTCTGGCCCACCATCAGCTGCGCACACCCGCCTGCTTCCCTCCAGCCCTCGCTGGCCTCCAGATACAGGTGAAGGCGTCGTAGGGCACTGCAGCATGGCACCACCCCATAAGAGGGAGTCAACAATGTCTGCTTGAGCTCCTGCAGGCGAGCCAAAGCTGATTTACCCTCTGCACTCAGCTGCTGGAGGTCGAACCCAGGCCCCACATCTAATGCCAGAGAGCACAGAGAACGAAGAGAGGTCAGCAGATTCGAAAGCCGAATTGACGTCAAACGGCAGCCGGAAAGGTCCAGGCTGACTAGACCCTTACAGCGGGTGACCTGATCCACCGTAGAGCCGGCCAACCAGTAGCAGCCACTGAGGTTTAAAGTCTGGATGTCACCGGAGAGGTTCTTCAAGAGCTGCTTCACAGCATCGTCATTTGCCTGTGAATGAGAAGCCGTTCAAAAGGTAAGATTTTCAGGCATTTCATAATTAAACATTTGGTTTTCTGTTATATTTAGTTGCAAGTTCTGCTTGACAACTTTTTAAAACCTGTTAGATAGGTGGAATTATCATAGATGGCATAAACATAGATGACTAATGGCACTTTTCCACTACACATAACCAGAATGTTTGGTTTTCCACTGTGTAAAAGTTGTACCTGTTCCTGCTTTCGGGTACTTTTTTTTGGTGAGGTTCTGAGCGAGCTAAGGCGATACTAAAGTGTGACGTGAAAACAATGCCGACTGCTGATTGGTCAGAGAGAATTGTCACCATTCACTGCGTCATAATTGCACGCGCCAGATGGAGTATCCAGAATAACCCCGTCAATTTTAAATAGTTTGGTCTTAAAAAAACAAACTGGTCTACTATTATTATGGCAACTCGGAAGAAAACGCTGTGGTCAAACGAGGAGGTGCAGACTTTCCTTTGTTTGGTTGCCGAAGAGAGGATCCAGCGAGAGCTTGATGGGGCAACGAGGAACGAAAGGTGACCGGGTACTATTTGTGGTGGTACTGTCTGCAATGGAAAACGGAGCGAAAAGCGAGGAGAGTCGAGCTGGTACTGAAAAAGTGTCGTCGGTGGTGATGGCGCAGTGGATAAGACACATGCCTTTGGTGTGAGAGACCCGGGTTCGAATCCACTGTGAGACACCAATGTGTCCCTGAGCAAGACACTTAACCCCTAGTTGCTCCAGAGCTGTGCGACCTCTGACATATATAGCAATTGTGAGTCGCTTTGGATAAAAGCGTCAGCTAAATGAATAAATGTAAATGTAAATGTGCCATTACATAGATGAGATTTTGTTGAAATTGCAAAAGTGACTTAATAATAGTCTTGGTAGCCTATGAAAGGGATGAAATTGACATTATTTTCCAAGAAAAGGTGTTTATGAACTAATACTTTCCTGTATAATTATTGCAAATTAAAATTATTGCTCTTAATGCAATTTAACTGTTTTCCCCTATGCACATTTGCTGAAAAAAAATTCAATTATATGTGAAAAATGTAACCGTTTTAAAATAAATAAACATTAAAAATAAATATACATTTAAAGTCACCATGAAACAGAAATTGTGATCATCTTTTAATCCCTATTGTGATTTTATCAGTAAAAGTGACTTCTCAAACGGAAGGGCGGACTTGATTTTGTCCATCAGGAATTGAGTGGATCGTTGTCATTTGCTAATTGCTGCACTCTCATGTGAGGGACAGGTTGCTGGAGGGAAGAGATTATTGTCCTGTGTTTTTTGCGAGGGGAGGGGAAGTTAATGTCTTGGATTAAAAATTATAAGGGCACAAAATTTGTTTAAAAAAAAAATGTGCATATTTTATTAATTTTATTTTGTGTGTTGGGTCAGCGAATATGTCAGGAGAAAAAAATCTGAACCCTCATCAGGTATCACAACACTATAATACACAATTGACAAGATGGTTAATTGTTGAACAGTTCTGAAACATTAAATAGAGTAGTACAGTGTAATGGTATTTGAAAAATACACCCCTTATATCTGCCCTAATTAAACCAGTGTGTTTGTCAAAAATACCCTAAAGTTCATGAGAGAAAGTGTGTGTTTTTTAGGCTTACCGTATACTCTTTATGCAGGTGTACATGTGCTCTCAAGCTCTTGTCCAGACAGAGAGTTTGAAGTTTTCGGCAAACTTGACTCACTTTGAGCATCAGGTCATGACTAGGAATGAATCGCAGAATATTCAGTAGAATCTCATCTGAGAAGTCCGAGATGGTGACAGAAGTTTGGGAAATGCTATCTAGGCAGCACAGAGCCTGGAGAGCAGCAAAAAGAAAAAGTCATTAAAAATAGCATAGCACTAGTTTGACCTGGGTTTTTTGCTTGTTTTTTAAACAGTTCATTGTTTACTAAATTTGACATTAAAGTCCATCATGTTCGGTTTCGAAAAATCTCCAATGTGTGGTGACCACCACTACTGTCAAAACAAATGTCAAATGACAGAAAACTTTCAGACCGTTAGTTAGCCTACACATTATTTTTTCGCTGGTAAGAATTAACGGTATTTAAATCTTTATTACAGTAGTACAAACGTCGGTAATATAGTATTAACAGAAACCATGGTAATCATGGTGAAATTTAGCGAGGGGTTATTTTAGATATCTGCATGGTTATCTGTCCCGTAAGCCTGCATATTCGTGTCCCAAATAATATCTATATTTATCGTTTCAAAACATTACTGTTGTAAAAATAAATTCATCTTTGGATGCAACAAAATGTAGAAGCTAACTATCACTATATTAGCATGAATGAACAGTACCCTGTTGTAACTTACCGTTTCAATTTGATTATCCATACCGCTTTAGGGAAATGTGTTTGGACTTAAATGATATACAAAAACAAAAGCTTGCCATCTCAATAAATGTATAAGTCATCCATTGTTGAACAAAAATGTGTCTGGCACTGTAGGCACACACACATAGCGGAAACAAAATGTAACACATTCGGAACTTTTTGGGAGACGTACATACTTCCGGTACAAAGCAACTAGTAAAAAGGTCCCCGGGTGGTCTAAATTTGGAAAACCAAATTGACATATTTTCTATTATATTTTTTTCCGTATTCAAATTGCAATCAAATCTAACAGTAATTAGGAGGATAATGTAAATCAGAGGTCTTCGAATCTGCTCCTAGGAAGCAACTGTTTTTCTTCCCATTCTGCCTTCGCAGCACACCAACTGTTGTATTTTCAAGCTACGCTAAAGAGCTTGATTAGCTTCAGGTGTGTTTTATTAGGGTTGGAGCTAAACTCCGCCGGACAGTAGCTCCCCAAGATTACAGAATGTAAATTCACTTATGGGGTTGACAAGAAATATATGAAAGGCCTTTCCCCCCCAAAAAACTAGAAGGTAAGATTATGAACATGTGGAGGCAAACCCACGAGACAGTTAATAATATGCTCAGGTTTCCCAGTCCATAACTGTAGGTCCAAATCTCTCAAAAACATGCTATTTATGCAAGAACTTATTGAAAAAGTAACATTCCCTTTATTTTTTACTTGTGACTGGTGTAAAAAAGTAAATAAGTTAAGTTTTGCTTAAAAAAAAAAAAACTTTGTAAACATATAGGCCTCACCTAGTTTAAGCAGGGCTTAAACTGTCATGTATATAGTAAAGCAACTACTTGAATACAACCCTAATAGTGGACTTTTTTACAGCTAGGATTAGGCCTTAGTTAAATTAGAGCATTTAAATACCCTTTATTAGAGACAAAACAATGGCAGTGCCATGTTAAGATGTCTGCAAGTTGCTTTTTATAACATTTTAGCCAAGGACTAAGCCTAAAATCTTGTCTGAAATCAGGGGTTATCACCACAAAGCAATCTAAACTGCAAGAATGAATTTAAAGAATCTGCTATTGTTACTCATCTTTAACTAAATCCCTTGTGCTTTTTTAATTTAGACCGGTATATAAAAAAAAAAAAAAAAAAAAAAAAAAGAATCGAAACTTTAGACCAAGATAAGACTCTTAACTTGGTCTTAAGTTTCCATTAGATTCAAGTAAGCTTGTCAAATATAAACCAAAGAAATATTGAAGACAGTAGACATTATGTGGTTTTACATGTGCACGTTTTATTTGGGTTTACTTGTCAGTGTACAGAGACACCCTGGCTTACATACGCAAGGGATCATCCCTAAATCACATACCCTAGGGGAGTCCTGCAAGATATTCACTTTTTAAAAGGTAAAGCTTTCCCCTTTGCAACAATAACAAACTGGGCCAAGTTTAAGGCTGAAGTACAAAAGAAAAACAAATGTATTGAGTACATAATTTACATAAACACTATAACAAAGGTCATGTATGCCCACTGTGACGAGGGCAAAGTGATAGACACGTCTGGAATGACTAAAAGAAGAAATGTACATTGAAGTCCTCTCGGGGAAAGCTTCTCCCCCTGCAAGACAACTACCTCCCTTTCCAGTTTACGCATCCTGAGTCAATGCGCCATACAGAGCAGAAGCCATGCTGATGTCATCTTGTTCGAGAGGTTTAGGTTGGTCGTTTGAATCCTAATGCATGGCCATTAAATGGTGGCAACAGTTCTGTTTAGAAGCACTTCCTGTGGACGATGGATGGGCCGGACTCATCGTACTCCTGCTTGCTGATCCACATCTGCTGGAAGGTGGACAGGGAGGCCAAGATGGAGCCACCGATCCAGACGGAGTATTTGCGCTCAGGGGGAGCAATGATCTACAAGAGAAAAGAGATGTTAGCTCATCCTTAACCGCTGCAAGCTAACTTTAAGTCTCATATTTGCATGCATTTAAGGTGCATACCTTAATTTTCATGGTGGAAGGAGCAAGGGAGGTGATTTCTTTCTGCATACGGTCAGCAATGCCAGGGTACATGGTGGTACCTCCAGACAGCACGGTGTTGGCATACAGATCCTTACGGATGTCAACATCACACTTCATGATGGAGTTGAAGGTAGTCTCATGGATACCGCAAGATTCCATACCTGCATAAAGAACACAAGTTAGTCATCATAGCAAACAAGTTGATACAGGGATTGGTTAACGCACAACCCATTTAAGTGAACAGCATGAAACTCACCAAGGAAGGATGGCTGGAAGAGAGCCTCGGGGCAACGGAAACGCTCATTGCCAATGGTGATGACCTGCCCGTCAGGCAGCTCGTAGCTCTTCTCCAGGGAGGAAGATGAGGCAGCGGTTCCCATCTCCTGCTCGAAGTCCAGGGCCACGTAACACAGCTTCTCCTTGATGTCACGGACGATTTCTCTCTCGGCCGTGGTGGTGAAGCTGTAACCACGCTCGGTCAGGATCTTCATCAGGTAGTCTGTCAGGTCACGACCAGCCAGATCCAGACGCAGGATGGCATGGGGAAGAGCATAACCCTCATAGATGGGCACGGTGTGGGTAACACCATCACCAGAGTCCATCACGATACCAGTAGTACGACCAGAAGCATACAGGGAGAGCACAGCCTGGATGGCCACATACATGGCAGGGGTGTTGAAGGTCTCGAACATGATCTGTAGGAAAAAGCAAAGTTAATTTAATAAGTAATCCCCTTTAGACACTTCCAAATCCAAACCAATACAAGGTTAAGGAAGCAATAATGGGCAGGAAACCTCCCTGGCACACCATGCTGGTACAGTTCACACTCAAGACAATGCTAGTAGGAAGTGTTAGAAATGCAAACACGCAAGAAAGAAAAGGGAGAAGCAAAGATGGATGAACCTTTTGAACCTCAGAACAGAGTTCATGGAAGAGGACAGAGAGCCTGAGAGGAAATGGATGGAAAAGAAAATGAAAAGAGGGACCAAAAGCCAAATAGTAGTAGGGGCCATATGAATCAGTCACAAAACACACCTGCGTCATCTTTTCCCTGTTGGCTTTGGGATTCAGGGGAGCCTCTGTAAGCAGGACAGGGTGCTCCTCAGGAGCAACACGCAGCTCGTTGTAGAAAGTGTGGTGCCAGATCTTCTCCATATCATCCCAGTTGGTAACAATACCGTGCTCAATAGGATACTTCAGGGTCAGGATACCTCTCTTGCTCTGAGCTTCATCTCCCACATAGGAGTCCTTCTGTCCCATGCCAACCATCACTCCCTAGAGGAAGTAAAATTAAAGATTAGTAAACAACCCAGTGAAAGAGGAAGTGCAAAGAAAAGCAAGCAGTTTAAATATTTCAAAGCCATAAGAGGGAACACACATTTATAAGACTGTGAAAGTCATCAGAATTAAAATAAAATTACTGCTGTCAGTTAAATTCAAAGTTCACATCTGATAGTTAAATGATGACAGATGAATAGCAGTTTTAAGTTATCATTAGCAATTTGCAACATAACCACTGAATTAATTTGAGCTTAGCCAACTGTACTTAGCCAACTGAGCTGATTAACTGAAATATAAGTAAAATTATAATCACATAATTACAAAACTCCTGTCATTACAGTGGAGCTGTTTAGATAGAAAAACTCCATAATGTAAATGTCACTTAAAATGTTAACCATTATAATGCATCTTTTGTTTTTAATTCTACATTTATGCATATGGCATTTAAAAACACTTAACGTTTGAATAGGTTACTTGATGCCCCGGTGAAAATAAAATGATTATTATATACCTGATGCCTGGGTCGACCAACAATGGAAGGGAAAACAGCACGAGGGGCATCATCTCCAGCAAAACCGGCTTTGCACATACCGGAGCCATTATCAACGACCAGGGCAGCGATTTCCTCATCCATGGCTGTACAAAAAGAAAGCGAAATCGTTAAAATACTGCAATCCTTTAGTTTCTCATAGGCAGCGAGAAGGCTCGAGTAACGTGTGACGACTGTCCAGTAGGCGGCGCAAAGGCGCAGGGTTGAAACCAAGCGATTTGAGACAAAGGAAGTGGTCAGGCAGTCTCACTATTGCCTTATATGGCAATAAGTTCGAGCAGCTCAATGCCGCCGATTCAGCTCGTGGAATCAGACCAACGGACACGACCACTCCCAGTTTCAAAGGCCGAGATAAGCGCTTTACCAAACGACCACCATTGTAATCCTGATGCCTGAAAAACTAACCTCTATCAAAATGATCTGTATTGCAGGCATTTCAGTGGATACTACAAGTGCTGATACATCCCATTTAGTTATTAGGAATGACACGGCTGTATTTTTATTTTTTGCAGCCAAACGGTTAACAAGAAACTTAATATTAAACGTTTAACTTAGACCACAGTTAACGTTAAACGAAACAAACGGCTGTGATGTTAAATATGCCGGTTAATGCTTTAAAGTAGCCACACCCACCATTCAAACTGCTAACACATCCACGGAGGAAACTACGCCACTAAAATCCACATTTAACTGCGTATATAGATTAAAATGCATTTCACGCACAAAGCGCGGATTTAAACCCTCTAATTACAAAAACCGGTTAACGTTAAGTCCTTCCGATTAAGAAAGCTAAAATTGCGACCGGTTGATACTAATGCAAGATCCATAAAAGCACAATATATTTGTAACCTTAAGAGTAACTTACAGCTATAAAACAAAATCCACATTAAAATTACACGGTTTACTCAAACTGCATTCACAATTAAAACTCAATCGCATAACGTCATCAATAAGAACTGGATATGCGTAGCTTACGCAATTAAAACAATAAACCTTTAACCAGCGACATTGCAAACAATATCATTATACCAAATGCCATAAAATATTATTAAAAAGGCTTTCTCACCTGTGTATTAGTAGGTTATTGTGAACAAGGGGTATGAAGCTCTTCTCAGCGTGCACTGAAAACTCACAATACTCTATGAGAGGTGGGTCACACTTTTATACCCTGCGCTGGGGCCGGCTCTTTCCATATAAGGTAAACTTTCGGCATCGAGTGGTATGATTGGCCAGCCTTCGTCCATTTGGCGAGTTTCAAGCTAGTTGCTTGAAATTCAAGTTCTCTTCTGAGTCTGACTGAGTTGTATGGCAGGGCTAATCGAACTGGCATAATTCTTTGAAAAAGTAAAAAATGAAAAGTGAATTTAATACCACATAAGCATATATATTACTTATTTTAATTAAGTTTGTTTCAATAGTTTGAAACAGGGGCAGTGAAGATGCTTTCCGATTGTGTGTTGAATGCTAAGTTTGTGACTTAATTTTTGATACGTTTTACATAGCGACTGAACAGTTTGCTTACAGGCTCACCGAAACTCTAGCGATGGATCAAATACATTTAAATAAGCCTTTAATCGGGTTACAGGAATGAGAGGACATGGAAAACTGGTATTACTACGTATTGCTCTTGTGCAATGTAATTGTATTGTATTTTAATGCATGTTGCACTATAAATTACCATAGCATAGAAACATCATTATCAATAGACCAGATGAGCATAATTTAACACTATAGACTGAGCTGCTTACTTTTCAGACATTATTTGACATAATCTAATTTAAAGGAATTAATTCAGGATCAGTTCATAAAAAGACATTTATTGTTCGCCTATGTGATTTATTCGTTACATTGGGTCAGTTTTGATCATTTAGATTAACTAACGTTACGTGGGCGTGGCTGGCTCTCATTTAAAGTAGATATTTTTCACGACAATTTGTAAAATCAACTGTAAATCAATATTAAAACATATTAATTAGTAACTGTTTCACATAATCACAGTGCACTTTTGTGCACAATGCTTTGGATCCGTTTGGCATTTGTAACATATGAATTTAAATCTGCAGTCTGTGGATGCATCAGGGGTCATTCAGAAATGAATGACATGTTGACGATCTTCGTTTGGACCGGTTTCTCCTGTATATTTGCTCAAAAGTATCTAAGATCAATTCATTATGGAATATTTTATGTTTTCGGGTTGTCTGCAAGGCAGGGGATAGACAACAAGGGCATGTTGCTCGCGAGTCGCCTGAACCGGTCACTTCCTGTCAACCCGGCTTTTGCGTAATACGTCATTACCGATACCGATGACGTTACACGCTGCTGCAGCATTAAAGGTAGCAAAGGACAGATCTCGCGAGTGCTCCCATATTACATTCTTTGTTACCATAAATAACTTATAATATTTATAAATTAAATATCAGTTTGTGTCTTGAATGTTTGCTAAATGTTGAATGCAGACGTTTTGAAGATTTCCAGGGTAACAATAGTTAACTTTATTATTAGTTTACTTAAAGTAAAGCTGTGATAACTTGGGGATTAGCCCCAAATTTCGTCAGAAAAATGAATTAAAATGATAGAAAAAGATTCTTATACTATTCAAATATTTATTTTGATTTTACAGTGGAAACTATAGGCCTTAATCCTCTATTGGTGCTTTTTTTGTACCTAAAGGTGCCAATAATAGATGAAAATCCCTGTTATATGTGTGTCACCTTCAGCATGGGCGATCTGAGACGCGTGCCTTATCTTATCAGTGTTGAACTAAAAAGACAAATTGTGTATTTCATTTTAATGGACTATTCAGGAGCTATATATTAAAGTATCAGTATCCCCACCACCACAGTCTTTGGTCAACAGCCTATGAGTGATTTATCTATTTATGAAAGCTTGTCATCAAGATATGGCTGGAATGATTCTTCTAACTGACACCCAATACACCTGCCCACCCCCAACCCAAACATGCGTGCATCAATATTAACACTGAATTTTGACCGTACCGGTTTCCACAGTGAACAGGTGACTCAACTGTGCTGTGTAATCTATGTTACACCTAAATCTCACTGAGCAGAGGTGAATGAGTCATTACAGCCTGAGCCTACTGCAACAAAATATTTCATAAAGTGATGTATGTCATGCCATGGTACAGGATTCACTGCTTCCTGATGGGTGTGTGAGTATCAGCTTGTTGTTTAGGGTGTGTGGGGGTCCATGACTATCATGCTAAGCCTAAGAGTAATAAGAATGACATACATGTGTGTGTGTTTATGATGCTGTTTTATCAGTTTTAGATTGTTTCTGTCATCAGCAGATACTGAAGCCCTTATATGGATGTTTCAAACAGAAAGAGGAAGAGGAAGAGAGATAGACGACTTAAAGTCTTACAGCCACAGCATGTGACAAATTTGAAAGGAAGTCGCTGGAGCTTGTAGCTATCAGAAAGGAAATATAAAGTAAGCCAAACTTAATTTAGTCAACTCTCTTAAATAATTATAGCGTATAAACTGGTTGGTAAACTTGTAAAGTGTGATTGTTCATTCATTTATTAGTTTGAGGAGCTGTTTTGACATAAGGGCATGTTTATTGTGATGGGGGGTACCAACATACACAAAGAGCTAAATGAAAAGTTTTCTTCCATATAGCCATATACAGAGTTCAAACATGTCACATGCTGCTCCATATAAAGGAAGGAGATAACCTTTGTGTTGTTTCTTGTTTACAAAGCCAGCTTGTTCACGGCCCCTTTAAGAGATATTCAGCCAATCTCCTTAAAAGGCAATCTTTGGATGAGTCACATGGTATAGTAATTTGGAAAGCCAAGGCAAAGTCACGTGACTCCTTAAAGCGGAAATTGGCACTCTCTGCTTCTCTCTCTGCTGTCATTGCATTTATTCTTTTTTTTTTTTTTTTTTTTTTACAATTACTGTATTAAATTACTGTAACAACAGAATAATTGAAATACACAATAAGATTATATACAGAAACACTTACTGTCTCCACCCATCAGACCTCGAGTACCCTATATGGAAACATTGACAGGTAACACACAAGGTCTGATGGGATGGACTGGTGATGCTGCTCTCTATAAGCAATGGGAACAGGTAGACTCCTAATATGGAAATATAACCAAAATGACTGAGGTTCACAAAAGTAAGTTACATAAGATACATGCCTCATGATGTATTACCCCAATAATTTTTTTCCACAGGTAACCTTTCCGAGGTATTTTCCTATTGTTTGGTCCCACTTGAGTACAGTGCTTTGAATTTGAGATATGTGTTGGAAGCCAACTTTATGCTGTCTAATTACTGAACATGACAGTATAACATAACGCAAGCTTTCATACTTTCATAAAATGAAACAGCCTATATAGCGTTCCAAGGAAAAGAGGGTGGTCACTCGCTGTCATTTCGGGAATGTATATGTGTCAGAACATGCACAAACTAAGGCACATTAAAAAAAGATTCACTTTTACTTTTCACACTCTTGCATCCATGAATGCAATCATGTAACTCAGATTCTCAATTTTAGCACTCTCCCATGAAGAAAATTAAAAGATTTGGTTTGAAAAATGTTTTGAGTGGATGGAAATATGTTTCATTTTGGTTATTTTGTTTGTACTGCAATGCATTATACTATAATTATATTTCCTTATTTTATGATGTGGCTTTAAAAACATATAAAGGAATGACTTCATTAAAAAAGGATGTAATTATATTAAATAAAAATACACCTTTTGTGGGCAGTAAGATATTTTTCATATATACACTGTAAAAAAAATATTTTCATGATCGCAACATTTTTTCTTTTGTCAAATCAACTTATATAATTTATGTAGTTCAGATAACATAATATTTTTAGTTTCTGCACTGTAAAAAAATATTGTTGGTTTAACTTAAAAAAGTAACCTGGTTGCCTTAAAATTTTAAGCTCACTGAAATGGAAAAAGTGAGTTAATACAATGAAGGAGAATGATTTAATCATCAGAAACTCAAAATGATATGTTATCTGAATTAAATAAATTATTTAAGTTGATTTGACAAAAGAAAAAATCTTGTGATTACTAATCATGAAAATATTTTTTACAGTGTGGTGATTAAATTAATCTCCTTCATTGTATTAACTCAATTTTCCCATTTCAATGAACTTAAAATTTTAAGGCAACCAGGTTACTTATTTTTTAGGTTAAACCAATAATATTTTTTTTACAGTGTAATAATACTAATAAGGACTAATAATAAGGACATCAAATTGTAACTAAAGGCATTTATAATGTCACACAAATTATAATTCTAAAAAATGATCACAGTTTCCACAAAACTATTAAGCAGCACAACAGTTTTCAACATTGATAATAATAAGACATGTTTCTCGAGCTGCAAATCTGAATGATTTCTGAAGGATCAATGAAGAGTTAATGATGCTGAAAAAACAGTTTATAACAAAAAGAGTTTGAGTTTCAACATCTACAATATCATCAGCAGAGAGAGCTGTTGAGTCTGACTAAGAAGATCATGCAAGGTTTTATGCAAGGACACATTCATGATGGGTTTACTTTCAACAATGCATTGTCTTCTCGAAATACTTGCCTTATCATGGGCACAAATCCTCAACAGACAACAGGACATTCGTGTTTTTGAATCTCACTTTGGACAACGAGATTGCAACATGTGTTGTGTGAGATTACAAAAGTGAGAAACCTGCCATGATAGATCGACAATACTGATATTTTCTGCTACTTTTTGAGTTAATTGGGGAGAAAAAACTAAATCTAGCTTTCAGCATTATATATTTTAGGATGCTATTTTCACTTAATGGTTTCATTAGTTGGGTTTGACAGATGAACCTCATTAAATCGAGAGGTTTGCACTTTGTGTGCATCGTTCACGCTGCTTCATTAGCAGAGATCATGGCATAACTCAGTCAATTTTGAACTGAGAGAGCAGTCTGGAAGCCTGGAAGCAAGTTGAAATGTGTAGTTCTGGGCCATATAAAAGTTTGGTTCATTAAGAAAGTAAATGAAGCTAGTTTAATTAGCTTCTTATATGAATGCATCCTAAACGTAGCTGTTTTAGTGTCTTGTCTAGGGGCGTGATAGTTATCAGTGTAAATATGGTAACATTTAAATTCTCTCACATAGATGCTTCGTCTTAATCCATCAGTGTTTGTTCCACACAATGCACCCGTACCTAATGTTAATTTTTCCCCAAGAAAAAATACAAGAGGAAGCTCAAGTTAGATATTGCAGATATGTCTGTCCTTTTTCAGTGTTTGTTTTAACTATTACGGCTGCAACTACATTTTTTTTCTTTTTAAAGAATTTGAGATATGTAAAAACTCTAGATCATGTGAAGATATCAACAGTAACTCTTTAGAATGGTAACACATTTGTTAACATTAGTTAACTAGTTTACATCTCAGACAAAAATGGTATCAAAAGCTGTCACTCGTGCTTATTAGGCAACCTCAAATGTACATATTGGTACCAAATGATTACATATTGGGTACAATGGGTACAAAATATTGCTTATAATAAATTTCCATATAATGAACCTTATTGTAAAGTGTTACCAAAGAAATCCAATAAAACAAATCATGATTGAATATAAACTATTTGTTTAGTCAAGCTGTATCAAATTTATAATGGTTTGTGGAATGTGTAGTGTATTTGTGAATGTAAACAGATTTTACATTTAGATTTGATTCTATTTGTGCCTGAATCTGCCAGTATGAACTAATGTTATGTGTGATTTAATGGATTTTGTTATTGATGTAGTTGTTAAATTCGACACCAAACACAATTTCTCAACATGATAAGAAATAAATAATGAATTATCCCTTTAATGCAATCAATAATTGTACATCTTACCACTGGTATTTAGGCAATGTGTGTTCATGTGCTGATGAAGAAAAAATGAGAGTATGAGTGGAGAGATTTAATTTCCATCACCGAATCAATATCCTGTCATTTAAGAGGAAGAGGAAGGCTGCAGCATGGGCTGAAATAACCCCAGCAAGTTCCTGCTTCCTTCGTTCTTAGTTATTTCAGATGAGCAGAGGAAATGTTTGGGGGGCATCTACACTGTTAATAAAAATAAGTTGAATGAAGGGTAATGTTAAGTATTAAATGTTAGAAATAGTACATTTTACGCAGTTTCTTTGGTGATGTAACGAGTTTGTATGTGAGGATTGTTTTAGGACTTCTTTTTTTCCTGAGAAAGATGGGGTTTATTGACCGCTGAACATTTTTAACATCACAGATTTGGACAACGGTGCCTTTGAGGTTACCATCATTGTGTGGGACGTTAGAACAGACAGATCACACGAAGATCGCCCCCTTCTGGCCGCACACACACTCGCAACCTCTGCTTTCCCAGAAGGTTTCCTATCAACTGACCAAGCTCAACCCCTCAGTCTAAAGCTACAGGTTGATAGTTGTTGCAGAAGGTCTCTTCAAGTGTCCCATAAACCCCAATTCCATAGTCTTCCAGGTTTAAACTTAAGTAGGCCTACAGTTCTGTAATAATGTCAAATTATTTTTAACTTTAATGTAGGCTATATTATATAAAGCATGTTACATTTACATTTATTCATTTAGCTGACGCTTTTATCCAAAGCGACTTACAATTGCTGCTATATATGTCAGAGGTTGCATGTCTCTGGAGCAACTAGGGGTTAAGTGTCTTGCTCAGGGACACATGTTAATAGCTACTTGATAATTTTGTAGTGTGTTATTTAATATAGGTCACCATTTAAAGTTAATATGTTTTAAATGTACTAAATTGCAACTTCAACATTACAAATTGCACAAATAACCATATTTAATAAACAATATGTCTAATTAGGCCTTTTAAAATACATATTGTATTCAGACCTGTTTGATGGTCAAAAGAACACCCTTCAGTTAAACTAATTTTTAATATAAATTTAAACTATAACACTATAATTTTAACACTATAAGTGTCAGAAAGCATCATCCTATAACCAGTACGCATTTAAATAAATTTAAGTATAAGCCTAGCCAATGATTTCCATAATAAATATATTTAAAAGTGCACTTCTATGTCACAAGAGAAGACACTTTAATTTAAGATCGGTCTATTCTTTCCATAGCAACAGCAGAGAGATGACGTGGAAAGGTTCCACATCTTTGTATTTTATTAGGGTAAATCAAGTGGTGCAAACAGCTGTCCAGTACGATTATGCTCCTGTGTGGAATAAAACAGCAAGACACCTAAAAAATGTACATATGCTACAGCCTACATATCAGCATCAGCATCTCTCTCTCTCTCTCGCTCGCTCGCTCGCTCGCGCGCCATCGCTGGGCTATAGCTATATCACTCGTCAGTCACACCCACTCCTCGGAACCGCTGCTCACCGATTCTCACCGAACCGTAACGTCTAAACAGCTCCAGCATGTCTTCGGAAGGATTAGGCGAGACTTTGGTGATTCGGTTCGGGCTAATAAACGCCGGTAACAAATATCTGACCGCGGAGATGTTTGGTTTTAAGATCAACGCCTCCGCGAGCTCAATGAAGAAAAAGCAGGTGTGGACACTGGAACAGTCCGGAGACCACGGAGACTCCAATGCCGTGTTCATCAAAAGCCACCTGGGTCGCTACCTCGCCACCGACAAGGACGGCAACGTGACCGCGGACAGCGAGCAACCCGGCCCGGACTGTCGGTTCCTTGTGATCGCCCACGACGACGGCCGGTGGTCCCTGCAGTCCGAGCCCCATGCGCGCTACCTGGGCGGGACCGAGGACCGGATCTCGTGCTTTGCGCAAAGCATCTCGCCTGCGGAGAAATGGAACGTGCACCTGGCAATCCACCCTCAGGTTAACGTCTACAGCATCGCGCGCAAGCGGTACGCACACCTGTGCGCCGAGAGGAACGAGCTCGCCGTGGACCGCGACGTGCCGTGGGGTGTGGACTCATTGCTCACGCTCGTGTACCTGGACCACCGGTATCATCTGCAGACCGCAGACAACCGCTTCCTCACGTGCAGCGGCGCGCTTAATACCAAACCGGGCACGGGCACCGGGTTCACACTGGAATTTCGCGCGGGGAAGGTGGCTTTCCGGGACGCCACGGGCAAATACATCGCGCCCACGGGCCCCACCGGGACAATGAAGTCAGGCAAGAGTGCGCGTGTCGGGAAAGATGAGCTTTTTGTCCTCGAGCAAAGTCACGGGCAAGTGGTGCTCACAGCCAGCAACGAAAGAAACATCTCCATGCGCCAAGGTGAGCTGTGATTGCAGCATGATTCGGAAATACTATTAATAATAGGTCTGGGACATATGGGTGAAGTCAAATTTAAGTAAAAATGGGCTACTTTTTAAATATCTGTAAATCTAAGCACCTAGCTCCAAAATGTATCCAGACTCCATGCTCTTTTTGTGTTGCATGCAGGGCGCCTAATTTATGTATTAATTTTCATACCACACAATTTGTAAAATGATTGTCCTGCCTTAGCAAACTAATCAAAGTTACTGTACAAATATAATAATAATTTATTGCATAACAAACATATAAAAAGCATGCATATTGGCTTTGAGTTTGGCTTTACTTTTATAAGCTCTGGAAATCTGTGTCAGTGTGTGTATATCCATGCAGAAAAGTATCAGATTAGAATTTGAATTATATGTTGATTAACTTCACTCTCCTAGTCTGTCTTAAAATAGCACTCTGATTGAATTATTATTTTAGGGGTTGATTTATCAGCCAATCAGGATGAGGAGTCTGATCAGGAGGTGTTTCAGATGGAGATGGACATGGAGACAAAGCGCTGTGCCTTCCGATCTTGCAATGGGAAGTACTGGAGTCTCACCCCAAATGGAGCGATTCAATGCTCTGCCTCCACTAAGTAAGAACAACTAACTATATGTAACTACTTTCAGAAAATGTTTCATAGATATAACTAGACACAGGGTAGAATAGCAGATTAGCCAGCCTGTGTCTAAAAGATTGTTTGCTGCTGAGTGAACCATATGGAAAGAGGGATTAGATAAAAGCAATAGGGAATGCAAACATAACAGCTTGTCTTGACCAGATGCTCTGTTTACTCAACAATTTTATATATATTCTCCAATAATTGGTTTTTAAACATACCAAAATGGAGGAAAGTTGTTTGGAGTAAGTTTCCATGTCATAAAAATAAAAAAAGACATTGCATTGATGAACTGTTACATTAACATTTTGCATTTAAGAGCCACTTTTATCCAAAGCAACTTACAGTTAAAGTAAGAATAAGTTTATTGTTAGCTAGAGTTGAACATAAGCTCAATTGTGCTCAATAAGAAAAGAAATCTACATTCCGAAACTAAGTTGATTTTAAGAAACTGTCTGTCTATCCCAGATCACCCAGTTGTTTCTTTGACCTTGAGTGGAAAGGGTCAAAAGTGGCACTGAAGGCCAGTAATGGTAAATACTTGGCAGCCAAGAAGAATGGACAGCTGGCGGCCGCTGTGGACTCTGCAGGTTTGTGTGTGAGGGTGTGTTCACACTTGGAAGGTCTGGTTCGATTAACATGAACTCTGTTGCAATAGCTCAGTTAGTGTGGTTCATTTGAATAAGTGTGCACCAAACAAGCTTCCAAACAAACTCTTTGTGACATCTAATCGAACCAAAAACAGGATGTAATGTCACAAGACACAACCCCAATAAGCGGAGCTATTCCAAGAGGGTCCTCACACCATCGGTGCTCGGGCCTAAAAAGGACCGAATGCCTGGAAAAGAATACCTGGTTCCTCTCGTCATATAGGAGCCATGTTGCCAATTACAGTACGGTATGGCATTGGAACCGCAGAAGATCTCAGGTTGTGTGTGTATTGGAGGAATTCCTGGTGCTGTTTTGACTGGTTCATTCACACCAAGAACGATATTGATAAAAATAACTATAAAATATAGTTCTAAAAATCGTTCTCAATATTAAAGAATAGCAGATTTCACACCCCAGCTATAACGATAACGAAATAGAGAAAGGATATCATTGGGATCACTTTAGGAAAGATTTTTTTTCAGCTGTTGGACAATAAAACACTGAAAGCCAATCAGAATCAATTCTAATTTAAGGGCTCACGCATTTAAAATGGCCGACAACATTGCAGAGAATTAAGGTCCAGAATTGAACTGTTTGAATTGAAAAGTCAAGCCCATTTAAAAAAATGGATATGGAATAAAAAAAATCGTTCATACCCTTTGAATAAATGGTGAGAAGCAATTACCTCAGGTATCCAGCACTCGTTTCGACAGCATTGTCTTCATTGACTACATCAGCTAAATTCACAGTTTATTAGATCGATTACACTAGCTTCACTCAAAACATTATCGTTTGTTAGTGTGGTCGCAAATAAAGTTATCACTATAGTTATCATTCTCGTTCGTGTACTACCCTTTACACATTTATAAGCCTTTCGAGAGTTGGCAGGTAACCAAATTGTCTGAGTTTGAACCAGCGTGGAAGGTAGGCGCGCTAACAAGGACGCTAAAGACTGTAGCCTCTAGCACGCCTCTTGAGGCTAGGGGAGTGAGGTTTACACGCACATTGACTACTAGCTTGCCTGAGTTACATTCATTCGACTAAACCTCACTTCCATCCAGGTCATGGCACCAATGTAACCCCTCCGGTCCTACTCGACCTGCTCTGAGCGGGATTTGAACTGGTGTGGAAGGGAGGTGCGCTAACAAGGACGCCAAAGACTGTAGCCTCTAGCATGCCTCTTGAGGCCAGGGGAGTGAGGTTTGACTACTAGCTTGCCTCTGTTACATTCATCCGCCTAAACCTCATGTCCATCCAGGTCATGGCACCAATGTAACCCCTCCGGTCCTACTCGACCTGCTCTGAGTGGGATTTGAACCGGTGTTGAGGGAGGGTGCGCTAACAAGGACGCTAAAGACCGCAGCCGCCAGTTGCTAGCGCACCTCTTGAGGTCAGGAGAGTAAGGGTTACACGTACAGCGACTACTAGCTTTCCTCTGTTACGTATGCACACAAAACGAGAGCATCAATCCCAGCACACAGCATTGTTTTGGATGTTCGATACCATAAGTAAAATATGTTTTTTTGTTTTGTATCTTAAGGTTCAGTATTAAAGTGTGAATGCTGAGCGAACCAGGATTCAATGTATAATTTTCTCTTTTGGTCCGAATCAAAACAACCAAGAGAACCAATCTACAAGTGTGAAAACACCCTGGATTCCTTATTAAGATTTGAATCATTCATGTGTAAAATCAAGAGCGCTGTATTGTATTATTAACCACAGCTAACGGGTTATATGTAGAGTATGTGCTAGCGTGTGCTGTTTTCTTTTACAGGCGAGCAGGAGGAGTTTGTGTTGAAGCTCATCAACCGGCCGCTGATAGTTCTGCGCGGGGAACACGGCTTTATTGGTTGCCGTAAGCAAGGAACCGGCACACTTGATTCAAACCGCTCGTCATACGATGTCTTCCAGTTAGAGTACAACAACAACGCTTACAGCCTCAAAGGTGAGTGATAGTGTTACTCTGACTGGGATTTGTTTTGGTAGGTCGTAAATAGTTACCATTTCTCTAATTGCTCTCCTCAGACTCGGTGGGGAAGTTCTGGACCGTTGAGGCAGACGGCTCTGTGATTAGCAGCAGTGGAACACCTGTCTATTTCCACTTTGAGTTCTGCGATTATAATAAAGTGGCCATTAAGACGGAGGAAGGCAAGTATCTTAAGGGAGACCACGCTGGGGCTCTCAAAGCCAGCGGCCAGGCGATTGCCGACGCAACATTGTGGGAATACTAAGAAACATTCATGGATCTGCACACACACAAACAAACAATGTGTGTTCTTTAAACCTATACTTAAACATAACACATTCTCTACAGCATAAGCACAAGATGATAATGTACAGTCCCCATCACGCAACATGCGGTTTCAACATAATCTAACACATTTGAATGTAAAAGTACAAATGCACAAATTACTTGTCATTAAACTCATTATATTAAAGGGGTATTTCACGCAAAAATGGTAAGTCTGTCAGCATTTATGACTTTCTTCAGTCGAACATAAAAGCATTTATTTTGACTTTGTGTTCTACAGAATAAAGAAAGTCATATGGGTTTGGAACAATAATGTGAGTAAATGATGACAGTTTTCATTTTTGGGTGAATTTTCCCTTTAATGAAGCACAAATTGATGGTACACTGACAAAATATAATACAAAAAAAGGATTAATCTCAATTAGCATAAGTCTTCACGAAATAATGCAACAATACAATTAAGCAATTTAATGCACTTTGTGTAGAATCATGCAAAGTCACTGTCATTGCCTTTCAGTGCTTTCATGGTCTTATTTCACTCCGTATAATAACGGTTTCTAGGAAATTCAGTATCTAAATGTGCTATTACAATATGGTCAGTAATTTTGCTTATGCAAAATGCTGTGCATTATAAGCTGAGCCTCCGGCCATAGGGTTTGTTCCTGCTCCCAAAAACATTTTTAGAGTGAACTGGCTTCTGTAATGAGGCCATGTTTTAAATAGCAGCAACGTGGCTTAGAAAATACTGGAGAAACATCCTTGTTCACATTAGAGAGATTCAGATTTCTCCACGCACACATACACAAGCACACAAAGTCAGTCAAAAGCAAATCCTTTGTTTGTCAAATTGTTAGTGTTTGTGGACATTTTGGGTTACATGACTTGTATTCAGCATGTTCCGACATCAGGAACAACAGTGTTTTTTATTGTAACTCTAGCTTGTTGATTTGCACTTTTTCGGCTAAAGCTTTTCCATGTGAATGTGTTGAAGAAAAAGAAGTGTTTGTGCCTTCCCTGGTGGGATATGATCTCCTTAGGTGTGAAAATGCAATTTTTGTTGAACTTCATTTTTATTTGATTCTCAATTCTCATTATGTGCCATTTGCAACTGGACATGACAATGAAATAAAAAAAATGTTGGACAGTAAATTGTTAAAGAGTGTGCTTTGTTTCGTTCTTGTCTAAAAAGGTTCATCTCACATAATTCATAAATTATAATTAGCTAGCAATAGATATGGTAACAATAATCAACTGCCTAATCCATTTATAGTTACTTTATTCCTTATTCTGTACAAGTTTACATATTGCAACTCAACCCAATTCATTGCAATAGTTTTGTTGCCACAGAGATCTGTAACATGAATTTTACATTTTCTGAAGCAGATTTTGATTATGCACCTCTGTACCTTGACTATTTTCCAATGAATTCTCCCCAACTCGACCTTGGAGAATTTCCAAGATTTTTTACGCTGACAGTGTGGCTCTTGAAACTCAAGAAGACTGCACTGCACACACAGACACTCTCTCTCTCACACATACACATACACACAGGAGATGCTAATATATCTTACAGATGTGATTGTGAATATTACATGTGGCAATAACAGAAATATTTGCAGCTGCTTTCTGTGGGTTTTAGACACTACAGCAACAACTGGAGGACAAATTACATGACTTAAATTGTGTTATAGAAAAACAAAGAGATGAGCTGAGAGTTAAGTAGCCTATGTAAGAAACCAGGAAGAATGACTCAAGTATGTAGCCTTCACTCTAAACAATGCTGGGTTGTTTTAACCCCAATTTGGGTAAAATATGGACAAACCCAAATGTTGGGTTAAAAATGTCATTTAAAATTTTAACCCAACTTCAACTTTCACTTTTAACTGTACATTTTTTTATTGCATTTTTAAACAAACATTTGGGTTTGTCCATATTTGACCCAAATTTGGGTTGAAACAACCAAGCATTTTATTAATTATGTAGTATACATTTGAATATGAAAATATCCAATTTGACAAAAGCTTTGTATGACTTGTGTGTGTGTGTGTGCTTATATAGCCATACACTCAAACAGAATAGTGAATTTCAGTTAACAGCTATACTCATTTAAAAATACTACCGTAAGTAAATGGATAATATTCAAACTAGCTTCTTACAAAAAATACAGTTGTGTGTGTATAATTAATATCAGGGCAGTGCAAGAAGACGTGGATGAACCATAGACATATAAAATACAACAGTATTCTATTATGTCTATGGGAGGAACGTGCAGAATAAGAGTCACATTGGGTCATGACTCAGAACGGTGCTGCCACCTAGCGGTGAGATTACGTATTACTCTAAGGAAAACAAGACAATATTCATTTCCATTCGCTTATCCACACACTCACACAGGCCACACGTTTAAAATGTTTTATTGGGATAAAAACATATTGATTAACATATTGAACAATTTATATATATATATATATATATATATATATATCACTTTTTGGTTATATAGAACAAAATCTATGACCATATTTTCTTTTCAACACATGACTTCATGAGGACAAAAAATTGAGAACTTTTTTTTTATATTCACGTCTCATCTCAGTAACTATAATGTTTTGAGTCAATAGTCCAATTGTACAAATACAGTGATTTTGCAACAGAAACATTTTGTCTAATCTTAACTGTTTTACTAGTTAATTTAGGAAAGCATTTAAATAGCACTTCAAATACAGATATGCTGCACAACATGCTTTTTTTTTAACATTAGAAAGTACTCCATATTTACAAACAGGTATCAGTGTCCGTGTCTGAATTAATAAATTAAAACATAATTTATATAGACAACAGTGTTTATAATCTGCATACAACAAAAATGAAGTTGGTGTACAAAAATATGAATTTTAGGAAATTACTTTGAGTGTATGAGTCATTCTGTTATGAAGAGAATGCTCATTATTTCCAGCGGTTGATCCTGCGTAACTGTATGTATGCAAATATCATACACACCAGTATAATGCCCAGAAGAGCCACCTGGTTCTGCCAGAAGCCCCACACACTGTAGTCGATCCCCTGAGATTCCAGATACGTCTCTCCAGTTAGTCTGACCATGAGAAAGAGATCAAACAGAAGATGTAAACATCTATTTTAATTGCTCAATAAAAAATTGTATTGAGCAATGATTTAAAGAATTCCTTTTATGCCAATATTGTGATATGATATGCATTACACTTGCAAAAACAATTTGGGGTTAGTAAAGATGTTTGAGAATTTATTTTTATGCTCACCAAGACTGCATAATTTGATCAAAAATACAATATTATTCTAATTTAAAATAACTGGTGTCCATTTATTTTAATTAGAATTGTTTTGTAACAATGCAAGGTCTTTCCGGTCACTTCTGAATAAAAGCGGTTAATGTAAATATTAATTTCTTTAAAACAAATCTCACTGACCCCAAGCCTTGGAACAGTATAGTGTATAATAAGCCTGTCATGATGTGTCAAACTTCCCAGTTATGTAACTCTGTGAACTTTCACTGAACTGTCATTACACTTTATCTTTATACAATATAAATAACTTACGTAGCGTTGCCACTGTAGAAGACCTGCCCTTTCATTTCATTTATAGTCACAGCCTACAAAAGAACAACACACAATTACATTATAATTAGCACTGCTTATATAATTTGACAATGTGTGGCGATGCATGTAAAAAGCATGTGTTACACTCTTTTAATATGTGTTATGTCTTGCAAAAACACTAAAATAAATGTCTTTGCTCCTCTTCCTTACATCTAGGCCATATTTGAAGATACTGGCCCACTTGAGCCAAGACAACCAGTTGAGCATTGCATTGAGATTTACCAGGAACCCTCCAAATACCTGCAACAAAGAGAGAGAAAGACAGATGGAATGAGGAAAAAATGACAAAGAACAAGAGTGTTGTGCAAGTGTATGTTTAGAAATCTGACCATCATGAAGACAAAGGGCAGGGCTATGAGGATGTTGGCCATGGCGAATGAGCTCACGCTGGCACTGATCAGGAAAGCCAAGCTGACTCCCGCCAGACTGACCATAGACATGGTCAGCGCAAAGCATAAGAAGCATGTGAATGATGGATTCAACCCTGTTGACAAATATAGATGTACTTACTGAGTATATTCAAGTTGCATTTAGTACACAATATGTGCTACTGATAGTTTTAATGATGTGCCAGATGTTTAGCATACTAATAATGGATAATGCGACGTGTGCTTACCCATCATATAGTAAGAAATGCTGGAGAAGATGAAAATCGGTACAATGCGATTTGGTAACAGATCCACAAACACCTTGGACAGGAAATACACAGATGTACGGTAATATCCTCCAGAGTTCTCATGCCTAAACCATGCACATAAAACACACTTATTTATTTTTTTTGTAAAAGAAAATGAAAGGGGTCATGACATGTTGTATGTGTAGTCCCTACCAGCCGTTTGTTGTAGTCCTAAAAAACGATTTCTTTAAAAGCAAATATCTCCCTTTGTTTTGAACTTTGAGCGTTGTACCTTAGCAGATGTTGTTTATCCTCAAACAGCAACATTACACACTAACTAAGTTTCCGTGTGACTAATTCAAAATATTAATAAATATATCATAATATTATATAAATGACACTAAAATAACGTTGAAAATGGAGAGATTTGAAAAAAAATGATAATGTCATACTCACACGAAGATTGCTCGCTCATTAATGAAGAGTTCAACTGCTGATAGATTGCCAAACACCATGTTGATGATGAGAAAGAAGAATGCTCCAATCCTGCTCACAAAACACAGGGAAATTAAACTGTAATGATGGAGAGATGGATGGAAGGGTGGATGAGTGGATGTATAGATGGATGAGTGGATGGATATTTGGTTACTGTAAATCGATCGGATGGATGGATGTGATGGACGGATGGATAGTTGGATATATGGATTGATGGGTAGACAGACAGATGGATGAGTGGATGGATGGGCAGATGGATGGGTGGGTGTGTGTGTGTTTGGATGGGTGGGTGGGTGGATGGACGAATGGATGGACGAATAGATGGATGGATGGATAGATAGATGGGTGGATGGATGGATGGATGGATGGATGGACGGGTGGATGGATGGATGGATGGACGGATCGATGGATGGACGGATGGACGGATAGATAGATGGGTGGATGGACGGATGGATGGATGGACGGACGGATAGATAGATGGGTGGATGGATGGATGGATGGATGGATGGATGGAAGGATGGATGGATGGACGGGTGGGTGGGTGGATGGATGGATGGATGGACGGATGGATGGATGGACGGATGGACGGATAGATAGATGGGTGGATGGACGGATGGATGGATGGACGGACGGATAGATAGATGGGTGGATGGATGGGTGGATGGATGGATGGATGGATGGACGGGTGGGTGGGTGGGTGGATGGATGGATGGACGGATGGATGGATGGACGGATGGACGGATAGATAGATGGGTGGATGGACGGATGGATGGATGGACGGACGGATAGATAGATGGGTGGCAGGATGGATGGATGGATGGATGGATGGATGGATGGATGGATGGATGGATGGATGGATGGACGGATGGACGGATAGATAGATGGGTGGATGGACGGATGGATGGATGGACGGACGGATAGATAGATGGGTGGCAGGATGGATGGATGGATGGATGGATGGACAGATGGATGGACGGATGGATGGACGGACGGACGGACGGACGGATGGATGGATGGATGGACGGGTGGGTGGGTGGATGGATGGACAGGTGGGTGGGTGGGTTAATGAATGGATGGACGGATGGATGGATGGATGGATGGATGGATGGAAGGGTAGGTGGATGGCTGGGTGGATGGATGGACGGACAGATGGATAGATGGATGGGTGGATAGATGGATAGATGGGTGGATGGATAGATGGGTGGGTGGATGGATGGGTGGATGGACGGGTGGATGGATGGATGATGGATGGATGGACGGATGTGACAGTACCTGTTCTGTAGGGCTTCAGGCAGAGTTAAAGGCATCTGGTAGTAGATGAGTCCAATCAGAAGAGCACAGAGGATGTTGAGTGCCATCTGAGCATATGAGGTCTGAGGATTCCTCACAACGTTCAGCATTGTCCTCCAACACACCACATTTAACTACATACAAACACATTTAACCACATTCAGGAAAGCATGCAAATACACATGGAAAAAACATAAAACCATTGTGATCGACACATCTGTTTTGTAGTTTTTTATTTCATGTCTTTTATTTTGAATTTCTCAGTTTTAGTTCCTGAGTCTAACTTGCCTTCAGTGGACTTCATGTTACAACCATTCGAAAGACAAGGTTTATGGCTCACTGTCTATTTCACTCATAACTGACCTGATAACAGTTATGAGCTAAAGTTGAACAGTCGGTCAAGTCAATGTACCGGTTAAACATTTACTTATAAAGACACGCCTAAAAGACTTTTTTCTTATGAAACGAACCTGGTAGAAAAATGAGGTGACATAGGATGGTGCCTTGCTCTTGGCTTCACACGAGGGATCTGATGGTCCAGTGATACATTTCAACTCCTCTTTGACAGAAGCACAGAACTGAGACTCTGTATAAAGCTCAGCCAATGACTTCTCTGAGGAAGAGAGAGAAACTTTCAGTCGAACTCATGTGGTTAAACAATACCACAAAACATTGATTACCTTATACAAGTTGCATTCGTCGATCCCTCAGTTTCATAATCATATATGTGCTCATTATGTCTGTGTACGTGTATTACCTGTTGGCATTGAAGGAGAGGTCTCCCCATTTGTTATATCCAGAAAGAAATCGGCAGGGTTGTTGAAAGCCTCACACTCATAACCTAATCAGCAGAGGAGACAATATTTACAACAAATTTAATAATATTTGAAAAAATGAATGGCAAGTATTCTTTTTGGTAACACTTTAAATTTTACAGTGCCCATGTTACACGTTACATGTAGTTAGTAAACTTTAAATTATCGACTAACCCTAAAACAAACCAAACAAAGTAAGGATATGGTTTAATTATTATTATTAACTTAAATGTATAATTACGCTGTAAAAAAGACACCTTTAAAATAAAGAGTAACCTTATTTTTCTAATATAGCAAAGGCACTGTAGTGAAGATATTAACCATTAAATTAATTCTATGGAATAGGGTTTTGTATTATTATTATCTAGACTAGAGCATGAATGATTTTTTTTATTATTATACTTAAAGATAAGTATAAAAACTGTCCTTTTCAGTTGTGATTTTATTAAATTGTCGCATCTTTTTTGCTTTTTATAATTTGATGCTTCTTTGTTTCATGCACAATTTAAACTATGTAAAACAACGCACATTGTAGGAAATAATAGAACTTTTTTTTTTTTTGATTTCAAAATCGTGGTACTTTGAAGAATACTTCAAAAAAATATCTTAGAATTACTTTTTTGCTAATGTTCAAAACCGTGGATGAGTTAGATGGGTCTGACATCAAATTTTCATTTAATTCATATGTGTGTGACCAGCATATCAAATGTGTGGGTATTTTACCTAGACTCTTGAAGTAGTCCATGGCTTTGCCGGAAGGGCCATCATAAACGGTTTCTCCTTTATGGAGAAGTGTCAGGTGATCAAAGAGCCTGAAGATTGAGTAACGTGGCTGGTGGATCGAGAAAATTACAGTTCTACCGCCCCGTGACAACCTGGATGACCAGAAGAGAGAAAGAGGGGAGTTGCAGAGATAAGATCGAATGACATGAACATAAAGATTTAGAGATCATCTGGTTTCAAAACAAGAAGAGGTTAAGTAAGAAGTACATAATAAAGTGTTGTCATATAAGGCAGCAGTCTGTACCTGTGCAAGAGAGAGATGATGCTGTTAGCTGTGTTGGAGTCGAGGCCTGTGGTCGGCTCATCCAGGAACAGAAGACTAGGAGATGTAATGAGCTCCATACCAATGCTACAGCGCTTTCTTTCTCCTCCAGACACACCTCTTATAAACTCTGTACCAATCTGGAAGAAAGATATGATCTATTTAATATATTTAAAGGGGTGGTTGATTAAGATTTCACTTTTCTAACTTTAGTTATTGTGTGTTGCTGTTTGAGCACAACAACACTACCAAAGTTCAAAACAAAAGAAGATATTGGCTTTTAAAGAAAAGGACTACAACAAACGGCTCCCAGGTTAGTGACGTCACCAACCCTAAAATTTACATAAACCCCGCCCCCGGGAACACGCAGTCCATGTTGAGAAGAGGAAGAGTGGTTGTATAAGAGTACATTTGTGAGTCTGCTCAAACTGTGGCATCTGTCTTTTCATATCCAATAGAAAGTCACTCTGTGTGCATCTCCTGACAGAATATGCTAATTGAAGATAGTTAACTCCACATCAGGAACATAAATTCATCAACTAACCATTCAGAGACGTCCTGTTGCATTCTACATGTTGTCACTTCTTCTTGAGTCTCTCCATCTTTGACTGACTCCACTTTAACATTAAAGTGAGAACAGTTTCTTTATTTTAGTGTGTCTGCGTGAGGAAATCGCAGCTGCTAACACACATGAGCTCATCTGCTGCAGCTCATTTGCATTTAAAGGGCCAGGCACAAAACGGTGCGTTTTTGCAAACCCTCAAAAAGTGACAACTTTAACATGCTATATAAAACTGTCTGTGGGGTATTTTATGCTCAAACTTCACACACAAATTCTGGGGACATCAAAGATTTATTTTACAACTTGTGAAAATGGCATTTTACTAGCCCTTTAAATAACATTTAACATAAACACCATTTGAAGCATGAACCTAAACTGACCTTGTGATAAAAAGATCTTTCAATGGGTACGTTTACACGACAACCACATACTAAAAATGGAAAGGTTTATCCTTCGTGTTTTTCACGTACCAACGATAACACTGTCAAAACGATCCCGTTCACACGGACCCGCCAAAACGACTGAACACTGTATTCTGCTGCCAGGCCAGTAGTTGGCGATGTCACTTTGTATAGACTGTGCATGCACATCATGTCACTGTTTTCACAAATTTGCGTATTCAGGCCCCCAAAACGGTGTTGTTGTGTAAACAGCCAAAACTTATAAAAACGTTTCCGCTTTGAGTTGAAAACAGTGTCGTGTAAACACCCCTAAAATATTTTTGTGACCTTGACTTGATTTTCTCAACAGGAAGTTTCCAAATATTAAAGTCGGCGTGAAATTGTAATTTATGAAGTTGTAATTTAGTTTGGAAATTGTCGTGACGTATATCTGAGTGAAACAGTTTCTGAAATTAGAAACAAATGTAGGGCAGGGCTTGATTTCGTCCTTCGGGAATTGATTGGATCGTTGGAGGTTGGGCGTTACAAACAAAATGAAGGCAGAATTGAATGCGATTCTCTGAGAGGTGGTGCACCGATAGCCGCACCCTCATCGGATCTGGCCGCACCCTATCGCCATTCCACAAGATCGAAATAGAAGAGAGGTCGTTTCGATGGGGGAGGGCAGGGTAATGTATTTGATTAAAGATTATAAGGGTACATGAATTTAAAAAAAATAATGAAGTGCACAGAAAAATCATTTATAATAAACACTACAATATTACATAATATAAAAAGAAGATTTGTCAAATTTACTTTCATGTCGACTTTAATTATATTTTAAAACAAAACTTAATTATTTCACAACTTATTTTCTGTTTTAAGATAAATGAAAACAAAATTAAAATTAAAAACTAATAAAAGATCATTCCCAATGAATTAATAATTAATCTTTTTAGCAAGACTTTTTCCCAAGTTGCAATCTCAGGACAGTTACATTTTTGAGTGTATGCCCCACAAAACTTATATATCTAAATGAATAGATCTGGACATAAAAAGTGGCAGTTGCATGTGTGACCAACCTTGGTGTGCGCGCAATCCTCCAATCCAAGCTCCTGAATGATGCTCTCCACTTTTTTCTCCTTATCAGCAGTGGAATACTGTTTCCTTGGCAACCGCAGATTTGCAGAGAATAAAAGATTCTCCTGCACAGTCAGAGTTCCCATCAGGATATCATCCTACAGAAGGGGAGAGACAGACAGACATATAGCAAAGAAAAAGCTGGAAATTAAACCGATTAAACACATGCAAAAGATTCCAGAACAGGAGACAAAAAAAAAAATCTTCCCTGCATTAAAATGTGTCACAAAATATAGCAGATTACTCCTGTATCCTCACGAGAGGACAAATTAACAACTGTAAAGTTCTGCATTCTCACCTGCACGACATAGGCAGACATGAGACGGAGGTCAGACGTCACGACCTTGTTGTCAACAAGAACTTGACCTGAACGCAAACCACGAGGATCCTTCCTGCCAGCGATCACATCTAACAACCTTCACACAAAAAATAAAGGTTAGAGATGCGTAGTTGCCTAGCTTGTTGTCAGTTGTAACTATAGTCTGATGATTCTGTGAGCATCTTACGATGTTTTGCCGCTTCCTGTTGCTCCCATGATTGCATTCAGTCCCGTTTTCATGATTCCACTAAAACAGGAATAGCAAAAAAGTCTTATATGTGCACTGTAAATATGCTAATCAAATAACTTTAAAATTGCATTAATGCATTAAATTGCATTAAATTTTGCAAAAATATTCTATTTTAAATAAATGCTATTCTTTTGAACTTTCTATTCATCAATAAAAAATTTAACAATAATATCAATATCAAGCAGCACAACTGTTTTCAACATTGATAATAATAAGGAATGTTTCTTGAGCAGCAAATCATCATATTAGAATGATTTCTGAAGGATCATGTGACACCGAAGACTCGAGGAATGATTAATATTCAGCTTTGGCATCACAGGAATAAATTACATTATAAAATATATTAAAATAGAAAAAAGTTACTTTTGGGGTTATATTTTTGATTGTCTTAGTGAGCATAAGAGACTTTCAAAAACATAAAAAGCTCCCATTTTAAACTTTTGAACAGTATTGTATAATTTATCACATTAAATAATGTTTTTGACTTTACAAAGTCACTTTTTATTCCTTTTCTTCCTTGTTGGCCTGAAACGAGACTTCCATAGATTTCCACGACGGAGTAGTTGAAGGAGATCGCAATTCTCGCGCATGCGTCGTGGAAATCTATGGAAGTCTCGTTTCAGGCCAACAAGGAAGAAAAGGAATAGTCGAATAAACTCGTTATTTTTGTTTGTTTTTTCGCACAAAAAGTAGTCTTGTCGCTTGATAAACTTATAGTTGAGCCACTGTAGTCACATGGAATATTTAAACATTTTCTTCATTGACTTTCTGGGCCATCAAGAGTCATTCCCTTAGGAGCCTATGTGGTAGTTATACAGCTCTCAAATTGAATCAAAAATATCTTCATTTGTGTTCCGAAGATGAACGAAGGTCTTACGGGGTTGGTACAGCATGGGGGTGAGTAATTAATGACTTAATTTTCATTTTTGGGTGAACTAACCCTTTAATGCGTGAGGCACATTTTTGGTTATCTGATTTCATTGTGTAACATAAGAGCAATCAGTATATCTAGTATTGACGATATATGAAGAGTTCAGATGCAAAAGCCTCTAATTGCCATTTGAAATTTTCTTCTTTAATGATGATTTTTATCAAACTTGTATATTTAAGTTCAGTAATTTCACTTAAATGGCAATGATAATTACCTATTAATTGTTATTTAAAGTGAAATTACTGAACTTAAATATACAAGTTTGATAAAAAAATCATCATTAAAGAAGAAAATTTCAAATGGCATTTAGAGGATTTTGCATCTGAACTCTTCATATTATCATTCAAAATATATGGCATTTTTATTGCAATTAATATAAAGTATTAATACAAGTTTTTTTTAATAAAAATAGATAATACAAAAATGATTAAAGAATTGTTTCTATTTCTTGTGCTGTAACAGAACACAACCACCACAGTTCCTTAACCAACGCAAGCAACTGATTGCTGTATAACCCAAAAAATGAAACATGAACACACTTACACACAAAACCTATGAAGAATTACAATTTCAGGACTTATTTTTCATTCTAATCTTTAAAACATCTGAACTCTGGACAAACTTTAGATGAAATTTTCAATATCATTAGGTCAAGAACAATTTCTTTTGCAGGTATAAAAACATTTAAACATGCAATGCATGTTTAAATGTTGCATGTAAAGGGCACAGATTAAAGAACTGTTTTCTGTATCAAAATGATCTGCAATGTATGTTTGACGGCATAGCATATGATGTAAACATGCTTCATAAGATGTAAATCTTGTGAAGCATGTAAACATCTGGTGAATAAGACGATCTGCTTCTACAGCATTTAGAGACTCACACACACAGACACTAACCTGACATTTTTTAGGATGGCTCTCTCAGGTCCTCTCTTGCGGCACAGTCCACGGCTTTCTCTAATGCAGTACTGAATATTCTGGTATGTCAGAGTTGGACCTGGCACATTTACAGACACCTTTGAGCCATCGCTCTCCCAAGCAGGCAACATTTTTATCTCACACACTTCCATGGAGCTGGAGAGCGTGAGGCAGAGGAGAGAAAAAGTGACAAGCTTCCAGGTGGAATGAGTATTCAATAGTCTACGGACAGCCCAGCTTTTCAGGACTTTCCTCCAGACATTAACCTGGGGTGCGTCTCCTGTCAAAGTCCTCACATGCACATGTCTATGTAACACCTGCACTTAAAGTTATGTTAGATAAGATGATCTTTGCACAAATGAAGATGAATTATGATGTGCCATTTAAATGACTGGATGCCATATATTATGCAACTGCTCTTGCATGTGCAAGTATGTTGCAACTATGCATCACACAAAATACGTTCCGAGGAATTGCGTTTTGCGAAATAGTTTCCTCAGAACGTATTTCGTGTGATACAGGGTTGCGTATGTGTAACCTCAGGGGGGTCTTTTACAACCAAATACTCATGGCTAAGCGACCATCAGAATTTTAAATGTTTACCAGCAGGCTTTCCCAATAAAGGGAAATAAAGAGAGAGAGAGAGAGACTGGAGTATTACAAAAATAGAACATTTATTTATTTCCCCTTTTCTTTTGACTCAATGGACTCACAACATAAGACGGTATTCAAAGGACATTAGGCCTCTGGGTAACAGAGTCAGGGACAACAAAATCCAAAATCAAAGTGTTTAAATAACTCAAAAACAAAATACAACAAACTCAAACACAAAATAAATAAGGCACGTCACAAAAATCACATGCGCAAACATAACCCCAAAAAAGAAATGACTCCCACTCAACAAACCAGTGACCACCACACAACAAAATTGTTATTCCCCCCCTACCCAGGATATTGCACCAACCCAATGGCCTAAAATACAAACATTATGTCACCGGGGTGACAAAAGTGGCGTAGTCGGCAGGGTTTGCCACCGCGAGTTGAAGCAGCCACAGGTTCACGGGGGCCGATGAAGAGGAGAGACCACCCCAGCGATACGGGGGCCGATGAAGAGGAGAGATCACCCCAGCGATACGGCGAGTGGGCTGAAGTTCCCGGTCCTAGGGACTAGTCCCGAATGGCAGGGGGGGATGTCACCGGGGTGACAATTACATATCAACATAAAACATACATCAACACACCAGGGAGAGACTCATAGACAACCCAATAGACCGTTCTTCCCCGCACACACACACACACACACACACACACACACGCGCACACACACACGGAGCTGAATCCTAAAAACAAGAGCACAGGAAAACCAGTGGCCAGGACAACATATGCCGCTCCTCCTGTATGAACAGACCACAGCGTCAAGCCAAAAGCTTGGTTATTTATAATACTGTAGCAGTCACTTTACTCCGTCTGGTTTTTACTTGTATATTCCCAAACAAAAGTTCTCAGCACAACAAACGCACTCTGCAAACTTGTAGTGATCACTCTAAACCCGTAAGTCCTCGTTGAAACACGCCAACACAAATCGCAGCCGATGAGGGCTCCCAAAGACAGGAAACTAGCAGCAACCACGGCACTGGGTAATCGCACAAACACCAGATGAGGGTCAACTCGTACACCCAGCCAAGAGCCCAAGAAAGCAACAGTCTGTGACAGCACAAAATCGGGAAAACGCCAGCTTGCTGGATTTAAAGGTGTAGCGCCAAACAACCCCCACCTGATTCAATCAAGCTTAATTCAACACGCCCCACTCGCTACATATGTGACATGCAAGTTTCTACGGCCTCTAAATTATCAACATGATCAAAACTTTGCCTAAATACCTGTTGTACACAACATATTTCTTTTTTATATTTTGTCTCAGTTGTTCAATAAACTTTCATTTAAAAAATATGTTTATTCTTTCATATATTCATTTTCTTACAGAGAATGATCTTCTCTACACATTGTGTAGTGTATGCATATAAAAAAGAGGTAGGCCTATTTTAAAATATGCCACCGTGCAAATGAATTTTATTCCAAGTAGCCCAAGTAGTTTCTAACCTGTGATGCCTTGTGACAACAGTCAATGACCGTAGCCCTCAAACCGTATTCACTAGCCCTTAATCCTGTAAATGTGGACAAATGTGGGCACAGAGGACTCAGGTGTGATCCTAACTTTTATTTATTATAAATGTTATATCACTGTCTTCGATAAAGTTTTGTCTATCCATTTATGGTGTGTTTTTTTTAATTTTGGGGGTATTTTTGAATTTATTTTGTACCATATTTTCTATGTAAAATTATGCTTATTTTTACGTTTTATTTTTTTTTTAACAACATTAAAATATCATTCCAATAAGTTCTTAGAGCTAAAACCTAAAGATGAAGTGACTTTGCTGTCACCTGGTGTCTTATTTTGGCTTATTTTAGAGTGCTCTAAATTACAGTTTTCCCATTCATTTCTATGGGTGCCCATATTTGACCCAATACAAGATTTTTTTTCACCCATTTAACATTGTAGAATAGTGTGTGTTCAGGAGGCAAACTTAGGAAAAGAAGCCAAGTCTTGTACCGCTCAGATCAAGGGAAGTATTTTTAAAAAACAAATCAAAACTATTTTGCCCACATTTGTCCAGAATACGGTTATACGGTTAGGAAGGTTTCAAATGTGTTGTTCATGTCTTCCTTGTATAATAACGCTCTCTATAGGCCAAAGAAGGTAATCACAACAGGCTATATTCAAAAACCCCTCTCTTTGTTTAACAGTCGCCTACTGTAATGAATAGCAGAGAAACAGGAAAACACTTTGGAAAGCATGAATAGCGACTCATAATGGGCTTGCGCAATCTTGCGTTCCTACTCAGTGTACTTGAGTGAGGCTCAATTGTTTGGTGTGGCACATAAACATGGGCGGTGTCGTCATTCATTGTCACTCCGTGACAGATGACAGACAGTTGGTGCATCTAATAAACAGTTGAGCCGTTGACGCGAAGCCACGCCTTGCATGCGTGTAGCCAATGAGCGTCGAGCCCAACTCAAGAGGGTGGGGTTTGAGTCTCGGCAACGTTAAGTTGTTTTCATCGACTGTGTGGCGGAGAAGTGCAAGCACCGTTGGCTATGCAGACGTAAACTAACAGCTGTCGATGAGGCCGCCGCCGACGACAAACGACTACGTCCGGGTTTAATCGCCGCGGAGAGTTGTTTGAGCGAACGTTAGAGCATTACAGCAGCGGTTTAAGTGTTTTTTCGTGGCCATGGAGGAGAAGAAGGAGGAGGGGGAAGCGGAGATCCAGGAACACGGACCCGAGCACTGGTTCTCCAAATGGGAGCGGCAGTGCCTAGCCGAGGCCGAGCAGGAGGAACCGACCGAGGAGGAGACCGAGCAGAGCCAACAAAAACTTTGGCATCTCTTCCAGAACTCAGCCACTGCCGTTGCGCAACTGTATAAAGGTGCGATATGTATAATAAAAGCTCACCGAGAGCTAGCCACAGTAGCCAGCTAACTCTGACACTGGCAGACAAAGGAGACTTTAAGTTAACTCATAAGCTCAACGGATAGCCACCAAAATAAATCTAACAAGATCGAATTTAGACGTCGAGGGGTTATTTCATAATAAAATAGACACATTTAGTGCTTAATATTAATTCGCCTTTTGTTTGGCTGGTTTGAAGGCCGGTGGCGTTTACAGATTAGCATTGATGCTAAGTGGCAGACGAGCAACGTAAACTGACACACAAATAAGTTTCATTAAGGAAATGTCATCTGTTGTCCGTCCTTATTTAGTATTAAAACTAGGTGCAGAACATTTAACGTGTTTTGTGAAATGTTTTATATTTTTAAAGCTTCACCCAGCTGGTTGTCTATCAGCAAAACAAAATGGCGAAGTGCAGGGAGGAGTTCATCTGATGAAAATAACGATTTGTGATCGAAATCTCATCTGTTATGAACTCAAACGCCTTATATGTAGACGAAAAGATCTAGCAATACAAACTGTGATGAACGGATGAAAATGTGTAAAAAAAAATGAACAACAATAATAGTATGCGAAACAAAATGGCGAAGGCAGGATTAGCAGGCTAAGTTGAAAGATTGTGAGTTGCTATTTCAGGGCTGTGTTTTTGTTGATGTCTGTTAGTAAATCTATGAAACCCGATTAAACTGGTTTTAATATACAGCACACCATGTTCTAATACACAAAGTTCTGATTTGACAACACGGTAAAATAAGATAAACTAGTAAAGCAACACAACAAAATGGCGTTGAGTCCACTTGCTACATATCAAATTTAGACGTCGTCTAATTAATGGCTGTGTCTCAAAACATAGAGAGCTGCTTATGTAGACCGCACTTACGGTCATCATACACGCTTTTAGAACATTCCAACCGTGCTTATGGTGCCCAAAAGTGCTGTTTAAGTAGGCAGCTCATATCTCATGACACACAGCCAGTGCAAGAATCTGTAAAGGTCCTAAATGTGAACCTGATGCTGTAGTAGTTATCTTGGAGTTTTTTGTTGTTATTTTTAAACAGTGGGTAAATATATGTCTTATGTGGATGGGAAATTATGTATCTCAACTTGCAATGTAAACATTTCCGCTCCTGTCTGATCACTCCCTCAGATAGAGTATGTCAACAACAGGGGCTTTCCTTGTGGGTTCCCTTTCAAAATGCTGCAACTGCCGTCACTAACCTATACAAAGGTAAGTTGAGAAACTTTTTATGTACACTTTTTGCATTTTACACGACTATAGCCTAATGCGTACTTCAGTTTTTTAGTGAGTGTGTGCACAGTTTGTGTGACACATTGTCATTAGCATAGTATGTGCTTACTGTACACATGTAGGTAGGCATATACAGACAGATTTTCCCTAAACATGCGTACTCTGTACACTCAGCTCACAATGCACCTTGAATTTTTTGCACTAATTAAATTGGTCAAGTCTGGTGTTGCCACCTTGTGGACATTTCATTTCTTAGTCAAAAAGAAACAGAGATGGAACAACAAACTACTGGAGACGGAATCAACAAAGTTGACATGTGCTTTGTCAGCATAAAATGGAAATTGTGATAGTCTTTTCTTCCCTATTGTGATGTATCTGCGAGTAAAATGCCATCTCGAACATAAATGTTTGCTATTGCTGTGATGTCATTTGAGTGACAGGTTGTCCTGTCATCAGAGAAGAGATGTCGCTGCAAGTGGGAGGGGAAGTTATTTTCATCGAAGATTACAATGGCACGTGAATAATGTGTGCACAGACTTATAATTTATTATAAATAATGCTATATTCCACAAAAAAACAAGAATTGTCTATTTAGGGTTTTTTGGATGACTTAAGGATACCTGCAAACTGTAGTTTAAAAGAGTACAAAGACATTTTTTGGTCCTACCTTCTAGAGAGAAATGGCACAGACACTGGACATGGATGAAGTGCACTACGTGTTCACATCCAAAATGAGGTATACTATGGGCTTTCGTATGTGAACTACAGTTGATTGGAATTTACTGCATTAGTGTTGTTTTGTTTCAACAAATCCCTGTTTTTGAATGACTACTTAAATGTTATTTAGAAGGAAAAAAAAGACAAAAAAAAAGATGGCACTGACATTTTAAGATATGTCAGTGCAAGTTGCTTTCAGTTAAGTCTCAAACATGCATTTTATTCTGGGACTTTAAGCTCATGTCTTGTCTGTGAAACGGGCTATATATTATATACATATCTACACATGTTAGCCTTTCACTTAAGAAAATAATTATTTCCAAAGAAAAACTATAGCACAATCCAATAGCATTTAAGTCAAGGGTGTAAGGAGGAATCTCATTGGTTGGCATTCTAAATAAAATGTCCCCATTCACTGACTGAAGTCAGTGTGCTAAGTACATTTTAAAAAAGAATCACTCGAGTTACACTTGTTTCAGTAGGTGGCAAAAAGCATCTTGTTTGTGTTTTATAAATTATTTGGAATGGCACTGAACAGCATTTAGAGGGGCTAGTCTAATTTCATTGCCATCCGAATGAGTTTTTCCTCCCACCACCCGTGTAAAAAAAACCCTGGTTGAATTACCTAATGTTTAACTTTTTTGACAAACACCAATGTCGTGAATTTACAAAATCTGAATTCACATCACTGAGTTTATTAGAAGTCAATAAAAAATTCACTTTTTAAATCCTTTCTGACCACTGCTGAGCACCGTACGATAACTGTTGCTCTTTGGATGCATTTGAAATATCTAGCCTACACTTTTATTACTGAAATCCTGGAAGAACAATATTTCATATCACCGTTCAAAGGAGAAAGAGAAGGACGTTAACCGTTATTATGGCAGCTGTTGTATATAAAAAATACCTTTGTTTACCTCATGAGTAAATAAGAGTCTGTATTAATGTAATCATTTTACATTATAAACTAATTTCCACATTTTAACAAATGACCCATCATTTTGAGATAAAATGGTTCAGTCTTGTTTTTTTAGTGTAACTATAGTGTATCTAACTTATTTTTAAACAGGAAGTTAAATAATCTAATAATAAATAGGACATTATTTATCTATTATTAAAATAAATATGAATTTATTCTAATTAATCCAAGCATTACATTTTATTTACAGCAGACAATCATGTGACCTACCACGCGAACAGCGCTCGTTCCTGGCTTCGTGGGATCACAAAACTGCCCATTATTTACGCGAAAGTGATAAATAATTCTGTATTCTAAATTAAGGTCTGACAAGTAATTTGTTGAGGTCAAATTGTAAAGAGAGACTACACTCCTGCGCACATATATATTCAAACACGCATACCTATAGACTGAACACGTAATACGCATGTGCACTCTGTCAGCGTTTTCACAGGTTTGATTTTTTTTGAAGTTTGAGCATAGAAACCTTTTTTTCAACATCTTGCAACTTGGAACCTGTTTCAATGTTTGCATTTTCGACACCAGGCATTATTTTGTGCAAATGAGCAGGCTGGATCGCATTAAGGGTTTTCTGTTAGAATGTGTTGTTAACAGCCCCTAAGTTATTAACTAATGATTGTTGCGACGGAAGTGAATCAATCAAAATTAACTTTAGCTGGACAATAACTTTATTCTAGAGCTGCTGTAAAGCCAAACAATCTCTGTTACTTTAATTATCACTGTGAAGCTGCTTTGAAATGATCTATATTGTCAAAAGCGCTATATAAATTAAGGTGACTTGACATTAAAAAAAATTACCTGTTGAATAATGTTTAGTTGGTTGTTCATATTATTTCTAGTCTCATAACATATGACAGCAGTTATTAAAATCATATTTGTTTGCTCCTCTTCCTAGAAGCTGCCTGATTGTAATAGTGGAAATGTGATTCACAGCCTAAAGTAGTTATGTATCAGACTGCAGTTATGTTTGCTAGTAAAACTTGAGTCATCATTTAGAAGTTAGCCTTTGGTTGGTGTAATGAGAGGTGGGGAGGATGTCAGATGTGTCATGTGGATGATTTGAGTCATGTCATTAGGAGCTGTCAGGAACAGGGAGGTGTTTGTGTGTTCAATTTACTGGTGATCTGATCACATATATCAACTAATTAGCAAGTTGGCTATTGTGAGAAGTTTTCAAAGCATATAGGATGTGGTCAGTTTAAGTTTGATCACCGCCTTTGTGTTTTTTGTTTTTTTTCTCTATCAAAAGTTCAGTGTGCAATTTTACATTGTGAACTGAACTTTGCCTGAATCAGAAATTGTTCAGAGTGTATTTTCTAAAATACATTTTTCTTATAAACTCCTTGGTGAGATTTTTATCATTTCATGCACCTCATCTCAAGGTTTTGTAAGCGTATAATTCATTTCAGTCTGGTTCCTGCCTGGCAATGGAAACCCTGTCTATTGAAACAAATCTTCATGCCTGCCAGTTTAGGTTGAGGCAGTTTATTTGTTGCCTATTATGGATGGAAAATAATAGATTGAAGAACAGTGGCTGCCGCTCCTGAGGAGAGATGATGCTGCTGTTCTGGCAGAACAAAAATTTATGGCGTTATGCAATTGCTTTGGAAGTTGATGTAACATTTATATAATTACATTATTAAAAGTTTCTTATTTTAATCATTGCCAATTATTAACCTACTGTTCAGTTTCTCCTTCACATCTAATACTTGCTTGATGCCGAATTAAAATTTCTAAGAAGAGCTTTTGATATCAGATTGTTAAATGAGACTGACATCATTGGGCATAAATCACCACGAGACATTGATGCAGCTGGGCTGATTACTCACATACATACAGAAATCCTCATGCTTTTTTTGCCATCTTCCAGAGAGTGTTGATGCCCATCAGAGGAGTTATGAGCTGGGTATTCAGATCGGTCATCAGAGACGAAACAAAGATGTCCTGGCGTGGGTGAAGAAAAGGAGGCGGACTATTCGGCGTGAGGATCTTATCAGCTTTCTCTGTGGTAAAGCCCCACCGCCACGTAGCTCCAGGGCTCCACCAAGACTTGCAATGGTGTCACCAAGCCGACCCACGTCCTCTGAGACGAGTTCATCTGTAGAAACAGATCTGCAGCCTTTCAGGGAGGCCATTGCTCTGCATGGTGAGTGTACAGTGCTTGCATTATAAGTGTCTATCTATCTAAACACACATGTAATGCAAGTTATTTTCAGGCAAAACAACAACAACTAAAACCTTTGAATTGTACAGCACAGATATGTCATGACTTCTTTGAAGCATATAATATAAAGTGCTCCCTTGCTTTAGGCACTCCAGCTTGCTCTGGCCACTGGCATTATTAAAATGGCTTTTTTTTTCTCTCAGAGAAATACTACTGCAAAATGTCACTGAAGGTTTTGCTTTTTTTATGTCTAGATGGAAAAGGTATATTTCAGGTATTTATATTTCATATGTTTTCCTACCTGTGTGTGTTACAGGTCTGAGCGGAGCCATGGCGAGTATCAGTATGCGCTCTGGAGCCCCGGGTTCACCTACACACCTGAGCGCTAGCTCCGCCCCCAGCCGCCGCAGAAACGGCCTCCACGACGTGGACCTCAACACTTTCATTGCTGAAGAGATGGCGCTCCACCTCGACAACGGAACTCGGAAACGAAGCTCCGCCCAGTGCAATGATGTCATAACAGACTCGCCCACTCACAAACGCAATAGGATGATCTGAGCTCTTAAGAAAAAGAAAAACGACAACAACAACAGCGAAAAAATGCCACTCCTCAGTCATCCTCCCATCTTTATTCAGACCAGGAAATAAAAGCAGCCAATAACAGTGCTCACCACAGCCCAGCACATTCTCTGATTGGTCTACAGAGCCCAGGTTGAGGTCACCGGTGGGGGACGGTGTTCAGCGCAGAGGCCTAAGTGCCCTTCCATAGGATCCTGTCGACAAACACACAACTCTCATTCACTATATTGCTGTGTGAGTTGATTGTGTGCGTGTACGGCTGTGTTACGGCTGAACTGAGAGGTTATCGAACGCAGGAACAAGAACAACATTTTTGTGTGCATGTTCGCAACATAATGAGAAATGTCTGTATGACTGTGTGTATACAAGTACTTGATGTGTGTGAGTGAACGACTGATGGGTTTTGTGTTAGAGTGTTTGTGTGTGTGTGTGGTACCTGCCTCTTCCTCCAGCACCTGTCACTGCCCCAGCTTTCAGTTACCACGCTGCGGATTTGAAAAGCAACAAATGTTTTATTTTAATATTATTGACAATGTTATTCATGATTTATTTGCCTTCTCTTAATTCTGCTCTAGCAGCAGGCACAAGTGCTGTGATAGCCACACTTCCGCTGTCCTGCACATCTCGCAATCACTTAATTTTCTTCAATAATTTCTCTTCATTCTTTCTGAGCATCCATCTTTTTTTTTTTCAATCATCCTCTTTCGTCACTCTTCCCCAGCACCTTTGTCTCCAGTGTAACATTATGTAATGTAAATACCTGTAGGTGCTGACATAGACATGTGGTACATATTGTAAAAAAAAAAAAAAAAAAAAAAAAAAAAAAGCTGTGCAGAGACCATTGAATTGTTAATGTACAATAATGATTCTTGCATTAAAGAAATCAAGCTTTTAACTACCTCCTTTGTCATCTGAGTCATTGCATGTTCACTTTTGCGAGCACATACCATTTTAATCCTTAAACTGGATTAATGTTAATATATGAAATGCACATTCTGTTGTGTACAATCTGTTATTGTTCCTTTGACAATCTGTGAACAACAGCTGTCAATAACAATGCTTTCAAAATGATTGCTGTGCCCATGTGTTCAGCTGTGTATGAACACTGAACGAATGTGCTTTGGAGATGTTAAAGATCTACAATTCTGGCTACAAACCAACAAGTTTTGTTTATGAGACTGATTTGTCATGTCTAATATAAAGGGCAGCTAATGTGGTGGTGGTGGAGAACAGTATAAAGCTATGAATTGGCTTTATGCACAGCTGCACTACTTCCTGAACTTCAGCCAGCTCCCTGCCATTATTGGACAAACTTGATTAATTCAAGGTGTGCCTGATTATTGTTGCTGTGACTACTGAGGTCAGACACACCTGAATTAATCAAGTTTGCCCAATAATGGCAGACAGGAAACAAGGAGTTGGCTGAAGTTCAGGAAGTAGTGCAGCTGTGCATAAAGCCAACTGTGTGGAAAGGACTCGAGGAATCAAATGTCAAAACGGTGACATTTCCATTTTATTATTGTGTGTGTGTTTTTGGCAGGTGACAGTATGTCAAGTGGTGTCAGCAGTGCTATACTCCTTCCAAAACTTTTCGTAGTTGCATACCCCCATGTCAGAACAACAGGATATGTAAAATCGTAACACGTCGTTTCTAAACTTTAAAGATGAAAAAAGATAAAGATTTTTTTTTTTGTATGGACAAAAACATTTCTCAGAACAGCTTCAATATTATAAAAATACACCTATAGTAACAAGAAGATATTTTAACGAAAAGACAAAGATTCAATATGAAATATACTATTTCCAAGCGTTCGTGTCAGTCAGATGCGGAAACGTTTCAGTGAATCAATTGATTCAATGGACCTTATTCATAGCAGAGCCATGACAGGTACGAAAGCGAGGCTGTGAGAATAGGCTTACTGTGTTTTCAATGACATCCGCTGTATGCAGCTCCTAGATAACTTAGGTCATAATATAATTTAATTATAATTTAATAATATAATTACAATTTTCCACAGCTTATATTGCCTTGAGTTGTTTGTCTACTGGAAATCATTAGGATATTTTGCAGTGTTTTGTCAGCAGAACAATTTAAAAACTCACTGAACACTGAAAAGATATCACTTGATTTTTACGACCACTCGATGTCCATACATTCTATTAACCGATGATGTTCTTCAAAATGTCGTTTTTTTGTGTTCCACAGAATAAAGAAAACCATACAGATGTGGCGAAAAAAGGGTGAAACGATGCGTTTTTATTTGTAGGTGAGTATGCCTTTAAGATGTTCTTATATTCAAAACAGCTTTCTTATCTTTTCTGTTTTGTTGAACCACCTTATACCTCTACATTATAATCTTTCTCACGCGGAACCTGTTGTTTCATTGATAAAAATAAGCGTTCACGCTTCGCGTGCGCGCGCTTCAGGGGTGTAACGAACCACTATTTCTATGGTAACAGTCCGCGGCTCTCAGTAGTGTCATCGGCTCCGAGTCCGCATTCCTTTACACTGCTGTCCTCCGAATCATCTTCGCTTCTCTGTAAAGAGGACCGTGAGCTCATCACCATAGCAACACGTTACATATCTAGGAATAATATTTATCCTTCCTTGCGATGAGAAACTGAGGCTTTTTTAAAATATTTTGCTCCGTAATGTTGATCAGTCACCACTAGGGGGCAGCAGTTAACAACACAAAGCAGCGTGACGACGAGAGCATGAAAAATCCAATCCGTCAAAAACACAAAATGCTCTTCTTGCAGATCGCGTCTTGTCGACATAGATTGTGCGTAAATGAAGTAACCGCATCTTATGAAAATTGTTTTGGTAATAAGCTGAATGCAAGGAGGTTTTCTATCTCTTCGAAGAGAAATAAGAGAGGGAGAAGGGCAGATACATTTCTGTAAAGAAGATGAGCTCACTGGTGCTGTGCTGAATGATGGAAAAAATCACAAACAAAGCTTTATGAGTGGGTAGAGAGAGAGAGAAAGAGAGAGAGAGAGAAGGAACGAGAGAGAAAAGTAGAAAATAATTGTGTATTGTAGAAGCCTGTCTATAATACACATCAAAAGCTTAATAATGCAAACCAAAAAGTGAAAATTGTGTCATCATCTACTCACCCTCATGCCATTTTAAACCTGTATCATTTTCTTCTGTTGAACACAAAAGGAGATGTTAGGCTGAATGAAAGGAAAATAACAGCTATTTATTTAGTTATGTTTTACAATGGAAGTGAATAGGGACTGTGCTGTCAAGCACACTATTTAAATCAGATTTTAGAGCTGCCATGTAGATTTTAAGGCAAATCTAATTCGATTCTGTTCATCACACTAATTTATCATTTGTTAAGTTATATGAATTACTTTCATTGTGGATTTTTGAAAAAAAATTGGAGCATGACATGCAGCTCCAGTCCCCATTCACATTCATTGTATACAAAAGATAAAAACATTTTTTTGGCAATACATTGTTTTAATCTTTCCTTTTATACAGTGTAATGACATTTTTGGGAATGGGGTTTTAGGCTTATTTTCTTGTAATTAAAAGGTGTTATGGTTGTAATGACCAAATTCTTATTTCACGTCATGATATGAAAAAATTATATTTCACGATGTGATCTAAATATGAGATAAATATACATCACAATATAGTAATTTTGTGTTATTTGATCTAATTTCTGTAATTAAAAATAAAAAAAGATGTCGTTGTTACAGAGTAATTATATTATATTGCACTTATAACTGTTTGTAACATCATTCACATCTCGCTCTTTATATTTTCATATTTTCATTTCGTTTTTATTTTCATAAAACAACGGAGGTTTTTATATTATAACTTAGGATATAATTAAGCAATATCACAAGAGCAAGAGAGCTGTTTTCATGAATGTGAGCATGACTGCAGACGTGATATTTATGTTATACAAACGTTCCAAACATGACCAAACATTTTAGACTCAAGTTTTTGATATTTCGACAACGAATATAGTTCTAAACAAATCCCTAACAGAACTTTTGTTTCGTTTCTAAATGAATCAGTAAATGAATAAATGATTAACTCACTCATTAAGCGTTTAGTCGCCACCTACTGGTGGTTTCAGCTTCATATTTAAAAGTAGGCCTACCATTTTATTTTTCCCATCATAGGCTATATATTCAAAATGTTATTTTTAAAACATTAATCTCAACATTATTTACTCAAGTCTAACTGTACCATTTCAGATTCTCTTAAACACAAAGATTCATTTTATTGTTAGTGATTTGATTGGTAAACAACTCTAGTGTCTTATTACTCTAATTGTATTTATTGATATAAGACATTTCTCAGACAGTAGATATGGATCTTGTAGATGATTTTGAGGAGTTCTGGTCTAGTCTTGCTCTTGACTCGGACTCACCCTGATCTTGTCTTGGTCTCAGTTTAGATCTTCTTGACTTTAACACTGCCCAGCCTGTACTGTTAATATAGTGAGTACATGTAGCAACGAGGATTTTATGTCTATTTTTGGATTTGGAATATTTAGAGTAATGTGATATTACTTTTACCCCAAAACAGTTTCTCCCTTCCTCTTTCTCTCTGGTCCACCTTGGCCGTGTTCCACTAACACACAAACACTTTGGTCCCTCTCATGTATTGAATGGTCTGTGAGACCCAGCCCCGGAGCGCCTTCGAAACATTATTACTTCTGTCTAAGGGCAACTCTGTCTGTGGCTATCTCTGCCACACACACACACACAGCGAGACCCCGAGGCTGCTTCTGTGAAATTACTTGCATCTCAGAAACACCTCAGAGTGAACAAAAGCCTATTTTTATCTCCAGAATCTTTGCGTGTCCCTACCTGTTTGAGCGATGCCTTCTTTAGACAGCATCTTGTAACTCTGTGACATGTTGACAGTCAACAGGAAATCATTACATGTTCCTGATCATATTGTGCACAATTCATCAGTTTATGTTATTTCAAATAACTTATTTTCCTTTTCAGAAGATGTCATCTAGGCCCAGTGGGGGCGGGGCCAATGATGTCACTTGACAAGTTTTGAATGTTTATATGTTGCAACCAATCCTGTCAACGTGCAGGAGGGCTTTAGCATATCATTAATATGCAACAGTGTTGTGATGAACTTTATGCCTTTCTCCACTGACATTCAAAGCATTTCTAAGGATCTTGATTATTCAACATTCTCATCCTTTGGCGTCATATAGGTGACTCCATATGACATTTCGTCGAAATACTACGCACATGGCACCCTTTAGCATCAATAAAGCATAAATATATGACCTACCCCAACCCCGATCCTAAACCTACCCGTCACTGGGGTTAATAGGATTTATGAGTCTTCCCCTACCATCCTATGAAAAAAAATATCGCTCGCCAGATGTAGATCTACATTTTGCTTCGTTTCGCTCAGACATTTAACGTCGTGTAGTGTACATACACATGGAATCACTCGGACATTTAACGATGTAGACATACACGCATACATGCGGATAGCTAACTCAGTATGCTCCATGTTGCTTCTGAATCAGTTTCTGGTTCAAACATGGCTAACTTTAATCAGTATTTCACTTGCCATTGTGCAGCATTTATTACAGTAAAGTTGACCGAGTTGATCGGGTATTACCGTACGTTCACACCGTCGCCGACTTGAGCTTCCAAAGTGGCCGGAAGTCATTCATTTTCAATGGAAGCTGGCTTTTCTCAGCTGCAAGGAGCGTCAAATCAATCGGCGTCGCGTTTTGGGCGTTTGAGCGTCAATTAGAAAGTTGAAAGAAGCTCAACTTTATGGTAATGAGCTGTGACGCGGTTCAGCGGCAAAACGCCAGCAACCAATCGGAATATAGACGTCCTTCACACTGGCTGATTCCGGAGAAATACACAATGAAAACTTTCGTTCCTACCAACACATTAGTTCCGAAGAAATGGAAGAGAAGCTAATCATCGCCGTTGTTGTGTTTTCTACTGTGACATGACGTTGTTTGCTTATAGGGACCGCATGAGCGCAACATTTTATTTGAAATATTTACGAACGCTCGTTTTAAAGCCGGAATGCAATTAACTTGCTCATGGTGACACCGATTTGACCACAAATAATAATAATAATAATAGCGAACTATTTTTTCCCAAACAAATGTGACCAAAACGGCTATAAAAATGCTGTCATTATAAAAGGTTTCTTCAATGTATTGCTTGTTTTTTTTCTGTTTATTACATTTCATGTTGTGACACTTCTATTCTCCCTGCAACGTCAGAGCGTTCAAAGCGTCCTAAGCGTCAACAAGCTTCCCCATAGTATTTGACAAGCGTCCTTGACGTACGTACATTTACATTGAACGTACATTTATTCTGTGTGAATAAGTGGAGGCGGGGCTAGTTTACATATTCGTGAATCCGTATATACTAAATAAAGCAAGTTTTAAATTTTAGATATAGATCATACCATAGATATAAGTAAAACTATTTTCAATCCTTATCCAGTATTACAAAAAAAAAAGGTCATGAGGTGTTTTAGGTTATTGTTGTAGACAATGCAGTTTTTCTCAAATTTCGGGATCCAGTCCAGTCCTGCAAGTCATTTATTTCTCATCTCCTGTTTTACTTATGGAAGTATGTACTATAAAATGGGTTATGAATGTATTTTACTTTAAAATTTACATTTTGACCATTCTACTCTCCCCATATTGTTGAAAAAACCCATCTTTTCCAATTTCCTATGCTTAATCTTACATTCTTCTCATATTTGACTACAGTTTTATAAGACCACAGTGAAGGCTTTCCTTATACACAAGCAGATGACGAGAAACTTAGATTTGTCTGTTGTGGAGAGCAAAGACAAGCTTTTGCTCTTTCATGCACAGACTTCAATTACGCTGCACCCCATTAAGTGGATGAGCGGCTCTTTATCGATCCAAACATCTTTTTAGTTTTGCACATTTTAAAATTTTTTCCTTAAACTGATGGATACTTTCAGGCTTTTCCTCTTCAATCTGGGTTAGACCAGCTGGACAAGATAAACACACACGCACACACACACACACACACACAATATAAGACGGTGAGCACTTATCAGAACGGACAGAATATATGCTAACTTTAGCTCAAGTTTTGCATTTACTCTCTCTTTTACTCTCGATCCCTCCCTCTATCTCTCTCTCTTTATCTCCCGCAGGGTGTGCTGTCTGGGATGAGAGCTCTCACAGCAAGAACATTTTTTCTCTCTATCTATCTCTCTCTCACACACACAGACACACACTCAGTCGCAGGACTCAGCATGGACCTATGCACTATTTTGAATAATATATGTTGACCGCAGGAGCAGCTCTAGAGAATCATCCTGTCTTTAGGAGGGTTGTAAATTTAGCAAGTCTGATCTCATATGCTTTAGGGGCCACTGTACGCTTCACGCTGACGTTCAGATGGTGTTCACCGCAACTTTGAAATGAGATTTAACTACAGATTCAGAGCCTTTATTGTTATTCTTGATTTATTCTTTATTGTTATTCTTGATTTATATTTATTCTTGATAGCAAGCTTTCTGATTAAGGAAATAATGTAGGTGTGTGTTGAGTGGAATAGCAAGATATCTCAAGGAAAATGTTGTTTTTGAGTCATAAAAACAGTGTATGTGGCACAGGCTGAAGGCTGCTGGCGTTTCATAAGTGGCATTTCTAAGATGTTGTAACTAATATATAATATTTTTATTGCTTTACAGTAATATTACAGTAAAAAAATTCTCATTTATTTATTCTCCCTCATGTTGTTCCAAAATCACATGCCTTGAAACACAAAAGGAGAACTACGTCTGTTTAGAACACATTAGCCCTGTTCGCATGGGATTAGTATTATCTGGTAACCTATAGTATTTTGTAATAATTGCGGAGTTTGTCTGTGATCTTAACCCAGTGCGAATCGGCCATGTCTGTAATTTGTAAAGTAAAAATTCCCCCGCAAATGACCTACTATATTTCGCCGAACACCGAGGTCCTGTGATAATATTAGTCCCGTGCGAATCGACACCTCTGTGATTTGGCCGGATCGTATATCATTTTTTCAAGGTTTTTGTTTTTTATACTTGAAACAAAAAGATGCCTTTTTATCCATCTTTCGCGAAGAACAGAGTTGGAGTGTTTTGATAGTATTTTGGGTGCGGGGTCATATCGCTAGTACAACTACACAATTTGTAGAAAGAGAAAGCTGAAAGAAGAGCAAAAACAAAAAGAATGATTAGATGGAGATGAATGACATGTTTAGCAGCATACGGTATGGACAGTTCTTCTGTTTATTATATATTACAGCTAGACATAATACGACAAGACATTTCAAAGCTATAGCATCATATCCGGGAGATAAGTACATTCGAGTAAAATCACAGGCTTCGCTTATCCCGTACACGAAATTCAGTTGTGGGTGGGTAATTTCAAATTCACACGGTAATACTAATCCCGTGCGAATAGGGCTATTGATGCCAAAAACACAATAAAATTGCATTGAAGACTACTTTTATGGTGCCTTTGTTTGTCCTTTTGGAGGTCCATAATCACTTTCATTATAACTTGGGATATGATTATTAAAGGGTAACTAAACCCCTGGTCAGAGCCTGACTCCACCCACTGGCAATATTTGAAAAATGCTGAAAAAGTGGGCTGACCCCAGCAGAGAAAGGAGGGGACGAAATAGATGCTAAAACACTCTATCCTGATCGTTTTCAATACTCACAATTCCAACTCCCTACAGTGGTTTTGGCGACACAAGATGGTTTTTATACTGCCAAGGGCGAAGCTCGCGTGGTGAGCTGAAACCGGCGTACGTCACGAAGTGCGGAACATCCAATAGGAGAATTCAACTGCAGCAGCCACCGTTCAACCTGAAGAGGGCAGCCGTTTTTACACCATATATTGTAGAAATAAAACTCTTTATACACAAATGAGTTACTAGAATCAATGACTTGCATTAATAAAGATCCATTCTTACAGATCATTAACTAAAAAAAGTTGGTTTAGGGTTTAGTTACTCTTTAAGAACCTTTAACAGGCTTGAAACCTTTTCATTGCACAAAATAGACAGAAGTTCATTTCACCAGTATGACGCCAAAACAAAAGCTTGAAGATTTGAATGTTTAAAAGTGAAAAATTGAAGACGTAAATATTGCTTGCAGCATGAAATAAAATAATTATAATCCTGAAATATTTTTTTGCATTTTATAGGAGAGTTAAATTAGTTTTTTTTATAACAGTGACATTTATATATTTTAAATGTATTATTAATTAGAGTTAAAACAATAATAATAAATATCAATGCAGCCCTTTGTAAAATAATTTTAAAATAAAAAAAAAACAAAATATTTTATCTGTTTAGTTTCATGTGGTGTGACCATTAACCAACATCAGAGAACCACAAGCATGCAAATGTGTCAATAATTATTAAAATATTAACTTCTCGGCATCACTGTGAAACCCCCTCTATAGGAGCCTTTAATTTTAAGAGAGCGCCTTGATAATTGTCTATGCCACACAGCTTTGGAACAACATGAGGGTGAGTAAACAATGACACATTTTTTTTTATTTTTGAGTGAAGTATCACTTTAATCTAATGAGCTTTAAAGCTTAAGTTTAACGACTAAGTGGAAGCTTCAGTGTGAAATGACCTGTGAAATAAGATGCCGCTGTTTTCAGTAAACACTAATGATCACATAATCACCGATTTTAAGGGCTGACAGTTAAATTCATTGCTGATTAGATGAAAGACAAGGGGTCTGAAGCCTCCCTATAGGGTCTATAATTGCCTATGTGATGTATTATCAAATAAAAGCCCTTGTGCAAATTCGGTGTCCTTCCTATATATAGAGAAGAAATTCTAGAAGTAATCACACAGGCGAACATATATGGCTGTGCTAACCCTTATGATGTTTGATCTGTGTTAATCAATTCAAATCCAACCCGTTCCAAATGGTTGGAATTAGGAATTCTAACTCTGGAATAATTAGAGCGTGCTTTAAAAGAAGCGGAGAGGCCCGTGATTGCGCAGCAGCAAAATTGTCTTTTCTGATTTGCCTATTAAGACTACCTGATGGACAGAATAAAAACATCAGGGGCTGAGGAAGGATTTGGAGAAGCATGGGGGAGACATCAAAGCACGGATCTTTGAAAAGTAATGATTATCTCCCGAAAGCACTGACAATGAACATTCTCAGTTTCTAAAAGTAAGGTGGACATGTCTCCTCTAGTTATAATCTTTGCAGGCTCCTGCCAAAGCCTGCAATCTGGAGGAAACAGGAAAAACTCTGCTGCATTCGGAAGATTTCCCCTCTTAGATGTAGATGGGGTGCTACATGGCTGATTTGCATGTCTTTTGGCATTTCTACTCCTCATTTGGTATGAATGGGAGAGATTTGAAATTGGATTGTGAAATTCAGCCAAACAGCTGGTCCTGGGGAGATGCTAGTGATACTCAGCGTGAACCTTCTAGGAAGGAAGACAGCTTTTTGAATGATGTTCTCAGTCGGAGCCGTGACGCAGCTGGTTTTGCACGTGCTCGCCAGGACGCGGGTTTGAGTTTGCCCTGCGCCGTGTCCTAAACACAATCCCACAGGCTCTCCTTTCACCTTGCTGTCTGCTCTCTTTGGTTCCTTCATATAAAATGGGGAAATGGATCACTAAAAAAAAAGCACTGTTAAAAAAAAGTCGTAATTTTAACGGTAAAATGCTACAGTGCAAAACTGTTAGTTGGTTAACAGAAAGTTTCCGTACTATATATACGGTAAATAACTGTGATAGATCTCATGGTACATTTAATATAATTTTACTGTAAAATACTGTTAAATGTAAAGTTTTTGAAAGTGAAAAAGAACAACTCATTGTATAATTTACACTGAAAAAACGTAAATTGACATTCTCACAATTCCCTGTGTGACACGTCAAATTTTATGTATTTTTGTTGAAATAATTATGGTTCCTCATAATTTTCTTGTGTTTTTTTTTTAAATATTAGGGTTTTATATTACATTTAATGTGGTTAAATTAATGTTTATTGCATTTTTTTATTTCATGTGTGTAACCATGATGGTGTTTAATGTTTGTGTAAACATGATTTCTTAATGTCTAGTGACATATCAGGGCCATTTTATGATTATTTGAAATAAATTTCTTACGTACAGCTCCTTTAAGAAAGCATTTATTCTCATAATTCCATGTTGGTTTTATGCGTTTTCTGAAAAACCCGAGTAGATACCATTTTCACTAAGATGCAAATAGAATTCAAATAAATGGTATAATAAATTAATTCATATACTGTATATATATGCACATAAATATAGGCTAAGTATTTGTGAATTTTTTTTTCACAACAATGTTATAGTTTTTCCCAATTGCCAAGACACATTTCTTGAAACCTTTACACATTTTCTCACAACATTAAACACAAATCCACTCTGGCAAACTCAAACAATTGCTACAAACCATTTCACCTGTACTGTACTCAAAATCAAACAATGCTTTCAAATCATACACACATGAACAATATAAGCACTACAGATCATTCATTGGACACTCCACCAAAGAATTATACAATTATATTGTATGTACACAGTATTTTTTTTTTTTTTTGCAATTACATAAAGTATTGTAATTGCAAATGAGTTGGTTGAATATAGTTTTTTCTCAACTGCTTAAACACGTTTCTTGAAATTATGCCTCCTTTTCTTGAAACTCTAAACACAAATCCCTAACTTCTCACCCAATTCCCCATGCTTATTTCCAGGTCAAGATGAAGCTCTCTCAAAACCATTCACTCTTGCTGAAAAACCAAACTTTGCCCTCACCCACACACACAACACGCACCTTTGGCAATCAAGAATAATTTTACACCTCAATGTCTATTACAGTATAGAACATAAATAAAGCACTACTTCATCCGTTTCTTACTCTTTCTGACAACAGACTTGCTCTGCTTCCCTTAGGCAGTCGTCTTTACCAAATACCAAATGTTAGTACTTGGCTACAAATCAATTTGACAATCATGAGTTTGAGGGTGTGCAAGATTTGCCACAGAATTTACTGTACTTATATAGTACAATAGTGAAAGTACTCTCATCTAAAGTTTGCTTCTTTGTACTGTAATTATACTGTACGTGTGAGTCACATAAAAACCCAGGACAACTTCCCTCATGTTCATTCCTGCACAAGAACATGGTCAACTATAGTGCTTCGTATTTCATCAAAACAAATGTCTTTTTACCCCACCCCTTCATTTTTCTTTCCCTCTCCTCTTCCTCTTCATCTCCCACCACATTCCCAAAGCACACAATCACCCGTGGCCCTATTCATTTTATACTGAGATTCCGGTTTAATGTGTCATCTGTTTTGCTACTTAATGTTTACACATGGATAAATGTGTTATTTGAGTTCTCAGTGTCACACTTGGGGTGATTATATTATGTACTTGTGTTTTCTGAATGAGAACAAAGTTAAACCTTTTTAACTTTTTTTGTGTAGCGAGTGTAGAGACCGAGAAAATTGTAATGTGTATGAAAACAGGGTAAATGTGTTTAGTTTATTCTTAGCTAAAAACACTTAGTTCTTTCAAAAATATATGTGCTCATTAATGAATATTTACTTCGTTCAAGTAATAAAGTATTCTTGTCAGTGTATAATATGCCATTGAAAACACATACGGGTAAGGGGTTCTAATGTCGGTCGCCATGTTGCCCCTCCATCTTGAAAGTGCATTAGCCAAAGAGGGACATACCCGTTAATTCAAGCTTCGCCTTTCGTGTTTACGTTTGAGTTAACACTCATGGAAGAGGTTGAACTGGAAGCCATGTTAATCTTGGACTACATTGGCCACCGTAGGAGTTAAAACGAAATCGGAATTGAGAATGAACTGAAACTAATATTCCCTGGATGGTCATATACCTTTTCACCGCTAGATGGGGGTAAAAATCACACAGTGTAGCTTTAAACGTTTTGTGAAACGTGTTTTTGTGTTGAACTGAATGAATGGTTTGGGAAATTGGGTCAACTGAAGAGTAAAAACTGTACACTCTTAGAAGAAATGGTTCTATTTAGAACCAGAAATGGTTCCATCCCCCGATTCATATTTGGAACTCCAAAATGGTTCTATATAGAACCAATTTTTTTGGTAAAATGTTTTATTGGCCAAGTATGGAACCCCAGGGTTCCATATAGAACCCAGAGGAACCCTTTTTTTAAGAGTGTATAGAACCTTTTAGGGTTTCCAAATACGTAGCGCTAATAGAACCTTTTAAGGTTCTATATAGAACCTTTTCTTCTAAGAGTGTATTGTATTGTACTATAAACTGTAATTTTAGTATTGTACTGAATATTGAATAGTAGGCTACTGAATGTCTGTATATTCAGCACTTGCATTCTGTAAAAATACTGCAGTCCAACGGCAAAAGACAAAAAGGTCAAATAAATCTCTAAATGAAAAGCATGTTATATTACTCTCAAATGCTGTAAGTTGTGCACCTGCTAAATCAAGGTCAATGAGAGATTGATTTAGCTTCAGCATCATGTCTTCCTGCTGGCTCTGGCTTGAGGACTTTGTCCACATCACAGGCAATGTTGGGAAAATCCCTCTAGTGCCACACATCAAGCCTTGACAACCCTGTCCACACCTTGTCCTTTCTCATCCTCATCTTTCACATACTCTTCCCCTCCCTCTGTTCGTATCATCATTCAGTGTCACCTGTGCTCTCTGAACTGGCTCATATTTCATACAGTTGGTTTGATCACATTATACGAAATAAGTGTAAACAAATTTGAATCATTGTGTGTGAACGATGACAACTGTGTTGCAGTTGTGTTTAACAGTCGTGTGATTTGAAACATAAGTGCATCACAGTGCGAAATGTGTTTTAGTGAGTGTTTAGAGGTTTGCAAAAAGAGTGCACAAGATTTGCAAACAGCGTCTAAGGTTTTATAGAAATTGGTTTAGGCCATTGAGAATGAGTTTTAGTGCTTTAGGAATTCAGAAAAATGGTAAAGTACTTTTTATTCATTCTTATTTTTTTTAGTACCAGCTCGACTCGTTTTCCATTGCAGACAGTACCGCCACAAATAGTACCCGGTCGTCGTAGCGACGCCTTTCATTCCTCGCTGCCCTATCAATCTCTCGTTGGATCCTCTCTTCGGCCACCAAACAAAGGAAAGTCTGCACCTCTTCGTTTGACTACGGCATATTCTTCCGAGTTGCCATTATAATAGTAGTAAGTTTAGAAACTATCTGTGGCCAAACTATTTTAAAACGGGGTTATTCTGGATACTCCATCTGGCGCGTGCAATGATGACGCAGTGAATGGTGACGATTCTCTCTGACCAACAGAGATGTATAGTAACGAAGTAGAACTACTTAAGTACTTAAGTACTTAATCTGAACTCTACTAGAGTATTGTTTTTTTTCTCATTCTTCTACTTTTACTTCAGTAGATATTTTCAATGAATTTAATACCTTTACTTCGATATTTTTTTAATGTTCTACTACTTACGCATTACAATTATAAAATTTTGTACGAATCATTCGTTGCAAGTTGGCTTTCATGCTGCCTAACGCCCTGTCCACACTACTGCGCTTTCGTTTAAAAACGGAGACCTTTTGCTACGTTTGCACCTCCCGTCCAGACAAAACGGGAAAAACGAAGACCTAAAACGGAGAAGTTTAGAAACGCTGCAGCTTCGTTTTGCGTTTTGAATCTCCGGAGGGCGTTTTAGTGTGGACGAGACGAAACGTAGGACTTCAGAAACGCTGACGCAGGGGCTGACGCTTGGCTCCATGATTGGGTGTTATCAGTCATGACGTATCCTTCCCTGATTTATCAATCACTGTTTACACCGGCACGCGCATGCCCAGTGTTGGTGAATGGTCACGTGATCCGCGTTTTCAGTCGTTTTAATGTGGACGGAGATCATTTCTAATACGTAGATAAAACACTGGTGTGGACGGAGATCGTATTCGTTTTAATTCTCCGTTTTTTAACGAAAACGCAGTAGTGTGGACGGGGCCTAAATCACATGCCAGTTTTATAGGGTAATGGTATTGATTGACACACACATTGACAACTGATGCAGGGGTTGTCCTGCAATTACATTTTATTGGCGGCCGCCAAAGCAAATTTGTATCCCGCCAAAGCGCCTTATTTGATTGCTAGTTCAAACTTTTGACTGCTTTCTTTAATAATTACATGACACAATACTTGTACTTTTACTTTTAGTAGTGAATTTTAAAAATAAACTACTTGCAATACTTGTTGAACACTTAAGTACTTCTCTTTAGTACTTTCTAAGTGTGGTGCGTAAAGAGCACTTCAACTTCTACTCAAGTCACTTTTTCGATAGAGCACTTGTACTTTTACTCAAGTCCGGGTTTCTAGTACTTTCTCTGCTGACCAATCAGCAGTCGGCATTGTTTTCACGTCACATTTTAGTACCGGCTTAGCTCTCCTTAGCTCGCTCAGAAACTCGCCGGAGGTGATACTAAAAAAAGTACCCGAAAGCAGGTACAAGTACAACTTTTACACAGTGGAAAACCAAACAAAGGCGAGGCGAGCCGAGCTGGTCCTGTGTAGTGGAAAAGTGCCATAAGAGACTAACTTTATTATTGTAAAAACACAAGGTGCCATCCATGACGAATTGATCCCTTTTTTTACAGTGTCACTGTAAAGTCATACAAAATATCCTATAACTAATGCAGTGCATGGACCAGAGTTAGTACGTAATGGAAAGGCAGAACAAATGTACGTTCGTGATGCTGCATTTGCATCTGAAATAAGAGAACTTGTGTGTGTACCTTTCATAAATGCATTCATAAAGCCTAGATAAAAAACATGTATGTGTGGGAATTTGTGTGTGCGTGTGTCATAAATATATAATTATGTGTCAAAGTGTGTGTGTTCATGTATGTGCATGGGGAGTAGAGAGTTCATCATAAATATGTGAATATACGACTAAAATGAGTGTGCATGGCATGATGAATTATGTACTTGTGGGTGTCCAACTGAATAAATATCACTCTGTTAACAGTTCATGCACTCTGTGTGTGTGTGTGTGTGTGTGTGTGTGTGTGTGTGTGTGTGTGTGTGTGTGTGTGTTTGTTAATGGTCGATCTTCATCAAAAGAGAATCTCACAACATGTTTTAATGTAGTCCGTTAAGTAACTGTGTGAAGATTTGGCAGATAGTGTGACACCATAAATGACATGACCTCATTAGAGAGAAAGAGAGAGAACAGACAAAAAAAAAAAAACATTATTGATCAAATTAAATCAGCCATTATTCCCATTAAACTGTGCTAGCTTGTTGGAGACGTGGCCCGGCGGGTAGAAAATGCCTTCTAATGTGGGTGATCTGACGTTCAATCTAACTTGGGTCACGTGGATTTTGGAATCGTTCTGGCTTGTATCATAATGGCATGGCTTGGAGTCTTTAGCTGTCACAACTACAGCAAATGCTCATTTTATTTCTATACACTAACTGGCGGCACAGATGCTGTTTTCTCTGAGTGCTAGGGATCCCAGCATGCACGGAGGCATGAATAAATAATAAAGTTGCATTGTTTGACCGTTTGCCAGTTTTATTTGTATAGTTGTGTTCAGTAACTTGTTCTCTTGTGATTTCTGGCTGAGTTTGTTCCTCTATTAAAGCGATTGGCAGAGTGTTTTCCTTTTCCGTGTTTGTCTGTGTGTGTGTGGCATTTGATGAGCGCTGTTTTGTGTAATGAATGCTCATGTGACATTGTAAGTAATTTAAAACTGCAAGTGATTTACTCATATGTGCATTCATTATGAGAACCATTATGGTGACATTTTATGTTAAGCAATAAAGCATTTAAAGAAAAATAATTAAGTAGATTAACTAAGAAATAAACTATAAGTAAACTAAGAAGTAAAAATAGACAAATGCGGACATTCGCACTCTTAGAAAAAAGGGTTTGTTGGGGTTCTATTTATGAAGCATAAGGTTCTTTACTCAACTCCAAATAACCTTTTATGCTAAAAAAGGTTCTATAATGACAAGACAGAACCCTTTTGGCACAAAGGTTCTTTATAGGCTATTATTCATTCATATATTACATTATTCTGCAACATTTTGTAGTTGTAATTTAATTATTGTTTATTAAACTGTTGCAGTAACTTAATATCACATTTTAATCATGCTGATTTTTGGAGGAGAAAAACTGAAATGGCACTCTTCGTGTGATTAACTACATAAAATGATATAAATGTATATATTTTCTAACCCTCATATCTTGAATTTTGTGACCATTCACATGCATTCATAAATACATTTTAGGGTCTTGATGTTTGTCAATAATATGAATTATTTAATCCGGAAAGGTAATAATGAATGAACCCAAAAGGTTCCATATAGAACCTTTTTCCTGGTTACAAAGAAAAGTTCTTTGTATAGAACCTTTTAGGGGTTCCAATGTAGTGCTGATAGAACCTTTTAAGGTTCTATATAGAAGAGTGCAGAGCATAATAGAGCTAAACCCCCCTCCCCCATATACTGTTTTTAAATTATTATTATTTTAATTATTTAAATGTGACCAGTGTTATTTAGACACTAATATAGTATTAACATTTTTTAGTTTTCATTTTAATTTTGGGTTTAAGTTTTAATAATTTTTCAAGACAAGTTTTATTTGTATTTATTTAAAAAGTTGCCTTGACAACCAACAGACAAATGTAAAAAAAAAAAAAAACTTTTAGTTTTATTTATATTACGAAAAATAATTGTAATAGTTTTAAATAATAACAACACTTTACTGGACAGACTAAATGTAGACAAACGCATGAGTTCTGCTACTCAAACACGATAATCGTTGCATTAAAAACCCACCTGGGGTTCATGTACCTCAGTTTGAATGGAAATGACACTTCTGCCTATCACAGATCAGTTCAATAAACGAATCACAACTTCTACAATGGTGCGTTGTGTTGGATTGGCAGCGTTCATTCTTTTGGTTATATAGCGACAGAAGAAGCCTGCTGGTCTCTACACCCTCTTCCAACTGCCGTCAAGTTGCATATTACACCCACGCACTCCCAGCCTCTTTGTTTTTTGTTTTTTTTTTCATCCGAATGTCTCCAAAACCCCAAAGTAATCCCAAACCCCTTAATATATGTTTAATGAGTTAGCAAGACGGAACAACCTCTAACTATAGTACAGTAATTGCCCACTGCCAATTAAAGGAGGACAGGCTCCCCTCGGGTCTGATTCCTCACTGGGTTTCTGCTCGTTGCTCTTCTCTATGGGAATCAATCCTCCCACAGGTCGCTTAAAGGTACCCTACGGCATTCTCAGAGGGACTCAGACCCAGCATTCTGTGAAGTTTGCTCTCTGACAAGATCCATTTGAAGATGCATTGCAGAAGGAAGAAATTTAATAATGCATGCAGTAGAATTGTTGGAAACCATCAGTGTAAGCTGTTGTATTGAACTAGACATCCGGCTGAGAAGGTGAAAGATCTATGATGGAGATGGAAAGCTGCTCTTCTAGCATAGCAGGAGAGGAGAGTAACTAACTAAAGGTGGCATCCAACTGGCTCGAAACAACTTGATTTATGCTAGGGGGTGTCAGATATCCAAAATGTTTTCGCTGAAATCTTCTGTCGAAGTGACTATACGACTGCCTTTCTGTTAATTTCCCTGTCGCACAAAGCTTGCTGAAATGTGAAGGGGAGCAAGGCCTCAACATAAACAAGTGTAATACATGGAGTAACTTTATACCGTGAACGTGTGTGATTGTGTATTTGTCCCTTCGGGGCTGTTAAATGTTTACGCACGGCTTCAGAGAGAAGATGATTTACAGTCGATAAACAGACTTTTCTGTCCCCACTTTCTTATTTTAATAGTCATTTAAAATATGGAAAAATCCCAGAAAAGCATAAATCACAAAATGGTGTCCGAGATCCGAACATGACATAGCAACAGCGGCTTAACCAATGACATAGATTTGGGGTGGGGCCATCTGTTTTCTGACCAATGGCAGACAGAGTGTTCAGGATTTCGCAATTACTTTTGGTGATCAATACCGTTTTTGTGCCAAATAAATTGTTCTCTGACTGCACCCCAAAAGACCATTTCTTTTAAAAGTTTGATCAGATGATTTTTTTAAATGTTTTTGAAATAAGTCTTTAATGCTTACCAGCCTGTATATAGAATATAGCCTGTTCTATATATGGGCCAGAAGGCGCCCCCTAGTGGTCTAACCCTAACACTACCCCACACCTAAACCTACCCATAACGGAAGCGTCATTTAATAAAGGGTGCCATATGCGTCGGATTTAGACACATGGTCAAAAGCGTAAGCTAGATGAAGCGCTAGGATGAGAATGCGTTAATATATTTTAAAATGTAATTTATTCCTTTGATGCCAATGCTGATTTTTTTTTTTTTACAATTTTTTTTACTGAATTTTATTTACAAAAAATCTTACTGTCCCCAAAATTCTGAACGTTATTGGGGCTTTTCAAATTATAAGGAGATGAATCTCATACTTGTGACTAAAATGGGACAGGTTTGAAATTTGAAAATGTTATCATTTACTCACCCTCATGTTGGTCCAAAGTTGAATCACTTTCTTTCTTCTGTCGAACATAAAAATTCAACATTAGACCCCAATTACTTTTATTGTAAACAATAAATAAATGAATGAATCAAAAATAAACATATATAAATAAAAACACAAATTTTCTTTTCAAAACACCTTATTTTTGTTTTCCACAGAAGACAAAGCCACAGAGGTTTGAAGGTGAGTAAATAACAGAAGTTGATTTATGGTTCAAGTGGCCCTTTAATAGTTTAAGCATGGATATATATGCATATAGCAACAACTATTACTTTAAGAGTGTGCAAAGCTAACTTCGCTATCAAAGATGGCACATTAAATATGTTCACTACTACACCGGAGTAGCAAATGTTGTTCTTAGAAGACAAAGCCTGTATAAAACTACCATGGAAAGCAAATTCTTGAAGTTAAAGGACCTGTGCCTCTTCAAATACACATACACACATTCACATTAAGGTCAACACCTGCCAAACTTGCAAAAATGTGCTGTAAAACTACCGACAGCTTGAGTTGCAAGTGTGTGTTCTCATTTCGGGTCTGTCGTCAGGTTGCCCTACTTAAGTGTGTGTCTATGCGTGTGTGTTTATGGGCTACTGTTACAGACCAACTGGAAACTTTGGTCCATCTGTTACTAAAATGTGTTCTCTCCACAATTAGGTCTAATGGAGATTCCCTGGTAGAGAATTTCTAAGTGCCGACCTTGTCCCAAGCCTATTAAAACCTGCTAAAACACACGCACACACACACACACCAACAGAGGTAATTAACTGTGACCAGTGCTTCACACTCTTCAAATTACTGATAGACCTTTATTCTGTCCTGTGCCCAAGGAACGGATCCACACAGAGTAGGTAAGTCCACTAAGTGAACTAAAAGTAAAAAATTATTCAAGGGTTAGACATCCGTCCCCCTGGAGAGCAATTAGAGAGACTTAAAGGGTATTTAAAGAAGAAATCACAGGGCGAGTTTTTGAGAAAGATATAATCTGGATCAAAAGTGAATTACTTGACTGGATATTTCCAATTTATATTGACATTTGAGGAAGTTAGAAAGTCACTTTTCTGCTTCCCACACACACACACACACACACACGAGCCACAGTGCTTTAGCTGGGATGCATGTTCAACTTTGGCTTGGGTTGAAAAGATTAAACTGATCAAATGATACAAATAATAATAATAATAATTATAATTTGTATCATTTGGGGGGTTGGCGAGGCCTTAGTACTCAAAGTTATGGTAAGAACGTGAAATGTTCGAAACACACACTAAGCAGTTGACCAATCACAACACACTGGTTCAGCCAACCCGATCTCACGACCAAGTCGTACGAATTCGACGAATGATTAAAAAGTGGCTAATTCGTAACAATTCATACGACCTCACTCGTACGAATTAATACAATTTTGCTAAATCGTACATATTTTACGAATTGGCCCATTCGTATGAATTCGTACGAATGACCTACCCCTTACCCCGCCCCTAAACCTAACCATAACGTGGGTTTAGACAAATCGTACGAATTAGACACTTTTTAATCATGCGTCGAATTCATACGAATTGGTCGTGAGATAGTGTTGGTTCAGCCGACCAATCAGAGCACATTGCACTTTTGGAAGGAGGGCCCCTTCCTTTTAATAGAATATATTAAAATACAAAACAGTTATTATTTCACAATAATGTTAACCGTATTTTAGAATAAATGCAGCCTGGGTAAACATAAGAGACTTCTTTCAGAGACTACATTCAGGTAAATCTTTCTGACTTATGAGGATTTGATTTCCAAATTTGTGACAAATGTGACAGGACTGAAATAACGACCCAAAACATCATCTTTTGTTTTCCACAGAAGAAAGCCATAGAGGTTTGAAGGTCAGTAAATGATGACAGAGTTCTGATTTATGGGTGAAGTGGCCCTTTAATAGAATTGACCTATGGCTAAGCCACGCCCACAAACGCGATGAGCCAATCACAGTGCGCATAGCTAACCCAATACACTCGGACATTCTTTACTTCCACGTCCTTTGGAATGCATTGCAGTTAGTCAGTTTTCATCCGTTTTTTCTTGTTATTTTAAGTTTAAAATGGTCAAACGACATGCATGGGGTACATGCAACTCTGACACTAGGTTCCAGAGAGGCTGGGCGACGGTGTGTATTTATTTTCCAGGCCACATCTCAACCAAGATAAGTGTCTGCTCTGGATTAAGTTATGCGGTAGACCACAACACCAACTAAACGCGGATAAATTAAACAAGGATGTCTACATCCGATCTAAGTTAAGTCAACAACGTATTTAAAAGTTATCTTTAAAATCTCTAACGTAAAGTTAGACGTACATTAGAAAACATTAACGTTAGCTTCTAGCTGCGTTGTACATCATGTCACTTAGCTTCATTAACGTATCTGTAAATAACCGAGATATGAAATGTTAGCAATGTTGTGCTGAATGATTCATGTAAATACTGTAGCACCAAATAGTGATGGCAACGATATGCGGTTTATCACGTTTACACTGTGACCTGTACATTTTTGCCTGGAGCTGAAGCTTTTCATCGACCTTCTCAACAATAAAATTATTAATATAACCCTCCAATGCATAGTTTAGGTGACTTCACGATGATATATAATCTTTCTGTTTCCGAAAATCATTGCCTCCAGTGAAATGTCTCCTACTGTGACCGCTGCCATAGCGCCGGTCCCCGAATGTTGACCGTTTGTCCGAGTGAGTGCAGGGGGCGTGGCTTAGCCATAGGTCAATTGACCATTGAAAACCCCATCTCTAAATATCCGGTGGTCTATGGTGATCTCCAATGTCTGTGTATCAGTTCTGGTCCTGGTACTTCAGGCATGAAATATTTAGTTTTTGCAAGCTCAGCACAGCAGTAACCTTTTCAATTGAAACTTCAGGCACAGTTTTCTGGGAACAACCCATTTGCAGTGACAGTCACTGATGTATTGTTAGGAACAATCTTGAACCTGAAGGCCTGGAAACAACCAAACAAAAGTTGTCAGCCCATCTAACATCAGCTTTTGTCCTAATGACCCAATATGTTTTTAATTGAAATGTTCTTTGTGTGTTGTTTCTGAAGTTTGGTCCACGGGTAGTCAGGATGTCAAGATGACATCATCGCTGCAGCCCACACTCTGGAGATGCATATTAAATGTTGAGATATCACATTAAAAAATAAATATATAACACTCGCCATGAATTAAACATGAAAGGGGCCACCTGTGTAATGTTCCAGACTTTCAACTGTCTTGTCATCCCTATCTCTCTCTCTCTCTCTCTCTCACACACACACACACACACACACACGAGAGAAACTAGGTCTTTGCATCTACTGCCAGCTACATGAAATGCCCAGGAAAACAGGAAATGTTGCTTATTTATCCCCAAAATGCACAAGAGAGAAGCTAGAACAAGCAAGTGTAATGAAGTGTATAAATTCTTTCCATTGTAATAATAACAGCTCTACAAATAATGGCTCATGTTTTTTTCCATTATCCAATGCACTCTATGATGTACGCAGTTTAATGGTGACACCTAAACATATTGAGCACATTTTAAAGCTGTAAAATCCACAAAACAACATCATATTAAAGTCTGTATCAAAGAGAATAATCCGATTTCCCTCGTGTGTAACAAGCAGACGGTTGTTAATTGTGTCCAGCTTACTACGTGTCTTAAGTTGATGTTAAAGATGATGAATATTGATAAGGAATGAGTAATAGTTGAAGTAACTAAGGGAGGGACTGCCGCCTATACCGTATTCGTTTATGTTATGATTATTAAAGTGTGTTAAATGTTTGCCAGTTCGCTTCCCTTCTTCCCATAACAACATACCATTACTACAAGTATACTGTAAAAATATAATTTGTTATTCAAATACTTTTTTTTTTTGTGTAATAAACTTTAAATCTCTATGTGTATCATACATGTGAAACACAACACCACTTAAATGATATTTCAGATATTTTATTAAGGTAATGCTTAACTGAATTAAATAATTAATGTATTATATTTATATAATATATATTTATTGCAGATATTTACATCTAACCATGATAAATTGAATGTTTTTAATAAGATAATGCATTATATGTATAATAAGACACTATAATAGTTTTTTAATGAAATTAAACAGCCTAATTAACATGCTCTTATTAATCATGGCTGAAAACCATTGACAGGCACAGACGGGGTTTCACAGGTAAGTTACGAGAACAGAAATTTTGTTCAGAAAGTTACTACTTTGTGTATTATTCACAATTTGAATATCGACCAATCAGCATCCAGGATATATATGTTTTAAAATACATTGCTAATTTTAGGAATGCGCCAATATTTAAATTCAGGCTAATATAGAAAAGCCAACATTTACAACACTGAACTGAATTATTTGTTAGATTGTCTGCATCCTTCATGGCCAAAAATAACCGAACAGCCGAACAGTTTAGCAAAATGTGCTTGCTGAACATTTAACAGCTGCTATTCTTCTGGGAAAACTTTCTACAAGATGTAGGAACATGGCTGGAGGGATTTGCTCCCATTCAGAATTGAGCATCAGTGAGGTCAGATACTGATGCTGGGTGATGGGGTCTGGCACACTGCCGAATTCATCTCAAAAGTGTTCAGTAGGATTCAGTTCTGGGCTTTGTGTGAGTTCTTCCACACCAGACTCAGCAAAATACATTGTGAGTTGTCGTGCTGGATGAGACCATGCTTTATTCGGCTTAAAGTCAAGTTACCTTCATTTATATAGCTCTTTTAACAATATAGATTGTTATTGTTTCAAAGCTGCTTTACAGTGATAATATGACATTAAATTAACGTAAGAGATTGTTTGGCTTTACAGCAGCTCTAGAATATAAGTTAATTTTGATTTATTCACTTCTGTCACAACAATCTTTAGTTATTAACTTAGGGGCCGCTAACACGACACCATTCTAACAGAAAACCCTTAATGCCATCCAGCCAGCTCATTTTCACAAAACAGTGCCTGGTGGCTCGAGAACACAACAAAATAAGAATAAAATAAGACTGCATGGCTACACACACATACACTATATTGCCGAAATGTTTGGGACATCTGCCTTTATATGCACATGCACTTTAATGACATCCCATTCCTGACCCGTAGGGTTTGGCCCAACCTTTGCAGCTATATAAGCTTCAACTCTTCTTTCCACAGGTTTAGGAGTATGTTTATGGGAAAGTTTGACCATTCTTCACCATTCTTGACTATCAGTCAGGCACTGATGTTGTACGAGAAGGCCTGGCTCTATTTCATCCTAAAAGGTGTTCAATCGAGTTGAGGTCAGGACAGTCAAGATCCTTCCCACCAAACTCGCTCATCCATGTCTTTATAGACCGTGCTTTGTGCACTGGTGCGCAGTTATGTTGGAACAGGAACATCCCCAAACTGTTCCCACAATGTTGGGAGCATGAAATTGTCCAAAATGTCTTGGAGCATTAAAGGGATACTGGAAATAGGCTCATTTTACAACTCCCCCAGAGTTAAACAGTCGAGTTTTACCGTTTTCCAATCCATTAAGCTGATTTTCTGATATTTAGATAACTATCAGTAACCAGACAGCTTCTGGTCTCATTGACTACCATTGTATATATTTTTTTCCTACTATGGAAGTCAATGAGACCAGAAACTGTCTGGTTACTGACATTCTTCTAAATATCAGAAAATCGGCTGAATGGATTCGAAAACGGTAAAACTCCACTGTTTAACTCTGGGGGAGTGGTAAAATGAGCCTATTTCCAAAAAAAAAGTGGAGTATCCCTTTAAGAGTTCCTTTCATTGGAATTAAGGGGCCAAGACCAACCCCTGAAAAACAACCCCACACCAGAATCCCCCCTCCACTAAACTTTACACTTGGAACAATGCAGTCAGGCAAGTACTAGCAACCCCCAAACCCAGACTTGTCTATCGGATTGCCAGACAGAAAAGCGTGATTTGTCAGTGTCCAGTGTCGGCGTGCTTTACACCACTGGATCCAACGCTTTGCATTGCACTTGGTGATGTGGTGCAGCTGCTCGGCCACGGAAAGCTATTCCATGAAGCTCTCTACACACTGTTTTTGAGCTAATCTGAAGGAAAGTTTGGAAGTCTATGACTATTGACTCTGCATGCAGAAAGTTGGCCTACCACTTCATGGCTGTTGTTCCCAATTACTTACACTTTGTTACCACTTATAGTTGACTGGGGAATTATATTATTGCACAGGTGGCAACCTATCACGGTACCACACTTGAATTCACTAAGCTCCCGAGAGCGACCCATTCGTTCACAGATGTTTGTAGAAGCAGTCTACATGCCTATAGGTGCTTGATTTTATACAACTGGGGCCATGGAAGTGATTGGGACACCTGAATTCAATGATTTGGAGGGGTGTCCCACTGCATTTGGCAATATACAGTATCTGAATATATGCAGCAGATATATCTGAACCTGTTAATGCAGGTTCAGATAAAGTGGGTGTTCACATTTTGGCCATGCAATGTGTTTATCAGACACCCTTCAGGCTTACCGTTCGAAAATGCATCCATTTATGTCAATTCCATTTCACAGAGTATTACTCTTTTATTGTATTGAAATTGAATTTCATCACGTTCTGCTTGACGGTATGTCTAATGGCGATATATTTAATCCAAAGATTTTGACTTCTGCCTCCACCTGTGATCTCACCTAAAATAACACTAATTTGCATGCATTTGCATAAATTGTTTCCATTTGGCATGTTTTTGAGTCATAACTTGGCTTTATTTGTGTGGTCTCTCTCCCAAGTGACTTTATGAATGAACATATTCTCATAGACTAGAGTGTATTTGCAATTATAATTGGGTTCACATGCAATATATCAGATTTAATATAGTTTACCTTGATTCATTTTAAAAGGCTTCCAAATGCAATGTGAAATAACTTGCACTGCACATGAAGCCTGTATGTACTGTATAATGCATTATGATGGGATTCTTAATGCGCCGCATTATAATACACCTTATAATCATTTTATAAAAATTGTAATCATCTTTTTAATAATTGTGACCACAAACATATACATATAAATGCATATGATTCACGTTCAACCAACACATTAATCATTATAAGCTGTATTATATGGCATTATGAATATCTTTAAAAATGGTTCAAATAATTAACATGCCTTTATTAATCATCAATGAAAGGCAATGATATGGCACAACATGAACAATACATAGTTAAGATATTTTTCATCTGTTATTATTTTTTGCATTATTCACAGCTGAATTACTGTATGCCAATCAGGTTATCAGGATATCCATTTTAAATTTTAGGAATGCACCGATATTTAGAATTCTGGCTGGTACAGAAAAGCCGACAGTAATTCTCACACTCTAAAAAATGCTGGGTTGTTTCAACTCAAATTTGGGTCAAATATGGACAAACCCAAATGTTGGGTTAAAAATGTCATTTAAAAAAATTACAAGTTGAAAGTGAAAGTTGAAGTTGCGTTAAAATTTTAAATGACATTTTTAACCCAACATTTGGGTTTGTCCATATTTGTCCCAAATTTGGGTTGAAACAACCCAGCATTTTTTAGAGTGCATGTTATACCCAACGGCCACAAGCATTCCTCCCTGTAGCCCAAGACTGGTTGCCCACTGAAGCTAAGTCAGTACTTGAGCCTGGTCAGTACTTGAATAGGAGACCTCAGGCTGATGCTGGAGAAGGTGTTAGTGCGGCCAGTAGACGTTACCGTGTGGGTCCTAAGCATGCAGCATACAGTAGAGACAGGGACATACAATAGTGACAGGGACACTACACTCTAAAAAATGCTGGGTTGTTTTAACCCAACTTTGGGTCAAATATGGACTAACCCAGCCATTGGGTTAAATTTTTACATTACATTTTTAACCCAACATTTCGGGTTTGTCCATATTTGACCCAAAATTGGGTTAAAACAACCCAGCATTTTTTAGAGTGTATAATGTAAAAAAGGACTGTCCATCAGATGAGATGTTAAACTGAGGTTCTGACTCTCTGTGGTCAATAAAAATCTTATCGCACTTCTCTTAAAAAGTGTAGGAGTGTACCCAGCAGTGTCCTGGCTAAATTCCCTTCATTGGCTTTTATCAATCATAGCCTACAAATAATCCCCATGCTTTGAATTCTCTTTCATTCGCTCTCCTCTCCAGCAACGCTTTGGATGTACAGCAGTACGGAAAGCTCTATATAAATTACATTATACAAGTATAGAATGTTAAAAATATTCTTTACATGTTATATATTTTCAAAAAAATGATATAAAATTTATTTAATAAATAGTTAAGAGTATGATGAAACACTCTAAAAAAATGCTGGGTTATTTCAACCCAAATTTGGGTAAAATATGGACAAACCCAAATGTTTGGTTAAAAAATGTAATTAAAAAATGTACAGTTAAAAGTGAAAGTTGAAGTTGGGTTTTATACATTTTAAATTACATTTTAACCCAACATTTGGGTTTGTCCATGTTTTACCCAAAATTTGGTTAAAACAACCCAGCATTGTTTAGAGTGAAGGTAATCAAAATCTAATGATAATGGAAATCCTCAATGAAATATCCAATGTATCAGCCAAAAAAATATTATTACTACATTTTTTGTGTGTGTAAAATGCAGATCAGGACTTCATGATTAACTGGTTCGTAAAAGTTAATTACATAAGTTAAATGGCACCAAAAACAAATGTCTGCTAAAACAGTGACTGAAATTCAACACTATAAAAACTAACTAGAATTTGATTACGGATCAGGAAAAGGCAAACTAACCCTCTAGAATAATGTGCACCGACAAACCGTTCACAGCAAGACCCAGAACTTAATAGGGTCAATTTTCAAACGTGCACTGGCTCCAATATCCTGTACTTTGATTCGCCACATAATGTGACATGTGGCAATTTGGTCACACCGCATATGGAGGCCTGGAAGGAAAAGTCTCACACATCTATCTGAAACACACACACACACACACCATCATAAAAGGTTGCGACTCTGAGAGTGGAATTAGAAAAGAGAAACCCTTGCATGGTGTGCCACGTGTGCAACGCTCCCCTGCTCGCCGAACGTCATCCTCTACCTCCTTCTCTCTTCCTCCCTCCCTCTCTTGCCTCAAACTATCTTCCTCTGTATTTTTAGTATTGAAGAGTAGGCGTCGCGCCCTTATGAATTTTCATGGGTTCTTCTATGTGTAGGCAGAGCGCGCTCTTCTGGCAAAAGCTCAGAAATACTCACTCACAAATGCATGCACACAAACACACTCATTCTTTGGAAAGAAGAAACTCATCATCCTCTCCTGTTTGGCACAAACACGCACACGTATACACCCACCACCACAAGAGCGAGATACAGTACACACCTAACACTACATGAACATTCAATGTCTCACAGTAGATTAAGCCAATAAGAAATGACTATCTAAAAATGGATAGATCTGGGTCTCTCGCTTTCCTCGCAATCCCCCACACAGAGGGAAAAAAATCCCTCGACTCTTCACAAGCTCCATGTTAGTGACATGATAATACAATGTTAATCGGGTTTGGCGGCGGTCGCACTTCAGAGATTTATTCGGAATCATTGACCTCTCAGTTTAAGCTCACACGTATGTGCGCTCACACACTCGCAGTCGTGCGGCAAAGCGTACACGCGCGATTACACGCATCCTGAACTTCAACAGTACTTACTGACAGCAATCCAGCGTATGAAAGTCATGTGTGAGTGTACATGCTAATCTGTGAGCATATTATAGCCGTTCTTTGCTCAAGGGGATATCACATGCATCCACATTAGGGGCATAATTATGATAATTCTTCAAATTCGATTCATTTAGTTGCATTATTTTTTTGACATGTGCTTGAATGTGTGTGAGTAATTAGTATCTCCAGATTGTCTCTCTCTGATATGCATCCATGTAAACATGTGTGTGCAGTCTAACTGTAGGCTATCCTGTTGTGCATATGGATAATGTCACGATTAATTAGACTGACTGTAGATTACGGTCCATGTAAGTGAGGGTGTTTGTTTAAAGCAGTATAAATGATGAAAACTTCTCTGATAGACTCTCTTCTGCCCTTCGCACTGACTCGTCTCAGGCTCACCACAATACATCCGGACCTTTTAGCCCAGTGATGAGTAAAAGTAATGCTTTCACCCGTGTGCATCACTAAACGCACTATGACACATGCATACACACTGCGAGAGAGACAGACTCCAGATTTCCGGAGAGGGAATGTATGGAGGCGTTTGGTCCTTGATGTACATTAAAACATAACAGATATTATAAATATAAGTGTCAAAAGCACACACAAAAAAAGTATGAAAAAACAACAGCTCAAACATAAGGATGGAGAGAGGAGAAGACAGATGAAATACAATGAATTTAATAAAAGTAAAATAAAATAGGTCTATTTAATATAATAAATCAAATCAGAAAAGTACTACACTTCACTGTAAAAATTAATGCGCTTTATCTAATCAAAACAATTGTGGCAACAGATTACAAGCAATATTATTATTTAAATTTAACAATAGAATTGAGTAATAATTAATGTAATTAATTCATTAAAAGTTAACCATTTAAAATACAACTTTTTTAAGAAATTATGTTTAATTCACCATTATGGTGCTCAGTGTTTGTTTTAGGTTTGTTTTAAAATGATGTTTTTCTCCTTCAGTGATCCTGCTTGTTAACATCAAGTGTTTTCAATGTTGGCAATATAAAATAAAGATAATATAAAATAATTCATCTTTGACGTCTGTTTGTTATTCAGATATTTTTGTTTAATTTTTTGGTGAAAACTTTACTCATTTTAAATGGTTAACTTTTAAGGAATGTTTTGATTAAGTATTACTCAATTCTAATTAATAATATTGCTTGTAATCTGTTGCCACAATTTTATTGATTAGATAAAGCATATTCATTTTTACAGTGTGTTATCATTCATTTACATTATGAAATTAACCAAAACGAAAATTAGAAATATTACCTTTGCAGATTTTGAAATAAATAAGTTGAAGTATTGAAAATATTGGGTGTAAAATAATATAAATTTAAATGTAACAGCCCCAATAATAGGCCTAAATTCAACTGTCAAAAGTAAAATAAATAAGACAAAAAAGAGAGATCAAATAAAATAAAATAATTTAAATGAAAGTATCAATAACTTCAAGCTGAGGTATATTGAAAGATACTTTTTGTCCACTTCATTAATACAGTAGGTATGCTTTGTATCAGTTATATGTGCTAAAATCATTTAATGCTGCAGTATGGCCTAAAGTGTGTCAAATGACAACCCAAGTCATTGTAAATTATAGCATTGAGAATCAAGCGGTTCTGTAGTACACTTACATCCTCCCATTGAGGTTCTCGCATGAAGTGCATTCCCTGCCATTAAAGTGCTCTCAAGAAATAGTAGGCCACAACTGTTGAAATCTGTAAAGCATGCAAAGTGGTCTTTAAGCCTCCATGAAAAACACTGATAGAGAAATAAAACTAGAAATTACCACAGTCCTTTATTTCAGACCAAATGGTCTTAATGAATACATAAAACATCATGAAACATGCCGAAATATGTTATAAATAACCATTATGAAGAAAATTTTTTTAAGAAATATGTCTGCACATGTATAACATGGCACAATTATGATTATGTATTATATGGTAAAATTCATCCAAAGGCAAGTGAATGCTTGTTAAAACATTCTAAAATTGCTAAACAAGTCTAATTGCCTTTTTCTGAATTTTATCACATATTTGATTTGAGAAAAAAATTTTGAGTAACATTTTGAACATAAATATTGACTTTTTTTAATCAATTCAGATATGATTCTGTAGAACTCACCTTGACTGCATATTAAAATGCTAATAAATAAATACATTTAAAGCTGAAGTGTTTAATTTCTGTGCCAACAAATGATTATTGTAAAAAAATAACTGTATTCAAACAGGTTTCCTGAAATCCCAACATATTATTGGATGGACGAACACCCACTGAGTGTTGAGTCAATGTTGGGGTGTCAAACAAGTAAACAGAGTAATGTTTTGAATTTTAACATCTAAAAAGTTACACACTTCACCTTCAACCAGGACAGTTGGGATGATTAATTATATTAATCTGAACGATAAATCGGAGACATTGTCTTACTAAGACACACATTCTTATCTACCCAAAAAGTCAAATACAGTCTTCGCATATACTAGTCTTCGCCATTTGAAGGAACAAGTGAACATAAACAGCATATGTCAACTGACAGACACACACACATACACACACACTACAGTGCATCAGCTTAACTATATAGTTTAACTTGCACAAATATTCTGACTTGTTTATACGAATTTATGAATTCTTGTAATAGTAATACTATAGTGCGGCTTTCAGAGCATTTCTTACTTCTCTGAGCCAATTGTTGTGCCTATGAGATGCCAGATTTGTCAGGGTCTTTTGGCAACTACAAAAAAAAATAATAAAATCCAATGCAAAGTTGTTTTTGAAAGATCTGCCAAAAGCCCATCATGTATCAACATCATCTTGTTTTGTTTAAATGGTCTAAATGTTTCTCTCTAACAACATGACCAGGATTATAGCAGATGCAAATGTAAATGTATTGGTAATTTTTATTTTATTTTGCTGCAGATCGTCAACATTAAATATAGGTATATTTTAGTTACTGATACTACCAATATGTTCGCCTCTGTTGCATACAGAATCACTGTGGTCCTCACAGAGGTCTCTTTCATTTGAGCTATGGGCACAAATGATAAACCACAGATCATTTGAATTATTAAGGAGAGCTGAAAATCATTTTTTGGTTCTTTCCAGTCATGCTTAGAATTTTCATCTGATGGACAATAAATTTGGGACCTGAGCCAATCTACAGACAGGAATATCACAGAGACTTGTGTCAGGAAACCATTCACAATAGCCTGACATTATGGCCCTGCTTTTTGCATGGATAAGCAGCACACAAGATTCCCTGTTTGCTATTTGACAAGTGCTAATATAATTAGCAATTTTCCAGTGATTATAAGTAAGCTGATTAACTTGGCAAAAAAAACAGAGGTTTTCTGCAATTGAGTTCAAAGAACATCTGCACTACAATTTCATATCAAGCTTCATTTATAAGGCAAAAATCCATTGTTATGCTCTCTTGACCAAAATATGGGAAAAACTACCTTTTAGCTTCACTAGCAGGGGACTACTCCTCTGCCAACCTGTCAGTTTGATCTTTTGATTTAACTGCATTGTTAAATTTCACCTAAAAGAATGAAACATACTGTTACTGGTCAGTTTACAATAACCTAAATAGTCTCAAGTGACAGTAAAATATATATTTAAAGGGAAACTTTGAAAAATGGATGCGGTTACATCTCACCATTACCATTTGACTTGAAAATGTTCTTCTTCATGCAGTACATAAATGACTTGCTGTCTGTTAAACAACCTGCTGGAAAAAAATAAATAGGAAAATAAATAAGACTTTCTCATCCAGTGAAATGAATGCATGTAATAATCCAAATAATATGTTGTACTCATTTGGCTATCATGTCTGTTTTTAAGCTGACACTCTCAGGTCTACAATTTCTTTTTTATGACAAATTTAGATTCCACAAGGGTAGGAATTGTAGAGCAATTTTTGTGAGGAATGAAACGCAACATTATCATAAATTAACATTATCACACATTATTATTCAATTTTAATATAATCAATTGTAGACAGGGGATCAAGCAAGTGTAAATTAGTCTAAAATTGCATAATGGAAGTGATGCAAATGATGTAAAACAGCTCAATGTGCAAATAGATTTATTCAGACGGTCAAATCTACCTGTAAACACAAACTCATACTGGTTGTGTAAACCACTACAATCTAACCACAACCCAGCTACTCTTGACATTGAAATATCCCACGGTGTCTTGGACCTGGATGATGTTGTCTACATTCAGATGTTCACAAGTGAGATGTTGATGCACACAGACAAGGCCTTCTCCATGGAGGCTGATATGAAATATGAATATGCTAGTATTTCGTAGACATTAATGAGGTTAAAAGCAAACAGCTAATTTGAATATTTCTTGGGAGTGTAAACACAAGAATGCCAGTCCGGAAACATCGGCAGAACCAAAATGGTTAGAGGCAAGCGTGTAGCATATGACAGACTAACCTTTTCTTTTCTAAAGCCACAATATACACTCTTTATTATTTTCAAACTGTGTTTGTGTGGTAATTCTGAATACACCCTGAAATGTTACCCTCACTTGCTCCAGACACAGCATTTACTGAAAACACAGCAAAGAAAGTTGATCCAGTTAACATTTGGTCATACGACAGTTTTATGTTTGTATTCAAATCGAAATCAAAAATCACATCTGAGATGAATCCATATTTTCACATTCACAGTAAACATGTACTCCCATTCACATCAAAATCAAAAGGAACAATTCTAAAAGTTTGACCATAGAGAAGATTAACATGCTGCTATCTTTTTTTCTTTTAAATATATACGCAATTAAATCACATTAATAAATTAATTCCACATGTATAACAATTCATAAAATGAAGGGAACTAATAATAAAACATATTAAAACTAGGAAATTTCATACATAAATATAATATTGCAACCTGATATTGTGCATATCGCTGGAACGACCATTAAAATTCAAAACAACCAAAAATATTTGTGAAGTATGAGTTTGTGGTTGGATTCTACAGGAAGTGATGTGTTTGTGTGTTCGAGGCAAACTTTTAATATCTCTGTGGTTCTGTACTGACATCATTAGTTGGTGTACGGGGCTTGTATGTGGTCTACGCTTTCTCAGAGTCCCCTACGACCACAAAAGACAATATTATACCTCTGTTTCTGTCACTTCCCTTGCTATTCTTTCCTCCCATCACAATAAATATACTTTACACACCTTTCAAATATTTGGCAGTGTATAAAACTGTGTAAAAATCGACTACCACTTTTCTCAATATTCTAGACAACTATAGAAATATGCTCAAGATGATAAAATTTAGATGAATGAACAATGACACTTACTACACTGTTGTGCTGTGAGCAGAGGAGTGTCTTCCTGCATTTGCGCTCTGTCTGCATGCAGGCAAGGGTGGGGAGGGTCACTGACTTTTTCCTCGTGATGTCCTCAGAGACACAAAGGAGTCACAGCACAGAGTTTTCCTTCTCTGAAATTCTCTAGCGTACTTGACTTCAGAGATTACACCCGAGACTAATCATTCAGGTAGTGCATTTTGTCACAGTTCAGGTTGGAATGGAAATCTAATCTTAGTACTATAAGCAGTCTTTTTGGACTGTGCCTCAGTGCAGCTTTTACACCGAAATGCATTCGCGCACGGATTTATAACAGATGTTCTGCCACCTTTGCAAAAACTCAATCAGGTTTAGATCTGCTAAGCAATTATCTATTTCAGAGCATGTCAATGGGTGCGAGCGCACACCTGTCATTTATGCCATTACACTGTACGTGATATTTGTTTTTTGGTCAAGATAGATTCTATTATTAAACCTAGCGTTGTCCTTTCTGTGGTTCGAGATCATGTATTGTGCCTCTTGCATGTGCATGTGTATTTGTGTGTGTGTGTGTGTGTGTGTAAAAGTGCAGAATGTGGATATTCACGTATGTTTTACTTATTCAATTTTTTGGTTGCTCGTGTTGCGTGAAAAAGGAAACTCTTTGGAGCTGCCCCTGTACTTCCAAGCAGCTTTTGCTGCTCTTCCTTCGCTCGAAGGCGCGAGAGCGTCCTGCCCACCATTTCTGATGTTTTCTGGAAGACACAGAGCTGCCGCTCAACTAGAGGGGAGGACCTGATGTAAAGTTGAACTCTGGTTTCTGTTCAGACAGATAAGTCCAAGAAGGGAAACAAAATATATTCCAAACTTGCTTGCCTTATAGTCATAAAGCCATACAATCCAGCCAAGAGGTCCACGGTTAAGCCATATCCTGGTGGAAATATCCATGCATGTCTTTTCATAGTCTCTCAGACCTCTTTCACTATCAGACATCAGACTCGATGCTCGGCATCCTCTTGTAGATCCGCCGAGCGCCCCCAGCGCTCATTGCCCTGGGGGCAGTGTATGTGCCGACAGGGGGAGGGGCTACATAAGGCATCACATGCTCGGGGTAATAGAGGTCAGGGGTCACCATCCCCACACCGAGCATGTTGCCGTCAGCCTGGCCTAATGTGAGCGGCACCAGCTGCTTATAAATGTCTGTGGAGCTGCGGCCGTGAGCTAGACGCTGGTCGTCACGAAGCGTCTGGAGAAAGGGGTTTTCCGTCGGGCGCGCTGGATACATCGACTTGCTGCGACGGCCAATCCCGAGTCCACTGACGCCCACCCCCCCGAGAGTGTGGTTTAGGTGCACGGACGGATTTTTTAGGGGCTTGTCTGGGATCAAAGTCGCCGAGGGCATGTTGGCATACGGCGTGCTGTCCTGCAGGCTCACCCGCCGCGAGGTACTCTTCTGTGGCAGGTTCTCATACGAGTGCTGGCGGATGATCACGCCCTCGTTCTGGTAGTGACTAATAAGACCGTCGCCCTCTTGGTCACTCTGGGGAAGATAGGCTGTGAAGGAAGCATCAGGCTGGGGGAGAAAAGGAGAGAAGGACCTGTCAACACTTCCGCCGCCGATGCCCCGTCCATCTGGATGGAGGAACTGGTCTTCGCTGATGTCATACAGGTTTCCAGAGTGCAGGCAGGCATCGCAGCGATACTGAGGGGATCGTACAGTGTAAAGCCCGGAGTAATTGGACACTTTCGACAGGCAGCTGCGGCAGTGCGTCTGTCGTGGATCCTGAGTAGAACCGGACCCGCCAGCGATGCTCCCCGCTCCACCGGACTTTCCATACGTGTTGTACTTTTTATCCTTCGCAGCCGAGGTTTGCATCACATCTGGTTCATGGGCCTGGGAGAGCAGACTGCTGTTCAGCTGCAAAATTGGCTGCTGCTCGGAGGAAGAAGGTGGCCGGTGCTTAGTGTCACGGTGGTCGCTGAAGATGTCCGGGTAGTGCAGCCCATGCTCCTGGTCAATGGAGTCAATGGTATAAATCTGACTCCCCTGGCTGTTCTGAGAGTACATGTGAGCGCTGTGGTTGCTCTGCTGGCTGGGTTGGCTCCGCAATGTTGAAAGCTCCACGTCGCTCAGGTCCCGCGGTAGGCGGTTCCGTTTTCGGACGGTTTCTTTTAACTTGTGCTGCTTCTGCAAGTCCACCCGACCAGAGCAATCTGACATATCCGAGCGGGCAGGTGCATCTTCGGGCAGGTAGCGCTGGCTCTTCATTGGTAGGGTCTCGGTGGGCTGTGGGGCAGATGGTGGGGAATTTCCCCCAGGTTCTGGGTTCTGTCGTAGGGTCTCCACAGACTTCTTCCACAGAGCACGTGGCTTGGAGGCAGGAGGTCGTATGGTCTCACCTCCGCCTCCTGAGCCCCCGTTTCCAGCAACACCTGACTGAGCATCCGTCAAGCTCAGGGCACGTTGCCCTGGCAAGAGAGTGTTGTTAAGTGGCTCTTTGAGACGGTTGCTGAGCATGGTGCTGGTATTGCTAAAGGGCACGTTTTTCTGGGTGAGGTTGTTGCCTTTTCCTCCGCCCATAATTTCCAGCAAGCCCTGGGTAGGAGGGAGAATGCTACTCCCGGGGCGTTTGGGTGAGGTAACTCCAAGGGTGGTGATCTCTTTAGCCGATTTCAGAAGGTGCAACATGTTGGCCTGAGGGCTGAAGCCTAACTCCGGGGCTTTCTTCATTTCGATATGGACACCGTGAATGCAACTCCAAATCCCCTATAGGTGGAATGGAGACGGAAATGTTAACAGAAAGAAGTTCATAAGTGGAGGCGAACACCAAAAAGTATATATTAGCACAATATGTCTCAATATAGTCACTCAGTATTTTTTCTGGGTTCTGAAACTCTATAAACCGATGGAATAAAGTAATATATCCTGCTGTGACAAACAACCGCATCGTGTAACTTTATTCTAGAGACGGTTGCTGGTACTATTATATTCTGTTATATAAGCTCTTTCTTATTTCACAGCAAAAAAATTATTTGTCAGCACATAAGCAGCAATCCCTACTCTGATGATGCTCTGTGGTAAACAGCCACCATGACATGTTAATATGTCAAAATTGAGCAGATAATGGTTGCCTTCAGCAACGGAATCTCTCTAGTTAATTTACCGTAGTGTTTCTGTGACATACCCTGCTGATAGTGAAGAGAATTCCTGGCCGACCAGAACAGAGACCAGTGAAACAGTAACGTAGCCTCCAGTAGAAGAGGTGCTCCCAGACAAAAGTAATTAGCGAAAGCGCCATGGCAGCCGCAAGCATATAGAACACACCAGCCATATTATCCACATCCAGCTGACTGCTCATCACTTCATTCTTCTCATTATGACAGATACCAGTTAGCCACTGGGCCTCCAGCTCCTCCATCTCACCTAATACACAACACAAAATTACAGTTAATGCTTATGCATAGAAAAACAGGCTGGCTCTGTTCCAAACACTAGCAAGCTGTTTACCTGGGAATCATTTTTAAGCATTTCAGGCAACTTTGCCAAAAGAAAGGCTGATAATGTTGCCTTGATATATATTGTATTATATAAATTAAAAATAAATCGAATCAAACAATCTTTTTAGATTTATTTTAAAGCAGCATCTCGAACACAAACGCTTGGATGAAGCACTACAATATTTATGAAATGTATCATCCAAGATAATAAAATAGTACAGTAATTAAATCTAACTATTATTTCACACCTGGAATATTTCATTCTGAATGGTCTGATTTTTAATGACTGCTAATTTGCATATTAGACTGCTGTTCCTGGCAATCAATCTCCTACACTGTAGTAGTTTTGCTCACTTTATTCTACCATTCAAAAATGGGGGGGGGTTGCAAGTCTCTTATACTCACCAAGGCTGCATTAACTTGATCAAGTAAAACAGTAGTATTGTGAAATATGTTAAAATAATAAAAAAAAACTGTTTAACATCGCTCCAGTATCATAGTGAACAACTTATTTTAAATAGTCTTTTATCATATTCGTATCATATCGTGATTAATCGCATCCAAAATAAAAGTTTGTGTTTACATAATATATATGTGTGTAGTGTGTATAGTTTTTTTTATATATAAAATCACACACATGCATGTATATATTTAAGTGTGTATATACTTTTACAGTATATTTTTACAGGTATATACTTATAATATAATATATATATTTATACAAAATTAATATTATACATAAATATAAATATTTGATATATTAATAACACATTTTTCTTAAATATATAGATGCATATGTGTGTATTTATATATACAAAATAATTACACTACACACACATATATTATGTAAACACAAACTTTTTATTTTGGATGCGATTAATCGCAATCGTTTTACAGCCCTAAATATATATATATATATATATATATATATATATATATATACATATGTCTGTGTGTGTGTGATTTTTTTAATTCAAATTTTTTAATTCTACTTGACTGAAAAACTGTTGTTGTGCAATACGTGGGATATACTGGTACAGTCTATTCATCAGATCACCCTAACAGGGTTTATTTTGCAATAATGATGACTAACTGCACATGACCCCTTACATATTTGTGTGTGCTATGTAAGTTTTGTGCTCATCAGAGTATTGCATCAATAACATGCACTAAGTTAAAATCTATCCAAATCATACAAGCCATGCTATTTATGTGGCATCTGGGTTAGCGTTAACAGATTTGATTCCTATGTGGTGTGTTTTAAATAAATAATTTATGAAATTCCATTTCATTTAGAATGCTGTAGAGAGCAAGGAATCTCACTAAGGTTTGGAACAGAGATAGTGTTTAATACAGAGTTCATGAAATAAGTGAAATAACGAGAGAAATGCAGAAAAACACTTATACCATCTCCAATGATGCCGAGGATGGCAAGGTCCACATGCCGTTTCCAATAGGATCCTTTTTGCAAGGCAATGCCATATCCTGTAGTGGCAAAGATGTAGCCACTGCCAATAGTTACTAGCTTACAGCCATCATCACGCCCCGCCATATAGTTGAGCACAGCCGCATCATATATGAAAGCATCCAGTTTACTGTATAAACCAATAAAGCACAATTATTGGCTTATATACATTTACAGAAAAATTATCTCTACCAAAAAAATAACCTTTTTGACCATGCAAGAAAATTGCATATCCCAGCCATACCCAGTCTTGAGGCTGACCAGTGCATCCTGAACTCCAGTTTGATGGTATTTCACCATGTACTGGTGCATGTCTGGGTAGTTTTTCCTGATGTTTCGCTCTGTGCTTCCATTAGGCACGGTTCCAAAGCGAAACGGAGGTGAATAAGAATAGGGACTCTGAAACTATGAGAGAGAAAACAATACATCAATTACATAGAGAACTGTGAGGGCAGCTTAAACAGATACATGGAGAGAATCAATACAAGCTCAAATACAGAAATAAATCCAGCGAGATAAACCTGATAACTGATGTGGTTCAGACGCTCCCTCTTGTAAATTTATAATGACATACGGATGCTCTCTTAAAACCTAGTGAGCTGCCAACTAGACAGTGCACTGGAAAATATATTTTGTCAGGTAGCCTAAAAACTGTGCTTCATGCTGTAACATCTGAATTTATTGGCTTTATTCAGAACAGAGAAATTATTTACTGAGACAAATGTTACACCAACACCAAAAAAAAAATAATTTTAAGATAAAAAAGGCTTGCTATATCACCAACTGTATATTTTAATTTTTGTTACAGGGAATTTTATGCATGCACTCAATGGATAAGGTAATCTCACAACGGATTTGTGATGAGCTAAGCAACAAATCAAAGGCAAGATGTTGTTTAAATATAGTTTAAAAGTTGGGGGTCAGTAAAATATGTTTATAAAGAAATGTATACTTTTATTATGCAGACACATGAAATTGCTGAGTGTTACTAAAAATACATTTATAATGTATGCAATATAATGAAGACTGCTGCTGAAAATGTAGCTGTGCCATCTCAGGAATAAATACAATTTTGGTAACACTGTATAATAACTCCACACTGTTAATCATTAGTAAAAAAAATCATCATAATAAAGTCTTGATATACATTAACAAGCAGTTTATAAATAATGCTATAAATGCTGTATTCTTGATTTATAAACATATATATAATGTGTTTAATATTTGCATTTTCATACTTTATTATTGATCAATTCATCATTTCTAAATGAAGTATTGCATTATTTACAAACCAGTTATTTAAGAGTTATCAGTGGTTCAAGAGATCACTTAGAAAATGTAAGTAAATGATTAATAAACTATTTAAATTCATACATCTTATTATTCAGACATCTAGTAATAGTTACTAGTGTGTTAATAAATACTTTATAAAAATGTATTTCTACAGTAATTCATGGTTAATTCAGGTAGTTACAAAGTATTTAGTAGTGCTCATCTAAAGTGAGGACTATTCATGCCTTACACAGGATTTACAAAGGAGATTTAAAAAAGAAAACAAAACAGAAAAAGAAAACAAAGACAACAGTGATCAACACAAGAAGACAACACAATCTCATGAACCACTGACAACTCGTAAATAACTGGTTTGTAAATATTGCATATATATATATATATATGCAATACATATATATATATATATATATATATATATATATTCAAAAACATTACAAAATGTAAATGACCCCAAAATTTGGAACAATGGTGAGTCAGACAGAATAATCCAGTCACATATTTTAGTTTCATCCTAAATAACAGGTACACGTATACATACGTATATAAGAGAGCTTCCTATATTTCAAGACACAAAAAATTACCTTTCTGTCACTGAGGCCTGTGACTTGGTCCACAAATTCTTCTTGGATCATAAAGGCAGCCAAGTTAGCAGTGTAGCTGGCCAGGAAGATCACAGCGAAAAAGGCCCATACGGATACAATAAATTTACTGGTAGTGCCCCTAGGGTTCTGTACTGGGACAGAGTTGTTGAACACCAGACCCCACAGCAGCCAGACTGCCTTGCCAATGGTGAAGGAGGGTCCATGAGGGTCTTCAAAAAAGTATAACAGAAAGAAGGAAAGTTGTGAGTAGGAGTGAGGAGGAGTAGCAAGTTACAAGAGAATCGTGCATCTACAGGTACTCAAGGTGCTTATTGTTTAAATGTTTAATGTTCAGATTGTCAAATTTTAATCATGTATCCTGCCTGGTTTAGATCATCTTATAGCAGAGGGTTTTTGACTGTACGGTTGATGTTGTGTCATACCTTTGCCCTGTGCCAGGTTTCTATTGAAACCGAGCGGACTGATGAATTCAAAGAGGAAAACAGCGATTGCTGTGACGATGAGTAACATGACAAACATCATAACCCACACTGAAGCACTGAAGGGTTCTGAGGGAGGAGAGAGGAGAGAGAATTGAGAAAATGCATGGGGGAAGGCAGAGATAAAAAAAACACTGATTCCAGAGGGATTTCAAAGATATTATTTCATATAATACCAAGAAACGCAGAGGGCGACACTGTTCCATTGCTTCGTGACACCATCACGCTGATGCCCGTCTCGACAAATGGGACAGAGAAGTCTATGACCTCTGAACGCTCTTCATTTATGGTCAATGAGCCCACGGCCATTATCGCCTTTTTGTTGTATACCTACAGAGCAGGGAAAGAAAACACCTCAAGAAAAAGAAAACACACAGAATGAAACAGAAATACACAAAAGTGGATGGATGGATGGATGGATACCATAAAAAGATGATAGACAAAACAATAGACAGATCGAAAGATAGACAGACAGATTGATAGAATGATTGATAGACGGAAAGATAGAACGACTGATAGACAGATGGATACATAATAGATAGAACAATAAATGGAATGATAGATAGATACAATAACGTCATATAGACAAATATAAAGATAGAACAACAGATAGACAGATAGATTCACTCATTAGGTCTTTTAAAGCGACAGATAGATAGATTGATAGATAGATAGATAGATAGATAGATAGATAGATAGATAGATAGATAGATAGATAGATAGATAGATAGATAGATAGAACGGTAGATAGATAGAATGGTAGATAGAACAATATAATGATAGATAGATAGATAGATAGATAGATAGATAGATAGATAGATAGATAGATAGATAGATAGATAGATAGATAGATAGATAGATAGATAAAATAAAATGGTAGATTGAACAATACATAGACATATAGAACGATAGAACGATAGAACGATAGAACGATAGATAGATAGATAGATAGATAGATAGATAGATAGATAGATAGATAGATAGATAGATAGATAGATAGATAGATAGATAGATAGATAGATAGATAGATAGATAGATAGATAGATAGATAGATAGATAAATTAAATAAAATGGTAGATTAAACACAGGATAGACATAGAACGGTAGACAGAACGATAGGTAGATAGATAGACAGAGAAAAATAAAACGGTAGATAGAACGATAGATAGACATATAAAACAGTAGTTAGAACGATAGGGAGATAGACAAATAGAATGATAGATGGATAGACAGATAAAAATAAAATGGTATATAGACATGGAACAGTAGATAGAACGATAGAACGATAGAACGATAGATAGATAGATAGATAGATAGATAGATAGATAGATAGATAGATAGATAGATAGATAGATAGATAGATAGATAGATAATTCGCTCGTTAGGATTTTTAGAGCGACTAACCTCCCCCACCATGCCGTTCCAAACATTATTGATCTTCTTGCCATGTTTGCCATTTGAGACCAGGTAAAGATCATAGGTGAACTTTACATTTCTGGCAATCTTCTTCAGGATGTCTATACAAAAGCCCTTGCAGCACTTCTTGACATAGGATCCGTCCGTGGAATTACTGCGGCATATACAGGCACAGAGATATAGAAACACAGCCAATACCGAGAAAGATCGAAGACAGCTCAATCTAATAATTTCTAAATATAACACACTAAAAAGTTCATAACCACATTAGAGACAACACAATTATTCCACAGTTCCCAAGTAAAAAAAAGCTCTCATACTGAAAGTTAAGAGAGGATGCATAATGCCTGCGGAACCAATTGGTTTATTCAAACTGGTATTAGCTGCAAAAGTTCTTCTTAAAGTTAAATAAATAAATAAAATTTAACTCACTCTTTAATGTGTTTCCTGCAAGGTACTGAGTTACGATTACATGTGCCAGTAAGAATGTCCACATCATCCACTATAACAAAGGGTCTTTCCTCTAGAGTCACAATGCTCAAGTGGTTCTCATCAGCGTCTGCGTCCCCGAACGAATTATAACGCGGCCACACTGGAAACTTCAACTTCAATGTGTGGTTTTCCCATCGTCCCATCTGCAGAAATACACAAACAAACATTGACTGACAAATAAACAAGGTTCGAAAAGTTTGAAGGTCCTTCTCAAGTGCCCTCCATTATTATGTTTAGGGATGAAAATGTGATTTTCCGCTCTTCAAAGCAACCCTAAAAAAATGTTATTAGGAAAACACTGCATATTTTATCCGGCAAGCAAGTAAGCCACATTCAAACACTGGGACCAGATCTATCTTTCCTTCAGGCTTCCTCTTCTTATGTCATCTCATTCTCTCTTTATTTACCATCTGCTTATGATTAGTTGAAAGAAAACATATCCAAGAATGTTTTTTTTCCAATATTGAGATATTCTGTTTTTCTATTTCATTATTTATATTTTCATTTCTGTAACTAATCAAGAAGTTTTTTTTTTTTCATTTGCAGCAGGTTCTGTCACCAAAGATAACTTCAAGAAACATAATCGTATGGGTGAATCAAATGACCCAAGAAGAGTCTTGGGCAAGAGGAGAAATCAAACATGGATCAGTATTGGATAACATTTCCAAGACAAAAAAGAGCTTTGGGACAAACATTGACTAGACAGAGTTGCCGATCTTGGATCCGTTTTATTCATGGACTGTAAAAAAAAAAAAAAATAGACGTAGTGTCCGTGACGTCACCCGTAGGTTTCTGAAGAGCTTTTCTGAAGCCAAATGTGGGCGGAGCCTGCAGTCACCATCTTGGCAGCACGTTGCCGCACATCACTGCCCGATAACCGAAAACGGGACGTGGGTGGAGCTGAAAAGCCTAGTTGCTAAAAACACGCCTGCCCAGCTCGATGTGATCGAGTTTAGTTATTTCATGTATTGTATGAAATAATTCAGAAAAAACGTGGCAGAGATGCCAAGTTCAGCAGCTGGAATTAGCTGAGGTAGAAACGTGACGCTAACAAACAGCAGACAAGCAGCTAGTAGTGACAGCAGCGGCAATCCACCTGTCACTCAAGTGACCACACCCTTAATTATGCAGAACTTTAAGGCTTAATATAATTTGAATGGATGATTTAAAAAAAATTACCCCCCTCACAGTTGTCATGAAGGGCAGAATTAGCTATATAGACCAAAAGCAATTTTTCTGCACCAGGCTGTAAACATTTTTTTCCTGCTGTAAAGTTAGGCATTTTAACATGGGGGAGATACAGATTTGACTCGCTTTTGGATCAAGCTTCATGTGGCCAGTCGATGAATTGCAGTTTAAGTCACTTTCGTGTTAGTTTCAAGAGAGAGACAGGAAGGTTGCCGCTTGGTTTTATTAGATAATTGAGCCACTGTTTGGATTTGTTATAAACCTTAACAAGGTTAGTGTTATTGTTTGAAAGTCTTGTTTTCTTAATTAACTGCAAGTGACATACATATATTTATTTACCAATTAATAATTAAGTACAGATAATCTGATTAGTTTAGTAATATTAGTATTAGTAGGTAATATTAGTAATACATTTATACTGATGTGACTAGACATACAGTATTATTGCGCTTAGGTAATTAACACTGTTTAAAGTCCCCCTGTGGTGAAAATCAAACTTTTAATGTTGTTTACATGTCTATGTGGTCTTTTTAATATGTTTGAAGACAAACCGTGAGCAAATTCATAAAAAATTAATTAAAACTGCAGCGAACCAAAGACAAGTCTCATTTGAAATCGCTGGTGTTTCTGGCGTCACAAACTACCTTGTAACCAATCAGGTCAACCTGTGATCGTAAACGAGTGGATCTCTGCTGGTGTGAGTGAAAACGAATATTTGCATATTCTTTGAACCACGTATACTAAATGAGGCAAGGGTGTAGAGTTACATTCAACCTATTTTAAGACATGAAGAACATTTTTTCCAAGGAAAAAACTTCTAAATATGTCATTTTAGTGATCAAAGATGAGTTCTAAGGGATAAAATTATTGACTACAAGGGGACTTTAACAAGTCTAACAAGTGAACAATTCTATGGCAGTCTAATTAAATAGCCTACAGTATGTGTTAACCATAAATATTAAGTCATCCTTTTTGCAAATGCTGTGGGTACGTTCAAATGTACCATTAGTATGATTCTTTTGAATGCGTAAAATTGCGCTGTTACCCCGCCATTTAATTCGACAAATAACGTGACATGTAGAGTAGTAATTTGGCATTAAACATTACGTTACTTGCAGCTAATTAATTAGAATGAAATAAAATCATGTGATCAAACGTAACGGTTGTAAAACTTCATTTCATTACCTCATCCATGAACATGATTTGTGAGTCCCAGCGGATTGATTTCCATCAGTAGTGGAGGTGAAGACGACAACTCCCATCATTCCACGCTCCTTCACAGCGTCATCATGCTACGCCTTTGTTATTGTTTTGAATATGTGCCCTCTAGCGGCAAAAATTACATACTGTGCCTTAAAAACTGCATGCGTACTGATTACAACAGAAAAATGCTGTTTAAAGTAGTTTTAAATAGCACACCTAACCGCTGTTACTGCTTGAAATGTCATGTCAGCTAACCCATTTAACAACATAATGTATCAAGTTTACCCCATGTATGTGCTCTGTAGTCTTTGCGCAATAGTCATGTGTGCCGTCATGTACGTGTGCTCGTCTATAAGCTCTGATAACACGATCGGCTCGCACCCCGTTCTAGCCCCGCTGCAGTGAGAAATGATTAGTGTCACACTTTTCACACAATCACTGCAGGGTTTTAATGTGAGTGTGTGTGTTCACACACACTGCAGGGCACTGTCAAAACACACAGCATCCAACACACCTCAGAGAAAAAAATAACTCATTAAAAGAACGCATGAGTGAGCAAACGATTACGAAAACGAGTGTGTGAAGCACCGAGATAGAATAGGAGAACATGTAAAGCTAATTAGAGAAAGAGAGCAAAGACACAGAATAGATTACTGTAAAAAACAAGCAAATAATATATGCTAATAGCCAAAATAGAGAGGGAAACGAAAAAGGGCAATAAGCAGCACAATCGAATTGGATGGAGACACATGTGCACTCTTCTCTAATTTAATGCTGGGAATAATTTCACAATAAATCAGTAATGAAACCATTGTGTTAATAAGGGCTATTTTGACTCTTTATGACTAAGTCAACAATGTTTAAGTCATGAAAAAACCCCAGGCTGTGAAATGGGAAGTACAAATGAAATGTTCTTTTTCACTAATAGCAAAGCCCAGTGCATTTTCAGTCACAGTCACAAAAAGGCTTTGAGCTAGTAAACAGAATATTGATTGTTTATGGCTCCTGAATCCCCTTACAGGCAAAGTAAAAAAATCCGGGAGGGATATAAAGATTAAAGGCTCTTAATCTTACCTTTTCCCATTCCCTCTGCGTGTTCAGAACAATGACAACCAGTTTGGGATTGACTTGGTAGCCATCGTCCATGAATGAATGATCTTTACCCCCTAGATTGACTCCCATCATATATCTGCAACACACATAGACACAAAAACCACAAACAGTTTAAACTCGACAAGGGTATTAGATGCTTTAAGGTTTACTTGTCATATTGCGTTCGGACCAAAGTGTTTAGGGGCAAGCATGAAATATAAGTGAAAAGCTCAAAGGTAAGCAATATAAATAACATCTGAATGAATTCATTTGGTGTCTTATCTTATCTATTTCACTAAGACATTAAATTACTTTTGTGATCTTAAATTACTTAGACAAATTGATCTATCCCAGTTCCCAGTTCAATGAGCAAGCACGCACTTGAACATTTTCCTATATATGCATTTAGACTCACAACTAATTTAATTTTAAATGGACAAATTATGCATTGAAGCATTTTTCCCTATGCTATCTTTCAAAGCATTACAATTCAAGTATTTTAATGTGAAATTAATGTAAAAGTATTTTTTAAACACAAACACACACAACAATAAAATATTCAATCTCCAAAACTTATTATTTTGTAGAAACACCCTTTATTCAAAGACAAAAGTGTTTTGGGGTGTGTTTGTAAGAGCTTCACACACTTTGCATGTGTTAATTTGCCTTTTCATTTAATTCTGGCAGATTTGCTCCAGGTTGTTCAGGTTAATAGGATGACGCTTATGCCGTTTCAAAAACAAGATTCACAGTCTGACATTGTAAGACATTCAACTTTATGTTCTTAAACCTCTCTGATGTTTTTGATTATTTTTTGTGATTTTTTGAAATATCTTAACCTATATTTTTTTAACATTTCCTTTTCATCCATTCTGTACAGTACTGTAATAAATTTACACCACGTTCTTTACTCAAAAATCTTCTCCTCTGCATGGACTGCTTTGACAGGAGTCAAAGACTTTATACACAAAGGTGCACTACATTACTTATGAATAGGAGAAAATGCAACTTGCAGTATGGCCTAAATAAGGCCTTCAAGTGTGGTTTCGGTAACTTACAGCGACTGAGATTGATATGAGCTGTGTATGTCATCTGAAGGTTTTAGATCCAGTCACTGTTCTCCACCGGAGCTGCTCCAGTCAGATTTGTGTTCTATGTGCGACTCAAATGCTCCGCTTTCCTCCAAGCTATAAAAGCTGTAGTCAGTTAATAAAAGTTTGACAGATGAATTCGTGTCTCAAATGGACTGTTGTTGTGTCAGAAGTGATAAGACTTTTCAGTTTTACGGATGTCGCCATTACTTTGGTCACTGTCGCTATGTTACTGCTAAGAGAATAAGGCCTTCACTCCTGTTACAGACGCCACTGCAAACTGCTGTTGAACAGAACATTTTCAGACTCACACCTGTAAGTAAATGTTGTTGTCAATCTCAAAAAAACAGTGTGAACGTAGCCTTTGAGCATAAGAAACGTCTCGGTTACGGATGTAACCATTGTTTCCCTGAGTACACTCTTAGAAAAAAAGGGTTCATTGGGGTTCTATATATAGCACACACAGGGTTCTTTACTCGACTCCAAAGAACCTTTTATGCTAAAAAAATGTTCTATAATGATAAGAAAGAATCCTTCAGGCACAAATGTTCTTTATACGCTATTATTCATTCATATATACATACATTATTCTGCAACATTTTTGTATTTGTAATTAAATTATTGTTTATTAAACTGTTGTAGTAACTGAATATCACATTTTATTCATGCTGATTTTTGGAGGAGAAAAACTGAAATGGCACTCTTCGTGTGATATTGATTAACTACATAAATTATATAATATATACATTTTCTAACCCCCATATCTTGAATTTTGTGATGATTCACTTGCATTCATAAATACATTTTAGGGTCTTGTCAATATGTTTGTCAATAATATGAAATATTTAATCCGGAAAGGACAAAACAAATGATAATGAATGAACCCAAAAGGTTCCGTATAGAACCTTTTTCCTGGTTACAAAGAATTATTATTATTGAACCCTTAGAAAGGGTTCTGTATAGAACCTTTTAGGGGTTCCAAATACGTTGCGCTGATAGAACCTTTTCTTCTAAGAGTGTAGGGAACGGAGACGTTCCGTCGGATTACGACGAATAACGAAACCCCATTCGTCGTCATCCAACGGAACTCATAGCGACAACAAAAGGAAACAACATTTACGGGACAGTTCATGTAAAATTTTGTTGCTAATTTCAAACATGTTATTTAATTGTGAGTTCGTCAAGCAGTTTTTGAAATTTGACATTTGTATTTGTGCATTGCGCGTGGAACACATTTGGAAATCCACTGTCTCCTCAAAAGAGTCTGTTTGCAAGCAGCAGAAGTCCCCCTTATGTGACACATGCACAGTAAACCTGTACTGTTCACTCAACTGTGCATAATAGCAGCAAATTGATCAAAAAAAAACCCCACAATATTTACCCACGTTCTGTTTTCTATCATGCGCCGCGCACGTTTGTGATGACGTAAGATGCACGCAAACACACCAGGGTTTGATAGAATCGAGTTGAGTGTGAAATCAGACCAACGCTGCGAACGAACTCGTGAAATATGACTTGGTCATGGATGCCCGAAACGGCTGTCTAGAGGTGTTGCAAATATGCCCATTGAATGCACAGACTTGCCCTGAAAGGCACTTTTCAGGGGCTCAACACAGTTCCCTTTCAAAGCATTAATATTCTTTAAAAATTCACCTTTCGGGTTCAACAGAAGATTGGAGTTTGAACAACATGACAGAATTTTCATGTTTGGGTGAACTATTCATTTAATTATTTTTTTCCTAAAACGTTAAGACACTCATTAAAACATTACCTTAAAAACCTGATAAATTGGTTTCTTTTGCAAAATTATCCACCCATTTGATAATGCTTGACAGCCCGTTCCATCTTTTCCTGTGTTCTCAACGGCTGAACTCTGTAACTCTTTCAAAGCGATCACTGGCCTCTCTCACATATCTGCTTGTTTGTGCAGAGTTTTGAGGACTGACCTTTTCTAGATGGTGTCTAGGGGTGGGGGGTTGTGATGGTTTCCACTTCTTCATAATTGAACAAACACCGTTGGGACATCCAAAGACTTGGACATTGTTTTCTAACCTTTTCCTAAAGCATTTGTCTAACATTATCACTGACATATTTAGAATGCTCTTTAGTCTTCATTTTCACAGCTGTCCTTTTGATTAACAAGCTGAATAATTATCCCGTAACCGTGACTTTTTTTTTTTTTTTCATCTAGGAAAGGTTATAATGACTCACAGGTATAATCCAGTTGTACATATTTACATCCTCATCCAGGAAATTTGTTTAGACTTTTAAACATTAATCTTTAACTCAAACAAACTGCAATTTATTAACTAAAACTATTACAAATGTTTTTGGCAACTGAAATAAAATGAAATATAAATGTTAGAAGAAAAATTGTAAAACATAAAATTAGAAATGCTGCCTTGTCAACTTACTTATTCACATAAGATGAAATACTAAAACAACAAACTAAAAGTGAAATAAAAATAATTTGAAGTTAATTTAAAACAATATACAAATTACAAAAGCACATAAAATTACTAAACAAACTAATTAAAATGACCACAGAAAATAGAAAAGCTTATTCAAAACATACAACAATGGTATATAAATAATACTAAAATAACACTGGATGATATAATCTCTGGATAATTTAAAGATATGTGTAGTGTACGGGTAAGTAAGGGGATCTGATTAAATGTTATTCCTTCCTTAATGTATTGTTGTTTTTTTTACATCATTAATTGTACTAAATTGGCAACAATATAATTTGTCGAGTTTAAGGATCTCCAACTTATGGGACACTGCATACAACAATGACACATTTATTAAACTCATTGATTCAATGTTTCTGTACATAAAAGAAAAAAAATTCTCAGATACTTAAACAACGATTTGTAATGAAGTAAAAAGAGGCTTTGGTTAAATAACTTGTTCTCTCAAAAAAAAAATTTCTTTCTGCTGTGTAAAATAAAGTGAAATGAATATCTTGACATCTGCCCTAAATCTCTTGGAAATACAATCAGCATCTTTTCAATTAATGTTGATCCAGTTCACAAAACTAGTCTGACTCAACAGTTCACAGGAGGGAAGATTAGCATTACACATTTGAAACTTGGAATACAAGTTTTATGGACTACCACTATAATACAGTGCTTTTGCATCCTTTGAAGCTTGAACGCTTCAGTCCCCATTCATTGTAAAGGCATGGAAATGAGCAAGCAATCCCGTTATTCAAATAATCTCCATCTGTGTCACATGGAAGATGGTCACATGGGTTTTGCTCGACATGAGAGTGAGTAAATAATGACAGAATTTACATTTTTGGGTGAACTAATCCTTGAAGGGTCTGAATACTTTCGCACAGCCCTTTTCAATCACATACACTCCACTGAACAACAGAAGTTCAGTACTGTATCTCTGTCTTCTCCACGTAACGCACAATAAAGATTAGCTCAGCTGTGCACTACTCAGATGGCACAAACATACACATAGCCTACTCTCGTCGGAATTTAATTAAGAAACAGGGAAATAACTAGGAAATGAGGTTTAGCTTCAGGCAGAAATGAAAAGAACAGGGTCAGAGCTACACCTGCTACTCAAATACAGCTTCTGTTGTGCGTGTCTGTTTGTAAGTGTGTCTTATTCTTATATTAGAGATTTCCACAGCACAAATTGAAAATGGATTTTTGTCATAGCTGTCACATAGTATTCCCTTTAATAAACACATCATTCTGTGCATCTCATCTCACTGATTAGGAAATGTAATGTAACAGACTCTACACATGCAGGGTGACCTTTATTTTCCATGGTCTTCTGCAAATTATCGAAAGCTTATGACTAATTATGTCACTGACAGTTAGTGGTTTATAAAATGTCATTTCAAATGGCTTTCTGTACACAGAGCCTCTTTATGATCTCAATTAACAGTGAAATGTTAGTCCGAAATTAGAGGTAGTTAAATGCGTATTAGGTGATGATAGTTCCACATGGAGCTGCAATTGCTATTAATCTTTCTCTGGTCAGGTCTTTGTCAGTGCTGTGCTAATCGTGACAAATTATTGCAATAGACAGCAATATATTGAAGTCCCCCTGTGGTGAAAACCAAGATTTTAATGTTGTTTACATGTCTATGTGGTGTTTCTAATGTGCTTTAAGACAAATCATGAGAAAATTCATAAATCAATACCATTGCTGAGCGTCTTCTCCTTAAAACTGCAGTGAAAATAAGAATATCTCAAAAATGTGGTTTGAAATCGCTGTTTTTTTTCTGACGTCATAAACGACCTTAACCAACTTTAGCATATCATTTACACCAAACTAGCAGGAGAGTCTCAATAGAAGCTGGGTTATCCCGGTATATATTTTTGTTGATATGAAAAATCGGGGCATATGATGATATGATGAACTTTTTATGCCTTTCTCCACTGACATTCTGAGTTGTTCAAAGCATTTCTGATGATTGTTAGGTGGTGAACAGAAACATGGTTTGTGTAACATTAGCAACACATTGTAAACTGTTAAGAAAAAGATGAAGATGTACTCATCATGCATTTTAAGTTGTTTAAATGTAACAAACAATAACACCTGTAATAAACTGCTATAAGCAATACCATGTATACGGCTGATGAGATATAGATTTTAACAAATCAAAATTGCCATTCATGACCTCTAAGGCAAACATTAGCCATTAAAGACATAATTGACATCTAATTGGTACAGCAACCAAGTGTCTCTGGAACGATTTTATATTAGATCATTTATAAATCAGTGTATAATGGATTATGAGCATGCACATTGAAAAAGAAAATGCATGACTTATAAGTAATTATAAAAAAATAATATAAATGTAACAATAACTTATAATGCAGTATATGTCTAAATGAGCCTTTATAAATATTTTTATAAAATAGTACTTACTTATGAATTAGTATAAATGGGGCTATAATTCATTATATGTATGGACTTCACAGAAAGAGTTACCAAACTCATTTTCAGCAAAAAATACTGAATTAACTGAATAGCAGAGACCTTTAAATGGCATTTCGCTAGCACAGCCTATGTAAGCGAACACAGGTTTGTCAGTAATAATACACAGGCTGACATATCCAATGCAACCAAAGAACTGGCCCAGCAGTTATGTTGTTTTTGTGTGCCGAAAGATAATAAATAGGAGGTCAACAACGAGGGAAAGCTACAACATAATGCTTCAGAATCGATTTTCAGAGATCTTGCCTTGCCAACAAGCAAAGCAAGTAAACAAGGCCAGAATCAAAGGACAGCAAGCACGGAGGAAAATGCTAAAAAACAGATCGGTGCTCACATAATACAGCGCTGCTACCGCTAAGGTGTTTAATGTTTCAAAAGTATATCAAACGTGGAAAATACCCCCAGACAAAGTCGACTTGAAATCTGCACTGTGAGGAATACAGTATGTCTAAATTAGACCTGAGTGAGGGAAAGAAACACACAACCAAACAGCAGTTTTCAAGATGAGCTGATGGTAATCGATGCCATTTAGTTAATGTGTCAACTGTGAATAATTTGGAGTAAAGGAGTTGCCACAACTCTAGCAAAACAAAAGGCACACACTTTTGCCTTAGGTTGTGAAATCACTCAAGCGCTTAAAACATGAGACTTGTCAGCCTCATGGCAGCGTCTTCTGTGTAAAGGTGATAATGTTGCAGGAGGTGCTTATGAAAGGAGCTGTTGTGTTTGTGCTTGAGCAGGCACAGCAGGTCTGGGTTGGGCTCACAACAAACAGTGAGATAAACACAAACACAGACAGAGTTTACAGAACTCAACTAAATAAAGTTCACCCATCCTAACGGGATGCATGATATAACAGAGACCGTAACACTGTATTGAGTGAGGATGTGCAACACTACACAAAAATCTGCATGATTTTTTCTAATATCAGGATGACTGCCTAATATTAGGAATCGATAATAGGGCTGCAATAATAGGGCCAGCAAAAGAGGAGCCGGTGAGAACTGAGTGTTCTGAGCTGGAGCTAACTAACTTAACTGTAGTGGTAACGTACTGTATCTCTTTATTAATAATAATAAAGTAATAATATAATTACAGTAATGTGATGATTTATTTTGCATAGAATAAAGCTCGATTGAGCTTAGGAGTCAGGGCTGTTTTTATTATTGTAACACTTTTAGGTATTATAGTCTAATTGCTTGCCTGTATTTTGTTCCATAAGACTTAGAAAAGGAGATGTTAGGAATAATATCATGGCAGTTACTTTTTATTTTTCATTCTGTAAATCAAAAGGTGAATGAGAACATCTCTGTCAGCTCAATTCTCATGTAAAAAAACTATTGTAATTTTATATCGATAATAATGGTTTGCAGATTAATATTTTACCCTTTTTGTGTCCTGAAGTAATGACTCTTTTTCTGTTTCAGTTCTATGAAAAGCAGTGGGCTTATTAAACAATGGTTAGAGAGCATTTGTGTGTGATTTGAGTTAAACTTAAAGAGAATGACCTGTTTAGTTGGCTCTAAGTTCATTAAAACCACTATTTCAAAAGCTGAACTGATTTTCTTTTTTATATTATAGTAAGAATATGTATAACTCAATGTTTTAACTAATGGAAAAAGCTGAATAAACGTTCCAGACTTAATGATTAGCTGGCAAAATAATCGACGATTAGTCGATTAATCGTTCTAATAATCGTTAGATTAATCGATTATCAAAATAATCGTTTGTTGCAGCCCTAATCGATAAGAATCCAAATCGATACGCAGAGTCGAAATCAGAATCATTAAAATTCAAATGATACCCAACCCTAGTTAAATGTAATTTATTCAAATATAAGTAATTAAAGGGATACTTCAGGATTTAGCATTAAGCTTTGTATTAGTAGAAAGCCTGCAGTATTTACGAATTACCATGCTTTCCACCCTCATATCCCCCTGAGACGAGAGATTTGTGTTTTTTTTGTCAGGAAAAAAATCCTGTGATGACACAAAAATCATCATTTTGGACATCGAGGGTGGGATCTCAGTCACAGAATGTACACATAGTGTCAGCCATCTTTTTTTGGAAGCTAAGCTAGCAGGCTCTTGTTCTGTGGAGAAAGCTGAGTAGTAGGGGTTACCATCCTCTTTATCCCGGACATGTCCGGCCATCGATGTCCGGGATTCAGCTTTTGCTTTCTGCAGTCGACATTCATTGTTTGCATGCACACCTTTTCTTTCAATCTAACTCAATTTATTCCGATCAGACTGAAGTGATCAGTTGATGTGCGTTTTAACCAGTTTTGTGCCTGAATAGGTTCATGAACACGTTCATATTTTGGAACTGAACTGAACGTGCTGTCTTACTGCCTGTTGAACATTACTGTGAACGTGTTCATTCTGGTGTCTGTGAACGCACGCTTCCTCAGTTTAACTTCGAACAATAGGGCGCCAGATTTCTATAGAGCCTTCCAGGCGAAAACCCGGCTAAAACACACGTAAACAGGTCTTAATATGTAGCGAAAAAACACCCAATCTGGCAACACAAGACACCAGTGTCACACCGCGGCCGCCGTCGACAAAGCGGCGAGCGAGGAGGCATCACATGATCATTTAAACGGGTTTCATGACGAGGTCGGTGAGGATGGGAAAAATCTTACATTTCTGTGCAAACTTTGCCCGGCGATAAAATAATTGTTGTCTGTGGTTGTATATGGGCTGTGGCAATAATAATAATAAAAAAAGAGCTCGCAACATATGGAAAAAAATAACTATAAATGAACTAATTAATTTTTTGAAGTATGTTCATTTTAAAATGTGTGAACTGAACTTTGAACTAGTTCAAGTAAAAAGTGAACTTTCCCAACATTGGTTTCGAAAGCAAGGATAATATCGGAAGGACGTTACATGTGGTCATGCTGACATTGTTAACATTAACAATTTGAGAACAAAGTATAATTTGCACGGTTTTGCATGAAATGACACCTTATAAGCGATTGTTAGATTTAATCAGCGTGATTTACTGCAATGGCAGAACCAGAACAGAAGTGGATGTTTCTTACTTGTTGGCCAATAACAATATTAACAATAATATAAATGAAAAAGAATGATTCAATGATTCACTCATTAAGACATTCACTTGTTTAATTCCATAATGAATCATTGTTTTTGAACAACTCACTTATTAGACTGTATGTCTAGAAAGCGCAAACACAGACAAGAGAAGTTATGCAAACTATAAAGTTGGAACTCTGCTTGACCAATCAAATATTGAAAAACAGAAAGTAACTTTTTAATATAATTTATAAAAATGTTACTTAATTGTATATAACAGCAGCACTTATTTGCTTGTGTGATATTGCTTACATATAATTTTAGCAATAACAGAAATCTGCATTGACCAAAGATTCAATATCAGTGTATTTCTACCATACTATCTACACACGGCATTCTGTAATATAGGGACAAAATGCAGTCATAAAGGGCAGCTGCATGTAGGCTATATGTGTGTGTGTGTGTGTGCATGATTTTATTAACAGACTTAATTAAGACAACACATACAGTACTTTAGTCAGGAATGGGTTCAGCCCCTGGGCAGACAGAAGGACAAGGGCCAGAACTACACCTGCTACTCAGATGCAGCATTTTAGGTTTATATGTATGATTGCCTTAAGATACTGAGCCAACTGTTTTATATTTTCCAACTTTCACTGACATATTACCGAATACTACACCAGCGTTTTCGATTACAGCGCCAAGTCTAATTCTCTTTAATGACCATTCTGTTATATAAAATACCACTGCTCACATTACTGTATGTGTATACTTGGCTACAATAAGTATCACAACACATCTATCCATCTTTCTTGGAGGCATTTCGAAGGTTAATTCTAGCTCTGTGGATGGTGGCGTCATACAAAATGCTCCCACATTGAAGAGTCTGCAGTGTCCCAGATACAGACAGCCTTAGCAACGAGGGAGAGATCAAAAGGAACACCTACTCGGAGCAGACGGATACCAACGCTGCAAACAGCTACTGATGGTAACCCATGGCAACTCCTGATAACTGTGCATTCTGAAAAAAAAAAAACAGCAAGTGCCTTCGCAATCTAAACTAACAGAAGATTTTGTTTCAGACTACCGTGTGCGATATGGACATCTTCATAGCCAATGTAGACATCACAAGGATGAACTCGCAGCTCAGAACGGAACTGAAAACCAATTCAATCATTGAGATATAATAGGAACTGGGCAGGAGGAATTAAATGGGATCCAAAATAGCAATCTTTGTGCTTCCTTAAATATCCAGCACCTCTCAAATGGAGCAAGAAAATGTGTTGCCTGAAAAAAAATCCTTGTTTGTCTTTGCTTAGTAAGTTGAGAACCAGAAAGAAAAAATATTTACAGATATAAAAGGCAAGAAAAAAAAGGAACTTCAAGCAACAGTACATACATGGTATCTGCAGTTTCAAATTTAATCAAATTTAAAACTTTTTGAGATTTTTTTATAACCTGCACAAAAAAAAAAAAAATCAATATGTCCAAACTAGGGATGTCAATTTAAATGTATTCCCATGATCAATCATTGTTTAAATGAAATTAATTGATTAATCGTTAACCTTACCCTTTTAAATCCGAAGTGTGGCCGCTACCAAGTTATCATGTCACTAAACCACTTGCTTTACCAACACAAAACAGGTGTAATTTTAAAGCTTAAGCTTGGCTTTACAGTGAATATAGGAAATATGACAATCACTTAATAAGTGCCCTAAAAAATTGCTGACATATTAGAAGTGCTCTATTTGAAAAACTGAAAAACATGAAAATGTGATCTGTAAAATCATAGTACATAACAGACTTGTGTCATGCATCACTGACAATGTCTCAAAGAGCAGAATACAAGCATATTTGTATGAAACAGTGCAGCCAATGTATGTATAACAAGTATACACATGATGCTTTTGTGTCACGTTTTGGTTTGTAACTTAACAAAACCGGTCCGTAAACTAGTAGATCATATATCTTTATTTAGAGCAGGTGGTCTCAAACCAGCCCAAACACAACACAAGACAACAATGCATATAGATCACGGAGTAACATGACATGCTGCTTGGCTAAAGCTATAGGACTTCAGGGATCCGATCGCAGAAATGTGATCATGACACAGTTTTTTCCAACGCAATTAAAAGTTCAACCAATGAAAACCAGATCTCAGGTATGGTGGGTATAGGGACGATCAATCGGACAATGTTTTACAACTGAAGAGCGGTTAGATTGTTTTGTAGCTCAGATTGACAGGTCTTGATTTACCATGCACCCTAATGATGTCCTTGCTTGCTTAATCGATTACAGATAAATACACCAGTACTCTTATTTTGAAATGTATCTGACTGACCCAAAGATTAAACATGCACTCTTACAACTATCTTCAACATATGGCCATAAAGTAAACATTGTCATAATTCATCAAAAATGTATCATTAGCAAACACTTTGTATAAATGTGCGCTACTTACTGATTGCAAAGTGCTCTGATACAAGTATGTACTGTTGAAACGTGCGCTAACGTTCAATTAAGACATTCTTTTGAAGTTTAATAATAATATTAAAATGTGACAATTCCTGTTTTCCCTTCTCCACATTTAAGACCTCTCAAAATTATAATTAGTCATCTTATGTCATTTAAGTTTTTCCCCACCAGCATTTTTGATCATTTTCACAAAAGTTTCAGGGCCACCAGAATATGTAGTTGTATAAATATCTGAACATGCATCAAAAGAAAGAACAGACCCTAAGCTTTTCAACAAACAAATGCCGGGTAAGCGTTGTCTCACAAATGAAGGAAAGTTTCGTCAATGGTGGAGAAAGAGTTAAAATACACAATAGTAACATGAAGTATTAATAAATCATAAGGGTAGGGTTGCACCAGCCGTTCGTAAGTTCTTTCTTAAATTGTAACGTAAAGTCCACACTAGAGGCTTAGTGACTACTAGCTAGTTTGTAACTAACTCTTTTCTTTATTCCGTTGCACCATTTGTTCGTAAGGTAGAACGTAGCTTAAACTCTCCGTAAAGTATTGCGTAGTCGCATAATATGACGTTTAGCCTCGATGAACCAATAGCAGCCTTCAAATGCGTGAGCAGACGTTGTGTTGAAAGTTTATCCTTCATTCTAACTTCTTTTGCCTCACCTTACTAACGGTAAAAATAAGATCCATTTAATACGATACTTGATCATGAATAATATTTTTTTATATATTAAATAACATTCAGAAACTGTATTTGAAATTAAATTAATAAGGATCAATAAATAAATACTGATACAAAAAAAAGAAATTACGTTTATTGATTATGACTGATATTGGACATGCACAACATGGACTTACATAACAAAGTAATCTTTTCACATAATGTTCTCTCTCTTAAAATGTAAGCGAGTGTAAATGTCAGCATTATCATATACTGTATGTCTAAAGAATTGAAGTCTGTCAGGTAAAAGAAGAGCTAATTGATGCAGTTCATCTATCTGATATTCTATTCCAACCGCTACTCCCGATCGGAGGCTGCCGTAAATATTTAGTTGGAACGTAGAGTTACGTTTACGAAAAACTGATCTCAAGACCTTTCACAAAATCAGTGAACTAAAACAAATGCTGTTGGCTCTTTCTTTTTAGTGGCCTTTATGTTTGGCCTGGCTCTAGCGCACACTACAAGACTTGCTTGCTTATTATGTTTTAAACCTCACAGATACTCATAGCATGCACACTTGTGACAGACTCAGAAGTCGTAAACTTTTTTGAAATCTAGCCAAACGGTCAGATATGTGCATTGGTGCGTCTCTGAGCAGCAATGACCGACAGCCGCTAAGATTTCCAGGAGAAAGAGCGCTAGAGGAGGGCGAGGCAGTGGTAAGTCAAAGCCAAAAAATAAAAAAAACATCAAAGTGGCAGCTAGCTACTGCCCACGTCTGCTCCACCACTGTCTCATCCATATTGTTTGGCTTTTTTTCCCCATTCTGTGCAAATGTTGTCAAGAACGGACTAAATATGGGTTACCATGTGCACGAATTTGTGCCTTGCGAAGGGTGCTGAGTTTGTGTCTCGTAGTGCGTGGAGGTCTGTAATGCCTGGAGAAAGCTGTCCGTTAGCATTCATCTCAATGCCAGTTGGTCGGTCTTCTTGGAAGTATGCAATTTGAATTCTGCCATCTTTGCTCACAGCCACTCAGTTCCGGACACAATTGTTTACGAGTCAATCAGAGGCTAACTGGACCATGTTAAACAGCCAAACCTTGACCCCGTGCTGTGCGTCTGTCCATATTTGTCTCTCAAACCAACCAATACGATGGCATTAGCCTCTCTGTTGCCCCCAAAACTCCCAAATGCATCCATATTGCAAACTGAGTGTGCGCAATGTAACTTCAAAAAATTTGTTTTGTCTTTATAACTCATTCAAAGTTATCTCAACATGATAGCTACAACAAAAAAAAAAACGAAAAATAAAACATTTCTAGGCCACTCGTATACTGAACATTATTTTGACACATTTGTCAAAAGTATTCCAAATTTCTTTAAAGGAGTAGTTCACATTTGAAAAAACTTTTGCTGATAATTTACTCACCCCCATGTCATCCAAGATGTCCATGTCTTTCTTTCTTCAGTTGAAAAGAAATGAAGGTTTTTGATGAAAACATTCCAGCATTTTTCTCCATATAATGCACTTCAATGGGAACCAAACGGTTCGAGGTCCAAAAGACAGTTTCAGTGCAAACTGCAAACTATTCAAAGGGCTTTAAACGATTCCAGACGATGAATAAGGGTCTTATCAAGTGAAACGATCACTCAAAGTCACTCAAAAAAACAACAAAGTTTAAGTTTTATAAGCTCAAATGCTCGCCTTGCTCCATACTGCAATGCACGTTCATGACTCTCCTGTTCGAATTTGTTCATCAAAATAAACAAATCTTTTTCAGGGTCAATTCCTTCGTTTCGTTCGTTGAATGAACCAAATGACTCGGAAAAAGATTTGTTCATTTTGATGAACGAGTTCGAACAGGAGAGTCAAAAACGTGCGTCACAGAACAGAGCAAGACGAGCATTTGAGCTTATAAAACTTTGTTATTTATTTATTGAATGAGCGATCGTTCCGCTTGATAAGACCCTTATTCATCGTCTGGAATCGTTTAAAGCCCTTTGAACAGTTTGCAGTTTGTACTGAAAGTGTCTTTTGGACCTTGCACTGTTTGGTTCCCACTGAAGTCCATTATATGGAGAAAAATGCTGGAATGTTTTCATCAAAAACATTCATTTCTTTTCGACTGAAGAAAGAATGACATGGACATCTTGGATGACATGGGGGTGAGTAAATTATCAGCAAAAGTTTTTTCTTAAAAAAAGTGAACTACGCCTTTATTTACTATTCTCATTTCTAAGTGCACCTATTGCAGAGTGGAATAATGTACTTCAAAAATCCATGTTAGCCACTTTGTGTATTGAATTACAAAAAAACAGTAGGCCTACTGATAGTCAGAGCTAGAAGCTTGTAAAAGGAACTGCTTGCCAAAATAAATAGGTGGCTGAGTTGTAATCCAGATAGGCAAGCCAAAAGAGTGTCTACATAAATATGTTGAGATTACAGAGTTTGAACGAGAATATGCAGTATCATGTTAACATCGATGCTGGGGTATAACTACCATTGCATAGTACATTTAAAGACATTCCCTTTAGTTTACTTCAACATTTGTGCATGTTCATCCATTTCATTATGCAAACAGATTTTCATGCAGACAGCTATAAGCTTACCTGCGCAGAGCACTTGCCGGCACCTCTGGCTTCTCAGATTGGCCGTAGCAGCTAGCTGTACCGTCGGGTATTCGGCCTTCCTCTCTGAACATGGCAGCGGCCGCAGAACTGATAATTCCCACAGCATCCTGCACGCGCTTCTCCAGGGGATAATCCCATTCGTCGTACGCCACAGATATCATCCCTAACGGAAAGGCTTCCGGGATTTGTTCGATATTTCCTGTCGTCAAACTAGGAACAATCCACACAAAGCCAGCCCCGGTGAGCCCTAGCGAACGGGCTTCATCCATAACCAGCGCTGCTTCGTCTTTGGAGCAGTAGAGGAGGATGACGGGTGACTGGATACGTTTAAGCTGCACGTGGGCTCGGTCCTCGGGTTCGCCAACACCGTCCAGCGTCACTACGCCCTGAAGGTCCCAACGAATGAAGCTGTGGTCCACTGTGACACGTACGGTGGCTATGAACTCTTGGAAACCTGGGAACTTGGTGGTGACCACTGAGAATATGTGCCAGTCGTACTCCTCCATTATAGCAAGCATCAACAACGCCTCCTGCTGGAGGGAGGCCCCAAACTGGAAAAACGAAGAACTGGCATCCTGGAAGAAAGAGAGAGAAAGACAGAGATAGCAAGAGGAAGGGAGAGCCAGAAAGAACAGGTGGTGGGAAAGAAAAGGAGAAAGGGAAACATGAGTAGGAGGGAAGACAGAAAAGGAAAGTTAGATAAAGAAACGCAGCGAAATACAAACCATCAGTTGTCACATCCGACTCTGATAGTTGGGTAATTGTTCTCCCACCTGCATTTTTGCCAATGGACAGTTGTCAATTCTGATATATCAACTATACTACCTTAGCTGAACCTAAACAATAAAACCTCAACATTTCCTTGGCAAGCTAACAAAACATGGTAAGCCTTTCTGTAAGTCTTTTATTTCATTTTAAATGTGCAATGTAGTTGAGCTCACGCAGTGCAGCTCAGTGTGAGGATTTCATGTAGCCAACTCAAGTACAAAGAGACTATTTTAATGTTACTTCTAATGTTTTACTAATGCTGTTGCAACACATTATTTCAAACCTAATGTCGTTCAGGACATAATGTTTCCATCTTTGCCATTATTTACACTGCATAATTCTACACCAAACTCACATCTGCAATTTATCTTGTTGTATAACATTTCGGCATTATACATTCACGTTCATTTGGTTAAGACTAGGAAGATCCCTTTATTTGATGTTTGTTTTTTTTAAATGTCCATGGAAAGTATGTGGAATAAAAAGAGCATGAAAACAATGGGAACATCATTATACACAGTAAACAATAACATTGCACATATAGAACAATTTTTATTCATAAATGTAAGTTTTGTGTGTGGTGTATGCCACTGTCCTTATCTAATGGTGTTTAATGTGCTGCTATGTCTTTTTTATTGTGTATTTTTTTCATTTCCTTAATAAAAAAACAAAAACCTACTGTTTGAACTGCTATTTTCACACAAAAAAAACTGTATGAGTGTGTGTGTGTGTGTGTGTGTGTGTGTGTGTATGTGGCCTTACACTGCTGCTAAAAGGTTTACTGGCAATAATATATATTTTTTGAATCACCCTTTATTCTGCAAGGGTGTTACATTTATTAGTGGCTGTAAACACATTTATAATGTTAAAACGTTTATAATTCAAATATATGCTGTTCTTTTGAACTTTTTATTTAAGGATCTTTAAAAAAATGCAACAAAGTTTCCACAAAAATATAAAGCAGTTTTCTGTTTTCAACATTGATAATGATAAGAAATGTTTCTTGAGCGTCAAATCAGCATATCTGAATGAGTGTGACCATATAATGAAGAGGTGTGACGGTACACAAAAATCACGGTTCGATACGTACCTCGGTTTTAAAGTCACAGTTGGGTACGTTTTCGATACAGCAGAAAGAAAGAAATGCCAGAGAAATTTCCTATTTGTTAAAAGAATAAATATTTTTAAATAAGTTTGAGTTTTCCTACATCTTGAAACTTTCAGGTTTATAAATGGGAGTCATCTTTGAAGAATTAAAAAATAATGTTTTGGTCATCACATTAAAAATAACATTTAAATACATATTTATTTATATAATATTTGAGTTTTGAAGTGCTGGAAAAAGATTTCTGAAGTACTTTTTCAGATTTCCAGCCAAACTGGTTACAGTTAGTGTTACTACTGTATATTTAATCCATGGTGAATGTTGCTGGTCTGTGGAAGTAAAGTATTAATTATTCATTCACGGCACAATGTTTCTGCTGGTTTCCACGTCAGAGCTGTTTGATCTAATAGAGATCTACAGTTAATAATAACGGAGAAATGTGAATGCTTCTCACTAGATCTCGCAGCGATGTTATTAATTCAGAGGGGAATTCAAATGTTTTCTTTACTGGATCTCTTGATCGAGATCGGCTCGTTGCCGTTGCTAGTTCGAACTGATAAACGACCCGTGAAGCACATAATGAGTAGCGCAGTTTCATTCCGCTTGCCATTTGATGTTGCGCAACGTCGTGGTGGCCGCGCCAGCGCAAATTTTGTCGACAAGAAAAATGGTCCAAGGAATCGTTCGGAAGCCGGAAGCCGGAACTAAAACGGTTCAATACGAATACATGTACAGTCATCATGTGACCTTGAAGTCTGGAGAAATGGTTGCTGAAAATTCATTTTTGCCATTGGAATAATAAAAATACATTTTATTTTATTTATTTTTTAAAAATAAAATAAAATTCCAATCCCAAACTTGATTGGTATAGTGTATTTTGATGTTTTGTATCTAATGCAATGCTACTAATTTTTAAGTGTGTCTTTTTGAGGACACTGTATGAACTCCTGAAAACCATAAAATATCTGCTTTCTTCCAGTCGTATAACATGAAATTATTTTGCTTTGTTTTGTCACCCCTGAAAAACATTTGAAAACAGTAGAACGGCTGTTTCTCACAGCGCTGATAAAGTAGAAGTTTCTTTACCCTACTGTTGAAGCCGTCAGCTTTGCATACATGGAAGTGTGAAAATGTCTATAGAGGGAACAGGAATGAGCAAGAGAGAAGGGTATGGATCAGGAGCAGACAGTGAACCATTGAATAACAGAGAGGAGAGAAAGACAGAAATTGCTGCACACTGTCACACTGAAGTCGCTGACTGAGTTAAGAATAATGACTGCATCCTTGTGCGGTGACAGCTTGATATCTCAGAATACAAAAACACATAAACGAGCGACAATGGGGCTTATAAATATCATGGTTCACACGCTGTGCAAACACACAGACGCTGATCTGTCCACCATGGAGCTGTGACAGATTTAAAATACTGAGCTTAAGCAAACAGTGACACAAATAAACAGGTAAGGAGGATGTATTCGCCAAGGATTAGCACCATACTTTGAGCGGAGTAAAAAAAAAAAAAAGAGGCCAAAGGCAATTGAATTTACATGAGGTAAATGTATACTCATCCAAACTGTAGCTCACTGTAACTGAACCTAGTGAGAAAATTGAATCTATGGCACGTAACTGAGTCACAAAGCAATACATCTCCACTGATGCAAAACAGAGCGAGCACCAAAATTCACATAAATCAGTTATGTCACGTTCTAAATATATATCACACAAACAATTCAAGAGATATTAAAACTGTGTCCCAGATAGAATGAGGAGTTAATAAATCAATGCAAAAGTAGTGGCTGCACTCAATGTTTTGGATGGTCCCTTTTGCACTGTGAATGCAGCACTTCAGGGTTTAAGATGAAACTAGATTAGAGGTATGCACACAGCTCATATTCACACACATACACACGAAGGCCCACACCAATCTCAGGTGTAAACGAATATAGGCAAAGGTACACATCTGCACACATACAGTGTATCTAATCAAAAATACCCACTTTCAGACCAGGTTTCGAAAATTAATCAAAGACTCACACGTAAGAATAGGTTGGGTTTTTTTTGGTACTTGAGGTGCTGAGAGGTTTTCCAGTTTTGCAGGAGGTTGATAAGCATGTGAAGAGGGTTAGGATTTAGCCGCAGAGCTAGAGGTTCGCTGGTAGATGCACACACAAACAAACACATAAAAGATGTGAGCGCCTGGAAATTGCTTTAATCAGAGAGGGTACGAGGGTCAGAGTGGGAAAATATCTTTCCATTAAAGCGCTTCTTCAATCTTGTCACCCATTTGTCCACACATTATGACCTTGGAGCAGCCATTTTCTTGATAATGTTGCATACTAATGTTGCTTAATGAAAACACTTGATTGCCACAATAGATATACATTATAATCATTGCAATACTCAGTAATCTGTGTTTTTTTTTATTTTTTTTTACTTTTTGTTTAACAGCTCTGGAGTGTCATGCAAATTTAATAATAGAAGAAATGGAAAAAAAATCATATCAATAATTCAACATCCTCATAGATCTTTTGAAGTAATCTCAAAGGATATGGACAGACTCCAGAGTTTATCCTGATCATCCACACATACTCACTGATGCTTACTAAACACACATACTGATTAGACACCAACAGCTCTGAAATGCTCATTCATATTTGTATTTCCAAAATATAGTTTTTCAAAGATTTGTTTATGATGGCTGTTAGCATTATGATTTAGAAAATGACGCTTGGGAGTTTTCTGTCCTACGGTAATATACATATATTACGTATATGTACTTTGTGTATAGATCTAAATATTTAAATATAGAAGTTTAAACACATTAGAGAGTAATGAGCTATTCTGGCATTAAAGACATTTGGAATAAATCCTTCTGAATGAATGCTATTTGTCCCAAAGCAATCCCATTTTTTTGGGTGGAAACGCCTGCTGTTCTCACTTTATCTAAGAGGTAGAAGAAGATAAATTCTCCCCGTTCTGCTTCTCCTCAGCAGAGACTGGCCAGGATTTGAACATCTGTGCAACAGACAATCCGGAAGAAAAAAACAGACAAAAAAGGACCTCAGGACAGGGGGAAAAAAAGAGACTAGCATTAATCCCCTTTACTTTTGTATAAGGAGAATGGGTGAACGTGATTTCACCAAGTACCACATGTTCCTGGATCAACATCTTTGTTGGTCCTGGATCAACTTTCCAATCAACCAATCAGATCTGAGGGACAAATTTACAGTTTATGTCAAGTTTAGGCTTAGAACCAGGGTGAAGTACTTAAACATCAATGCTATTCACCTTTCATTACCTTCTGATTTTAGGGAAAATTTATGGGTAGGGTTAGGTTTAGGGGTAGGGATTGGGTAAGGACTACATTTCGGGACAGGAATGTTGATCCAGGATCAACAAAATATGTTGATCCAGGACCATGTCTTACATGGCAAAATCACGGTGACCAAGGAGAATGATGGAGGTAAGCAGTCTTGAAATTTCAGGGTCGACTTGCTTCTCAATATTTAAGTAAAAACGTAAAGATGCCCAATACATCAGTGACATATTGGTTATCAGCAAATATTAGAAATGTTTTAAATCATCAGTATTGATCGTTATTGGATATATAATTGTACATGCTCATTTTCTACATTTTTACATTTAGATTGAGTGCTTGATGACAAAGGCAAATAAAATCTTTGAACACTGATCTTTTTTTTTTAAATTTATGCTAAATGTAATCTTGAGTAAATCTGGCCTTTGTCGATTAACCAGACAAATACTGGAAGTGACACATTCCATTGACGAGAATTCATGAACTGAATTTATTAGACCATTTTCTTTTTTTTTCTTTTTTTTTTTTGTTAGACCATTTATTAGACCATTTTCTAAAGCTGCAGGATATATTATTTAAAACCATTTAACAATCACACTATGGCATAGTGCTATTGCGAATTCAAAATATATCATGATCATGATATCATATCATACTATGATATCAGGGCCGGATTGTAGATTCTTAGATTTTTGGACTGTCACCCCTAAATAAAATAAAATAAAATTACAATGTCCAGAAATCAATTTAAATAGTACATTGTGTTTAATTTGTCATTTAATGAGATCTACTAATATATAATTGTTAGTGGCGAAAATTTCCACGTGAATAAATCACACAAATTGATCCACAACTGTAGCTTGTGTAGCTTAGCTTCGTGGGTTTCTAATCCTCACTAGTGTCGTTTTTTTTTTTTCTCATCAAAACCGGGTATGTCTATCAGTGGTTGTATATCAAGCAGGGGCACCTTTGTGTGCATTTTTGTTTTGTGATTTCACCAGGACGAATAGAGCCTCGGCAATGGCGATAGATTGAAGCGTGTCCGAGTGAAACGGGGCGCTTTAGATTCTAGAGAGCATTTGATTGGACAGAAGATGTGAAGAGAAGCTGAAGGATATATTAAACTCGGATTTGAGCCGTAAAGTGTAACAACAACAATCATCCCCAGGGCGTTGGCGGCCTCAGCAGACATTTGTTATAATAAGTAGGCTAACTTACAAGTAAATTGTTTACATTATGTAGATTACATGATGTATTTTAATAATTTTCTTCCTTTTGATGCTTTATTTGAACCAATAATTGCTTCATTATTATATATGTATTTAAAGTCATTTTGGTTCGCTTAGGTCTATTTTTATTACCACAAAAAAAATTACCGATTATTCAATGATACGTCAAAATAATCTACCAAATACTTGATTACCAAAATAATAATTAGTGACAGCCCAGTTTTTACTGTTTTATTTTTAATGTATTCAGCCAAATAGCGAATTAAAATATAATGTATCAGCAATAACACTAATTATAGGCTTATCACTGTCTGCCAGAATTTTAATCTCAGTGTATCTCTATAAATCTTCAGCTTTGCCATCACAGGAATAAATAACATTTTTAAATAAATTACAATAGAAAACAGTGATTTAAAATAGTTTGTGTATTTTTGATTAAATAAATGCATCCTTGGTGAGCATAAGCGACTTCTTACCAACTTTACCAACTTGACAACTTTTGAATGGCAGTGTAAGTGTTGAATGGATGAGGAGAAAATGCAGCACAACAGTATCAACACACTATCATATAACACATAGAAAGAAAGAAAAATATATACATTTATATTTTTAAATTATGTTCATGCACACAGTAGACAAACGAGTCAGGAATGACTTACTAATTTCAGCAAGTAAGAGAGGGTAAAAGACATGAATGTTATGTAAAGTCATAAAGTAAAGTCCATGATGTTTATTAATTTAGACAGTACTCGGCCAATTATCTCCTCCAGTCTAATTTACTGTAGACCCAACAACAAAACTAGCCTTTTTTTGATTGAACATGTTCAACCCTTAAGCATCCCCAGCTCTTATTTGCTCTGATGAGTACAGTTATGAATGACAAGAGAGAAAGGGACCATGCTTCCTTCTTGGCATGAAAGTGGTACCAGGGGCATCAGTTTGGTTTGAAATGTGCTGGGGACAGAGACGCATTCGGAAGTGCATTTTCAAAAGTGCTGGGTACAAACTTGTCAAACTGTGCAGCCTCTCTGCTCAACCCATAGATAAATGCATCAACCTGCAAAGTTTTGTTTGAGTTCTTCAATGGTCTAGTGATAGATCTTTTGCCAAGCGTGTCAGAGGTTCTCTCATCAAAACTGAATATGTTCATCAGTGGTTACAGTCTATATCAAGCAGGGACATGTTTGCGTGCATTTTATTTTGTGATTTCACCGGAATGAATAGAGTCTCCCGCAACGCCGATACATTGAAGCGTGCGTCCGAGTGAAGACTGCGCGAGCCACAAGAAAACACAATATCCACGCAACTGACAGCAGCGGCAACAAGTGCTCAGCTTGATTTCAAAAACATCAAATTTAAGTGCTAGATCTCTTATTTAATAGCGAACTAAATTAATGCTCTGCTAGTTAAAGCTGCAGTCGGCAAGTCTGGCCGATTGAGTGGACTTTGGCAAAATTTTGAATGTTTACAACTCATATGGCCCTCCCCCACTATCAACGAATACCCTCCCACAGAGTTCGTGCTCGAGTGTATGCGCACCAGGTTATCTGTGAACGCGACCGTCTCATCAGCATCCATCATCAACACCATGGATTATTTGGAGGTATGCTGCCCTGGCTAACCTACCAATATATTGCAATTGCTAACTAGTGTAATTGCTAATTGCAATTAGTGTTCCGCCAGGATCACTCTTCCTTACTGCGCGAACTTCAGGCGTGTGCATGTGATTGTAACGTGCGTGAGGGGTGGCGTCGTGTGCCCGATCTGTGATTGGCGGTCAGATCTCACACCCCCCTGCGCTGATTGCACCCGATGAGCACTGGATTTTTGCAAAACAAATAACACGCTCCATATGAAGTTAGAAGCTCAGGTTTTTTTCTAAAACCACTTTATTTATGTTGTTCTGTCAGATTATAGTGTCGATTTCACTAAATACGATCAAAAAAAATTTGCCGACGGCAGCTTTAACTGGAGATCTTTTATTTATACATCCGTGCCCCAATGTTTCCAAAAGTGGTGGGTACAAAATTACTAATGACGAAATCTGGTGGGGATGCCCCACCGAAATCGACGCCTATGAGTGATAGTATCCAGTATTCTGCTGGAAGAACTACCTCTGCCACTGGGTGTTATTCCACCATTGACCTCTCAGATCAGATCAACAAAGGACACTCAGAAAAGATCACCTTCGGTACGCTGTCAGCCACCACCTTTGAGCTGGTTTTATGAGCCCTAGACTTCAACCTATACCTTCATAAAGACATATTAGAGTCTGGATCCATCAGTCAGAAACTGCCCCTTACAAAGTCCGGATACAGGAGGTACATGAAGCCTTAGCAACCAAGTGTACTGGTTTGGAGCCGTGATAATATCTGTGATAGTAATAGAAAACCAGACTCACCTGAACATGATTTCTTGCGCATGGGGCCACCTGTCAACCCTTGACCTCGCCACCTGTGCTACAGCCACTGACCCAGAGGCTTGCCAACAAATCTTGACATCTTCACCTCTGCCACTTCAATGCACAGCATGAAACCCACTGGCAACACCAGTGAGATGATTTCAAATAATTCAATGTACACTGACCCTAGTAATCTGAAAGAGTTGCATTGCCTTTTTGTCTGAAGTAAAAAAAACAAAAAAAAAAAACAAAGAAAATAGTTTTGTTATAATACCCTGGTGAAAAATAAATAAGCTACGTACATTAAATTTGGGAATACTCATTGTATTTTATAGTGGAAAGTTACGCTGACATGTCAGCAAAAATATAAAATGTCCATCTGCATTGAAATCATGTGTAGATTTATTTTGACAGTACACAGAAAAAAACAACTCTTATACAACTCATGCAATTTGCCCATTTTGTTTAAAAGTCTGTCTTGCTGCATTCAAGATAAAGCAACAACAAAAACAACAAAAATCCCAAGAACATTTCAATGTGCATTGTCTCAAGACTCAACTGAAGCGATAACACTGTGTCTTGCGATTCTTTCTGAATCCTGCTCTTTAAAGACTCACTGAAGGCAGCAATGGTACATTTCAGTAGTATAAAATTACTCTCGCACTGAGAGGGTACAACAAATGATGAAATATCATGAGTAGGAGATTATGAGCCAGTTAAGTTAGAGATAAATAAGATAAACGCAGACCTGGGCAAAATGACAGTGAGGAAAAATGTGGAGCAAGAAAGAACCTGACAGTATCCAAACCATAGAATTTCTTCTTTTAATAATGGCCTTTGGATCAATGGTATATGGGTACAACTGGTTCTCTCTCATTTGTCACTGTTGGCAATTAGACTGTTGGCTCTTATCCACACGAATGCCTTGAAAATCATAGGATGGGACTTTATTTGGCAGCTTGACTATAACTCTGCTTAGGCACCCTATGAGCGTTCAGGCTCAAACAACAAAACATGTTTAAAACAATTGTTTAATCTGAATCCAACTATGTGTATTTGATATTTGAGCAACAGCAAACAAGCAGGCACTGAAGGTGGCAACAGTACAAGCCTGGCAGAGCATCACAAAGGCACATGTCCAATGTCTACAGAATGAGTTGTTAGCTTCAGGTAATGAATAACTGCTAAACTATAGTATGACTACTGCTTTCCACAGTGCTGTGCAAAATTCAATGAATTACTGATTTATTAAATATTATTTTATATCATATATATGATTGAAATAAATAACAGGCCAACTATTCTTAATGTGTTTTAAGAATAAAAAAAATTGAGATTGACAGCTCTTTATTGGCAAGCAACATGTGCAACATAGTCCATTCCCTCTCTTAAAGGTGATTAGGAACAGCTTAGAGCTTAACATATAAAGCATTACTGTGAAATAAAAAAGCCTTTATCAACAGGAAGGAACCAAATGTGAAACAACACTGCATAGTCTTCACTGCATAAAAATAAATATAGATTAATCCTACTAAATCTTCTAAAGAGCAGTGAGTGTCTTTTGTTGTTTAATTAACATTAATGACACAGACGGTAGCAAGAGTATTAGGCTGCTGTCACTTTAAGACAGAATGCATGGATCTAATTTACTGATACACATGCAACATATTTCCCAACTGTTTATGTTATCTTTAGACATACCCGATGGTGTTTAAGAAAATACTCACCAAGCCGGGCATTTGGACACATTTCTGTGTGTAATAAACTGTTTTGCTTTAGACTGTCAAAGTTAATTTTGCTTGTTCGTTTTTCACTCCACATAGAAAGCCGCTTGGGGAAGAGTATCACTTTCGCCGCTTAATGCAGTTTTAATAACTCTTTATTATCGAGCACATCCTGCTGTTTAGAAACAGTAGACTGTTTTTAACAACAATCACTGATCTAGCTGATTTGAATTTAAAGTTTTGGCTTTCAGGGACGAACGAAAGTGCACTTCTGTGAAGGAAAGAAATACACTAAATTCACACAACCCTAGTTTCTTATAATTGTCATGTTTGCTGTAGTTGAAATGTCTCCAAAAAGACAGCAAATTTGTCATTTTTAGAAACCTGGTAGAACAGCCAGACCAGTTAGTAGTGAAGCAATTTTAGCAGTGTATAGAAAAATTGTCTCATGAGTTTTGCGTCATCTGAACGGCTTTTCAGATTGGACTTTAAAGAGACCCCCGATCAATCTATATAAAGCTATCGGGCAATAACGATCAGTGTCTGATCTGATTGGAGCATGCTATCTATTAGGGCTGGGCAAAAAAAATTATTTTTCGATTCATCATTTTTTTTAAATGTGGTCGATACAAAATCGATTCTCAACGGCCACAAATCGATTTTTTTATATTCAGGGCAAGCGGTGCTGCATCTTCTCTCTCTGCACAAGGCAAGCGCCAAACGCTGCAGGCGTTGATACACACTTGCGTTCAGGAGTCGGGACATGACCGAAAATTCACTTGAACGTTTATCATTTTCACGTCTTTTTAAGTTTTACCAGTTTAAACATTCAAGCAATTTTAAACCATCCCATGCTTGCGCACTCTCAGAGATGTCTTTCACTGCGTGCACATCCAGTACAGCCTAAATCCGCTTCGCAAACAGCTCGACAGTAACAAAAGTTTTTTTCCTGGATTATATCGCTTTAACAGTTAAAAACACGCGAAATTATGTCAAAACTCTGGTCTTGGCGAGTAATAGTCGGTAATGTCTTAAATAAGCATTAAACGCGTGTGACAGTACTATAATGAGACAGTAATGAACTGTAAGCAATCAGAATTAATAGCTTATGCATTTAATTCAGTCAGGACTAAAAGACTATTCAGTGTTATTTTACATTGGATTACTTTATTCAGTTTCTGTAGTATTTCTGACCTACCCTAAAAACTGTCACTTTCCTGTCCTTAAACTTCTTTCCCCAAACATTCTGTTTTTCCATTTAGAATCAGAATGCTCTTTCATTTCTAACATCTTTATAAACATGCCTCCATGAAGTACATTCTTCCACCACTCTACCCAAAACATTCTTTCATCAGAACACTGTACTTGTTTATTTCAACCATCCATCATCCACCTAACCATACTCTCAGCCATCAAAACATAACGTTTTTCACTTCACACACACCTCCACCCTGACATCACTCCATTCCTAAAGCCCTTTATCACAACAACCACTCATCCATCAAATACCACTATGATACACACATAGAGAGTGAGAGATATAGGCAGGGTTTATATTTTGCCACATGTGTCACTTCTCACTTATTTGTTCTCTCTTTTGGAAAAAAGCAAGACATATTATATAATTGCATATGCATACAGAAATAAACGGGCATGCGCGTGTACATTAGTATTCGGTGCTGAGTCTCTCTTTTTGAGCGGAAACATTATTCTTTCTGCTTGCGGAAACAATGCCTTTTTAATGTCTATAATATTCTCCCCTTAGGCCATTTAAACCATCAAATACTCAAAATCCCAGAATTCATTATAACTTCATTACTGTGGAAAACTCAAAGTCCAATAAACTTGTAAGAGCAGAAGCATCATGCAACTTAAGGAAGACTGAGTTCACACCGTGAAGTGCTATTCAACCAAAATAAGCATTTCTTCCCATTACTTCCCTTATTAGATCACGCGTTATGAGAGCTCTATGAGGAAAAAAAAATTCAAATCTCATATTAACCATTACCTATGACTGGACCCACACAGAATTTTCATGCCTTTGCAATTTTTCTGCTCTGATTGTGATGGAAAATCTGTGGAACGGATTTAAAGTCAACATAAAACATTTTTTACAACCCATTTTATTTAAAAAATGTGACATATTTGAAACAGAATATTACAGCATAAACAAAAAGTAGGATTGAATTTTATCCACTGGAATTGACTGGACTGAGAAAAGTGGTTACAAACTAAAATTAAGCAAATTCACAGGCAAAGCCAAGTAATTCTTTTTTTACTCGGCTTTGCCTGCAAAGAGGAAATTGACACTGACAGAAAAGACAAGACAGCGAAGGTTACTTTTGATATGAAACTAATTCTCAGCTCTCAGTTTCTGTCAATTTTATTTAGAAATTCAAACAATAAATACCTATTTGGCGCTTGTAAATGTGACGTGAATAAACTAATCATCTTGTAAATAAACACGAATGAACAATAGGTATGTTGAAAGATAAGACAAACTTACCAAAATGTATCCCTCATACATAATATCGACCTAATATCGACATAATATCAGTGTTTTCAACCGCGGAAGGAAGTCAATAAAACAGCTAGAGGACAATCGGTCACATAACGTTACTTTTACCTCAGGAAATCCATTTAATGACCATATATATGACGACACACATTACAATTAACATCAGGTCTGTCCGGAGGCTTTCTAGAGCTCAGTGATTTTACACACTGTAAAAACATTAACGATGGCGTCTATTTTACCGTATCAATCTGAAGGCGAATTCGATGATAAAACACTGAAAGAACTATTTATTTAAACCGAACCTAATGCAAGGACGACTTGAGCAGGACGTTTCTCAATGACACTACTCAGTTTGATTACATTATCTTTACTCTAAGCTGTAAGAACTACAGACAATCTGAATTAAGTGACACAATTTTAGGTAATGTGGCCCACAGCTTATTTTTCAGTAAGACGGTAAATAACGTGAGTTAGCCGGAGACATACAGAATATAAAACACAAAACTTTGTATTTTGAACTCCAAGTATTATATAATACTCAAGTACTTGGTTTTTTAGAACTATCAGCACTCGAAATAGTAGCTAAATGGCCAAAATATCTAATAAAAAACAAGGTGTATGTGCATATGCAAAGCTGTTGCAAATTATGTGGAAATCTGTCCAGGTTTCTGCTGGTTGCTAATTCCATGCAGGCCAACCTATAACCACTGCTGTTATGCCCTTACCCCTCGTCAGTGCCAGGAACACCATTTATGGCTGGCTGCATCCGTGTTGTAGCTCTTTCCTCGGTTTCTGTCAGTAAAGCCCTGGCATGCCAAGTATTCCCAGGTCAACTACATTAAATTCATGCAGCAGACCCAGAACATCAACAACACAAAAGAAAGCAAAAAAGGCAACTCTTGATAACAAAAACAAAGCCTCATGGGAACAGAAGTCGTTGTGGTTAATTCCACACATGAAACCAATGAAAGACAAAATTTCAATGACAAAAAAAAAAAACTAAACTAAGTTTTAATATGTTGTGGTTGATAAGGTAACTGAAATAAAGTGTAATTTTTGTAAGCATTGAAGTATATTCTGACCTGTGCGTCTATGTGATGAACCTCCCCACCTGCAGGTGGCGATATATATTGTGATGTTAAAGGGATACAGAGAGTTTCTGGTCTCATTGACTTCCATAGAAGGACAAAATATATACTATGGAAGTCAATGAGACCAGAAACTGTCTGGTTACTGATATTCTTCTAAATATCAGACAATCGGCTGAATGGATTCTGAAAAAGTGGAGTATCCCTTAAAAAAAAATATTTGTGAACAGCAACGAAGGGGCAAAAAAAAAACAGAAGGCTGTCTTCAATTTTAATCAACGAAGATTTATACGTTGCGAGAAAAAATTTGTTGATTTTAATGGAAGCAATTAAATTTTGTTGCAGCTCAGCACTATATTGTAGTGTAGGTGATTTCAGTGATCATCTGATGTCTCCTGCACTTAAAGTGCATTTAAAAGTACATCTTCATTTTAAATGCAAATGTTTTGCTTGATTTAGAGGTAAATCACTGTGAACGTTCAGCTAATTCCTTTGGGAATAGGAACAGACAATTCTGTAATTTATTCACCCTCATGTCTTAACCCATATGCTGTACCCAAAGGAACTAAAACAACACATTAACTGACTATAATTACTAAGACTGAGAAGTATTACTGTGAAGATTTACAGTTTTTCACATAGGATACTAGTGATTACATTATAATTTAGAATCTGCTTTTTATTACTAATAAATAAATACAGTGCCTATTGTCTGGATGAGCAATACAGAAAGGCATGTGCTCTGGATGCATTTATAATAAAATACACAAAACTTAAAAAGTAAATTATATAAATCACATAATGTAACAACTAAGGAACATGATTAATTAAGGTTAGATTGATACTTAACGCCATTATGAGGCCATTATGAACAGTTTTTGGGATTGGACTCTCTTTTTTGATTTAATTCTATTTTTTAATTAGCCAACTAAAACACCAACCTTTCCCAGAAAGTTGGGGAAAAAGTCCAAGTTCATAATGAAGGTGCATGAGGCATTGTAACAAATTTAGTTTTCAGCCTTAGTTATGCTACGCTTACGATAAAGGTCAAACTAAAAGAGGAGAAGCATTGGGAAACAATTTTTATACAACAATCACATACATTTCTATCGTAACAGGATTAGATTTCTCAGAGGACCGGAGTTAGCTGAAAACCAGTGCATCATTTGCCAGCGTAACGTGAGAAAAACACAAATGAGTTTGCTTAGGATGGAATTAAAATATCTATGAAAAAAATATGTCTGTGCAAAATAGTCCTGAATAGGGCTTAAAGGTACAATATGCAGGATTTTTTGCAGTAAAATACCCAAAAACCACTAGGCCAATGTTATATATTTTGTTTAGTTGATTAGTATCCCAAATGTTTCCAACTATTTGTAAATCGTGAGAAAATTGCGATTTGAACCAAGGAAACGGGACGTGTGAGCAGGGGTGAGGAGTCGACAGTCAATGGCGTCATTACCCTCGGTTTCCGCTCGTACTGCCATAGTAACCATGGCGACAGATGTGGACAACTGGGTTATGCCTAGCAGGACGCTCATGCTGTTGTTGTTTTGTTCAAACACAATGGACCATGGCAAGCAGACTTTGAGACAAAAAGAGGACTAAAATGAAGATTAACATCTTTCGAGATGCCGAGAGCTCCACGTCCGCGACTAACATCGACTTGACAGAGACAGTGTTGCATGTACTTTATTAGACAACTGAGCAAATATACATAAAACTAATCAATGTTATTTAGTTCAACATGTTGAAATGTTAGAATACGATCTGTATGTTATTCTAATGTTGATCTGGCTTATTGCTAGTCTCATATAGCCAACAAACAACCTAACTAACAACATTCAACACACTCATATGCCGTTTATTATGATTTATTAGTGTAACTGTTGGAGGAAGTGAAACAGCGCTGCGTTACCTCGAGTTTAATTCGTCTAATAAACTGACCTGTGTGAGTATTAATATAGCATGTAGTTCGGTAGAATGAAATTCTTTTATATCCGCGGGACTCGCGTTGTGTGTGGCGCTGGTATACGTCTCTCGTTAGCAATTGCGCCCTGCTTCACACCACAGTCTCATGTTAAAAACGTCAGTGTATTCACTCATCCATAAAAGACTCATCAGCTTGACGGCAAGATCCATAATTACAGTTAATGCTTTGCGTCATCGACATACGCCTTTGTTATTGGAAGTTTAGTGACACCTGGTGGCAAAAAATCCTACATATTGTACTTTTAAGATACAAACAATAAAAACTGTGTCCATCAAAAAAGCAAAACATACACTGAAACTAATTAAAATTTATGAAAATTTAGTAAACTGACCATTCAAAAAATATTTAAAGTGTTACACTATAAAAACCTTATACACACAGGCACAAAGATAACCACACATTTCTTCAAATTCTTATGCAGAAAGTATGTTAAACTCAAATCACATTAGTTAGATCAAAGTTTCATGAATATTTAACCTTTCCCAGAATAATGTTTTCTCAACATTCTGTCTAGAGACGTGTATGACAACCAACTCCTATCCGGTTCAGACAAATACAGGCAACTTTAACAAGATGGCTCATGTAGACTGAAGAAAATGCTTCATTCTGATTTAATCTTAATCATTTACACCCCCACACACATTTAGTTATGAGACCCTTACCAATCCCTTCATCACATCGCAATCACACACAAACCAAACATGACAGGCCAGTTAATTAATTAGACCATCAAACAATGATTAAAACACACACTTTGCTAAAAGTGTTGAAAGGAAAATCTTCCGTACTGTCTTCCTAAAAGAGCATAGCGTAGCATTAAGTGTGTCTGCACATGGTAATGACACACGCATTCACTGAATCTTTGTAAGTGCTGCTGGTGAGATTGCTGAGGGCTAAACAGTTTGTGCCAACATCTTGCTTCAGCAATGTAAGCAAAATGTATATTAAGCTTGATTAAAAAAGCCCATTAGGAACCACTTGCACAAAACATCCAAGTCCAATATCTGAGGCACTTATGAAAGAGCATTACTTTTTCAAAGGAACACTTCCTGTAATATAGCTATCTGACTACTATGCAAATGATTATTGAACTGTTACAAATAATTTGCATAATTCAATGGCAGGATAATAGGCAGGCATCAAGCTAGAGTATGTTGAACAAAATTATACAGTGCAACAGGATTTCAGTATTTGTATTTCTGTTTTGCTAAAAAAAAAACTTAAACAATTATTTTTCTAAACGCAAACTACTAGGATATGCTGATTGTCATGAATCGCACCTCTGTGGCTCTCTCCGCTCAACCCAGAGCTCCGTCTCCTGAGTATTAAACTCCATTTCCCATAAGCCCCGTACCTAGCGCTGATTACCGGCACAGGTGAACCTCATTACCCGTTCTATATAAACAGCCCGTTGACTCTTCATCAGTGCGAAGTCTTGTTTTGCCCCGGCGACATTTCTGAGCGTTTCTCTACCGATTATTCTGGATTCCCTGTGTACTGACCCTTGACTGTTATTGGATTTGATTCTCTGTTTGCTGCCTGCCCTGACCCTTGCCTGTTCTCTCTGGATCACGATCATTGCCGCCTGTCCTGACCCCTGCCTGGTATCGTTTATGCTCTTGGACTGCCTGTTCTATGTTTGATGCTGATTGTTGACTCTTGCTTGTTTGACTACTCTTAATAAAGACACTGCTTATGGATCTGCACGCCTCTGACCCTTCGTTACAGAAGACTTCGCCACAACAAGATCCAGCAGCCATGCATCATCTAGCGTCAGAACTATCCACTCAAGCTAATATCCTGGCATCTCACCAACAGCAACTGGTCAAACTGACTACACTTACCGAGCAACTTGTGAAGTCCGTTCAGCTACTCACGCCTCCTTCTGGTGCTGCGGCTATTCCCTCGGCAGCATCCGAACCTTCTCCTCCAATAGCTGGTAATGCAACCATCAATCCCCGTTTATCCCTTCCTGAGAAATATGATGGAAGTCCCGCCAAGTGTAAAGGCTTTCTAATGCAGTGCTCCATCTTCATTAATCAACAACCCCATTTCTATCAGACTGACGCGAGTCGAGTTTCATTTATATGCTCATTGTTAACCGGCAGAGCATTGGAGTGGGCAACAGCACTTTGGGAGGGAAGTAATTTAACCTTTCCATCCTATCACGACTTTTTGCTGCAATTCAAGGAGGTTTTCGAACACCCCGCCGGAGGAAGGGAACCAGGTGAACAGCTGCTTTCTTTACGCCAGGGCGCCTCTTCAGCGGCTGATTATGCGTTATCTTTCCGCACCCTCGCTGCTCAAACAGGCTGGGGCGATGATCCACTCAAGTTGTTATATCGAAAGGGTCTAAATGCTGAGCTTCAAGGAGAACTGGCTTGTCGGGATGAGGGAAAATCACTCCATCAACTCATTGATCTGTCCATTCGTCTGGATAACCTAATACGTGCTCGGAGAGTTCCACAGAGTCCCAGAGTCCATCTACCGCTAGCGGTGAGTCAAGAGAGCGAACCCATGCAGATCGGCTATACTCATCTAACGCCAGAGGAGAGAGAGAGGAGAGTTCGCAATAGACTGTGTCTGTACTGCGGTGAGGCTGGCCACATGAGGGCGACATGCTCCAAGCGACCCATTCCCCGAAATTCTAAAGTGGTGAGTTGTTCTGTCAATTCCTCTAATGTATTTGAGATGGAGGTTACGCTTTACTTTGGGGAGGAGAGAATTAATACCACAGCACTGATAGACTCTGGGGCAGCAGGAAATTTCATTGATTTATCTTTCGCTAAAACTTACCATATCTCTCTCATTCCATGTACTTCACGGATGGCAGTAGCAGCGTTAGATGGACGCCCGTTGGGGAGTGGTGAGATACAGTATATATCGCAGGAAGTCACGTTACAGACCAGTACCCTTCATTCTGAGAGCATCCAACTGCTTACCATTGAATCACCACGACACCCCATAATTCTAGGATTACCTTGGTTAGAGAAACATAACCCCGTCATATCATGGTCTGAGAAACAGATAATCCAGTGGTCCAATACCTGTCAGAAGGACTGTCTTCGTTCCATTACCAAGGTATCCTCACCCATCACGCATTCCGAAGTGCTTGACCTATCGAAGATTCCTGCACAATATCACGATCTCTCTTTAGCCTTCAGTGAGGACAAGGCAACCAAACTTCCTCCTCACCGCTCTTATGACTGTGCGATCGATCTCATTCCCAGCGCCGTTCCTACGCGAGGAAGAGTTTTTCCTCTTTCCCAGCCTGAATCCGAGGCTATGAAGTCATACATCGAAGAACAGCTATCTAAGGGCTTCATAAGACCATCTACTTCTCCTGCTTCAGCTGGGTTTTTCTTCGTGAAGAAAAAGGATGGAGGATTGCGTCCCTGTATTGATTACCGCAGTCTAAACGAGATCACCGTGAAATTTCGCTACCCATTGCCATTAGTCCCCGCTGCTCTTGAACAGCTCCGTACCGCCAAGTATTTTACCAAGCTTGATCTGAGAAATGCTTATAACTTAATACGGATCAGAGAGGGAGATGAATGGAAGACAGCCTTCTCAACCACTACGGGGCACTATGAATATACAGTGATGCCCTTCGGATTAGCCAACAGTCCCTCAGTATTCCAGTCCTTTGTCAATGAGATCTTCCGTGACATGATAAATCAGAACCTCATTGTGTACATTGACGATATCCTGATATACTCAGAGACTTTCGAGGATCATGTGAGAGATGTGAGAGCGGTATTACAACGGCTCATGGACAACCAATTGTACGCCAAGTTACCCAAGTGCGAGTTTCATCAGACGCAGATCGCCTTCCTAGGTTACATCATCAGTGCTGAGGGGGTCACCATGGATAGCAGTAAAGTTGAAACAGTGGTAAACTGGCCACAACCCACTAACATCAAACAACTGCAACGTTTCCTGGGCTTTGCTAACTTCTATCGACGATTCATTAAAAACTTCAGCATCATCGCAGCACCACTTACGTCCCTACTGCAAGGAGGTGGACATCAGTTAAAGTGGTCATCCAGAAGCGTTTCTGCCTTTCAACAGTTAAAGGAAAGATTCACCACAGCTCCCATTTTGCACCATCCAGACCCTGAGCGGGAATTCATCGTGGAGGTAGATGCATCCGATACAGGCATTGGGGCTATACTGTCACAGCGGCAGGGGAATCCAGCAAAACTTTTTCCTTGTGCTTTCTACTCACGTAAGCTTAATGCCTCAGAGAGAAATTATGACGTAGGTGACCGGGAACTACTGGCTATGAAAGCAGCATTAGAGGAGTGGCGTCACTGGTTGGAGGGAGCTCATTTGCCTTTCACTGTTCTGACTGATCACCGTAACCTTGAGTACATCAAGACCGCCAAGAGACTGAACCCCAGACAGGCCAGGTGGTCCCTCTTCTTTAGTCGATTTAATTTCAAAGTAACTTACCGTCCAGGTTCCAAGAACGGCAAGGCTGACTCTCTCTCACGGCAGTTTGACAGCTCAATCGGTCCCCGCACATCAGAACCCATTCTTCCTCCAACTCTCATCGTGGCTCCAATCCAGTGGGACATTATGACTGAGATTTCGGCTGCACAGCAGGAGGAGCCAGCACCACCAGAGTGTCCACCAGAGCGCACCTATGTACCTACCCGTCTTCGCACCCGAGTATTGGAATGGGTGCATAATACCCCCAGCGCAGGTCATCCTGGGATCACAGCCACTACCCATCTGGTAGCCAACCGGTTTTGGTGGTCGACACTTCAAACAGACGTCATCTCCTTTGTACATCAATGCAATACCTGTAACATTTCCAAATCATCCCATCATAGACCGGCCGGACTACTCCAACCACTTCCAGTACCACAACGACCATGGTCCCATATTGCCATTGATTTTATCACTGATCTTCCTCCATCCCAGAATTTCACCACCATTCTCACAGTGGTTGACCGGTTCTCGAAGGCTTGCAGGTTCATTCCGTTGGCCAAACTCCCCACAGCACTACAGACAGCCGAAGCTTTGGTGCAACAGGTGTTCCGGATGTACGGATTACCCGAGGATATCGTTTCGGACAGGGGTCCTCAGTTCACTTCTCGGGTATGGCATGCTCTCTGTGAACGATTGAACATTAATGTCAGTTTGACTTCCGGATATCACCCACAGGCCAATGGGCAGGTAGAGAGGCTTAACCAAGAGCTCACACGTTTCTTACGGACATACTGTAACCAGAACCAGCAGGATTGGAGTCACTTTCTGGTATGGGCCGAATACGCTCAGAACTCCTTACGCAAGCCTTCTACAGGTCTTACTCCTTTCCAATGTATACTGGGTTATCAACCGCCTCTATTTCCCTGGTCAGGGGAGCCCACGGATCTTCCAGCCATTGATGCTTGGCTACAGAGAAGTGAAGAGACTTGGAACAATGCTCATGTGCATCTACAACGTGCAGTTCGACGTTTCAGAGAACAAGCAGACCGTCATCGGAGAAAGGGTCCTAACTATCAACCAGGACAGTGGGTCTGGCTTTCATCCAGGGATCTACGCCTCCGTCTTCCCTGCAAAAAGCTGAGTCCTAGGTACGTGGGTCCATTCAAAATTCTTAGACAAATTACCCCTGTGTCATACCGTCTTGCTCTACCATCTACTTACCGCATATCTCCCACTTTCCATGTCTCATTACTCAAACCCGCCGGAGCTCCGAGTGGAGAGAGGGACCAGGACGAGGTTGCGGAGACGAGCTCCCCTCCCATCATCATCGAGGGTGAGGAGGCATACCGTGTGAGAGAGATTCTCGACTCAAGACGCCGAGGCAGGGAACTACAGTATCTCATCGACTGGGAGGGGTATGGTCCTGAGGAGAGATCTTGGGTAAAGTCCCATGATATACTTGATCCTACACTGATCTCCGAGTTCCATCAGCAACACCCCACCAGACCTGCTCCGAGACCCCGTGGAAGACCTCGGCGTCGCACGCATCCTCGCTTCAGGAGCCGCTCGCAGGAGGGGGGCTCTGTCATGAATCGCACCTCTGTGGCTCTCTCCGCTCAACCCAGAGCTCCGTCTCCTGAGTATTAAACTCCATTTCCCATAAGCCCCGTACCTAGCGCTGATTACCGGCACAGGTGAACCTCATTACCCGTTCTATATAAACAGCCCGTTGACTCTTCATCAGTGCGAAGTCTTGTTTTGCCCCGGCGACATTTCTGAGCGTTTCTCTACCGATTATTCTGGATTCCCTGTGTACTGACCCTTGACTGTTATTGGATTTGATTCTCTGTTTGCTGCCTGCCCTGACCCTTGCCTGTTCTCTCTGGATCACGATCATTGCCGCCTGTCCTGACCCCTGCCTGGTATCGTTTATGCTCTTGGACTGCCTGTTCTATGTTTGATGCTGATTGTTGACTCTTGCTTGTTTGACTACTCTTAATAAAGACACTGCTTATGGATCTGCACGCCTCTGACCCTTCGTTACACTGATATTCAAATCCTGGCTAACGGAATAGGGTGATTCATGTTGTGGCCAATAACTTATAAACGGCTAATACTAAAGGGGTCATTAATTGAAAAATCAAATTTTCCCTATCTTTTGACATACAAGTGACCATTGTACTATAAAAATATCCTGTAAGTTTCAAAATTTCAAACTTCCTTGTTAGCCCAAAAACAGCTTTTATTAAAACTTAATTTTTAGCTATGTTCCAGATCGCGTCTGCTCTGTTTACAGTTTCCCGTTTCGGTGTATGTCTCTTTAAGTGATAATGAGCAACTGCTCACCCCACCCACCAAGGTGGAATTTCCAGGGCGGAAATATGCTAATACGGGACAGTCCGTCAGTGGTTGTGGGCGGAGCATGAGCAGTATGACATCATGTTGCTCAGAAAATCCAAATAGCTTGAGTATTGAGCGTGTTTAGACTTTTTGAGGATAAAAAAGGGAGTGAACGGATTTTTTCATTGTATGGTGGTTGTGTCCACAACACTGCAAAGATATATGCAAACACCAAGTGATTTTTGAATCCGATGACCCCTTTAAATGGTTCTTAGGTAAGGGAAATGTTAAAGGTATACTCCACTTTTTTTGGAAATAGGCTCATTTTACCATTCCCCCAGAGTTAAACAGTTGGGTTTTACCGTTTTCGAATGTGTTCAGCCTTTTTTTTTATATCAGTAACCAGACAGTTTCTGGTCTCATTGACTTCCATAGTAGGAAAAAAATATACTATGGAAGTCAATGAGACCGGAAACTGTCTGGTTCCTGATATTCTTTTAAATATAAAAAAAATTGGCTGAACACATTCGAAAACGGTAAAACCCAACTTTTTAACTCTGGGGGAATGGTAAAATGAGCCTATTTCCAAAAAAAGTGGAGTATCCCTTTAAGTGTTTCATGACAGCCGGACTACTACTCAAGATTTGCCGTTATAAATTTCTATTGCTGCCATATACACATTATATACAGATAGCGGTAAGCTTTTCACAGAAAACAACATAACATGGATAAGGAACACAAAAAAGAAAACCATATATGAAAGAGAAGGACCAGACGAGACGGAAACATCAACTCATGTCGTCAAGACTTTATTCATCTTTAGAAACAAATAAAGATGTTTTTAACATTTTCTAATCTCTCCTTTGTCTATTCATTGAAAGACATTAAAGTAATCCATGTTATTCAGGCTGTTTCGACATGTGTGCTACGTATATAATTTGATCAATGTTCATGTAAATAAACGGCCAAATAAAATTAGTTTTTCATATAAAGCGGCCAATCGTGTCTCATTAGAAGACTTGGATTGAACCTGCTCGCTCCATGTAAGACCTAAGGTGAGGTTTTCCAAAGCTTATGTTATACTTAGTAAAATGAAAGTTAATTACTTATGTGAAAAATAGATACGCAAGGGAAATTCTGAGGGTATATGTCATTAAGGGTTATTTTCTGCAACAGCCTGAAGTTTAGGGAAAACCTAAGGGCGAACTTAAGGGAAAATCACACGCAACCGGGCACTAAGCAATAGCTTCATTAATATTGTGCATGGCTAAATATGAATTAATGTGTACTGTACATGAATAGAACAGTATAAATAAACAGTATAAATAAAAAAATAAACAGACTAAACATACAACAAGAAAGGTGATGTATTTAACTATTTATAAATAACATCAGTGGCATGTGAAAGAATATAATTTATAAACCTATATCAATAACATCAGTGGCATCAGTGAAAGAATATAATGTTGATTAGAACGAAAAGAAAGTGAATGCATTTTAAGTAATTTCAGCATAAATTTTCTGTCCTGTGTAAGTATGTCCTGTCCTGAGATTTTCATGCTAAATCTGTGGGAGCAGATTTCGAGCAGGATTACAGATGACTTCATCAGTAGTATCTAGTATCAAGTATAAATTCTCATCAGATTTTCAAAATATCAAACATCACAAAGATGAAAATCTTACAGTAGATTTAAAGGCAGGGTAGGTGATTTGTTCCAAAAATATTTTTAGTTAAGCTTTAACACATAATTGGGACTTTACCTAGGATTGTCGGAAGGGGAGAATTGTGCCCAAAGTTGGCCCAATTATCTTGTGGGTGCCTTAAAAATGCACTCCTTTAAGTTTTAAATACAAGTCATTATCATGAGGCTCGATGTTAACTTTATTTTTAAAAATCTGTCAGTCTCATGTTGAAAGATGTGAAAGAAATTAAGGCTCAATTCCAATTCACCCCTTGGACCTAGCCCTTAGCCCTCCATTTTGCGCGTTCACGTCTAGGGGTAGGGTGTCCCGATTCTTCTTGAGATCGAGGGGTAGGGCTACATATCCCTCGAAACTGAGATTTTTCAGAGGCACACTCCAAACGGAGGGCTAAGAGAAAACTTCACGGAATGCATCGGAAATCACCGGCGAGATGGATCACAAACGGTTAAACATTTAAATTTAGCGCCAGATGATTCCACCACACACTTTATTTACTCTTATAATAACACTATAGTCGTTTAAATTAAGAAATGGTATAATAAATTAGCTTTCCGATCAGAAAAGACATACATTTCGAGGAAGGGATATTATAATCATCATGTTTATTCAAAGTTAAGAGCAGCTGCGCTAATTGTCAGTTGTTGTCATGGAGAAATACTGTACAAACTCTGTAACAGCAGAGCCATCGCCGACGACTGATGACGTATCGGGTTCATGAAGGGTTCGTAGGGAAATATTTCAACCCCTTGGCCCACTCCGTTTTAAGGGCCAAGGGGTACACTCGAAAACAAGGTGTAGGGCCAAGGGGTGAATTGGGATTCAGCCTTAGACTGACTCTGCTGTGACAAGGTTAATCTTCATTCTAGAATATTGTCATGTTGTCATCTCTCGAGCTAGAGCCAGCAAACACCCACCAAGTAATACAAGAATATTCACTCAACACTGCATTGGGATAAATCATAAAGATTATTACGAGTAATGCTTCAGACTAAGTGGGATAAAAGGGCAGTAACAAAGACTGAGCAAGGTTGTAGATTACAGCAATGGAGAAGCAGCTGGCTCTGTTCAAGTTTGAATAAACACATTGGAGAAGCAGGTGCATGAAATAGATCACAATGATGTTTTGGAAAACGAAGAGGAGAAAGAACGTATGGTTTGTCTGGGACAATGACAATGCTGCCTAGACTGAAAACTATATTTCGTCATAGTCTAGTTCTCACCTTGGGAAATTTCCTCGACTGAGAATCTGCTATTTGATGGGACTCTACACTAAAATACTCTGACAATGTTTCTTGTGCTACTATTCAGCTGTGCCGCAAACTGAATGTGACAAAACATAAAATGTGACCAGTGTATTTGACTCCTAAATCATTCAGACTGGTACCTAAATCTGACTCACCCATTAAAGCACAAATTATGTCCACATTTAAAAGTCAAAGAAATAATTTAATGGGTCTGAATTAACCTATATTTGGGTTACCTTGAGAAGGCACTTACTCAAGGTCAGATCATGTACATTTAAGCAACAACTGCACATTTCCGTACTTTTTACTGCACTTTTTATAATTTGGAATCAAACCTTTGAGAAACACAACCAATAACAGAGGGTCCAAGAGGTTCTGGAGCAGATGGTGAGAACTGAAAATTTCAAAGGTTATGCGAGTAATCAGTGGCAGACACGGACCCTAGTGGACACAGTTCGTAAATTAAACCAACTGTTCAAATTAAAACATATATTTGCACTGTATTTAAAGTGATAAAATGATCAATCTGACATGTTCTCAGCCTAATGTCAAACACTTTTGAGACTGACATCTCACCCAAACAAGACATATAGGTTGTCTTAATTCAGTAGTTAAAATTTAAATAATTATAATTTAAATATATTTAAAAATTAAATAGAAAAAAGCCCATGACTATAATGCACGGTCATATTGATTACTTTTAATAGTGTGCATCTCAAAAGTTCAAATGTGAGTATAAAACAGAAACAGTAGAATAGAAATTAGAATGGAAATTCTGCTGAATCGAAATCTCGTTTTTGTTTTCCTTTGAGAAATAAAATCTCAAATGCTGAGCAACATGAGGGTGAGTAGACGACCGTCGATGAATATCCAATTTTAAGTGAACTATACCTTCATATATAAGCTTATATCTGCATGTGCACAAATCTCCACACATTGAAGCCATGCTAATTTGGCATAACTCTGCAGATTAAGCATTTCCCTCTTGTAATCGTCCACCTGAATCAGTGAAATCTCACTACACAGGCCCATAAGCAAATAATTCTGGACCTCACCTTTTTGGAAATAAAATACAGACATGGTGGAGAGTTCACATGCTCCGATATGTTTGCTTGGTGGTCCCACCAATATTTTAAAAAGTAAGATTTATTAATATTTCATAGTAGTATTTATTTTTAAATGTAAGGTTATGCTTGGTTATGCTTTGTGCTGCTACGCCTTTCTTTTCTTGAAGAGAAGAAAACGTTAGCAAAGATTGTCTAAATGAAAGGGAGGGTGGCACTAAGCCCCATTTTCTCCCAGTATCTTTCTCTCCTTTTTATTTGACCTTACTAGCGGCACTGTCTCCCTCTCTCTCTGTCTCCTGTCATTACTTTGTGCCTTGCTTTCACCAAGGGGTTGTCTAGAGTCCTGCTGGCCAAAATCTAAAGGCGCTCAGCTTATGCAGTCTATTTCATTCTTTCTACAGGGCAAAACAGTACGATTTTTTTCAGCTGCCCTAGTGCTCTTTCTGCCAACATGGCACCAACTAGCACCACCATAAAAAGAATTAGACATATTTAGCATATAATATATAGCATATAAAACTATATTTAGACTATATTACTATATTATACTATATTATGAAATTCTAAGTTTTACTTACATAAAAACATATGAAGAGTTCAGATGCAAAAGCCTCTAAATGCCATTTGAAATTTTCTTCTTTAATGATGATTTTGATCAAACTTGTATATTTAAGTTCAGTAATTTCACTTAAATGGCAATGATAATTACCTATTAATTGTTATTTAAGTTATATTACTGAACTTAAATATACAAGTTTGATAAAAATCATCATTAAAGAAGAAAATTTCAAATGGCATTTAGAGGCTTTTGCATCTGAACTCTTCATATACTGTATATTGCAGGGCTTAAAACAAATGTGCATGATCATCAGACGTATGATGTAGTGACAGCGCAGCAACAGATTTGGCAGTTGTGTGAACTGGCCTAAAACTCTCACACACTGCCCCCGGGCCAGCGGACCAGTTATTGTTGAACTCTGCTATGAATCTCTCTTCCTCTCACACACAAACACAGTCAGAGCCATAATTCAGAAATACTGGGTTCGATTCACCAAAAAGGCAGGAGTCCTCTGTGTCCCCTTAAAGTGTAAATGAAGGTTTCTTGCATCAAAAAAGTCCGAATTTAAATTATTAAAAAATTCTGATGTGGTTCTAGACATTTCTTATTATAATTAATCTTGAAAACAGTTGTGATACTTCATATTTTTGTGGAAATTATAATACATTGTCTCAGGAAACTTTGATGAACAGAAAGTTTGAATGAACAGAATTAATTTAAATGAATTATGTAAACGAATGAATTAAATTAATAATTAAATTGCATTAAATTACTTACTATGCATCTATTGGTAAGGTTTTACAAAGTGTGTATTACCTACACCAGTAGCCTAAAACAAGGTTTGGCTATTGGTTAATATTTTGCACCTGTGAAAAGCAAACATTTCTTTTAGAGTGAAAGGGAATTAAAGGAGTAGTTCACTTTTGAAAAAACTTTTGCTGATAATTTACTCACCCCCATGTCATCCAAGATGTACATGTCTTTCTTTCTTCAGTCGAAAAGAAATTAAGGTTTTTGATGAAAACATTCCAGCATTTTTCTCCATATAATGCACTTCAGTGGGAACCAAACGGTTCAAGGTCCAAAAGACTCTTAGTGAAAACTGGAAACTGTTCAAAGGGCTTTAAACGATTCCAGATGATGAATAAGGGTCTTATCAAGCGAAACGATCGCTCATTTAATAAATAAATAACAAAGTTCAAGTTTTATAAGCTCAAATGCTCGCCTTGCTCTGCTCTGTGACGCACGTTTGTGACTCTCCTGTTCGAACTCGTTCATCAAAATGAACTAATCTTTTTATATGGAGAAAAATCCTGGAATGTTTTCATCAAAAACCTTAATTTCTTTTCGACTGAAGAAAGAAAGACATGGATATCTTGGATGACATGGGGGTGAGTAAATTATCAGCAAAAGTTTTTAGACCAAAAACATGAATTAAAAAAGCAAATTTTGATTTTTGAATTTTATATCCTACACAATATACATCCCATACTATTAAAGTGGACGAACAACATGTGCAATCACCGATCCATCAATGAGGTGGAACTCAATAATGATTAATCGGGATTACGTCTGTAAAATTGAGGATTTCTCCATTCTTGTGAAGTACAAAATGTACGGTTTGTGTATGTGAACGTGAGTGTGTTATTCTTAGAGCATCAAGTCTCCGCTGATGGAGAGAAATAGCTGCTGCAGGCTACTCATGAATAAAACACCAAAGTTACTCAAGAGCATATCTATTCACACACACATGCACACATACGGAATCTAATGGGAGCTGCATGACTTGGTTTACACACATTTCACACACATACACCCACAAATAGGGTGCAAAACTAACGTAAAATTGTCAAAGACAACTACTACTATGAGACGAAAAAGGCATCGTCAGTACATAAAGTTCTGTTGAAGCGGTTTTGCACGTTGAATTCTATCACAAAGTTTGATCTTGAGTGTCTTCTGTGTGGTCTTGGTCCAATTATTTTGCATTTACTCTAGCTCTCCAGTAGTGCAACATCATAATGGCTGGATGTCTGTCCTCACTAAGTGACCTCAAACACACTAAATAATTCACTGGGTCTGAGATGCATTGGGATGTTTTTGCAACTTGACAAATGTTGTTACTGCAGCTTCAAAGACAAACTGACACACTTCATAATGAAGTAGACCAAAACATCAGAGGCCAAGATTTGCGGTCACTCATTTTCTTTCGACCAACACAATCATAGCAACAGGAAATGATAGACATGGGCATTTTCAAGGATCCACAGAAATGAGTCTCTGCACTGCAAATAATTTGGTTCATTCAGATTATCCAGAGCCCTTTAAGGTGCTTCAGAAATCCCATTCCTTTGGGTAAACTCCAAACGGATTAGACATTAAATTCATTATTTTCCAGCCATAACATCAAGCAGCATTGAAAAATGTAAATCAGAGTCAAGTATAAAATTACAGACTGCCGAACACGGTCAATTTAAACACATTCTGCACAATACCAAATGCACATATGGGGCAAAATAAAACAAAAAGCTTTTCAAAAGGGCCACATGTTTATTTGGTGCGCTTGCCCAGTTTAAGTTGCCATTATTGCATTATAAATTATGACTTCCATTTTATGCATTCTGACCCCTGCATACGCCTACACTATGACTATACATGGGATTTAGAAGCAGGACTGATAAATAATGAACAATCCGCTTCCAACAACTTTAGTTTCCCGTCTGGACCAAATGTACCAGCAAATGAGGATAAGCTTCTAAGTTCAGTCTTCTGTGCCATATCTCAAATCCTGAAGTCACATTTTTGCACCGTTTAGAGCATAACCAAAGATTCAAGTTTTAGCTCGTTCCACTCAAGCACAAATTAGATTTGAAATATCATATAGGCACTACGAATCAGCATCAAAAGGAATAATTACCTCTGTCAGCACTTCTTATTCACTTAATATTATGACTCGCAAATCTTATGGACTAAGTTCGTTTGTTAGCAGAATTAAGCAGATAATAATATCTTTAAATTGCCTGCACAAATTGGTATTCTGAAAATAAAAAGGGGCCATGCTGCAAGGCCCTCTGATGGCAGATTTGTAGCAGAATCTAACAGCCACATAGGGTAACCCGACAGGTCCCTGCTTTGCTTTCATCCCATGTTACTAATGGCTCTAAAGCTTTCATCTTCCACCTTCTGACATATTGAGATTGGTGCACAATCCATGCAAAGTTTGTGCCAAAAGACCTTAGTTCAGAGCTGACCAGCCAATAGCAGAACAAGATGAAAGCAAAGGCAAGATTCTGACTAATTTTTTTAGGAATTATGATTTCCTTTTATATGACTCCTTTTCCACCAACTTTAAAATTACCCCATTGTGCAGAGGATTTTCAAAGTTATCATCATCTTTACTCCCGGGAGATTATATGATCAAAAACTTTTTTAGAGCCACTCTCTTGGTCTGTATAATTTTAATAAAGTTACTGAGAACACATTTAAAAAAAAAAAAAAAATATTGAAATCTTAACACATTTTGGCACTGAAATAAATATTAACTGGAGAAATACTATATATTGTGAACATTTTACAACATTGTTTAATTAGTTAATGCATTAGATATCATGAACTAATTTATTAATCTAGGGTCATGATTAATCATAAATCATTAGAAAAAAAGGCTTCTATATAAAGAGAAACTTTATTTCATGTGTAATCGTGTGCTAAAGTGCTTGATTCATTCAATTTTAAATGAAATAAAAAATTTATTAAAATTAAATTAATTCATTAAAACTAAATCTGTAAAATGATATGATGGGAACTCCTACAATGTTCTACACTGTATATGCACCGCTTGGATAAAACCCTATAAGGTTCTTCTAAAAGAGTATCTTATTGTTCATTGTTAAATTATGTTTATTCAGAAACCTTAATGCTAACTTTAACATGGATCTAGATTACAAAATTCTAACAAAATATTGTTCTTTGTTAGTTCATAATACCAATGCATTGCTAATGTAAACAAAACATATGCATTAATCTTTTAACACAAAGCTAATACATTAGGTATTATGAACTAGCAATGAATGTATGTATTATTGATTCTTTTTATTTGCAATTGCAATTTTATTGAAATGTTAGAAATCTAGTTTTTTGATAGATATGCTAAATCACATTGAGGGAGCATATATTTAACATAAACAGGAAATAATCCTATTCTATCTGAACTTTATTCATACTTTATTGACATGTTAAGAACTCCAGCATTTTTTCATATGCTAGATAACACCTTCAGGGGGCAGAGATTTAGCATAAACTGGAAATAAGTTTATTCTGAACAGAATTCATATATACTTTTTCATCTTAAAACCAATATGAAGCACAGAGAGAGTGTCTTTCCCTTGACCTTTAAAATGTCCCTTTCTTTCCAAATCTCATCTGACTTTCTTATGTTAACCTCGCATAAACATATTTCAATAGTAATGCCATTCGATCACTGCAAAATCATATTGATAGATGAGAAAACAATCTTCACATTGTAATAAACATATTTATCCATCAAATATATTTGGACAAGTAGAACAATGTCAGACTGACAAGGGTGGGTGTGTGACCCGAGTGTGTGATCAATATTTCATTGGATTTGTGCAGTGACAGTAAGCATATCACTCTGGCACATGCTGCTGCCTTTCAATGTACAGTATTTGTATGGCATTGATAAGCACAGTGTGAGCCCAGCCATTAGAACAAAGCCCTGCTGCTAAAACACACATTTCATTGTCTCTATTCTTATTCTTTTACTATACAAACACACACATACACGACGCCATGCCATTACTGCACTGCTGGTTGCTGAATTATGCCTAAACACACACAGCAGTGAGCCAAAGACTTATTCAAACACTGTAAGCATGTTAGGAGCAATCATTCATGTTCATTTGGTACGAAAAATGTGCAAGAATAATTTAGCGAATAACGGTTTTCATGAGCTCTCGGCATATGAAATATCCTTTTTATATTCATGCTTCTCTGCAGTAAAGCAGGTCAGCTGGTGTTACCATCGACTGCTTGATGCAGAGACATCACTGCTGACTGCACAACTGACAAATGTCAATCAAAAAAAGGTTTTGTTACCCTTCAGTGATTTGGATTGTTTGGAATCTGAATGAATGTGAGCCGCAGAATCGCATGGTCTACTGCAGTGATTCCCACACACTGGGTACTTAAGCAGGCTCCAGGGGGTCCTTGGAAAGATTTCAATTTTACTTTATTAAATCTATAAAAAAATTAAAAAAATCTCATGATTTATTCAGTTCCTTAGAAAAAAGCTACTTGGTGAGTCTGTTTTTCACTATAAAGGCCTGTTCACACCGGGCCGAATTTCGCGCGTGTTATTCGCCGTACGTTTAACGCCTCGTGACTAAACAAAGGGCGCCAATGTGAGTGTTCACCCAGACTCGTAAAACGCCACGCGTAAAAGTGTCATTTTTAAAAAAAAAAAACGCCTCGGGTTAGTTTTTTTAGTTTGACGCGCCACGTCAAAAACTATCCGACCAAAGAGATTGGCGCTTTTGCTCACGTGTTTGGAGCTTCTGAAGATACAGTAAACACGACTTGGGGGCGCTCAAACACAAAACGGTCATGCCGAGCGAGCACACATGCAGCGGTGAAGAAGATATATGCGTCTACACAGATATCGCCGTCTACACAGCCAGGAAGAAATAAGACGAGGAAGATGCAAGGCAAGATGAATGTAGAGCTGCTTGTCTCGTTGTTGTTAGAACATAAAGAACTAGGCTATTTGACAAACGCGACAGGGACTACAAACATCTTGATAGAGAACTGTTATGGAGTGGTATTGCAGAGCAAATTGGCGCCATCTAATGTCAGGGAATGAATTTGCATGTTAACTCGGCTCATCGTCAGCAAAAATCGCTTGGGTGTGAACACAAAAAAAGCGTTGAAAAACACTGACGAATAACGTGCGCTGATATTCGTCCCGGTGTGTACGGGCCTTAAGGCTGTGGGGGTACAAAGGACAAAAGGTTGAGAAAACTACACTGTATAAAACTTTTGGAATACTGATGTATCGTATGGGCAGATACAAGCAATTATTTTCACAATCGGCCATCGGCTGATTGTCTAGAGACGAGGCAGATTATATCCTGCCAAAAGAGGACAGAAAAGCATTTCAGACTGCAACTCATACTGTGTGAAGAAAATCTCTCTTGTGCTGGATTTAGGGCTGTTGGAATAAACACGACAAAGCATTAGCAAAAAAATAGCCAGGCTCTATTTGACCCTATGAATCACCTGTAGTTCAAGCCACATTTTGTAGTGCCTCCCATCAAATAATCACAAAGATAAGAAACAAAGTATAAGCTTCAAATTCTGTTTTTATTTTATCACAAAATTGAAACAATAAAAGGCGTTTTGAAGCTCTTAAATGTGAAGTGACAGACAGTTGTAGCGCCTCAGTTCAAGCAGCAGCGTGGAGTGCATTGGCATTTATTTGTTGACTGTTTGCCTATTTTTTTTTTGGGTTGGGGCAGTGAGAAATAAATAATTGCTACAACAATTTAAAATATTTAATTGGACCAACGACACAGTTTGGTAAACTACACCTCCATTGGCAATTGATAAAATTCAATTATCAGAAATTCAGTCATTGGCCAATTAAATAAATAAAAAATCTAATAAATTTGGATGTAAATAGTGACTGAAATATTTTAAGTTGGAGAGATTTACAGTATATAAGACAAGTGTATATGAAAACTACCTTATATGTAAATGTAAATATGCAACTGAGTATCAGTTTTACATTTCAGTTTTTATTTGAGTGAAATTCTTATATCTGAAAATATATACCATAATATAATGATATGGGTTCTGTGTTTAATTTTAACCTCTAATATTATAGTAATGTACTTTTCACATAGGTACAACATTCAAAAAAATAAAAAATAAAAATTTGTACAAAACAAAAAATGCTACAGTACAACCCTGTTAATTGGTTAACTGTAAGTTACCTTACCATATACACTGAAAAATTGTATGTTGTTGTTGCAGCTAAAAACTGAAATACCATATGATTTACTGTGAAAAACAGTAAAGGACATTCCCAGAAGTCCCTATGTTACATCACATATGATTATAATTTATATAAATACTTTCGTTTCTTCTTATTTTTACTAACAGTCATGTGCATTAGGGCGCTTTGTTACATTTTCTGAAATCTGACAAATGGTTATTGCCTTATTTTAGTGTTGTGTGTTACCTTGATGGTGTCTTTCTGTGTTTAACCCTGTGCTTCACTTACAATGAACTTCTGTTTACAGTGGCTATTCATACATTTTAAGGTAAAAAGCTGAATAAACATATACAGCTAAAAGTTAAATAAGTTGAATAAGTGAAATACAGGCAATATTGTCTCAGCATTTTTTTATGGTGAATGTCTGGCAAGCAACCGCAGCTGCCAGTTTCTTTGTAAATGTAATAGGATTTCTTTTTACAGCGTAAGAATGAAATAAGAAAGCAGAAAACATCACAGCATAAAGTTGTTATGCAACTCGCAAAACCAATTTCAGAAAGGTCTGTTTTGCCTCAAACGTGTGGACCTACAGTACGTGGTACAGGTTTCACTGCCTTTAAGGATCGTCCAAAGCAACCCTCATAAGATAATTATGTAGTGTAAAGAGTATATATGGTGCACTGCGCTGTAGAGGGAATGAATGATAAAGCTAAAAAAAAATCCCATGATGCTATGCGTGTTTGCCTTGCCCCCATGGGAGCTTCATTAAAAGATCAAACTATCAAAACCAACAAATTTCTCCCTCACTCAACCCTTCCTCTGCTATACATCTCTAACCGTGTCTTTCCCATGTGTGTGTGTTTAACAGCTTTGAAACAGAGAAGGTCCCAGAGGTTTCTTGTCCTTTTTCGATATAAAAACTAATAAAGGAGTAACATGCAAGCAGAAGTGTACATCCCTTCTCGCATACATGTCGATTTTGATCTATCTGTTCTGAGAGCCCTTTGAGAGTAACCGTGTGATTGCAAGTGCACGCGTTTCAGGATGTCGGTGCACATGTTGCATGTAATCCTTTTCCTGGGGAAAATTCCTCCACAATCTTCACAGTAACATCTGAGGTTACCGTGACAACACCCTATTACTGTTGTGCTAACACTCCGGTAGCCTTGGCAACACCGTGGTGACACCATGGCAACGGAGCCTTTTGACAGAGATAAGAGAGGTGGTTAACGCCGCAGCCATGGAGCATTTAAATTCATCACCTTCTTCTCGCATCACCCCTCTCGTTGGTGCATTACTTTTATATAAATTGGATTCAATTCATTTTCAACACAACTGAAATGCTTTACTGTTGAAAAAATGTGATCAACTAGAAACGTGGCCTTTGAGAGTAAATCCAAATGCCGGGCAATGTTATAAAGATGATGATTCTGCCACACTCAGGAGATCCTCTAATATTTATCATCTGGCCCTCGATCTATACGTCTTCATCTGTGTCTCTCTCCCTCACTGGTGCGGAGGAGAGTTGAACAGTCAAGCTTTATTCTGTCAGGCTGTAATTAGCTTTCAGATTCGATGACACTTCTTTTGTTTATTCATCCTTTGCGGTGTCTTTTTCCTCATTGAAGCGTGGCTTGGAGGAGTAACATCCTTTATATCAGATGAGAAATAAAACCGTGTTTCATATTCTCAGAACACTCCCTTCACTTCTCTCAGAATGCTCCCTGTTCCCTCACGCTATTCTTCTCAAAGACTTTAACTTTTACAACGCAGTCGTGTTTCCTTTCTTTTATTTTCCATCCCACTCTCCCTGTTGTCTTGTTCTCTAATTCCCTTCCTCCCTCCCTCCTTCCGTCCATTTGTTTGTTGTGCTTTTCCTCTAAACTCTTGCTCAGATTTCTCTCTCTCTCATGGCCTCTCTTAGCTGATACTAATGTTTGTTTGCTGTTTTTGTAACTTCCTGTAACTGAAGCCAATCTCTACCAGATATAGGGCACTCAAGGAAATCAAGTCAACAATTTAAGTTGTCACTGTGAACTCAGGGGAGACGGTCAGCTCGCTAATGCTATACGCTGTGCTGCAATCAGACAATCCCTAATGCATCCGCCATTTGTTCTGTCTGACCCTGCATGCATAATTCCAGTACTGACTGAATATCTGCCTTAGAATTAAAAAATAAGTCATTTATGACTGCGTTCATAGGGAATAAATATATACTTGAATTGAGAATGGCTAATCTTCACTACTGTTATTATTAATATCAGGGCTTGACATTTACTTTTTTGCTCACCAGCCGTTGTGGATAGTGGTTTTCCAAATTTAATAGCCACTGGCCACAATTTTGACATTGATTTCCCCACATGATGGGAAAAAACTAACATATAGCCTAGGTCATTTTAAAGTTGTCTCATAAAGTGTTTCCCCTAGGATTTTGTTCAGGGGGGGGGGGGGGGGGGGCATGTATTACGAATCATTAAACTTATACAACATTTAAGATTTTTCCTCACTAATTCTGTGTTGTTTTTTCTGGTAATCAAATAAAGACATAAAACACAAATTTAATTTATTTTAATCTCATGAAATTATTTTTTTTTTTTGTCAAATAACGTGCTGCACATTGAGTTTTGCTGTTAAAAATGTATTATTCCTTTAAAAAATAAAGCTTTGATGGCAATTTATTTTTATTGGTGTCGGTATTATTACATTGGTACGTATCTAAATTCAACAACAGTAATATATTTCTGTCAAGTTAAACAGAACCTTTATTTTGGCAGGTTGCCGTGAAGGCCTTTGAGTTTCTGTGTTTATGACATGGTGACAGTTTTTCTCAAACAAAGTGGTTTCCAAAGTCTGCGGTAATGAGTAAAATTATGCACAATCCCAGTGAAATTTTAGCCAGGTAACACCAACAATATTCATCCGGAGAAAATGAAACGAGCGAGTGAGGAGAGGCGGGTTTTTGTACTGTATCAACTCTCTGTTGAGAGATATAGAAAAAGCACAACTGGTAAAAAGTGTCTATTCTGCAGAAAAAAGAAAATTTGGGATGAGTTTATGATTTCAGATGACTTTTTAAAAGACTAATATTGAAAAATGTATATATTATAAAAGTCAACCCACCAAAGGGGCTAGTAGGAGTGACTGCGTTACACACCACTGCTGAAATCCACCCGCATTTGGTGGGTGTTAATGTCAAGCCCTGGTTATTAAAATTCTTTTACAGCTTACAAAAACAGCTTTCAAATTCATGAGTAAAAAGAAATAAATAAAATAATTAATTGCTCTCAACTTAATCCCTGTTCTGTCTAGGAGAAACAATTGAGATATTAAAGAAATCTCATTTGCGAGTAGTTGTTTTTCTGCACCATTTAGCACAATTTAGTCACATCCTCATGAACTTAAACAATTCTGTGGATGAACAGTTTTAAGCTGTCTCCTCGTAAAATGTAGAGTTTTTAAATGTTCATCACTGCTAATGCTAAAATCAATGTCAAGCTTGTTTTTCCAAACACTTTGTTCAATACTTTGCCTACTCTTAGTAAACCGATAGAAACGACATGGCAGATGTGATGTCTGGTAACACCTAGAATCCATTTGCAAGAACTGAACATCCTGTCTAAACCAGTCATGACATGACAAGTTTCCAGCAATAAGTAATGTGTCTCTCCTCACTCGTGCAGTAAAAATGCTGCACGACATGGCATAAATCACAGCCAACCAGAATATATTTCATGTTTAATACAGAGTTATGTGGAGAGTGATTCTGAATCAGTAAGATTTTACTGTGTGGGATAGAGCTAACAAAAACAGAACAAGATACGCCTTTGCTTGTTGTGGCTGGTCAGGACAAAAACACAAATTGACAATTTATATAATATTTTTTCTTAAATATACATATGCAAAGAAGAATACAATACGAATATACAGTATATACAACATATATTACATGATATTACATGACTATATTTGATTATAAAAATGAGTATAAATGTATATTCCTGGGTCCCTGCAGCTAAAATGTTAACAAAAACTAAAAACGCATAGGGTTCTGCCAGCACTAAAAATCATTTAACAGCAATATAATTTTGGGTGGGTGTCAGGATCCCACGCATGAGGAGACAAGCGATTGAGCAAGCCAGTGGTCAGCCATTAAAAATCTTTAAACGGTTGCTGTCTATGGCCTAAAAATCTGCAACAAGAGTTGTAAATGGACCAGAGATCAGTCACTAATGAACTGTGTAATATCGTTGAGCCACTCATCCATAAAGGGAACTACATTTACTTACAGTTATTTGGTCTGAATATGAGTCTTTTTTCGGTATTGCCTGGAGGAGTTGTTTAATTAGTTTAAGCAAGATGTATTATTTCTGGAGCACAGCTGGCTATCAAAAAACATCTGACAAAACCATTTGACACCGTTCAAAATAATGATTCTTCAATGTTTCTTTGTATCACCTTGACTTCAACAACAACAAAAAAATACTTTTTCAAGAATAATTTCTGGTCTAAATGATCAGTTCACAAATAGGTTTGCCCTGGTTCTCAAGTCAATGAAGAAAGTTATACGTTTAAGTTTAAAAGTTTAAAATGACATGATTGTGAATTACAATTTGAGCCATTATTTTAAAATCAGCATGAAACAGAAGCTGCAATAGACTTTTCTTTGCTATTATGATGTATATTTTAGTGAAATGGCTTCTCTCAAAAGAAAAAAATTAGGGCGGGACTTGATTTTGTCAATTTGGAATTGATTGGTTTGTTATTGCTGTGATGTCATGTGAGTGACAGGTTGCCCCGCCCTCACGCCAGTAAACACGTCATCAGAGAAGGGATGTCTCTGCAAGAGGGAGGGGAATTTGTTTTGAGTGAAGTATTCGAGGACACATGAATTAAAATGTGTATAGATAAACCAATTATAATAAAAAAAATGCAATATTTCACAAAAAGAATTTTCCATTTTGCTTTCATGGTGACTTTAAAGTATGACATACATTTTGACTGGCTATAATGTTTAAAACTCAAGACCAGACACAAACTTTAATGTGAACCAAATGGAGAAGTTACAATGCAATACTATTTGTCTTTCCAAATTGTCTTTGTGTGGGGGTTCAACATTTTTGAAAGGCTTTCTTTTGTTCGTTTATTTTTTATATCACTCGCTCTCTCTGTATCTGTTTGGTGGAGGTCAGACCAATCATGTCAAACCAACTGTGTGATTGTAGGAGTGAAGACTAAGAACTGACTCTTTTCATGAGTCACGCACTCTTAAATACAATAAATAAACAGAATACTGATTCATAACATTAAAGGGGTCATATGATGCCATTTTTGTAGAAGTTAATATGAATGTTTAGGGTCTAAATAAAAACCTTGTAATATACTTTTATTAAAAATTCTCATTAGTATTTAAGAAAACACTAATTTTACCTGGTCAAAATCAGCTCTGTTTTCAGCATGCCGCTTCAGTGCATATGCATTTAAATGATAATGAGCTTCGCTCACTCCGCCCCTCCGTTTAGCTGGCATTTTTAACACAACAAACGTGGAGTGTTGCCTTGACAACAGTTGATGGTATATTTTTGAGAAAGAATGGCACCGAGAGTCTGAAGACACATCTGTCCAAGTTTGAACTGGAGTCGCACCCAGAACAAGATGACGGCCACAAAGAAGTTCGATAATTAAGGCTTGAACCGAATGTTTCTGAATGGTTGGTTAATGTAATGTCACTTTGATCTATTTATGTACTGTATGCACAGGCAGGGTAGAGTAGTGAGATGCGAACTCTACGTGTTTGCTGATGTATACGTTAGTTCATTGACAGATTGATGGTACAACTATTGGTCATGAAAAACTTTTTTCTGCGATTTGCAAAATTTTATATAAATGTTAATAAAACTTTACACTCCCTTCTTCTGGATGTGCAGACGGAACATAAACAGTTGGTACCGATTATCTTTTCAGGAGCAGCTTCTTAGCAAAACAAGTCTGCGGTAAATTATTTGTGCAAACATGAAAGCATTGACGTTTATCGTGGGGAAAATTCCCTTAATAAACAAAACTCAGCCACTACATCTTGAGCGGTTCGGATTTAAGAACAACAAAATGACTCTGTGTTTGTTATTAGACACAAGAACAGAAACACCACAATCACTTAGACGCCCTATGATGACAGCTTGCTCAATGCGGGTCTGTTTCGAAACGCTGCTGTCAATCAACAACCGTGGGAGGGGTGTCTGAATCGTGTGACGTCAGCGGTCGAACGGCTTGATTTGAGGCAGGGGAAAACATATAAGGAGATTAAAACAAAAACACTGGATGTAATTTTATCATCATATGATGGTTGTGTACAGACACCGCCAACACACATTTCAGTACAATCAACTTGTAAAAGTGCATGTACCATTATATGACCCCTTTAACATATTTACACCTATCTATTGCACTAATTCTGCTGCAGAAAATTAGAATTAGCCAAACTGCTATACTACTCAAACTACACATATTCACATTCAGAAATTAATCAAAACAGGTATATACACACGCAAAGCATCACTACTACTGCTTGTACCTTGAGTTAGGGTTTTTCAAATAAATGATACCAGAAATCATGTTGGTTCTCTAGGTTATTTACACCATAACTGCACAGCAACACATTAAAGGCAACTCAGAACACATTGGCAAAGAAACGTCCTGGCAATCATCCCAAACACCCTAGCAGACATTAAGATTAAAGTTTCTAAGAAAGAGAATTTTCATTTTCATATTTAATTTTAAAGCGATACTCCACCAAAAAAAAATGTATATATTCTGTCATCATTTACTCACCCTCATGTCATTCCATGGTTTTACTTCAGTTAGCCTAATAGCTGGTTTGATTTGCATTGAACGATGATCTTATGAAAAGTACCCCATGCCAGTCTCTAGGCATGGTGAAGGGTGTGTGATGATGTGGGGCTATTTTAATTCCAAAGGCCAAGGGAACTTTATCAGGATGCATATTATCCTGGATCCATGAAATAACTGGCCTTTAAAAATAAAAAATAATAATTTAAAAATAATTTTTAGTTTTGGTTAAGGGTTAAATGGTCAATATGAGCATCCCTAATCCCTTTAATTTTCTCTCAGACATGTCTCAGCGATTGCATCCTACCCTTAATGCCACTAGTGATTTTTTGAAAGACCCTGAGTTAATGCAAATAACTCTCAATTAGTCTGCCTTTGTTCATCTCTGGCATATTAATCATAAGGGTACAGTACTTGGGATTAAATCCAAAATGTAAGTTAAAATAAGTTAAGATATACACATTACCTTGAACAATTTAACCTAAAATCTTGATGCTGATTCAAATAAATTCATTGGGCACATTATGAATTAACTACTTGTGAGTTTTCTTGGCAAACTTTCATTAATAGCCGAGTTTAAAAGAAAACAGTGTTTACCTTTGATATAGTAAACTCAGCAGGAATGCTGGCAAAATGGCACCTCTAACACTAATAAATGAAGAATTTTCTTGTTCTGAAATGGAACAGAGCTACTGTATCTCCCTCTCTCCAATCTCTGATTTTTTTGTTAGTGTGTGAGTGTGTGTTTATACTGCACACTTCCCACGCGCAGTGAGCCTATGACTTGCATAAGAGAACCTCACCTCTTTAACTCTCTCTCTCAAACACACACAAATACAAACACAAATACACACACAAACACAAATCAAGCTCTTCACTTACTAACCAGACTGACTGATATATCATGAAAACCAATAAAACAGGCAGTTTTTCAAAATGGTGGAAGATGCTGGAGCCGATTGCAGAAATTGCTGCACATAAATATCACACACCAATGACAAAACCAAATTACCGCCAAAGGAAGAGAAGCACAAATAGCTTTAAGTCCATGGTTCAGTTCACTAATAGCATAACTTTTGTGAAAACAAAGATCAGTGAGTAAGTGACATGACGGGAAGGCCAAGTATGGTGGCCCATACTTGGAATTTGTAGTGACACACACACACACACACACACAATCCCCATCACATCCCATCCCATCCCATCCCATTTTTGGGCATTACAAGTTACCTTATAAATGTAATGACACAACAATACAGAAGATAACTTTTTCTACTTTTATAGAGATGACAGAGTGAGAAGAAAGGATTAAGGATTAAAAGTTTAACCATCACAGAGTGAAAGCTTATCATTTGCACGTATGTGACTTGGACATTGCATATATCTTGCCAATTCAAGAAGCAAAAGAGAACTTATGTGGCACTTGTGCGCCGTTATCTGTGCGCATAGAATTGATTCCTTGTTTGCGTTTCCTGACGCTTAGGCGGACACATACACATGAAAATATGTCAAAATACTCATCTTGGTAAGTGTAGCGCAAGGCGGGTAGCACTCGTCTCGGTTACTAGGTCGCTATAAAAGCAGAAAAATGGACCAGCGCTAACCACGGGACCAGAATCAGAAGACGTGGATCGACTCACTGAAGCAAATATTAGCAAAGATGATAATAAGAAACAATAAAATAAATTAACCACTCAGTTGTATCTTTCGAAATTGAAAGAATGAATGAAAAAAAGAAAACAAATAGATAGCAGTAGCACACAGTATTTCTCAATATCAATGTCTGAAATTAAACCTCAGTTTCTCAATTTCAAGTTCAATTTCTTGTTTTAAAATTCCCCCCAAAAAAACTGAGTAGGAATGTTTACCAAAAATCGCAGTTCAGTCCATGAAGAGAAAAGGGAGAAAAAAGAACCCTTAAATTCGTCTTCAGGGAAATCCAGGAAAACTTGAAAAACGCAATGTATGCAGTTCTGTCCTACACAATCAGAAAACTCTTTCTCACAAGTCACAACTCTTTTTCCTCTGTTTCCAGGATACGAAATGATGGGATGGCTCGCCAGTTTATAATATTCTAATATTCTAACAGTTCTATTTTTAACCTTTTGTTTTATTTTTGATCAAATGAATGCAGCCTTGGTGAGCGTAAGGGCCACAATATACTCACTGCAAACTTTTTTGTTCTTCATTAAGGGGTAAAAGGAAGTTCGAAATACGTACTCAGTGATATACTGTTATTGGACACCCGACAATGCTGAGAGTAGTGCTGGGCGGTATACTGGTTCATACCGAAAACCGGTGTATATTTTTGTTATGATGTTCATTTTTAATATACCACAATACCGATGTACGTTCGGAACGGACGTTACGCTGCGCCAGACTGGACTGTAAAAAATATAACGACAAACTGAAGCGGACTGTATACTGATCGTATGTTTGCAGTCAATCCCAGTATCTAGCTTGCAACAGCCTTGAGTAAACCTGTAACCACAGTGACAGTACACAAAAGTAAGCGTTGAGACCTTTCATGGCATCTTTAAGAATAATTTGTATTCAAAACCGTTTGGCATTTCAGGCAACTCCCAGTGTTTTCATTCTCTCAGATGTGTGTAAAATTGAGTTTTTTTTTGTGTGTGCTGTTCAGCTTTTTTTTCTTATTCCCACCACCTAACAGTTTTATCTCACTCTCAAACACAATACCCCATTCTCTGCCATAACCGGAGAGATGCTGACAGCCCTAATGTCAGTGATTGACAGCAAAGAATAAACCACGAAGTGCATGCTAATGTCATATGCATGTCAATGACTAGCTTCCTGTGGTTCATACAGCATTTTATCAACTGATCTTTCTCAAAAATGTTGTTGTGACTACAGAAAATGTAAGTAACTTTGGTCACACAATAGTTTTCTCTCTTTATAACTGTATAGTGTATAAAAATAACAATCCAAATAGGACTAACAAACCACATTACGTTGCTGTGTGAATCAGCCTCTCACTGATCAATGACAGATGTCATTTGCATGTATGGTGTCTCCATTCTGCAAATATGTAAATTTGTTTCTGTAATACGTTTTCTCTATCCTTCTCAAAGGACTCTAGTATATAATTCAGCTGGACTGAGGATGTCATTTGACATTCTTCGTAAATTCAAAAGAACGTTTTACCTTTTGAAGCCAGCTGGTGAAATGTCCACTTGTCAATAAAAACCAGATTTCTGCCTGAGGCATTGTGGGGGAACTGCATCTCTCTCTCGTTTACTCTCTTTTTATCCTTGTAATCCTAAAGGCATTTAGAGGACACTCCAATGGACAAAAAAAAATTAAAATAAATAAATCATGTAACTAGAGAGTCTCTTAACTAAATCTGTTTAAGTTACATAAGACCAATTTTAATTCTATTTACTTTGATTAATTAAAAATAAACATGATCATGTAATTACCCCTGATCATAAATAAATGATGTTACATTTTATGCAATAAAAATAAATAAAACCCACTAAATAAATAATAAAATAATATAATATATAAAATAAATAATAATAATATAAAATATAAAATATAATAATAATATAAAATAATATAATATTTACTAAATAATAAAATAAAATAAATAAAAGCACTTTTAATCAAGTCTATTCAATGCTTTCATTTCATCTAACTTCTTTGAATTATCTTACTTTTCTCAGCAAAAATTGACGTAGAAAATCAATTTGATTAGTTATTGACATATTAAAATCTTTAATTGATTAAAAACCTATTATGCACTAAAATCATCTACAATGTCTAGGCTACCTGTAGAGCAACAACTGTGCAATTACAATGTGGACAAACATGTTGCTACCAAGGTGTTTGTGCATGTATTTATGTATGTATCCTTTGGTGTGCTACAGATCAGGCACGTAATGAACTAATACTGATTACATAATCATCATTTAAAACTTGTTGACAGTAGCACACAGCAGCACGCTGTTGGTTAATTAATAGTGAAAAACACTCCTGTTGAACATGCACTTAGCAAACAACTGATAAGAAGATGAGGCAAAGGACGATAATGACGCTTCATAAAAGTATTGCACGAAATGTTCTCTTTCTGCATATCTCTGGCAGACACGCAGACACATGGGCATGACCGACTGAGGACGGGGATGAGGCACAAGGTCAGCCAAACTGCAGCCTGCCTCGAGCAGATGGGGCTCAAGTGCCTTGCTCAAGGGCACAATGGAGGAGGGTTGTATGGTGCAGGGTCTTTCAGATACGTTCTTCAAAAAAAGGTTGTTATTAGATTAAGTGAAGAACCCACTTATCAAGAATCATTTTTCACTTTATAGGGGGGTACTTGAGGCTATATGGTTCTTTATTATTGGTTTTTGATCCAGCGAAAACATTCCTCAGAAATTCCTTTTTCAAAGCTTGAGAGACTTAATGGAGTTCTCAGATCTTCTGGGTTTTTACTACATTGAAAATTAATCTTTGTCCCGCTGCTCTGCAGTACCCGCTGATAGCCGCCTGCTTTAAAACGCTCCCTTTAGTGTTTGTGTAAGGGCTCTGTGAAGGGCGTCAAAGGTATCTTTTTACAAAATAATACACAGACATCTGTTTAGCTCATGAACGTAATGGTCAGGTGTGTTTAAGTTAGTCAGAATCGGCTCAAAACGCCAGGGTTTTTGTACAGCACAAGTTCAGCACAATCTCGAATAATTTCATTACAATCAACAAAGTGTACACACAATGTCAACAAGAAATTCATTGCACAGCTTCATTGATTATGACGGAAATTTTCACAAGAGCAGCTTCGTGTATACCTCGCTTTGAACTTTAATTGTAATTGACAGCTTCAGTGATTATAATGGCAGCAATCTTTGCTCGCTTTCTGTATATAATATGTATTTTTCATGCTGCTAACTACACACCGCAAAGTTTCTGGATTGACAACCGTATTTAAATGAGCAATTGAATCCGCTTGACAGGGTTAAGCACAGCAATGGATGGAAAAAAATCTGATACTGTATGTCAAATGTGCATTAAGTCTTGGTGTGCAAGAGCAAAATAATAGACCTGCCAGTTTTTATGTAATGTGTTACTTTATTTTTCATTTAATTAGCCTACTACATTTTTAAATGTCACTTCTGCTCAATAGTTCAAAGCATTTTGTTTTATGATCTGTCCTGACAGTTTTATTTTTTTATTTCATGAATAAATAGGATACTTATTAAAAACCATTTCTTTGCATTTATTCTGAATTTATTGTCAGTACTGAGCTTGCGGTACACATGGGTAGGGTACTTTTTATTGTAAGTTTGTATGCCAGGCCCAGCCATGTTTTCACTGTCACTTCCAGGGCTTCCTCAAGGCCAACGGCCAAATTCCTTGGTCCAAAGTGGGCCAACTGGGGCTTGAGAAGTAGTCATAAACAAAGGCAGAGTTTATTTATTTATTTATTTTAGTTTCAATGTTTAAAATAACTTCTGTTTGTTATTTGATGGAGATTCTGTTCACCGTATAAGGCAGGAATATATTTATATGCGATGCTAAAGGCTACTTATGCAAACTATTGCAATAATAAATGCACATATTTTTATGGAAAATACCAGAGACAGCTTGAAGAACGTAGACAAATAATATGTGTTATCGATCGTGTATTTATTTGATTTTGTGTTTCATTTGTCTCATCCCTGTGCATTTGTTGATACCGGACTAAAGCTTCCGCAAATGGTCATAAATTATATACACTCTGGTTACTCATAAAACTCCTGTTTTCTGTCTGTGAGCTCCCTCTGTTGCTCTGGCTGAAAGGACAACAGTATAGTGATACAGGAGAGACCGCTCAAACCTCCTCTGATCGCATAGTTTAGTGAAAAATGAATAGAAACAATCATTCTTTCTAAATAAATGTGACAAACATATGGTATTTTATCAATATGGTATTTTCTAAATGTGTAAGATTTTGGACTTAACCTTAAATGGAGTTATTTTGTGAATTCCTATGATTACAAATAAATGGAAGCAGGCACGACTGAATAAGTGTGTGATCTCAGTGTTTACCACAGAATTAGTTTCTATTCGCGGTGATGTGGTTTTTGGGGACTGGTGGGTTAATAAAGGACAAAAGCTTAGGCCGCGGCCGCGCCACAGGGGCCTATATGTATTGTAATAGGGGATTATCACGCTTCCGGGTTTCATGGGCGGGATTTGACAACTTTGTGCATGTCCACTTCCGACGCAGTTCAACAATGCCTGAGACGAAGGCTATATATGTCACTGCTCTCTCTGTTCCACTTTGTAAATCTAACCAACAACGCCAACCCTACTTTTCCTAATAAGTTTTTATGGATTCCCGACTGAATTGAGTATAAGGAAGAAGTGGATTAAAACTTTAAAATAAAACAAGGTAGCACGTTTATTTGCAGCCGGCACTTTAGTGAATCAGACTAATTTACCAGGGATGACGTATAAATAAACTTAGTGTAGTCTGTCATCAGTTCGCCAGCGAGATCGGTAATTCAACGGAAGTGGCAGTGCACAAAGATCACTGAATCCGGAAGTACTACGTATCAGCGTGATAATCCCCTATGGTGCAAAAAGTCGAAATTTAGAGGCATGTTATCAATAACCTATATTGGAATATAAACGTAAAGGGTGATTTGGCGAGCAGGACGAGGCCGAGGGACGCGAGAGATCGGCGCGAGGCCGGTGGCGTGAGACATAATAAACGACACCTGTGAGACGCACCGGTCTCGCATCTCATACAGAGGAGCGGAAGCATAAAGGAAGAGAGACGACAGTGAAGATCGAGAGAGGAACAGGCCTGATTTTATGTTCTGTATTGTGTGCCAGCAGTCGTCCGTGAGGGACTACTTTCATTTTGTATTTGTGTTATTTTATTTATTAAACTTGTTCGCTGGTTCCCGGGAACTGGTGAACATTCAACACTTTAATAATAAAATAAACAAATACAAAATGAAAGTATAAGCCAGCACAAAAAAGGCCCACAAAACAGAACATAAAATCACAACGTAAAATCAGGCCAGTTCCTAACTCGATCTTCACTGTCGTCGCTCCTCCTTTATGCTTCTGCTCTTCCGTGAGAGATGCAAGACCGGTGCGTTCTCACAGGTGTCGTTCATTATCACTCACACCACCGGCTTTGCTTCGCTCTCTCATGTCCCTCGGCCTCGTCCTGCTCGCCACAGGTGGGATTTAGGGTAGCGCTGCAGGGCTACTGGCATGACAGTGGAAATGCAGCTTGATGTTGGTCTATTGGCCCCGCCCGGCACGTTGTTAGCCCTGGCCTGACAGTGGAAAAGCGGCTAATTATTAACATACAGAAAAAGTACATAGCTTAATTTGGTAATTTGCCGTTTTTGAAGAGAAATTTTGAGAAAAAATGTTTGAATACATACTGAAATCAGACTTTCTGATTTCACAGAAACAGTGTGAGGTCTGAGATCTCATCTGAATTCTCACAGAAACAGTGTGAGGTCTGAGATCTCATCTGAATTCTCACAGAAACAGTGTGAGGTCTGAGATCTCATCTGAAACTCTTGAGGTGGTGCATCTGAGATTACAGGGTCTTTTTCACAGGAAGGAAAAACTAAGAATCAGATTTAAGCTATATACACCTGATTTACATTTAAACTAAAAGATGTCTAGGAGTAACAATTGAGATATTAGAGAGGCCTCATTTGCGATATTTCTTTCCTATAAGAGTATAATCGCACCACTTTGTTTCTCAACCTGATTTTAAAAAAGACTGGAGAATGTAAATGTACTGACATACAGTTTGGTAACAGAAAAGTGAGAAATTCAATCCTGCCTGAACAGACAGAGTATGGAAGTGAATCATAAGGGGTGATCAGTCCCACACACAGCTACTGTGGCCCAGCGCTTTGAACAGCTACACATTTCTACATCTAATCCTACGCCAGGCAGTCTTTGATCATGCGATGACTGCTAGACCATTATGACCAAACATGGAAATGATCTAAAGATGCTGCTGTTCTATGAAATAGCACCTGCAACAAATAAAGACACAGTCTCTGGATAAGTATTTATGTAATTTCAATAACAAATCCCAAGCATTAAGGCACATCAAGCCATGCCCTGGTGCATGCTGACACATCGAGTGTGAGTTGGAAACCAACTTGTGAATTGTACCGATACTGTCGCAGTGTTGCAGTCATCTATGCACAAGTAAAACAGTGCTACTGTAAACACAAATGTTCAGACGTGTTTAATGATGCAAATACGCTATACCAATTCCAACAATGGCTTTGACTGATTTATCACAATAATGTTCTGCTTGCACAAACATCTATAACTCTAGTAGTTTTCTGCTTGAGAAAACCATATCTATCTATCCATCACTCTCCAAGGTTGCATTTATTTGTTAAAAAAATACAATAAAAACAGTAACATTGTGAAATATTATTACAAAAAATAACTTTTCATAGAAAACTGTTCAACAGAAATTATTCTAGATGCTGAATTGGTGCTATATATGTTGAAAACAGTTTTAGATTTATTTGAAATAGAAATCTTTCTATTTCTTATTTTCTCTCAAGGAAAAAAAAATCTTACTGACCCCCAAATTTTGAGCGGTCCTGTATATAGCAGTGACTATAGCACTGTTTTTAAAGGCAACTTAAGCTGATGCACATAAAAGATCAAAATTCAACATATTAGCATAATCTTCCAAACATTCATTGTCAGACTTTACAAGTCAGTCTCTCACACTCACACACACAAATGGCCTAAGACACATCTGAAAAAAAAAAAACAGTAGGAATTATGAGGTTACCGTTTCACTCAAAATGATTTAGCCTGTGTCTACTTCACTATACAATATTCATAAAGTTAGTGTCGCACAAAACGCAGAAGTCTGCAGAACAGGGAATCTAAACTTAGACCTTAAAAGCTGCTTTCAAAGGTTTTTCAAGTTGTTTCACCCGCTCTTCTCCCAAATAGACTGTCATTTCCAGTGAAGGCAGCACTAAGAGGGAAAATGACCTCATTCGGTCCTGAGCACAGCCACCAATCTCCATGTTAGCCGATTGTCCTTTACAACCCGGGGGAAAGAAGCGGCGAGAGGAATAGGAAGAAAGAAAATAACTGAGGACGAGAGAGACATGTTGGTGGTCTGCCAGGGAGAGGGATCCTTTGTGTAAACCCTCTCTTCTGATAAACCCTGAAGGAAGAAAGACAGAGAAAGGAAATAAAAGAGAACAAGAAAGAAAGAGAGATGGGGGGAAAGGAATGTTCACATATAGTCGGATTGCAGAGATTAAAAGAAGGAACGGACTGAAACTTGACAAAGGTCTGAAAGCTTTATCTTCTAAGAAAAGACCTGTAAAGCTCCATCTGATTCTATAGTTCAAAGCGCCACATACAGTATGGGAGCTTTCCTGTCACCCGACACCAACGTGGCTAGGGATTTGTTATCCAGTGTCCTATTGATACCAAGCAACTGTAAATTAATATATAATTTCAAATCTTTGTGAGAAAAGAGCATCTGTAACAGCATCTAAGACCTGCTGGGAGTCACTTTTGGTACAGCTCATAATAACAAGGTGGCCATCAAGGCGGGACTGTTGGGAGAGAGCGGGATTTATCAGAGTATTGAGCGATGGCAGATCGTTTGTCCACTGTGTCCCATTATGGAGTCTTTTAAAGCATCTTAAATTACATTCCAGCGCAGGTTAGCCATTGTGACTTTATTGTGGTGTCTTCTTGAAACACAGCAATGCATCACACAAAATAACGAAGGACAAGTTTATTTTGGCGTTTACAGGACTTTCACTTAAGCAGTTTGTGATCCCTCCTTGGGGGCATTTGGGAACACAGAAGGACAGGTAAGGTGTAAACAAGAGCTGAATGAGTATTTTAAAATGACACAGAATCCTTTTCTAAGCTAAATAAAGACTGAGATTTGAAGTATAAACATCCGAACTTTATTTTCGTGCTATAAATGTTTTAGTAACAGTTAAAAGTTTGGGGTCAGTAAGATTTTTTTTTTACTGATATGATACATTTAATTCAGCAAGGATGCATTATATTGATCAAAACAGTGACAGAAAATACATTACTACCAAAAAACATATTTCAAATACTGTAAATGCTGTATCTTTAACATTTTATTCATCAAATAATCATGGAAGGGGAGGAAAGCATCATAGTTTTCACAAAAATATTAAGCAACAACTGTTGATAATACTAAGAAATATTTCTTAAGCAACGAATCAACGTATTAGAATGATTTCTGAAGGATCATACTGTATGACTGGAGTAATGAACTGAGCCAAAGCAGCGAGTTTTATTGTAGCTGACATCATCAAACTTATGTCACGGTGACATCAGCAAAGTGTCTTATAAGCTTGTTGGGGGATGAGATGGCTTTCACCCTTCAAGTGGGTTTTCTGTGTTTTTTATAGGCACTTATTTGGCACAGCTGATGACATCTTATGATCTAATGTGCCAGTGCAACCTCGGTCTATTGTTAAATTAATAACAAGAAAATTTGAGGGTGTGTGGGACACGAATAAGTGAAAAAGAAAAGGACACTGCATTTGTGCACGTCCGCCTGTAAGTGTATGTTATATGTTTAATTTATGCCAGCCTCTTGATTTTGTTCTCTTCTCCCATAATGCACCTGTCTAATATAGGCTAGATGCGATATAAACAGCTTCAATGGGGCAGAAAACAGCTTTAGTGTTTAACTCTTCAGCCCTCTTTTGCTCCTGTTTTCTTTCTCCCTCTCGAGCGCAACATATAGACCCTAAACGCAAAAGCCCAGACCTCATTCCAGAAACTGAACATGCGAACCACATAAAGAAGCTCATAGAATATTCAGTCCTGCCCCCACAGTGTGTGTTAGTGCTCCCTGCCCTTTCTTTCCCACATGGAAGGCGGAAACATGGTTAAAAAGATGCGTCCCCGTGCCTTCATTTTTAATAACGTGAGAAGGAAAACCTGGGTTTACAGCGGAACGAAGCATCCTCCAGGACCCTCACATACACGCTCTCAAAACACACTTATGCACCCCCATGAGTGCACCGCAAAAAGACATGCAGCTGAACTTGATCAAAGCAGCCCCAGAGACACAGAGCTACAAGAGAGAAAGGATGTGTATAATACTATAGAGAAATAAAGGACATTCTGAAACATTTTAAAGGGATAGTTCACCCAAAAATTCTAACATTACTTTTAAGACATACCAAACCCCAAAAATTTCCTTTTTTTGTCCATGGATCACTGAAGAACACATTTTGAATAATCTTTACGTGGTCCTGTCCAACTCCTACTTGTGCAAATCTCTCTTTTTGTAGCCTGGGAAAACCCAGAGAATGAAAGTTAGTCTGGCAAAGAGCTCATTCAAGCCCATTTCCAATCCGTAGAAATCGAGGCACCAATCAGAAACGTTGGGGCGGGCTTTACACGATGACGACAGCGCTGTGATTTTGAAGCAGATTTTGTAGCCTACATTACAAAGATAGATGCCGCCATCGAACATCACTCGTTCGAATCAGCTATTGCGTCTGTTTTAAGCGATTTAAACATTTCCTTTTTGTTAAAAACCGAGCAAAGAACAACACTCGGAGTTTCTCCGCCTCTGATTTAGGGTTTTATTTAGTTAAAATAAACAAAAAAATTAAATAGATTCTTTATCCGATTAATCGATTAATTAAAATAATCGTTAGTTGCAGCCCTACAGAGGATATTATATAAATAACAGATATTCTGATTAAAAGAAAATATAGGTTTTTTTCTATTCATAAAATTATTAGAATTATTCAAAGGATCCTGGAAACATTTTTACAAATATATTAAGCAGTTTCTACAAAATATTAAGCCGCACAACTTTTTTTTCCACCATTGATAATAATAAGAAATGTTCCTTGAGCAGCATAATATAATGATTTCTGAAGGATCATGTGACACTGAAGACTGAAACTTCAGTTTTGCCACCACAGGAATAAATACATTTTATACATAAATAATACATTTTAAAAATGTATAAAAATCGAAAAGTTATTTTAAATTGCAATTATATTTCACAATATTACTGGTTTTACGGTATTTTAGATCAAATAAATGCAGTTTTGGATACTTGTTTTAGATCCAATACAATTGTTTTTTTTGTTGGGGGGGGGGGGGGGGTTAGTGTCTCTTATAAACATTATTATCTCTATAATAAGGATCTGATAGTAATTGTGATATTTTGATATCTGATTTCGATTTTCTATTTCTGTTTATTTCAGACTTGAAAATGCACTGTGCTTGACATGTTATTTCACAGCCAATACAGCAATGGAGCATCAGTATCTAAAGCCTGAGTATCAAAAGGAACTCTGGGAGATGATTTAAAGAAGGGATGAAGAAGCGTTATGGGAACAGCAAGCAGGGGGCCTCTTAATGTTTGAGTTTCATTCACATCAGCCCCAGCATTTGACTCCCTTAGCAGCGCTTCCCTCCTGAAGAGTCTCTTCGATTATTACCCTCCAAACTCTACAGCAGCAGCGCCTAATGTGTCAAAACGAAGTTGGAGGATGTCGCTCAGAGGAAATCAGATAATGAAAAATCGGAACATTATGAATTCTAAACACCTTTCAATATATACTTGCCATCACAAACAATTTGTCATACAATAAGAGAATACTGTTCCTTTTTTTTTTTTTTACCTCCTGGTCAATGGTCTTCGGTGATGGCAGACAAACATTGTGCCCTGCACATGTGAACTGCGAGCCCAGCACTGACAATAAATCCAAAATAAAATGCAAAGAACAGTTTGTAATATTAATTTATCTCATCCTATTTGTGAATTAAAAAATAAATCACTGCCAGGACAGATCATAAAACAAACGTGTTTAGAACTATTTCTTTTAAAAAGAATGTCAATTTAAATGTAAAAAAAAAGATTTAAATAGTGAACAACAAAGTAACAAATTACATAGAAAAAGTGTCCGTTCTATTATTTTGCACTAACACTCTAAGTCTTAATGCACAGATCATTTGACATAGTATCAGATTGCTTTGTTCCGTACAATGCAATGGTTTTCACAGTCTATCATAAATCAATAGCTCATTTAAATACGGTTGTCAATCCAGAAACTTTGTGATTTGTAGTTAGCAGCATGAAAAATACATTATATGCATAAAGTGAGCAAATATAACCAATATTATAACAATTAAGTTGCCATTATAATCATTGAAGCTTTCAATTGCAATGCAAGATACAAAAAGCTGCACTCTACGCAACTCCTGTTATAATCAATGAAGCTGTGTAATGAATCTCTTGTTGACATTGTGTTTATACTTTGTTCACTATAATGAAAGGATTCAAGATCAGAACAAAAACCCCATCATGTTGAGCAGATTCTGACTAACTTAACTTAAACACATCTGATTGGCCATTGTGTTTATGAGCTCAATAGAGAGGTCTGTGATTGGCTGCTTTACAAAGAGCTTACACAAACACTTTTTTAAAAGCAGGCGGCTATCAGCGGGTGCCAGTACTGCAGAACGGCAGATATCGTCACATTAAATGATCGAATAATTCTTTAGCGGGCAAATATTAATCTTGACGGCCACCAAAATATTTGCAATGCAGGAAAAACCCTGTGTTTAAAAAAAATAAATAAAGCAGCAATGCACATTGCATAAAAATTAAAACATCCAAAACATTGTCTGGTTTAAGCAAGAAACGTTCCTAACCACGACATAATACCACAATCCACTTACTCAGTGGTTATTTCATCACTGTTAAAAGAGATTGTGCGTTCTTCTATAATTATCAAATCACTTTTTGGAGGGGTTGTTTGAAGTGAACTCAGCCAGATGATGCAACGGGATGACATGGCCGCGTATAAGAAGTTCCTACAGTTTATGTGGATGAACAATGTGTAGTAATAGCCTAATAGTCAAATGTATCCATTTAATAATATGAACATGAAACCATCCACAGCTAGACGTTTAACATAAAAAAAATGAAAGAATCAGTGAATCAACGTGCAATCATAAACTTTTTCAGCTTCAACACTAAACTCTGCGGCAGATCCGTCACTAACACGGCCGCAGGTTTAATGAGCTGTGTTGCTATAAACATAGCTCATCGCCAACTTTGCAGAAACAAATAGACAGACAGAGGGACAGTGACAGAAAGACTGGCAATCCGTCAGGCTATATCTGATGCAGATGGCATGACTGAAAATCGGCCAGGTATCTGAATTGTGTCTCGTTTAATGCCACACAGCTAGACAGTCCAAAACATGGCATTGAATATTTGAAATTAAGCTTTTTGTTTAGGTCTTGGTGGGAAACACCTGATTGAGGCCAGATATGATGAAATATTCTGCAGTGGGTTGCTGTAAATGCCTAAGCAAAAAACATGACAAATAAAGCGCATACAGCCAGCCAGGAAGGAATGAATGCTTACCTTTTCAGCCATGGTCATGGCAGAGCCGCCATGGATTCCCAGTATGGGCATGGAAGTCTGAGAGGAAACAAAGTCCAGCATTTGTGCCACTGCTTCCTGGTCTGTGCCGTCTCCATAGACCAGCCCGTGCAGTCTCTGTCGGGACATGAGTTCACACAGGTGTGTAAGCATGCTTCCTGGGTCCGTCTGGTTCACCTGGACGCTGAGTACGGTCACATCCAGCGGCGCACCTATCCCACGAGCCGGACGCAGGGCTGATTCGGATACGGTGGGGGTCTGGCCCAGTATCACAGCTACACTCAGGGATGGAGGCTTCTCTGCAGCCTGCGACCAACCCAGCAAAGCCCATAAGATCATTAACCAGACTATAGCTCCCATCATTCCTGGCTTCAGCCCCTGTGAAGATGAGAAGGATGCAAAACATGCTCAGACATCAGATCACATCAGGCAACAAATCAGGATGACTAAATCTAAACTAGACCAAAGTCAGACATAAATTGCATCCGGATTTTGATTCAGAGCTGTCTGGAAAGCGGAAGACAAGCTTTTAAAGGTTAAGATGGCGTGGTTCTCTGTTCAAGTACTCAATCATTTAAAGTCAATACTTTTCAATTAGTCTAAACAGTTAAATGGAACAGTGGTTAGGTTATTAGCAATTAACTCTGATGTACTGTCTTACAATACTGTATGTCAGCGTGGTTGCATTTAAATGGCCCGTCTAATTGATAGGACTCTTCAATAGTTTATTACGATTCTAGGCAAAATTTGATGCCTGAATGATTCCAGATGGCTAGTGTAGTGGTCTCTTAAATTACAGTAATAATTGATGAAACCATGCACTAACTGCGGTGCATTATAACTTCATGAGTAAAGAACAGCTTACACATGGTTAAATTTAAGTGCACTGATGTCAGCGGTTCAAAGATGGTTCAATCTCAGGAGACTGACTGTACAGTAAAAGTCATCTTCAGAATGGAGGAATTCCACTTATTTTTCAGTGGAACACAAAGGAGATGTATTCCTCTGCTACTCCATACAACATAAATGGTATTTCCCATTCCTTTTCAATTTCGCCGTATGGAAAACAGCAGTGTGAACAGTTCAAAACATCTCCTTTTGTGTAACACAGAATAAACCATAGAGGTTTGGAACAACTATAGAGTGAGAGACTCATTTTAATCCTTTAAGTTAAAAAATATAGATTTTTTTCATTTGGCCTCTTTTATCAAGGTATAGATACTCTGTCTGCTATCAAACATGCTTTGATAGCAAAATTTATCAAATTCACTCTGAACTTTTCACTCTCAGAAATGTCACTGGATACACCTGCTTCATCCCTAGAGTTCAGTCATCAGTCATTTACGCCTCCATTTCTTTCACTGACTATTGGGCCACAGCCACCAACCACAGATGAAAAAGTACTCTGATGTAGAGAAAAATCTTAATATAATAAAAATATTTGCACTAATCAAATATTCTGTTTCTTATTTAAGTCTGCTTGAGGATGTCATTGGCAACACTGACATTAACAGGACATATATATATATATATATATAGCATTGTGTCAGTTTGTCTCTCAATACTGTATGTGCCAGGGCATGTAATTTAAAATCAATCCTCATTGTGACAAAAATCAATGAAATGAAATGAACCCCCACAGTCTCTACAGCTTGAATTTGGGGAGTTTGCTTGGTGTGCTCAGCAATGAACGATGTGATAAGAATGTGCTGCTATCAGCGTCTGCAAATACTACCATTTTATATCACCAGTCCTCAACAAAGGACAAAGCTTAATGCAGAAGCTCATAAATTCACAGCTTAACAAAAAAAGTCTTACCCTGAAAAGTTACACTGAATATATAGCAAATGCGCATATGGGTAGTTGAGATGTAATAGGGTTTTCAACCTCACAAAAATGTATATTTATATAAAACAAATATAATTCTAACAACTAAATTATATTTTTACAATTTAATCACCTTCAATGTGACAAACTTGATACAAATATTCCATCTAGTTTCTATTAAAATGATGTAACAAGCCAGCGTGTATAATAATAAAAGGAAAATCCCTGTGCAAAATGCTATTTAAAGTCATTTTAGATTGTGTATCATGTCACACTGCAGAGGACAGTCGTAACACACACCTACGTATGTGTATATGAACAAAGACAATTAATTAAGTATATTGATATTTATTACTTGTATGTTATCGCAACATCAACAGAAAAAAAGTGGATGACTGTTATCGGCTAAAATATTATATAATTCCTCCTACAATGTCATTTTTAAATAAATGAAGCAAGACTAGTTTAACACTTGACATTGACAAACTAACAATTTATTGATGTGTTTTCAACTGTTAACAAACACTTATTGCATGCAGATAGCAAGAGGTTTTAGCTTCTGACAGCTAAAACATTTAGCTGTATTGTGAAGCATACTAATTAGTGCCAATCACATAATTGCCTAATTGCTTTTTTGATTGTTGCAGTGGTCGTTTGTGAAAGTCAAAAAGTCATGCATGCCTCAATGGATGCATTAAAGATTCCAGAGGCTGGAAATTGTGCTCTGTTGTCCCTGTAACTTTCTCATTTTGTATACTCGCTAACATCCACAGCAAAGCCTTAAGTCTAACCCGTGGTAGCACTTAGTGTTTGCAAATGTAGTGCATCAATCTGCATCTCGTTCACTCCTTCTGCATGTGCATCTGTCAGATTTGTTGGACAAACGGTAATGTTTTCAGTCACATTAGACATCACCTTCACCCTAAGCTTGCAGGATACAACTGAGCAGCAGCCAAGGTTCAAAATAAAGACAGTTCGTTTCGTTTTACTGACATACAAAACAGACCCATGGCTTTATAAGCATCAAAAATTAAGCAACGCTGCCAAAAACATCTTGCCAATAGGAGTGTTTGTACAAGTGAGGTTTGAGTATATGCCTGGAAGAAGTACCGACCACAGTTTTGACGGTCTGTCACAGCCCATATTTCATAATTCAAAACCACAGCGTAAAGTGCGAAGAGCAGATCGGCTCCTCTGTTAGCAGAATATCACCGCTGAGATCACTTCTCTACGCAGGCGAATAGGGAGGTTGTGGGTGGATTTCTGAGTTTGACTGTGTGGAAAGGCGGAGGGGTCAACAGTTATGAGTATTCTCAAAATAAGCACCTGCACTAGGTCCTCCTCCCCCATCTATCACTTTCTCTGACCAACACGTACTGTATGCTCATAGATCCTTTTGTTTAAGGCCTAAACATATTCTTTCTATCTAAATATGTGAACAGACACTTCTAGCCATTAAAGCCTACGCAATTTACTTAGACATTACTGTCTATTATGCTTTGTTTTGTTTTCTCTATCAACTACTGTCATGTCGAAGCAACAGTTTGCAGAGAATCTTGCCGTGCAAGTTTCAAGTCAGTATGTTTATAGCGACTTTAATATTTAATTGCACTAAATTTGGAGGGTAACTCCCTTGCCCCCTTGAGCCCTGAGGTTTGTTACCAGCAAGAGAGCACATTAAAAATGTTCAACAGGGCATTTCATCGGTCAAGTGCTCATGTCTATGTTTGAGTACTTGCGTAAATTATTTTTCTAGCCTAAAGCGTAACAAGAGTTATCTCAATATAGCAAATGTAAGAATGCATTGCTGTATGTCTGGGTGTTCAGTTAGGGTCATTTTTTCAAGATGTGCATAAGTGTCTCTTTACGTGCATGTGTGGGTAGAGAGGGGGCGGTTTTGATATATTTCAGCTCCTAAATTTATATCCTCCATAGCAAGAAAGACTATTTCAGGCCTGGTCCTGTAAGCAAGAGGAAAACATCAAAAATGTGCTTGGACAACGTGACTGCACCCAAATCTGCAAGTCCCTCATTCCCCATTTAGACTGAACCCACGAAACAACGGCGCCCCCTGTCGAATCTCTCTGTCCGCCGCTTCACACCTATTACTAAACGTTCAATATTTAAAACGTATCTTACCTTGCGTGTCACGAGGTGTCAGTGAAGAAGACTCGGCGTGGTTGAAATGTGCCATCTGTGAAACTGACCGGTGTCTTGTGAATGTTATCCACGAAGATTTCCTCACAGAGAAGGCGCGTTTCTCGGCGCATTTTTTTTCAGACCTTCGGCGAACCACCTTGACACCTTAAGTATTCAATGTTCTGAAAGAAAGTCAACCAAAATCCTTACACTATGTTATCATAAATGGCATAACTCATTATTTAGTGTATTTCAATAACTTCTCGCTCGTGGGCAAACTGATCTTCGTGAAGGCGTAACGGTCCCCCGCACAGAACCAAGTAACCTCAGAGACTGACCACAATACCCTACATAAGCGTGTTTTAAAGAATACCCACCAGTGAGCTTCTAATGTAACGTTATAGGCTATAGTCAGCGATGAAGAGGTGAGACCTGGTGTGTTTAAATAAGGGCCGGTGAGGTATTCCCCTCACGCGCGCGCGGGGTTTATCTCTATGTAGGGCGCTCGCTCGCGCAGCAGGTGTTGCGCATCAAGACGGTTGAAATAATTTCTCCCGTCACGAAAATAAACCGACGATATTGAAAACGGCAGGATCCAACGACTCCCATATGAATGAGAGAGCGAACCCACATTTGGTAAAGAAATTAACATATGAATAATTGGGTCTTTGATGTTTTATTGAAAGTAAAAAGAGAACAACTTACCTAATATCCTGGTTATACATCTCCAAAATACCAGTCAGGAATTACACCGTGATCTTACTCGTCATCGTATAACCTTGCTCTTTTTCTTTATAAACAAATCCGTCAAGTTCAGCGCTCTTAACGGCGTAATTCCACCAGTGCCCTTGTGTTTACCGAGTCCATTCCTGGCAGAGGTTCACCAGAAAAGGGAAAAGAAAGAATACGTTCAAGGTTTTAGTCGATATAAAACGACCACATGGATTTTTTACCCAAAATATTTATGTTATTTCAGAGTCTCGAGCGCTTTCCGCAGAGAAACAGGTCCGCGTGCGTGCCGCCTTTGAGGGGATTCCGTCAATATCGCATCCGTTTGGAGAAAGCTGCAACACGCCGTATTCAGACGTTAAAACGTCGATAGAAGGGATGAGATCTATTTCAGATATAGATCCCTCTGCGACACCATCGACTGAACTCGAGACATCATGGCAAACTGTCGAGCGCGTGTACGCTCCTTAACATCTCAGCGCGGAATTGAGACTGTACTGGCCAATGCCTCCCACGCGCTCCGCGCCAAATTCAACTCCATTCTCTTCCCTTGCCACCTGTAATTAAACGTAAACATATACGTTTTACAAGGCTGTTTAAACGGGGTTTCTGTCTGTAAACGCAGACTGACTGTAGTCGTATATCTTATCTGAGGGAAATCATTTGGTTATGCTCGTTCATATTTCTACCCAACTTTACAGACCATTGCTCTCAGACGCACACTCCATGAATCAAGTAGATGTCAGATTGAGGCTCTCTCTCTCTCTCTCTCTCTCTCTCTCTCTCTCTCTCTCTCTCTCACACACACACACACACACACACACACACACACACACACACACTCTCTCTCTCTCTCTCCCCATCACACATGAATACATTCAAATGATAATGAGCGACATTAGTCCCTGCGCATGATGGGCGCGTCAAAACTGTGGAAAATTCTCAATCACACGACGCCTCAGTAAACAACTCATTTTCCCTCTCGATGTTGCAAAACCATGTCCCATCCACGTGTTAAAGAGAGCAAAACAGTTCAACGAACCGACTCCTGTCTGTGTCAATGAAAACGCCGATTTTGGGCTTGCTCCGTTTGCGCCCAAATTGGTGGTTCGTTATGAGTCAGACGCTCCCATCTGTGAAATTTCCCAGAAGGAAATCCACGGGAGCCGTTATGATCCCCAACTCCTGGAGTTAGCCCAAATCCAATGATTTTATGCTTTAAGATCAATTAACCAGTCAAATGAAAACTGATTGACAAGTCTATTTAAATTTGTTTAAACTTCAGATTATGACAGTGTGGACAATAGATATACAGAAGGAGTTTCCCCTCAGATTTTTGGGACAAGTAGATTTTAATTGCAAATATTTGTAAGATGCATTGCTGTTTTTTGAATTTTTTTATTATTATTATTGAAGTGTTCATCTTCATGCACTGTATTACAAAAACATCCTATATTAATTCTCGACTTAAGAGTCGCAAAAGTTATTTTTCCTAGGTCACCATGATTTTGCCAAGACATGGTCCTGGATCAAACATTGATCAACATTCCTGTCCCAAAATGTAGTCCTTACCAAATCTCTACCCCTAAAACTTAACCCATAACTTTTCCCTAAAATCAGAGGGTAATGAAAGGTGAATAACACTGATGTTTAAATACTTCACCCTGGTGCCTAAACTTGATATAAACGGTAAACTTGTCCCTCAAATCTGATTAGTTAATTGGAAAAATGATCCAGGATCAACAAAGATGTTGATCCAGGAACATGTGGTACTTGGTGAAATCACCTTTTGGATAAGTGAGGTTACCATGGTTACTAAACAAATTGCATTTGGATTTTAAGAATGTTTCTTTCTGTCATTCAGCCCCTTGTCATGTCTAACCCCACAAAACCTATGCCAGCAGCACCACAGAAAGTTCAGCAGAGTTGAATTCATCAAGTTTATTCCACACCTATTCTACACACATTTATTTAGCCTAATTGCATTATTCCTTTAGCTGTCAATTGTAGGCTATAATACTAGGGTGTGTTTTAACACATTTTACCATATTGACATTAATTTCAGGAGTCAGGACTGCCTCTGGTACCCCCTGAAAAAACTATTACAAAACATCCCTGCATAAACGCATAATAACATACAGTATTTCTATTCCAAGAGAGATAGCTAAATCTTAAATATTTAGGTCAGTTTAATTGATTTCTGAATTTATTCAACAACACAGTCCGCCAGCCTATGTTTACCAGAAAACTATATTTGGGTATATTTGTAACAAACACTTCAAAACCATTAAACATATCATTTAACAAACACACAAGCATGCTTACACAAGTTATATGCCTCTGGAGAATTCAGTCTTGCTGTTCATCCATACAAGCATTATGACAACTCATTCCCTCTAAGTCGACCTTTATATACTAATTATTTAGAAATGACCTATTTTGACAACCTGCATTGATTACATTGATTTTAATGTACTGCTGAATATAACCATGCAAACCTAGTATTGATTCATCTAATCTCATACATTCACATATCATAATGCATTGCTGCTTTTTGTTACCCCCAGCGTTTTTTGTCTTCCTCAGCCGGCCAATCATGTTTCAGAATAGGCAGGAAAAGGACGTTTTACAGTCCCCTGAACAAATTTCAAGATGATAAACTTTACCATTTGTAACAGCAGGTCCATTGTGATTATCTATGTCTGTGAATCTAAGTTTGGAAACCTATGCCCATTATCTGCTTGCTTGAGCAAATAATGCAAATTCATGGCTCAAAGGGAACTCTGATTTGCTTTGGCAAGAAAGCTTTTCCTTTTCTTTCATTTTATACATGATCTAAAACACATCAGAACAGCTAAAAGTTGTTAAAGAATTTACAGCAGCAAAATCTGAACATAAGTGGCTCAAACAGTGAATGATGCTGCACAACAAAAATGAAATACATTTTCTGGAAGGTATTTCTGCTAGCTAACCATTCAATTCATTAATTCATTGTCTAATTAGAAAATACAGGTTAGTTTGCGTAGGTTGGAAGCAGTATTGAAGCTCCAGAGAATCTGTAACAATTATTAAGGAATAAGCACTTATTTGTGTGTGTAATGCAGAGTTAAACTGGGTCAAATAAGCAGTTATTTGCTTATTAAATGAAAGCCCAGAACTGACTTGAAAGGAGTCACGGGCAATTATCCAAAAAGCTCATAATTAAACAATTAAACGTCTGAAAACAGATAATAAATTTGAGAAAATTTTCTTTAAAGGAGAGAGCTATACACAAATGATATGCTTTGGCAACCGGCACAAGCTCATGTTGACTAATGAAGATTCTCCCATTTCCTTGGACTGTTTAGATTTACACAACACATTTCCTTCATCTCACATCTACAAACAAACATCTGCTTATAACAATACATTTGAATTCCAACACAGACAAAAAAGCCAAGTTAGTGCAAACTACCACCAACAGCAACAACAACAAAAAATGCACAACTTTATGAATAAATAAGGGAATTAAGAAATAAAGAAGAACTGGAAGAGAGGTTAGCTCGAGTCTGTCATGAGCACAAAAAAAAGTGGGAAAATTCTGTCTCCATGGTAACCCAATTTTCAGTGTCACCACTTTTGTTACCAAACAGACCATGCTACATTACATAAAACACACACTCACACCCCCCTTCACACACAGACAAATGTGCGCACACACTCAATAACAGCAGAGATTGCATGACAGTTTTAGCTTTGACTTTGATACACAATAATCTCTAAAACATTGTCATCTTGTCTAATTAGACTTTTCTTTTAGTAAAAGTACTCCTAGAGGGGGAACACACCACTATCCCACAAACATCTAGTGTTAGTGAGTGATTACAAGCAAAACACTAAGACAGAATTTACTCTATAATAATGAAAATTTAAAATTTGTCATTAGAATAAATTAATCGTAGTCCTTATGCATACATTTACATACACAACAAAACAAAATGCATAAACACGAGCCCCGACGTGCTATGCTTGCTTTCACACACACAATGAAAATCACATAAGCTCAAGGTAATGTGTTTTAAATGTATCTATTTTATGAACCAATCTCCTAATTCATAGCAATAAATGAATAATGCAGAACGGCATTTTCAAGCTCGCCTCAACCTCGATGATCCAATCACTCATGAAAAGTGTCTAGCTTAAAAATGTCTAAACTCATTTGCGATGTAATTTTGTAACAATTCAATTCATTATATTCCCATACCATTTATAATGTGGAAATTATGTTGAATAATGACTGCAGTACTTTTACAATGCAACGTGGAAGCTGTCGAACAAACAAATGAGCAATAATAGCCTACATATTTTACTCAGAGGCCATCTCAGGCCAACACTGATACCAATTCAATAACACACACATAGTGTACTACATATAGATTGGTTTTCAAAATGTCTACTGTATGTATTCCATATCCAGCACATGTCATAACATGAATCAGTTTTAGCTATTGCAGATGAGAGAAAAAATAGCAGACGACTAACTGTTTTGTTTTTGTTTTTTTTCCGGGTTAACATATTTGAGACCCTTATCACGTTTCTGAATTTGTCTGAATTTTGCCCCATATATAAAAATCATCTTTATGATAGGCCTACTGCTCTGGCAAAGAAAAATGACAGCTGGTCAACATACTTACAGGATAATTTCCTTTTTGACGGGGTAATTTCAGTCAGATGATCTGATTAATGCGATGAATGAGGAGAGAATTTGAAGGTTCTTCTGAATACCAATGAGCAAGGTGTACAACTATTGCAAAAACTGCAGCTGGAAAATGTTATGCTCATATTTTCAGCATATAAATCCTCCATCATCAATCAAACATACAAGAGAGTTAAGCAAAGGACAATACCACAGCATACAACAATAATAGTGATTCAGTATCTTACTATTTCAGTGATTTATTTGCTATGCTAATGGACATTTTCAATGTCCCCACTTTGTTACATAGCCTATCAGACTGTGCAGTGTGAGAATCCTTATGCAGCGAGTTAAATGAGCAAAATAATACAATGCTAATGCAGTAATCATAATAATGCAGGCACAGTCAAAAGCCATTACAGAAGGCAAACTAATCAAAATAAGGTAAAAATATGAATAACCTACAACAAACTAACATGCCATTGAAGTACCTTAGAATTTCGTAATAGCAATATTTTGTCTCGTTATTAGCTAATTAATCTGATGCCTTCACTGTGAAACCATTATGAACTGATAAATGTTTAAAATAACTTACTATATATATATATATATATATATATATATATATTATGTGGGTTTTGACACTCTCGGAGTCATTTATTCACTGCTCAATTATGGATTATTTGTTCTGTTTGTTTTGTTTTATATTTGTCTTTGTTTTTGTTTGTCTAAATTTGTTAACATTGTTGTCCTTATAACCTATTATCTGTTATATGCCTACTTATTTGTGAGTTATTGATTTAATTAAAGGATTAAAAGTAATTCATCTCAACATCAGGAGCCTTGCTACAAACATAGATCTTTTCAGGATATGGGCTGCTTTACATAAACCTAATATAATCACTATTTCTGAATCATATAGCTTCATAACAAAATCACTAATGATGAGGTGGGAATTGATAATTATGTTTTATATAGAGCTGATAGAACATCAAGAGGAGGAGGTGTGGCTACTTATGTTAATACAAATCTCTGACTGTCTCTCTTCTAATGTTGAGCCTATTAACCTTGAGTGTCTTTTTACTAATATAATTTTTCATGAAAACAAACAGCTTACTATTGGAAATATTTAAAGACTCTGCTCCCACTGATTGACAGACACAATGAACTGATCATATTGGGTGACTTTAATAATAATTGGTTGGATCGGTCTTCCCCCAGGTGATAGAAATCTTTTAGGCAGTGTAAGTTAATCAGTTAATTAAAGAACCCACTAGACTTGATGGCCGTTCTTCTACCTTGCTTGATTGGATCTTTAAAGATAGGATTTTTATCGGGTGTTTTATCAGACTGCTTTAGTGACCATAATGCATCTGGAAAATTAAAATACAGAGTTCATTTTATATTGATTTTATCATTTTATAAAATTAAAATACAAAATACAGAGTATAAATATATCACAATAAGGCAATGTAAAAACATGAATGTTCTCCAAATATCGACCAATCTCAAACCCCTTATTCAATTCTCTTTTCAAATTTATATTGAACTGTCCATTTAAAACTCATCATTGTTAATGATTCACTAAACTGGTTGTAACCTAAACCACGAAGGGATTACCGGATTCTGTTTATCTTTAAATGTTTACCAAGATTACTTTCTGTAGCTGGTACTAGAGAACATTTCAATATAAAGCATGTTGATAAATGACACAAACTGTGTCTTTCTTGCATATTTAGGCCTACTGTGTGGCTAACCTTTGTGTCTATAGGTGCAGGACCCCCTTGAAAATGAGATGATAGATCTCAAGGGGTTATCCTGAAATAAATTCAATTCAATATCATTAGCCCACTTACAGGTGACTGTAGAGCTCAGCCAGGCAACTTCAACATGCAAGCAGTAAACAAAACAAAGGTGCGTTCAATTAAATTGTGGCATTCAGAAGGGAGAGACCTCTGGTGGCTGGGAGAGGGAACTGCAGGGCGGAAAAACAGCTATTTTAAATTCTAATCATTTTTATTGTATTTTTGTTCAAATAAATGCATTTTTGGTGAGTGTAAATGTTTTATTAGAGAAACATCAACTGACCCCAAACTTTTGAACTGTAAATATGATTATTTATTTAAAAGAAAAATTCACAAAATTTAAACTAAATAATTTTCATTCTAATTTTGATGGGTGATTATAATAATTATAATAAAATAATAATGATAAATTGTGTCTGTCAGATACATGCTATATTAAAACTTCTTAAATGTAATCTTTAATCTGAAATGTTTATCTTTCTTTCTCTCTCCACTTCAGCTTAAAGGTGATGTGTGTAATTTTTTCAATGTTAAAATACTTTCTCCTGTCCCAGCTTAATGTGCAGAGACAGCTATAAATGAGCCATTCATGGTTGATTGCCCTAAGAGTAAAGGCTGTGGCTCTATTTGTTTGAGCCAGACTTCCTACCTAGCAGACAGGGGGAGTGTTTGGGAAACTTGTTTTTAAACAGAATATATATTTAATATCATTAACTTATTTAATAATATTAAATATATATTCTGTTTAAAAACAAGTTTGAAATAATATGATAATATTATTATTTCAATAATATGAAATAATAAATATTCATTCAATCACTAAATTCTGTTTGTGACACTAAAGTTACACAAAGTTTTAAATAATATTATACAGTATGTTGTTAAGGCATTTTACAAAACTTTGGCTCCCCAGATTACTGTTACATCGACACTGAAAGTTGGTTCTTTAATAACTATTATTCAAGGTCATTGGAAGCCAATATAACATATTTTAGCACATGACATCCAACACAAAAATCAGTTCGTTAAAGCTTAACTGACTCCCTCTACGGATGTAAAATCACTGAAGTGTGTGACACTAACTTGAATGATTTACAGTCCCGCAACCCCAGTGTCACTGCACTTTAGCCATTAGGAGAGAGAATGTACAGGGGGATATTTGTAAAAGTCAACTGGTCATTAAGTTTAGGAAGGAGATGCACTGTCCTGTCTGATAATGATTTATTAAGACATGTTCAGATCTAATGAGGGGGGGAAGGGTGACTTGTGTGTGTGTGTGTCTGTGTATTCATCTAAGTGTAATCCGCTAATTTAGGGTTGCATGGTTAGCTTCATAAAACCTGAATGGCTCACTGTAGTGAACATGTGCTTTGCTCCACAGTTTCTGTACTGACAGTTTTGCCAATATCTGGAGCACGCGTGGGCCTAACACATACTCTGACGCAACACACACATGGTGTCCTGGATACGCCACAGATCCGACAACAGCCAGAAACCACACACATTCACACACACAGGCTATTATTCCACCGTTTAACCTCATGTGGGTCCATGAATGTATGTCTGTTGAAGTGTACTTGACAGTGACTCTTCTTGCATGGGTTTTATCTTTGTGTGTGTGCATGTTATAGCTTTTACTTTTTTGATTTTATGATTTGAAAATGATCCAAAAAGCATCTTGTGCTAAGTTTAGTTGATGCAAGGCATGGTCACTGATTCTAAATTTGAGAAAAATTAGTTTACTTACAAGTTAAAATAACAAAAAAGTTTTCAATGTGGTCTTAGATCTTTGGACCTCACCGTATATATATACGTTTTTAGTGTATAGTGGATCTCAGCAGAGCGCTGCTTTGGGATTCTTGGTTGTACTTTATAACCTACTTTGGATTTCTGAGTGGAACAGTTGTTTTCCCCAAAGTCCTTAGCCTTCTCTAGCTCATATATCTGCAACAAAGTCCATGTTTGTCTTGTTACATCTACTCCTGACATGCAATACAAAGTGTATGGAATATACCAAAATACACCAGAGGCATTTCTTCAAATTCAGACTTCATAACAAAACCACCCCACACTGGTAAAGTCATTTCTCAAGTATCAAAGTTCAAAAAGCCGTATTTGTTTTTTCCCAGGGAATCTACTCTTGGCCTTGACCTTGTAGTCTTGGTCTTCAGCCTCATTAGACTGCATAAACATGACTTTAGTCTGGGTGTTATCACTTGGTGTCTTGGTCTGGATTTGGGTCGCTGCTTACAGTCTCAGACAACAGACACAGTCTATTTCCAGTGTTTGGCACAGTATCTTTTCAAAACCCTATACACAGGGGAGAGATATCTCCACAGCTCATGTCCTCTTTGGTGGACCTCAGATGTAAGAGGTCTTTGTTTTCATTTTGAGTTTATTAGGGAAATCCATTCTCATAAACTCATTGGAAAAATTGAAAACACTGAAAATCAAGTGATGACTTTATTATCAGATTTAAAAAAAAAAAAAAAAAAAAAAAAAAGGATTGCTGCAACAAAATGCAATTGCTGCAATATGTTCCCGGTCTTGACCCCAACTCTATTCCACATGTAACTGGTCCTACTCCTACGGCTCAGAGCGGGATTCAAACCAACAACATAAGCATGTGGTGCAGGCGTGCTAACAAGGATGTTAAAGACCATAGTCTCTAGCGTCAGTCACTAGTGCGCCTCTTGAGGCCAGGGGAGTGAGGTTTTACTTCCACTGCTCTTTAGCAGGCCTCCATTACATCATTAGTCGCTAGTGCGCCTCTTGAGGCCAGGGGAGTGAGGTTTTACTTCCGCAGCTCTTTAGCAGGCCTCCATCACACTCACCTCCCTAAACCTCACTCCCATCCGGGTCACGGCCCCAATGTACCTAGTCCTACTCGCACCACATTTCGAGCGGGATTCGAACCAGCGTCACCGGCATGGGAGGTGGGTGTGCTAACAGGGACGCTAAAGACTACAGCCTCTAGTGTCAGGTTTTACTTGATAGCTGGCCTCTGTTACACACACACATTGTAAAAAAATATCCTGTTAAAGGTACAATATGCAGGAATTTTGCAGTAAAATATCCAAAAACCACTAGGCCAATGTTATATATTTTGTTAAGTTGATTACTTACAATATCCCAAATGTTTCCAACTATTCGTAAATCGTGAGACAATTGCGATATTTAACCAAGGAAACGGGGCGTGTGAGCAGGGGTGAGGAGTCGCCAGTCAATGATGTCATATCCGCGTTACGTTACCCCCAGTTTCCACCAGGTTTGACCTCGTACTGCAATAGTAACCATGGCGACAGACGTGGACAACTGGGTCGGTTATCCCCGTTATGCGTGCTCAACAGCGTGAGCGTTCCTAGCAAGGTTTTGTTCAAACATTATGGACCATGGCAAGCAGACTTTGAGACAAAAAGAGGACTAGAACGAAGATCAACATCTTTCGAGATGCCGATCGTTACCTCAAATTCCTCTAATAAACTGACCTGTGTGAGTAATTCAGCACTTGTGTGTAGTTCGGTAGAATTAAATGTCCTTATTCCTTTATATCCGCGGGACTTGCATTGCGTGTGGGGCTGGTATACGTCTAGCAATCGCGCACTGCTTCATACAACATTCATGTTAAAAACATCAATGTATTCACTCATCCATAAAAGATCCATCAGCTTGACGACAAGATCCATAATTCCGCTTAATGCGGAATATACGTCATTAATATACGCCTTTGTTATTGCATAGGTTAGCGACCCCTGGTGGCAAAACAATCTTGCATATTGTACCTTTAAATGTACAGGAAAAAAAGAAAGAGAAGCTGTGGTTGAAAAAATAGAAGAATGACAGTATGACAAATTTGTGCTTGAATATTTTACAACTTATAACCATACATTTCAATAAAACAATCCATTAATCTAAGAAAATGTGCTTTGTACCATACAGTACAGATAAACACCCTAATAATACATTTGATTAAACAGAAACCCACATGATGAATCAGAGTTCATCGTAAGTGGCTTGTCCACACTTGGCTGATACATTTATCCAGACGGAGAGTCACACACACAAGCACAAAACAGGCTAACACATGACTCTAAAATAATGCAGTCAACAAACTAAAATCTTAAAATGTAACACAACATGTCCATCACTCATACCAGAAATGAGAATAAACTAATTTATATAAATAACATATACAATCAAATGTGATCACTCAGGAAATATCGCTAGCTGTTTTTCACCATAATTTGTATGGTAATTTTACTTGCAAAAACCAGTGTTTTACGATCAAAAACATACAATTCGATGTTGACCAATTTGCAGTATTTTTCTATAAAAATGACAACAAAAATCGCTGTGTACCCGTCTTCGTTAGTTTTCAAAAGATGAGCCAAGCTGTACCTGATTATTTTTGCTGCAGTTTTGTGGGCTGTAAAAACTCAATGTTTAGTCTAAAGGTATGACTCACCTCAAGTCTGAGTCGCAGGTATTTTAATATGTGCCAAGGTATTGCAAATACTTGCAGGACTTCAGAACTGTTAATAGAGTCACATCTTAAGCCCGCATCTCAATAATCACTTAATGCAGATGTGGTTACCAAGTTGAGTCTAAGTTAGATTCACACAGTTGGTGAGATTGACAACCGTATTTACTCTCTCAAACTCACCAATTTAACTCATACACCTTTGCTTAAAAGTCAATAAAAACGTCTCTAGAACTGCCACCTTCCGTCAACAATCCTAGATCCATGCACACCTTAGCAGAGTGTCAGTTGTTTTTAAAAGATGTGGGTATGAGGAGAGCATTTCTGTGACAGTGTCAAACCCACATACTAATGCTGCCGTCTCTTTACACCATTGAAGTTTACACTGTTTTCACCTGGTCAGTGCTTCTCTCTCTTTCTCTGCACGACAATGACTAAGATCATTATCTGCATATAGACTCCATGGCAGCAAAACTGACATGCTACAGAGAGAAAGTGAAGGAATGGGGTAGAGATAGACTTATAAGCAGACAATACACAGGAAAAAAAGAAATATTTTTGCAGATGCACCAATCATAATGACGCAAAGATACTAAGGCAGGGAATAACAGCAAGAATAACTTGGCTGGAGAACAGTTGGAAGTAGGACAGGTAAGTCAGGTAGGAAGACAACTGTACCCTCGAAACAAAAACGTACCCCAAATTTTTAAGATTTATTCATTGTAATTGCACATAAAACACAATTTTGAATAAAATAAACCCATTGCACATGTAACAAACTAATAAAATTTAAATTTAATGTGATGCATATTTGTCAGTCATACAAAAATACTATAATAAACCAAAAGTGTTTGCTCCACAACACAATAACCAGGTTTATATAATTATCAATAATGTTTCAATTTCTTACATTTCAACCATTATCATACTTTTTAACCAATTAAATTTAATTGTTTTCACAATTAACAGATTGAAACTTGCTGATGACTTAAAAACATGTTAAAATACACACAAAATAATTTGGTGTGTAATCAATAGCTACTGAGGAAATCAACAACAACAAAAAAAAAAAATCAGCCCACTTTTTTATATAAATAGTGAAAAATGTTCATTGAGTGCATCTATCTGGATTTAGGAACCTCTCATGAGGGGAAACAAAACCACAAGTAGATTAAGTACATCCATAATACTGTACTAACCACCAGAGGGCATCAGGTAACCTTATTGAAAAGGGGGCATCTTATTGGTTTTTTAAGAATGCAGATTTGTTCTCAACATGACTCATCTGGGTCAAATCAAAACATTCTCAGGGTTAAAACCACCTACATGAAAAAAATTGATTTTGTCAAATAGATAATACATTTTATTAGTTCTAACTGCTCTTCGAGAACATTAGCTATCTGAACCGAGCTAAAATTAGAAAGATTAATTGAGACTTTCTAGAAAATCAAGGAAAAACAGACTTTTAAGTCCAAGTGCAAAGTGCATGAAAACCAAGCACACGGATCCACTGACATTTTTCAAGACTTTATTAATAAATTAGGTTATTTCTTAGTAGTGACGTCAAAACTTAATCATTCGTGTCTCTGACAGAGTATTCCATTTGTCATTTGTGATGTTAAAAAAAAACAAAAAAAAAGTCAGCTGGAAACTCTCTCCTCTCATGCAGTTGATGCAGAATTTTGTATCATTTTTTAAAATAATTTCAGTCAGATGCAGGCGATATATTCTCCCTCACCACATAACGTTTGTAATCCGCATGGACGCTTTCCTGTCGCAGACGACAGAACGCAGATTAATATGTTTACATTTTGGGGTGAAATTGGGGTAAGGGGCAAAAATCTATCTGTGTCTTATGCTTAAGCTGTTTATGATAGGCCTACTGTGATAAAGGAAAACGGGTTAACGCGTTAACATGACCACATGAATTGTCGGCTTAAAGGAAAATTAAGATTCTGCCATCAATTACTCACCCTCAAGTTGGTTCAAATGTGGTATTTTGTTCTATTGAACACAAAAGAAGACATTTTGAAGAATGTTGGTGACCATAAAGTTGTTGGTCCCCATGGAAGTCAATGGGGATCAGAAATTGATCATCTTTTGGTTAGTTGATCGTTGATGTTAATCGCAGGTATGTTTGAACCCTATGACAAGGTTTAAAACGCTCTGGGTAAGACCGATCCGATATATTTAATATATTAGAGTTAATCGCCTTGTCTGTAGCTGTAAGTTTATTTATATAGACAAATATTGTGTGATGTTCATGCAAACGACATGGCGTAACATTCTCTACTCTGGGAAAACCCTGAGGTGTCTCTCCAACCATTGACAAGATAAAATCACTCCAACAGAAACACACAGCCTAAAGCAATCCTGCTTGTCACATAAAACGCTAGCAATGTACAGTACACCACAAAATATTCCAGTTAATTCCAAGTGTTTGGTTGAACTTTCCGTTTCTCGTTTCATTTAATTGCTGTTGGTATGGTAGCTTTGAAAACCTTCCTGGTTATATTACTATAATTTAGGTAAGGGAATCAAAACTAGTTGTCATTCAGTCGTTATAAAAGAATAGGTGGTGATTGATTTCCGTGATAGAAAATGGTGCTTTATGATTTCTGGGAAATCACAGTATTCCGGTGGAACCAGTCCTGTTTGACAAAGTGCCACAGTTACTTTTTTTTTTTTTTTTTTTTTTTTGACAGTGATCATTTATTAAACGTGTACAAACACACACACCCTTTTTTGTCATGGTGGATTCAGTCATTTTTACAGTCGATTTGTCAGATTATTATTTATCACAACTAAGACTTCTCTGTCAAGGGCTTATGTTATGTGCACATGTGCCATGGTGTGATCAGGCATGCCAACTCATATATACACACTAACTGTTACTAAAAGAATTTCACTCTTGATTTTTGTCAAGATGTACAAACTCTTCCTAATTGGAACTGCACATGTTCAGGTAAATTTTCACTAAAATATGTCATACTGCAACATATCTCTTTCTTTCCCCAGTTTTTGATTCTATATAAGACTTACCTGTGAGTTTCTACTGATCCTGAGGACCTTGATTAGCTTGCTCAAATTGTGTTTGATCAGGGTTGGAGCAGGCCCTCCAGGACCGAGATTGGGAAACCCTGAATAAGGGATTACATCCAGATAACTTGCCAGATCAACAGTGTAGGGAAGCCTGCCCCCTTGTGGCTAATGTACATCCACAATTCTAACATTCTCATTGGACAATGGACATATCAGAGGTATGCTACACAATAAAATCACATTTCACACACATTTTTAAAAGTGAACTACTCCTTTAAGGAGAATTGCACAAAAACTGTAGATAAAGTAACTTAGCACTTCCCCAACTTGCAGACAGCTTTTTACAGGATGAACAGTTCATATAGCCTAGTTGAACGATGTCTCCCAGTTCAGTTTAATGTGATACCAAATATTTGAACACTAGGGTTCAAATCTGGACTCTGACCAGGCCCAAACACGAGCCTGGTGGACTTGTTCTCAAGCCTTGGTTGTCTTCCTTACAGTTTCGGTAGGAGAATTGTCTTGTTGAAAAATAACATCGAACCATTACTCATCAGATAACATAATTAATTTATGGGAAGTAGGCCATTAAGCAATATTCTCATGTACTCCAAAGCATTAAATGACTTTTCACAGTGAAGCAGTTCATCAATACCAGCTGCTAAAAGGCTCTCCACACAAAGACACCTATGCTTCACTGTGGTGGAGATGCATTTATTATATTTCTCAACAGATTTGTATATATTACTGAAACCTGGATTCAACTTTTAACTGAATGAAGCCAACAATTCTTGTTTTTCCCTCTAAATTATGTCAACAGGAAAATGCATGATGCACTGATGCACACTTAAAATAAAAGCTTTGTCTTCATGTTTTTGTTTTTTTTTCCTCTGCTTTTTTGTTTTGCTTTCACTTTTTTATTCTCTTCCCTTCAATCACCTGACTCCATTAACGTGTGGAACTCTCTCTTGTCATGGTACAATCTATTTCCTGTGGATGAAATCAACCCCTACATTTTTTCCCCCTCAATGAATAGCCTAGCTTTGTTTCAATGTTAAGGAGTAAATTTGGTTGCGAAGAATATTTATGTTGACTTTATATGTTGAAATTTGAATGTACTATGTAGACAGTCATGTTTGAGAGACAAAAGAAGTGTGTGTGTATGCAAGGAGGAAGTTTAAGTATTCAAGAGCTATTAATCTTTGTCTTTCAGGCTTTTTTTTTTGTGGTTTTTTTAGAGATTACACACAACACAAAGAAAGTTTTGTTGAAGGACTTTCTGATTATTGAACCTAAAAGTGAGAGCTTATGCCAAGGCATGCAAAAAAATACTTTGGCCTTTGATAATGTTTCCAGTCATCGCAACGGTAAATCTCATTGAAATGTCTGGTTGAACCTAGCTCCTCAGTAAATTGGCTTCTGGTGAAAGACCACATGAATCTTAATAGTCGTTAAAGAAGGAGAGAATATTTTGTATAGCTTCCTGTACCAGCAGCAATAAACAATAGTGGAGGGCTAGGAGTTGAATCGGTTTGGAACAGAAAAGGGGTAATTAAATGTTATCAATCATCTAAAAATGTATCTTCTCAAAATCTTTTATTGGAAAATTAAACAAAATTTTATCAAACTTTGATAATTGCCTTAAAGGAGTAGTTCACTTTAAAAAAAAAAAAAAAAACTTTTGCTGATCATTTACTCACCCCAATGTCATCCAAGATGTCATCGTCTTTCTTTCTTTAGTCGAAAAGAAATTAAGGTTTTTGATGAAAACATTCCAGGATTTTCTCCATATAATGCACTTTACTGGTAACCAAACGGTTCAAGGTCCAAAAGACAGTTTCAGTGCAAACTGTTCAAAGGGCTTTAAACGATTACAGACGACGAATAAGCGTCTTATCAAGCGATACGATTGCTCATTTGAAAAAATAATAACAAAGTTTAAGTTTCATTAGCTCAAATGGTCGCCTTGCTCTGTTCTGTGATGCGCGTTTGCGACTCTCCTGTTCGAACTCGTTCATTAAAATGAACAAATCTTTTCCCGAGTCAATTCGTTCATTTCGTTCGTTGAATGAACCAAATGACACGGAAAAAGATTCGTGATCAAGATTGATCAAACTACATTTTACAAAAATCACCCCTCAAGTTTATACAGGGACTCAACTCAAGATCTCTCATTTAACAGTGCATTAGTCAATAGAATATTCAAATCAGGAATATCAGAATGCATAGTTTTGTGCATAAATGTCCAGCACGTTATACAATGTTGAATGTTCACTAAAACGACAAAGTTTTTTCAATTGGACTGGTTTATTCTCTTTAGCATGCAGTGTGAAGTATTTCAACGCGTACACTCCGATTAAATTTCAGCAAGTTAAGAACAAATTTTACTCACTTATTGCGTTACCTGACAGAGTTGAAGCCCGCCATCTTCACCCTCACATTCAAAACATCCGGTTGTTGTGCTCGCTCATTATTATTTGACAGACGTCGACGTCATTCAAATGAGGTGGATTTGAAATGTAATAATATCGGTGGATCATAAAGTAATAGTTGTTTATAAAAAAAAATGTGATTCTCATGAGTGTGCTATATCGACGTTTTTAGCTATCCAACCCTATGATTCCAGCCAACGGCCAGCCTAGTTTTTGATAACGTGCTTGAGGGGTGAATGGTGAACTATGTTTGATTTTTTTCGGTAAATATAGGCCTAAAAGAAGGATACGTTAGAAAATTTGCGTAGTTCATTATATACTTATTTAACGGAATAATACTTCATTATAGTTATTTATTATACTTATTTTAAGTTTATTTTGTGGCTTAAATTACATTATTATTCATCAGTCATTATTCAAAAACTGACATGTTTACTTTCTTGAGACTGTGTTGTAAAAATCGATGTCCTCTTCTGTGTAAGGTATGTGAGGTATTCAGTAAATCACAAGATGTCTTTGTTTCAGTTTTTTGTCCTAAAATAACATAAGCACATGATCTTTGACTGGAACATAATATCTTTTCTGTTTTGTTCTGCCATGCAATTGCCATACGAAGATACAGTTTTCCTGGTTTTGTATAAGAGGATGTGATTTCTGTGAATGGCTGTATGGTTTGTGGTTTTAATCTATGATCCCACATCTCATCTGCTCCACGGATCTGCTGTGGCCATACACACAAACACACAACATGAGCATTTTGCTCGATCTGACAAGCACATTTACATAATGACATTCAGTAAATGGTGAATTTAATGTATAAAATCAGATAATGTTATTTAAAAAAAAATAATTTAGGAAACTATTTTAAAATTATAGAAACAAAGAGAGTAAAAATGCGTAGTTATATTAAAAAAATTCCCTCAGATGGTGCCATTTCTGTAAAGTTAATATGCCAGAGGTTCCTGATTCTTCTTTTTTTGGGTTAGGTTGAGTTACAAGAAACTAACCAAAGGGAAAGGGAAAGGGAGAGGGAGGGAGGGAGGGAGGGAGGGAGAGAGGGAGAGAGAGAGAGAGAGAGAGAGAGAGAGAGAGAGCCTCAAGAGAGAAATGACAGCAAAAACAGCTGTAAATCACATCAAATAATTTATCTTTATTAATAAAAAGCAATCCTAAACTCCTAAACAAACAAATAAAACGTTGGTTTTATTTGGTGAAATGCATTTTTCTGCATAGCAGAATGACTAATTGACATACTATGGATTATAAAGTCCACATATTGTATATAGTCTACAGTATGTACCAATATAACATCATTAAATGTTCACTGATATTGACATCACCAGTTGTTCAGTTGTTCACCAGTTGGTCAGTGGTTTACCGTTATACATAAAGACAAACAATACTATTTATAAGTAACTACATTGTCAAAAAATTAATTTAACACAAATACATACTGACCCGGTACCAGAGAGATTGTTTTAAAACAATCGAAGGCCAAAGGTGGAGTTGTGCTGTTATGTCAAATAAAACATTTTGTAGTGCTTTTATTACCAGAGAATAGTCTGAACGATCACTACACACATAAATAGTAAATAAATGTTCTAGTTGGGTCAATGAAAAGCACAGTATCCTATGAAATGATCAAATAAATGGTGCTATGTTAAAAGAGCTGCATCATCTGTAACTTCAACTTCAAATAAACAACACACATTCATATACTAAAAGGGTACAACCATAGAAATTCTTTAAGTTTCTTGCTCACAGGCAGTTGGTGAATACTATCTTTACCATAACTCTGTACCACAGCTCTTCTTGCCAGCTCTTGTAGGCTCTGCGGCGCATCTCCACGATACGGCATAGTCAGACTCTTTTTTGGGGACGCAATATAGTATCCAAGTAGCTGGAAAAGGCAAGAGAAAGTATGTTTACTTCCTGCTAAACTGAATCCTCCTTCCTTTAGGAGCACCCGCACGCTGGTCGGGCCCTCGGGAGCCCGATAGCTGAGAGTGAAGAAAACATTTGCCTGCATGCTGTCCCGGATCAGGAACATCCCCAGAGGGAGTTTGGCCAGTTTTGCGTGAGCTTCATCTGCTTCCATGGGACCCCAGTAAAATCCACTTTGTTTCAAGTAATCCACAGCCTGGGTGATGAGGTCACATTCCTGCTGGTGCCGAAAGGGCTGAAAGTGTGTTAGGGGCTCGGAGCAGGGTTTAGGGGGCTCGGCCGGCTTGGATGGGCCCTGTGGCGCAACTGTATGTTCAGAGTCATTATGCAGGACCATTCTGAATCGGGGCCCACTCATACCATCCCTCCATGATCCCAAAGCATAGATGAATGATTCAGCAGCCTGTGCAAATGAACAAAGAGTTCAGACATCAAGAAGTGGGAAGAGCTCATGTCCGGACACATTCAAGAAAAGCCTGTGAGTTTGCAAGAAAGTGTTTGAGTAGGCGTGAGAATGTACAGTGGATTTTAAAGGTCCCGTATTATGCCCCTTTTCACACGATATAAAATAAGTCTTAGTATGTGCGTGTGAAGTTTCAGCTCAAAATACCCAACATATCATTTTTTTACAGCATGTGTGTTCATTTTGAGTCAGACAATAATGCCTACAGTGCTGTATAGAGATGGAACAGGTATAGTTTAGTAGTTTAATTACGGTTATTATAACGTTTTTGTCATCTGCTTGTATGTATTATTTATTAATAGCCTAACTTACACGTCTGCTGTTTCGGACCAGGTCCGAATGATGATCAAACATATACTGATGAGTTTAATACAGTTCATTGTACATCACACAAAAGATGAAGCGTCAGTTTTACTTCAGAAAATCACTGTTAGAGCTGAGTAAACACAGTAAGTTATAAGAAGTGCGCTTGTTGAGGGATTTGAGGGTGTATTCCTGTGGGCGGACGTACGTTAGTCCAAAAACTGTTCTACTGACGTCATTAAAGAAGGAAGTAGAGAGTTGTAGTCCAAACGGCCACTTCTGTTAAATAAAATATCTCGCTTGGCATTGAACTTTGAGCTTTATTATACAGATATTATTTATACTCTAACAACAACATTATACACACTAAGTAAAGTTTGAAACATGGGATCATGAAGAACGGGACCTTTAAGCTCAGCTTTAACCAAAGATTGGCTTTAATCCTTTTGGAAATTTTACGTTTTTTTTTTTTTTTTTTACTTCATCAAAATGGTACAAAACTTGGGAAATGTTTTTGCACGTCCTATGTGAACACACAAAAAAAGATGGACATGATTCGAATAGCTTAAAACATTCACACTTTCATCAAAATTTGAATTTCATCTTGTGGAAACGTTTGCGCCCCAAATCTTACTGAAAGCTCCTTTTTTTAACTTGTATATTAATTTTTTGGAATATATGAAGAGTTCAGATGCAAAAGCCTCTAAGTGCCATTTTAAATTTTCTTCTAGAATGATAATTTTTATCAAGCTTGTATATTTAAGTTCAGTGATTTCACTTAAATGGCAATTCATAGGTAATCTTCATTGTCATTTAAGTGAAATTACTGAACTTAAATATATAGGCTTGATAAAAATGATCATTTTAGAAGAAAATTTCAAATGGCACTTAGAGGCTTTTGCATCTGAACTCTTCATATTTCAAATTTAAAAATAGTATTTTATGCATTTTTTCATAGTAATAATCTTAAACTTGAATATTTTTTGTTTCACTTTTTAAAAAACTTTTTCCATTTAAACAATAATCTGCCAAGTCTTCTTATAAAAGAAAGCAAACTTGAGTCTGTGCTCCAAAGCATTCAAGATTTACAATTTTCAGGTCTATAAAAAATAATAACAGGTAATAAATGGATCACAATTATTACATACATATAATTTAGTACCATAAAAATACCCTAGAAATAGTACTTTTATTCACTGTCATTTTTGAGCAATTCTAAGTAAAAATCTTAGAAACAGAATCCAAAAGGAATTTGATTTGTATGCAGATAATGCTTGAGAAATTTTTGTTTTAAAAATATATATTTTTATAGGCAATACTTTTGTTTTGTGAGCCAAATCAAACTCAGCGCTGCGTAACCAACATACTTGGCAATTGAGAGCAATGATAAAAATACAACAACAGAAAAGCAGAATTCTCATAACTGTGTCTCATAGTTTTTTTAAAGGAACATTTTGTTCAGGTCAAATTGCGTAACACTAGGAACAAGTTTTGATATATTTTTTTAATTAGCCTTTTAATTAAACTATTTTATACACAGATGACTGTACTGTACCCAAAGTGAAAGCATTTAAGTACTTTTTACTTGATGGTTACTGGTGACATCACATTTGTAAATCAAAAAACAGTAGAAAAAATAGGCTAACATTTTAAGAAAAATATATGAAACCAACATGAATAGTCTACAACGATGTCATTTAGAATAGGCAACTATTTCTCGAAAAACTTTATATTTCCTTCACCTATACACTATCAAAACAATATTCACATCAAACTTTTTTACATATTTTTATTTGTATAAATACATTTAATTATTTAAGCATATTTTAAAAAACATAATTTTGGTCGGCTGCATAATCCTTTGAATCTTGATGTTATAGCTTCAGACGAGTAGGTTGTATAACCGTTAGCAGAAGAAAATAAGCCCCCTGTCTTCTCTGAAACACAAGCCTAGGCTATATGATTTCTGGAAAGAACTTTGAAATTAAATGTAAACGTTTCTCCAGTAAAACAGGCAAAAAAAAAAACGATTATCTGTCACGTAAGCATACGTGTTTCAGAATAAACATTAAGTTACATTTCTACTGAAAATGTTTTCACAAAACGGTACCTAATACATGGAGAACGTCACTGTGAAAGGTGAAAGAAACACCTCCATCATGCAGTCCGGTATAAAACCACTAGCCAACTTACCGCAAATGCAGTTTGATGTTGACTAACCCAGAATTCTCCAGAACTGTGTAAAGATTTCCTGCGATGCTACATTTTTAGTTGTTACGCGATTCTTAGGCTGACCATTTCACTTACAAAACTATACCGAAAGCGAAAGTTTGAACATAAATATAGGCTATAAAAGGCGGTCTCGCTTGTGGCACATCATTGACTGACATGAGACATAGGATATCTTCCTATTGGACTGTGTTTGGATGTATGTATCCAATCGTATCTTATTTACATCCCTCTCTGAGCACTCAGTTGTTAATGTGCCAAGAGAAATCCTAGAAGTGGGAATGCGGTTGGATTTTGGCAGCACTCTCTTTCAATGCCTTCAAAATGGCGAAATGGCGATTTGAGCACATAATGCTGATGAAAAGCCCAATAAAAGCAAACAACTGTCGCATAATCAATGACTGAAACGAGTCTGTACTTGCTAATTATTTATTTTGCCTGCAATTAAGTGCATTTTTGTTTCACTTTCACTTCGGAGGTCTGTTTTACTTTAAATCACGTGATCTTTTCCAACTCACGTCGCCTTTGACAGGTTAAGGGTTAAATATCATGTTTTATCCCTGGCTTACTTTTATTGTTTACGAGTGTAACCGTATAGCCAGCGTGGATTACATATGACAGACACATATGAGCCACACATTTAAGAAATGCAATGTTATTTTCCATGGACTCTGCAGAAATTACATAGGCTAAACTAAAACAACATCATAAGTGCATAAGTCAATGTTATAGCCTGTAGCATCTTATACTAAGATTTAGATTTTTTTTTTTTTCTAAAACAGAAAAATACCTAAATACTCATTTAAAGTAAAACGTAAACAATGTTAAAGTGTTCAGTTTGTTTTTTCATGTGCCAGACAAAAAATGCCCAAAAAACCGCAGCATTCACTGGTAAATGGATACATACAACCACTTTCGACTGTAAACAGATGCTGTACTCTTTAGATGTCTTTAAGATTTCTTCTGACTCTTTAATCTTATGATCTCTAAACGCATCTGTTAAATATATCCCTGACAGGCAAGACAGAATTTAAGAAATATACATGGAATAATTCATCACACATTAGGTTCAGGGCATCAAAAACATCAGAAAACACTCCCAAATCCTTAAATATCTTTAACAATTATGTTTGCTTAAAAAAATAAATCAAGCATTAATCATTATATTTTCATTTATATATTTTTTTCATGTTTGTTTGCAAATTAATAATAATAATAATAATACCTTGCACTTTACTGCAGATGAGTCATAAACATAAATTTCCACTTGAAGCAGTTTTCCTTTTGAAATGAGCCCCAAATTTAAAAAAAATAAATAAAAATAAAAATTCAACTCTCGTGCCACTGACATCAACTGCCTGATGTACACAGCGCCTGCATATTCACCAACAGAGAAATTACTATGGCTCTTTGCTACTGGCCTTTCTTTGTATGTCATACCCCCCCCCCCCCCAATCTGTATTCAGGTGTGCTTTCATTTTAGTTTCACTTTAGCACATTAACTCTATCAACTATTTGTACAGTACATCCTGTCAAAAAGAGTTTAAAAAAAAATCATACGGCAGAAATTTGGGTTGTTAAAGGAAAGGGGTTGTTGATTGCCATAATAACAGAATATTGTAGGTTAAAACAGGATTTAAATGAAGCTTCACTTTCAGAATGATCCCGACCATGATGAACTGAAATGAAACAAAAAGAAGAAAAAAGATACATTACAACAGCACTGTTATTTCTGAAAATTTCATTTTACAGGAAAACATCCCCCATCCCTCCTAGTTTCACTAACCTAAAATCAACATCTGTAAAATAACCACCCAATTTGCCTTTAGAACAGATAAAGCAAATCGCTTCTAAGAAATGCACTTGACAATAAGCTTACACTGAACTCTACTGGCAAATGACTAATGGGTGAAAAACAACTGCGACTTTAATCATTTTTTTATGTATGTGTGATAAAGACAGAAAACATCTGGCAGGTGACATGTAGAGAATAAAACTTCATTAACCACAGTCCTCGCATCTATAGTGATCATAAATATTTATTGTATTTTTAACCCCCCAAACTTTCCATTTTAGTTTATGAGGAGGCAGATGCTGTTTCATGTTCCTCCTTCCTGCTGCTGCGTCTCAGCATGTAGGCAGCAGCTGTGAGTGCAAGAATACCATATGTGGCAAGAACAAACTGGAAAAGGGAATAAGTGGGAGAAAAAAATGACACAATTAGAAAGTGGTGACGCAAGCAGGTGTTCTTGATGTTACTGTTATCTTTGAACAATCAACAGTCTGGCTTGCTCTTGGTGACAAGGCATATACCGTCGGTAATTCTTCAGTAATGAGAAACAGGACCTTACATTTCTGCGTCCTTGTATTGTGTAGCTGTTGAAATGTTTCCTCCATCCAGTCAGTTCAGTTGGGGTTGGTGCTTCAATCCCGAAGAGCTGTCTCTGTCAAAAAATACACATTACAAAATATCAAGATTTGACACAATGTCCAAACCATTTAAAAAATGGTATATCCCCACTTGGGCTACGCTTTACTGTTCTAGCTTTGTACATTAAACAAAAAAAAACAAAAAACAAAAAACAAAAAAAAATACATTAATAAGTAGGTAGTAATATCATACTTTTATGCATACCATGGTACTGAAATAACTGAATAAGCATATGCGTATGGCATTTACTGTGAGTTTTATATGTCCCAGGCCAGGCCTATTTGTAAGCAACTCTTGGTGATATAACGTTAAAGGTAGAGACACTTTCTCGTGATTTTCTGAATGACAAGAGCATATGTTTCATATCTTTATATTTATTTATACATTTATAATTTATATTTTATTTATTTTATATGACAGCATGCATGGCAGCGATATGTTGAACACACAATGAATTATTTTGTCTACCTTCACTTCGCTTATAAGATGACCAAAACTTGTCAGCGGAATCCGTGTCTTCACAGGGGAAGTCGGCATGACTGTAGCACAAATATATATATATATATATTCTAAAAAGTGTACTCTTGAAATGTATATAAAACCTCAACTGTATGGTATCTACAAGGGCACGCTTCGGTTGTTTACAGCTGCATTTAGTTCCGGGCTTTTTAAATGGCATCTTAGGCATCCAATTAAAACTCACTTAACTCATACTTTGAACCAATAGCTGCCGATCTGTAGGCGGGACTTAGCTGTGGTTACGCAAGTTAAAGCGCCCGCGTATGAATTTATGGTCAACCGTGTAAACGTTGCTAAGCCATGGTGCTAACTGATGTTAGAAGTTATTGAGCCCATATACATCATGATGTCAATGATGATGTCTATGATAATGTAGTGACATAATATTAAAGCAGTTTCCTCTGGTACAATTGTCTTCCTCAAGGACACAATTATTATTTTTTTAACCTTCAAAATGGTCTTTGTTTCCTGTTTTTAGGCTACAAATAATATTTCATTTTTTGTTTTTGTTTACTTCTCATCTATTCATTAATGCTGTGTTTTTGGAGATATAAAGTACTTTTGTATCCTTATAGGTCTACCACACAATTCCACAAATTTTCAGATTTATGCCGGATTTTTTTTTTTTTTTTTTTTGAAGAACATATATTTAAAGAAAATTAAGTGAAAATGAATGAAGACACATGAAGAAAATATATTGAGTTATTTTTTCACATTTCTCATTCATTTCAATGTGGGGCCATATTGACCCCGAAGACCAGAAGTGTAAACATTTTTTTACATACCTTCAGTTTTTTGTGTGTGTAGATAGATAATGTATTAAACGTCACAAAATCTTATTCCACTGAGATGAAGGTAACCTTTTTTTATTAAATAAAAGTCGATTGGGGTTGTGATTGAGGGCTACTCTTAATTACTGTCCATTTCCCAGATCCAGAATAGCCTATACTGTGGTGGTTTGACATCATTATCCCAGGACAGTTCACCCAAAAATTCTGTTACCACTTGTTTACCGTCATGTTGTTCCAAACCTGTATGAATTTCTTTCTTCTGTTGAAAGCAAAAGATATTTTAAAGAATGTTGGTAACCAGAGAGTTGATGGTAGCCGTAATAGTCCTGTTTTTTCCAACACTATCGGGTTGGTTTTTTCCAATTAAGTCAATGGCTATAGTTACCGTCAACTGGTTTGGAACAACATGAGGGTGAGTAAATTATGATAGAATTATCATTTTTGGGTGAACTATTCATTTAATGACCCTTTGCATTTGGATGTTCACACATCTACTCTGAGAAAATTAAAAACATTAGACACATGAATAAATTACTATTGATCATGTATATGATTGGGGTTTTGCATAGCCTAATAAAGGTGCATAACTTGCCCTGCACCATTTGTGCTGCAGACACACACACACACACACACACACACACACACACACACACACACACAAAGTAATCAAGACTTTCAGTTTTGGCCTGGTAGCATATAAAATCCCTTAGATTTACTTAGAAGAAAATATATTTCCAGAGACCAGATTATTATGATTTCATGCACACTTTTTATCATAAACTGCTTGTTTCCTATCTCACCCATTAGTGTAAAACCAGTCCAAAAGTTGAGTTATACGTATAACAAAATACATTTTCTGCTTTCTTCTGTTTTATGCATGTTTGGTTTACACTAAACGTGATGTATTTATTTTGCCAGTACTGTATATCTAAAATAAATTGAAACAATACAGAAAGGTTGTTGTGTTGCCAACAGTTCAAATCAACTGAAGCAGAAATAGAAAAGTAGCCTTCATGTTTCCCAAATGAATTGAGGTAGTTATTTATGTCTGATATAGGCTCATGTCTCTTTTCACCTGTCATTTACAGTGACACAAGGGAGGAGTCCACAAGGATTTTAGATTGTCATTTACCAGAGGAACAAAAAGGTCAAAAAAGAGAAGGCTTTTTAACATTTAATATCCTGCAAGAGCAGATACAAAGAACTCATATTGTGATTGCAATTTTTTTTATTTAAATGTGTAATATTATATGCATGATGATTCCAGGATTTCACCACAATACTCTTCTATTTTGTTTTATTTTGCTAAAAAATATATCAAATAAATGTATTTTATACTATAAAATATAATGTAAACATATATATATATATATATATATATATATATATAAAAGAAAGGGTCAAGCCCAAAATGGCTAAACAGTAAACTTTTAATTATCTCAACCACAAATTATTGGTCAGGAAATTAAAAAACAAAGTGTACAATACAAGTGGACTAACCTACACAAGAATTCTCATACTCAGGATTTAAAAAAAAAAGGGTTTTCTTTATAAATCAATATTTTCAAACATTTAATATATAATTATTAATATTATAATCTTAATAGGCTACGCAATCAAAAGAGAAAACACAACTCCAAGCCAAGTACACTTCATTAAGAATACTTCATTATGGCCTACTTTTAAATATATCTGGATCAAAATATCGAGTACCTATCCAAATATACTAAGACTGTTCTGTCAGTATTTTAAGTATACTTCTGAGAAGAACAAAGTATGTTTTACCGGTACATCAAAAGTAGACTGAAAGTCTACTTTTAGTTTTAAAGAAGTATACTAAGAGCACACTTGAATAAACTTCTTTTTCATAAGGGGAAGCATGAAGGAAGGTGTGTCATTGTGTGGGGAGCCTTTTACGCAGCTGGTGTTGGTGAACTAATTCACTGTGGAAAGTCACTGGAGTGAATGGCTTGCTTCCCACAAATGAAAAGTTGTTATCTGAAGAGAAATTATCAGATGTTATTTTTCAACAAGACAATTCTCCAGCCCAAACTGCAAAGACAACCAAGACATGGCTTGAGAACAAGCCCATCAGGCTTATATTTGGGCCTGGTCAGAGTCCAGATTTGAACCAACACATTCTCACACCCCAACTCGTCACATATAGATGCTTGCGTCACTTATTGACGCACTGGGTATACCTTTGGCGTAATTTTTCAACGTGCAGGGTAGTCCGATAGACTTCTATAGATCTCTTAACCAGAGCCAGTAGCGATGAAATTTGACGTCTTGGGTAAGCTCACCGCAATGGTCTGCCGCGAATGGGTCGAGAGTCAAGACTGCAATAAATAAAAATAAAAAGGAATAGGCTACATTAAATGATCTATGCCAGGGCTAGTATAATGCTATAAAACTGAACCCTATAGTGAATATTTGAAGAGTTCAGATGCAAAAGCCTCTAAATGCCATTTGAAATTTTCTTCTTTAATGATGATTTTTATCAAACTTGTATATTCAAGTTCAGTAATTTCACTTAAATAACAATTAATAGGTAATTATCATTGCCATTTAAGTGAAATCACTGAACTTAAATATACAAGCTTGATAAAAATTATCATTCTAGAAGAAAATTTCAAATGGCAATTAGAGGCTTTTGCATCTGAACTCTTCATTTAGACATTTCTCAACTACTGTCTGAAGCCATTCATTTTGAGTGGAACAAAACTGACTCATTAAAACAACACTATATAGTTGGTCCATTTTTATTCTACATGAGTGTACAACAGCAAACTGTCTTGAATTAAAGCTGCTACAGTATGTGGAGCACATGATGTGTCCTGCAATAACCACAAGAGATACAGTAAGTGATGCTTTATAGTGGTAAGGTTAATTATACCTTACACGAAAAGGCTTCCTCTTTTCGTATCCTTAATTAATGCAGTGTTTAGTGAAGCGAACATAGAAACATGTCTGAAATAGTTTTACACAAAACTATTTGAATAAAAGCTGTGTAAGACATTCTGAGACGGACTACGGATGGTCTGAAAAATACACTACAGTACATGTGCAGTGTGTGTGTAAATATAGACATGCTCTTAGACTAATCTGTTTTATAGATATGGTTCCGTAAAATTATGCTGCTGAAAAAAAGAGACATGATTTTGTAAGTTTCAATCAGGCTATTCAGTTTCACTACCTCCTGTGACTCACACTGTTCACATGTTTTTATTCTGTTTGTTTTCCTTTATTATGACTACTCCCAAACTGACGTTTGCGTACAAAAGAGGAGCAGACACAATAATAGCAGACAGGTAATCATATTAAAACAAAATTCTGTCTTAGAATATGCTGGAAGCACTTTAATATTTGACTGCAAACATCAGCTTGCGATTGTACTTGGCTGTAATAGAGGTTAGATACAAAGAGAGTGTGTTGACTGAATGACTATTTTGGAAATGAAGAACTTCTGTTTTCTGTTCTTGTGTTCGCTGAAATATACGCCTTTTTTAGGATTCTTTGGTAAAGTTCAAAAGTACAGCATTTATTTGAAATGGAATTTTGTAAAAGTGATGTAAAAGTCTTCACTATCACTTTTGATCAATTTAATGCATCCTTACTGAATAAAAGTATACATATTTGTTATCTTTTTCTTTTTACAGGATGAGAGTCATGGGTGTGAAGGAGTCCATGATTCTTCTTATGTTGATTTTGGCTCAAGGCTTTGAATACTCCAGGACATGTCAATGTGATCAGAAATATTTTTGCAATTGCTCCTCAAATGAACTCCAACAAGTCCCAAAGGTTCCGTCGAATGCTCTTGGCCTTGACCTGTCTTTCAATCAAATTGTGTCTATTGACATAAATGATCTCAGCCCTTATATTGCACTGAAAACCCTAAACTTGCATAGGAACAAGCTCAAGTTTATACACAAGGAGGCATTCAAATCTCAACGTAATCTGAAAGTTCTTGATCTGTCCTCAAACAACCTGGAAAAACTGTTTTCGTCTTGGTTCCATGAGCTACAATCTCTTCAGCAATTGAACCTTGTAGGAAACCCGTACTCCACCTTGGGACCTGCTTCCATCTTCCAGTCTCTCATTAACTTGAGGACTCTGCGATTTGGTAGTCTATCGCTAAGGAAGGTACACAAGAATGGTTTAGAAGGGCTCACTCATCTGGAAGAGATTACATTTATTGGCAGTAACCTGAGATCGTATGAGAGCGGGAGCTTAAAAGCAGCCCGTCCCATCGGTTTAGTCTCTTTGAGCCTTCAGAATCTCTTTCAGAATGATCCAGGACTTGTCTCTAAGGTTCTTCAAGATGTCTCCCACCCTGATACTGTTCTGACTATCAAAGATGTCACACTCACTAAGAGCAATTCGGCAGAACCCTTCAAAGCGGTGAGAGAAGGTGGGACTAAAAGCTTCAGTTTCCAAAATATCAGCACAAATGATGAAGTGGTCACCTCTTTTTTGCAGGTCATGGATGGTTCTCCAATGTATTACTTTGGTTTCAAAGATGTACATTTAGTTGGTGAAGGGTGGTGGCAGAATGCTTCGTACACACATTATAAAAACTTACATACTGCCTACATATGTAATCTTGACATCCAAGGGTTTTTTGGGTTTAGTAGCATGATCCAGTTGGGATTTCTCCTGATGCATCTCCATAAGGTGTCTGTGATCAACAGCACAGTGTTTGTCATTCCTCGGAGAACTACTTCTTTGCTGAAAAATCTTGAATACTTGGACCTTAGTCAAAATCTCCTGTCAGACCTGACAATCGAACCGTCGTTATATACAGGTCATGGCGCATATCAAAACCTCAACACCCTAAACGTGAGCCAGAACGTTTTAAAATCTCTCCGGCTGATGTCTCGGTTGGTAACTAATCTTAAGAGGCTCGTATATTTAGACTTAAGTCATAATAGTTTTGTTTCTATGCCAGAAAAGTGTAGCTGGCCATCGACTCTCGGGTTTCTGAACCTTTCCAGCACGAAGCTACGTAGGATGACTGCTTGCCTGCCTTCTACCTTGACGGATCTGGATCTCAGCGAAAATGATCTGACGGTTTTCAACCAAAGATTTCCTCAACTTACTACACTTATATTGACAGGCAACCGATTGATGAAACTACCACAGGGGGAATTACTTCCCAGTCTCCACACGCTGCTTATCCAAAGGAACGCCTTGCGCATGTTCAACGGGAGCTCTTTGAGGAGGTTTAAAAACCTGCAATACTTGGAGGCGGGTTACAACAATTTTGTGTGCTCCTGCGAGTTTGTATCTTTCTTCAAACGAGATGTTGGCCGTTTCATCGCACTTCGAGATGGTCGTTCCAATTATGTGTGCGACACTCCATTCACTCTCAGAGGTTATGCTATTGAAAGTGTCAGATTGTCAGTCTTCGAGTGTTACATGATCCCTGCTGTCTCAGTGCTATGTTCTGTGATCATCATAGTGCTTGGACTTATTGTCGTCACCTGCCATAAGCTTCACGTTGTATGGTACCTGCAGATGACTAAAGCATGGATACAAGCCAAACGAAAACCTGCAGTTGGTCGCCTGGCCGGAGAGATCCGCTATGACGCCTTTGTATCCTACAGTCAACATGACGCCGAGTGGGTCGAGGAGATCCTCGTTCCAGAGCTGGAGAGTGCTCAGCCTTCGTTCGCCCTGTGTTTGCACAAACGGGACTTCCAGCCGGGCCGCTGGATCGTGGACAACATCATCGACTCGATTGAGAAGAGTTATCGGACTCTCTTTGTTCTGTCTGAGCACTTTGTTACCAGCGAATGGTGCCGCTACGAACTGGACTTCTCACATTTCCGCATAGTCGATGAGCACAATGACTCCGCTGTCCTAGTACTTCTAGAGCCAATCAAGAAGGAGACCATCCCCAATCGCTTCTGCAAGCTACGGAAGATTATGAACTCCAGGACGTATCTGGAGTGGCCCGAGGATGAGGAAAAGAGAGGCGAGTTCTGGAGCAATCTGAGAGCCGCCCTTCAGAGAGATGAATGTTGAAGGCTTGCCAGGTTTGTGTGACCAATACAGCCCGCTCAAAACTAGCCCAAAACCAACACATTCTCATCCTTTGGCGTCATATAGGTGACGCCATATGACATTTCGTTGAAATACTACGCACATGGCACCCTTTAGCGTCAATATAACGCACTGTTATGGGTAGGTTTAGGTCTGGGGTAGGGTCTGCATCTCATATTGACGCTAAAGGATGCCAGTCACCTATATGACGCCTTGGGTTCTGCGTGTTATATTGATGCTAAAGGGTGCCATGTGCGTAGTATTTCGACGCCTTATATATGTCATTTCGTCGAAATACTACATTTTATTGGTTTATTGGTCATTGGACCAGTTTTGGGGAGCCCGTCTGGTCTACCTACCAATACGTAATGTCTCTGCATTTTCAGATTTATTTTTATTTGCAGGCCTGCTGTATACATTGTTGTAAATGTAACTAAAATGATTAATTGATATGACGCTGAAATAAAATATAAATGTTAGATGGAAAAAAATGACATTTACAAAATTTAAATGAAAATGAGAAGTTAAGTAGAAATTCGAATTAGAAACTAAAAATTGAACTGATGTAGTTCTAATGTAATATAACATTTGGGAAGTTTAAAAGGTCACATTCATTAAAATGACACCATTTAAAAGAGCATCTGCTAAATGCTTTAAAATGTAGAATTTACAGACATCATGCAATGACTATCAGCTAAGGCTTCAGGGGTTTGTTTGGATAACATAAGAGCAGACACTCCTGCTTTTACTTCATACATTGTTACTTGACAGACTATTTCACATGTCGTGATCAGAGCACTAACACTGTGAAGATTGAGAAACAATTTTAAGTTGGCACAATAAATAAAATCTTTCATTTATTTTAGTATATAATCTTTTATTCCAGGCAAGGCCATGTGTTATCAGTTTAATGTGTTTGTGTAACGTGAGCTTTGATAATGGGCTGTTATCTAAATGTTTTTTAATGTACTGTAATGACTAACTTTTTTATCTCCAGAATCATTTCAGCAATTATCTGTTACTTAAGTAAATCATTTTATATGTGACAGTGAGTCTTTGCTCTGTTATAAAATCAAATCTGATGATTTCCTTTTATTCAAATCAATAATCTATGATTTGAAAATTTCTTTAACCTTTATTTAACTGAGAAAGATTTCCAAAGTTTTCACTGACCAATTTAATTATATTCTGTAAATGTAAAGATTTTGAGGCTGCAACTCTAAATGAATTGAGACAAAGGCCTTTCAGAGCCTTTTCTTTTAATTACAATTTTTAATAGATTGGGAATTGAGGATTATAATTGTTAGAGTTTTGCAGAATGGAATTTTTATGTACAAGAGAGCTTTGATTCAAGAGAGCTGCTCAACTATCTGTGGTCATTGTCTGATTCTCCTCTTCATTATGGGCCATACATTTTCAGTAGAAGACAGATCTAGACTTCAGGCAGGCAGTCAAGCGCATCCCTTCTACAGTGTAGTGTATAGAAACCACTCTGATGTAGCATGTGCAGAATTAGACCTGCCATTGTCTTTCTTCCCAGGAAAGATGTCATCTTAATAGCAATACAAGTCTCTAATATCCCAATACACACCTCCGCATCAATGGTACCTTCATGCAAGTCACCCATGCTGTTTCCACTGATGCCAACTCATACCATGACAGATGGTTGCTTTTGCAACTGTCGCTGATGAAAATTTGGATGGTCCCTTTCATCTTTGGGACTCAAAGTCCGTTTTTTTCCCCAAAACAAGCTGAAACATGGACTCAACTGACCACAGTACTCATTTGCACTGTCTTTTGGACCATCTGAGATTAGCATTTGGCTATATTTAACAGAGTAGCATGTAATAAGCCGAGTTTCTCAGGTAATACCATCTGAGGTCTCAAAGGTCACGCACTTAAAGGGATAGATCACTTTGAAATTGCACTGAGAAGTCCAAATTAAACACGATTTAATGACTGTAAATGTAAGTACACATTGATGACACAAGACACGAAATGAGCGGTTTGTGTGAGAACACGAACAGTATTTATATCGTTTTGACCTCTTGTAACCACAGCCAAGTGATCTAAGGGCACAGGCGCTTTGTGGCTATGGTAACAAGAGGTAAAAACGATATATAAATACTGTTCGTTTTCGCACACAAGCCGCTCGTTTCACGTCTTGGGCCATTAATGTGTGCTTACATTTACGAGTCATTAAATCATTTTTAATTTGGACTTCTCTATGCATGCTCTTTGAGGTGGTGACCATAAACCTCCATTATATGACTGACAGACAAGAATGGTTTGACCTAAAAATATCAAAACTGAAACTACTGCGGAAACAAAGACACCCACATCTTGGATGCCCTTGAGGTAAAACATACCAAACATTTATTTCAAAGTTTCTATCCCTTTAACAGAGATCTCCTGCTTTGCCCTACATAGCCTGAGATTTCTCCAGATTCTTTCAATATTTTCACAATATTATGCACAGTAGATGGTAAAAAAAAACACTTTGCAAAATTGAGAAATATGATTTTTGAATAGTTTGAAAATTCTCTCATGAAATTTAACACAAAGTAATGAGCCATGACCAATCTTTGCTTGCCAAGTCTGAGTCTTCGGTAGATGCTCCAAAGACGACACCCATTACCCATTCACCTGCTTATACTGTTTCAAAACGGTTTAACTTGGATATTCTATAATCTTTTGACTTTTATTTTGCTTTTACTTTACTTTTTGGAGTGTTGGAACCATCAAAATCCAAATTTGTTGGTCAGTGAAAACATTTTGTCAGTTAAATCCCAAATTCTTGATTTTATGGAATTTTACAAAAACTTTTCTGGAAATTGGGATGTAAATATGACATTTTCAAATAAACTATTTACCAGTATATTGATAAATCATTTATATTTAAAACGGCTAACTAAAATTCCATCAAGTGAGTGTATGGATAAAACATTTCTTATTAGTGGTTCCTTTAAGATATTTCTGTATGTATTGTAAACGCTAATTCAGTATGCAGTATTTAAACGGTCCAGTCATTGCTTTCAAGGGTACATTTTTGCTTTTTTTTATTTCTTATATCTGTATTTCAGATCTCTTTTTCTGGAAGTCTCATGATTTACTATTAAAAACGACAGCTTTTACATACTATTTCACAGTTTTTGTCGCCACCTGTTGGATGTTTTAAGATTCGTCATTTAAGATATTAAAATTTGAAGGAACTATCTGTGAACTCTATTGAACTGTATCTGATCAGTGAAAACCCTGATTAGGTAAAGACCAGATCATGTTTGTTTAACCTGTTATTTCACTATTTCTCACAATAAAATCTGCATGTTCTCAGAATGAAACCCAAACCAAAGTAAATTTGTGCAGTGATTTGGAAGTGTAAATCACAAGATCTCCATCGTGTACCAGTGTGGAGCTCAGCAGATGGTGGATGACTATCAAATGCTTTTGTTGCCAATTCAAGTGATTGAAATAAAAAGGTTTTGGTCATTGGTGAGGGAGGGTCATATTAGTGTTGTCAAAGAACTTTAAGTTAACCTTTGACTAAATATGCATGTTTAAATAATGTAATCACAGTCACAGTGTCCTTATCATTAAACTCACTGTTGACCCTTGGTGGGTTCATCAGTGAGATATTAGTGAACATACTGTATGACAGTTTATCAGGTTGAATTATGTGAAGAAAAGCATCATTAAGGAGATCTTTTGTGTGTATTAATCATAGGCCTAATACAGTAAGTACTGAATCAAGACAGAGTGAAGAATCAAATTCCACCACAGCAGGTTGTCATTTTTATTTTCACACTTTTCACGCAAGTAAAGATTTCTTATATTAATTTACTGTGTACATTTTGTATTTATAAACACTTCCCATGTGACAACTAGCCCCGGTCACCCATACATTAATTCATTTGCAGACATCTGTGGGTCAACTTGGATGGACTTGGTCTCCTTTTAAGGATTAATCTCTTATAGCATCTGCTAAATGGCAGATGTAATGCCGATGGAAAGGGGAACTTGTTTCAACAATGAAAGAACAAGTGGGAGGTCTCAACTGTTCCTCATTCAGTCATTTAATGCATTGCTCTTGAAAATCACATGGACAGTCCCATGGTCCATGAGGTCAAAGGATTAGTTCACTTGTAAAAAAAACTTTTTGCTGATAATTTACTCAACCGCATGTCATCCAAGATGTCCATGTCTTTTTTTCTTCAGTTGAAAAGAAATTAAGGTTTTTGATGAAAACACTCCAGGATTTTTAGCTAACCAAACGGTTCAAGGTCCAAAAGACACTTTTAGTGCAAACGGCAAACTGTTGAAACGTTGAATAAGGGTCTTATCAAGCGAAACCTCGCTCATATAAAAAAAAAAATATATATATATAACAAAGTTGATGTTTTATAAGCTGAAATGGTCGCCTTGCTCTGTTCTGTGAAGCGCTTTTGTAACTCGTTTATCAAAATGAACAAATCTTTTTTCGTGTCATTTGGTTCATTCAACAAACGAACTGAACGAATTGACTCGGAAAAAGTTTATTTTCAAAAAGATTCATTCACAGAGCAAGGTGACCATTTGAGCTTATAAAACTTAAACGGTGTTATTATTAGGCTATTTTTTTTTTAATGAGCGATCGTTTTGCTTGATAAGACCCTTATTCATCGTCTGGAATCGTTTTAAGCCCTTTGAACAGGAACAGTCTTTTGGACCTTGAACCGTTTGGTTCCCAAGTGCATTATGGAGAAAAATCCTGGAATGTTTTCATCAAAAAAACTTAATTTATTTTCGACTGAAGAAAGAAAGACATGGACATCTTGAATGACATGGGGGTGAGTAAATTAGCAGCAAACATTTTTTTTTAAAAAAAGTGAACTACTCCTTTTAAGTGTTTTACTCAAGAGCATACTGGTGAACTGAATTCTAATGGTTTAGATAGACCATGCACTACAATCTTAAAAATATAGATTCTTCATTGGCATTTTGGGGCCCACCTTTAAAATCCAACCTTTCCACTCCACAAAAGTTTATAGAGGGAAAGTGTTCTTTAGATTTTTAAAATGTTCTTCAAACTAAGAAAAAAATTGTTCTCTTAAGAACTAGTCACCGAAAGGTTCTTTGGGAAACAAAAATGAATTTCACGATCACTGTAAAAAAAAAAAAAAAAAAAAAAAAACGGCATCAAGAGACTGATCAGATTTTATCTGTCACGACTCACGATCAATATATTGTATTGCTTCATCTTACGGCTTATGTTTGCACCAAAAAGCGAAACACACTTGGCCTGAAAAACAACCACGCCATCAGTATAAAAAGCACATTGAAAAAAAAATGTTCTCAGGCATGAATATAGTCTTGCTTGTAAAGTATACGAGTCACCCCCCCCCCCCCTTCTTTACAAAGGATGAGGTGATTTGCATAAAGAGGCACAAAGCTTGTTATTTTAAACAGATTAAACTGCTTTGAGTGCCAGAACTTCTCAGAAAATTTGGCTTAACATAACACAGTTAAAAAGAAAAAAATAGATGCCTTTTGAGGCTCATTAACCATTTCAAACCAGGCTATCTTTGAATAACTTATAAGGTTTCCTAAGATTTCATCATTACTTCAGAATCTTAAAGCTGAAGCTTCACGCACAATTGAATCCTTAAGTTCCTGCAAGAAGTTTAAAGACTATCCTCCAGTGAGCCCATCATGAGGGAAAAGGTCCCAGAGGCACCACAAATATATACAGTACATTAAAGTTTCTTGAGTTCTTGATCAGTATTCCACTAAAACTGGAATTGTGTTTAACTGGAATTATTGTGTTAATGAACGTTAATATGAACTGTGTAGCCTCTGAATTAGCAGAGGATTCTCATGTTACATATTTTTTCCACATAAAAAAAAAAGAAAAGTTGAAATGTGGTTAGCCAGACAGAGTTGTAACATACTTTCACATGTATTTCTGTTGAGCCAACAGATTGTACAATATGGGAAAGTCTGACAGACATAATTGCAAAAGTGACTAACATGCACTCAATGTTTGTTGTTATGTCTTGGTTTTATATTTGTTTATTTCTATTGCTGTTTTGAATTAAATATCTCATATACCATTTCAAATTAAAATAAACTGGGGGTCAAGGTAATGATGGAGTAGAGCAACTGTTTACAAGTAAAATTGATTAAAATTCATCCACAACATTTAAAGGCGTCCATGTTTTCTATTAGTGTTAATAATTGCATTGTAATCCAGTGATATTTTAACAATGGCAGTGCTTCTTACTTGACATTCAATTACACCGTTGTGGGATAAGCAGGAGATTTTTAAAGCACATCTACATTTATGCGTTTGGCAGAAGCTTATAAAGTTAAGCCCAGCAAACACAGAACGTTCCCCTATAACATTCCTGAATGGTCCCATAAGGTTATTTTTTTGGGAACCAAACAAGAACGTTATAGGAATGTTCCATGTAGGTTATTTTTAGGTTCCATTTTTATAACGTAAGCCTTAACCTTAAGGGAAAGTTCTGGGAACGTTCTGGGAACCAAAAACTAACATTCTCAGAACCTAAATTTGTTTGCTGGGAGGTAGGCCTATACACGTTATCAGTTTTATATGCATTCGCTGAATCAAACTCTACATGAATGCTTAAAACATTTTGTAAGCTAAAAGGTTTCTGCAAAATACTAGGTGTTTATATTGTAGCCTACACTGAATACATTTTTAATGTAAATAACTGGCAGCGGAAAAATACTTCAACACAACTGCATATGTATCCGCACATACAGGTGGGCTAGGCTACACCATAATATCAATTTTAATATAGAACTATTATTGCTCATTGATGGGAACTCCTTCAATGAGCATACAAAGCTTTCCAGAAACCGTGTCACCACAATTCCAATTGAGTAGTTACAAATATTAATGTCAATAGCCTATTATTTAAGCACATTCGCAGAAACCTCGTGTCACCACAATTCCAATTCAGTAGTAACAAATTATTATTTAAGCACATTCGCAGAAAGCTAGAGTTGTTGCCATAATAAATGTTTGCAATGCGCCAAAGCAAGTGTGCTGTGCGTCTCGCGCTCGATCACTAAACAAACAGTTAATTACAGTTTCATTGGAAGTGATTAATTACAGTTTCATTGGAAGTGATTTTAAAACGGGTTTGTCAACCAGAATCCACGGCCAAAATGTTTCCATCAACCGCAATAGTCATTCAAAACGACCGTGCGAAGGGGGGCGTGGTTACAGTCTCACTGTAGCACCGCTACCCGCGCGCTCCACAACACAACAGTCAGCTGGGGAGAGGCAGGCGTGTGCGCGCGCGCGTGCCGACCAACCGGGAAGCGAAGCGCAAGCCGAGAAAGACCCCGTTCAACCTCAACGGCGCAGGCTACAAGTCGAGGAGATTTCTACCCACTACATCCATTCCGTCCCCATCATGGCCGACCCAGCGGCTGTCGAGGGCGAGGGCGAGGGGGCCGCGCGAGGCTTCGCCAGGCAGGGCGCGCTGAGGCAGAAGAACGTGCATGAAGTGAAGAACCACAAGTTCATCGCTCGCTTCTTCAAGCAACCGACCTTCTGCAGCCACTGCACCGACTTTATCTGGTGAGTATTGGAGGACGTTGAGGTGTTGTACATACACGGCTGCGAAGGGCACAGGTGACTCACTTGATGCTCGTGAGAGGAAAAACACTAAAGCCTTTGAACACTCAGACATCCGCAGTGGTGTTAACACTGAACAAAGACGCCGACGGAAAAGACAAGCGCTTCGCGCAACGAGTCCAACGCAATGCTGCACCTCCACGAGATATGTCAGTGCATTTATATCTTTACCCATTTTTTTAAGTCTTCTATTCATTAAGAATACATGTTAAAGTGTCTATCACGATAATGAAATATCTCGCGCTATGATTAAGCCATCAACATCCTTAGAGATGGATTTTGGGATTTTGCGGAATATGGCGCGCGCGCCTGCGCGTCTTGATGCGGCGCGCAGAGGAATGCGTCCAGATTTGATTTCTGTGCTGTAATTTCTCACACAGTCTCACCTCTTTTGCAGGGGTTTCGGCAAGCAAGGTTTCCAGTGTCAAGGTAAGACTCTTTTGCCCCATAGAGAAATTTGAGTCCTCTACGTTTTCAAAGTCTGCAACGGTTTATGCTATGTTACACGATAACTGCTTTTATTTCCAATGCTAGCTGTGTAGCAAACATGAGTTCATGGTTCTTTCAATTCATTTGCTTAGAGAAGCTTTTTTGGTTTATAGTGGTGGGTTGAAGAGATTACTAACGACAGTTGGTGCTGTTGAACTCTGGGAGGGGAGACCACTGCTAGTTGTCACAGCCAGCACATACTTATGATAGTTAGGTATATGTTCTGGCCAATTCTTATAAAGTTGTAGAATTTTACCTATATGTTTAGTTTCTGTACAATCTGAAGGTTAAGTTTAGGGGTGGACCCTTATTTTTGTACAAATCACAACATATGAACTACCAAGTCAAGTAGTAGTTACTTTTCTCATAAGATGTGGTGGTCACTGGTTATATGCCAATCTATAATTTGTTTCTGTATACACTCTAAACAATGCTGGGTTGTTTTAACCCAAAATTGGGTAACATATGGACAAACCCAAATGTTGGGTTACAAATGTAATTAAAATTTTTAATCCAACTTTCAACTGTACATTTTTTAAATTATATTTGGGTTGAAATAACCCAGTATTTTTTAGAGTGTAAGCACATACCTTAAAGTTTCAGATGCAAAAGGTTATTGCACAATTACATAAACTGCTGCTAGAGAAAACCATGTTTGAATTGAACTTTTGCGTGGTGTCGTTGAGTATAGCCCTTGGTGAACATCCCTATGTCAATATTCAGAAATAAAATACAATATTCATACAGGGTTGCCATGAATGTCAAAGCCTGAACTGCCATTATAATCGCATTTGGCAGCACTATCCTGAACAACTCGCCTCCTACTCAGTTCATTAATGGGCTGTTAAAAATGCATCATCCACAATTACTAGATTACACCAATGCTACTTACTAAGACAGTGAATACATAGGAGTGGAAACTGGGGCTAACATTTTTTCCTTAAATCAGCTTAAAAGCATTAAAATGACACAAACTTACTTCAGCCACACAACAAACACCATCTACTACGATGCAATGAACTGCTCTGTCTGCCACAGGTGAAACTAAATAAGCAAGATACAGATGATTTAGACCAATCAGATATGATTCAATTGCATGTGTGGACTTGCCAAGTAGTTTCAAGGTAATTAATGATTCAAGATGCACATATCTGTCAGAAAAAAAGGAAACCTGGAAATCCTGTTGTGGATTTTCTTCATTTGTTGTATGAAAGTGTGTATTTTCAGGAAATCATTCAGTTAAAATCTAGTAAAAATAAATTTAACAGCTTTAAATGTTTAAATTCTATGATGATCGTTAAGGATCTCGCCGCTTTGTGCCACTCAGCTCAGATAGATCTCAGGAGTGACTGTTATATTAAACACCACAATTAATACACTGAAATTGTCATCTGTGTGTTTTAGCACAATGAGTTCTGTACAAATGGCCTGCTTGGCTTGTCTGCGGAGATAACGCCTTGTTCCCATGTTTCCTGCCTCCACATGGTCTCCAACAAATTCTAAATTTATGGAATTGATTAGCATATTTTAATCACACTTAGAGAGACATCTCTCTTCCATGGCTCTTTATCTTTGCAGTCTCTAATGTTGAGTACTGTACTGAATTTGTTTGTTTGTTAGTTTATTTTTTTTCTGGCAAAGTCATTCCTTAATTTTCTAATAGTTTTTTTAATTTTCTAATCACTCTGGCATCATCAACTGAATATGAAAGCTTGCCAACGTTAAATCTTGATCTGTTTTACATCATCCCAAGCCATTTTTTAAAGTATATTATTGGCATGATACCAATTTGAAATATTTGCTGTATTGTAGTCCAGGCAGGACCGAAGCTGATGCAGCGATATGTTAACAGCTAATGTTGATCATTTACTTTGTGGACAATACACACACACAAACACACACATATAAAAAGAAATAAAGATTAAATAAACAAAGCATAGATCTGGCCTCATCTTGCTAATGTTTACAGATTGAACCGAGTGAGATAGAACAGCCTGCACTTTCCCTTGTGCCAACATTACATTTCGGTATTCATGCAAGAATCATTGTTATAATTTAGTGTCATGTGGGCATTTCGTTGATTATTTTAAAGACATTATGAAATGAAAATTTCTTGTTGCTTTTAATCTAAAATCTCTTGGTTTAACTTTGGTTGCCTTAAAATTATAAGTTGATTGAACTGGAAAAAGTGAGTTAATACAATGAAGGAGATTCATTTAATCATAAGAAACTCAAAATAATAAGTTATCTCAACTAAATAAATAATTTAAGTTGATTTGACAAAAGAAAGATGTTGTGATAACAAATCTTAAAAAAATATTTGTCTTAGAGTGTATAAGATTGTAATTAAAAAAGCACCAAATCAATTGTTTTTGTTGGGAAATACATCAACTAAGGAGAGAAAACAATGTTTGTCTAGTGATTTATTGGGCTCTTTAAATTCATAATGCAAATACTTACTGGTAAAATGTACATAAGATTCACATCCCATCTCTCATACATAATAATAAAATATATTTTTTTCTTTTTTGTGTAAGTATTGGGTGAGAATGTAAAAGAGGAGGCCAGAGCTGTGTATCCCTGACCTGCTTCTAACAAAGGGATGTGTTTGAGACCAGTACAACAGCTATTTTTACCATTTAATTTTACTGGCAAATACTTGCAGACTGAAGTGAAGAGAGAAAGAGAGGATGAGAATGCAAACACGAGGTTGAAGTGAAAGTTACTGTTCCATAAACCAAGACATGCATGACATAAAGCCTATATTAATGCCTTTGTTCCAAATGCAGTCAAATACAATGGTTTTTAATAATGCTAGAAGATTAATTCAGTCATTAACATCTCTGATCTTTCTACCACTGCAAAACATGTACTTGATGTGCACCTGCGTGTATGTAAATCTATGAACCCAGGTTAGTATTAAATTACACAGTGAACAACATTGGAACAGTGCCAAAATGTGATGTTTGAAAATAGAACAGTTGCTGTCATTGACACAAATATCTGTATCAATCCAAATCTTCTCATTTATATACACAAGTTTAGGGTTTAATATGCATATACGTTGAGTGGAGTAAAAAGCTGTCTGATTTGTAAATGATCTAATGGCAAAAATGTGTGCAAGCTAAAAACCAAAAAGGTTGGGTAATCATAAACGTTAGGCTAAATGATCGTTATTTTAGTGTTTGACATTTCATGATGTTATGGTCACTTCTTTAGTTTGTTTTGTTCACTCATTTGTCTAATGAAGCTTGTCACATATTGGCACTAGACAGACAATGCCTATGAAGTAAACAGTAACATTTAGTTATAGTAACATTATAAATAAATGTACACAACTAATGGAACACTAGAGGCAATGTTTGGAACTGTTATGATGGTTACTGCGTGGACACTGAGGCTGCTTTGAGTTTTAAAGGGACCAACAATCTGATAGCAGGCCTTTGCTACAGAACCCTGTCATCACTGACTGCATGAACCTTCTGTAATCACACAGCTGTAATGACTGGAGGCCAATAATTGAACGCAAAGATATAATTAATAAGGACCTTGACTCTAATTAAGATGCATGTAGCTGTGGAATTTAAGAGATTCCATAATGAATGTGTGTGAAGTCCTATTTTTCCCATTTGTATGCTTGTGTACATACACTGTCTGTAATTCCTTTTATTGGTAGTGATTGCTAGGACAAGCATCACAAGGCATTTTAACAAACCTCTAACCCTAAAGTTAGGGGTTCTCAAATCTAAATTTCAAAGATGAGTTTTAAGTCAGCATGAAACAGAAGTTAGTCTTATTGTGAGGTACACTTCCCTACCAAAAAAAAAAAAAAGTCGCTGTTTGATTTTAAATAGGCTCTTGTTCAAGAGTGTAGGAACTAGTGTTGTCAAAAGACCCGGTACTTTGGTACCAAGTCGGTACTAAAAAATTTGACCGTTGATGGACCAACTCTTCTTAAAGGGTTAGTTCACCCAAAAATGAAAATTCTGTCAGTATTTACTCACCCTCATGTTGTTCCAACTTCCAACCCCGTAAGACCTTCGTTCATCTTCGGAACATGAATCAAGATAATTCATGTTCATGAATACTCGATACTCCATACTAGTCCATAGGCTTCTTGAGGGATTGACGTAGAGCTACGACGTACAGCAATAGATCATGCGCTGTTAAACTAGTAACCTGACTCGAGGCAGAGAGCGAAGTAAATGAATAGTTGAAATAAAGACGTTATTTTTGTTTTGTTTTTTGTGCACAAACAGTTTTCTCGTCGTTTTATAAAGTTAAGATTGAGCCACTGTAGTCACTTGGGCTATTTTAACGATGTCTTTAATAACTTTTCGAGACAGGCATGTTTCAAAACCTCAAGAAGCCCCTTAACTAGTATGGAGGATCGAGTGACCCAGCTCTCAGATTTTATCAAAAATAGCTTAATTCGTGTTTTGAAGATGAATGAAGGTCTTACGGGGTTGGAACAACATGAGTGTGAGTAATTACTGACAGAATTTTCATTTTTGGGTGAAATATCCCTTTAAGTATCGGTTGTACCAAAGTACCGGGTTAATCCGGTGCACAGTTGCGTCCTCTTCGTAAAAACACTGAGACGTGGAGGCGATGCTAATGCGCTGGCTCTGAATCCACTCCTTGACAAGAAAGGAGGAAAGAGCCACTTATGGAAATATTTTGGATTAGGCTAATGTCACGTTGCCATAAGGGGCCGTTCACACGTTTTTTAGTTGTTGTTTTTTTTGCGTGCGCAAATTCGTTATTTTTCGTTACCCTCTTTATAGAAGCTGAATGAATAAAGTCATATACCGGTCTGGTATACACCTAGGATGGCCCGAGAATGAGAAAATTATGGGATTTAAATTTGTTGTTGACGTATTCCTTTGAGCTCTTGGCAATATCCCAGTTAAAGACAATTATCGTTTCCAACCATTTTTTCCTTGGAAGCTAAACAAGTTTGAACCTGCATAGTAGCCTACAGGTGAAGCTCCAAAAATTTGAATATTGTGCACAAGTTCCATAGCCATTATCATCAAACTTACAACAAATTAAGGCTTGAAATATCTCACTTTGCATGTAATGAGTCTGTAATATATTACTTTCACCTTTTAAGTTGAATTACTAAAAAAAAAGAAATGAACTTGTGCACGATATTCATATTTTTTGAGTTTCACCCTATACTGTGCAGGTTCAAACTTATCTTCCAAAGAAAACATGTCAAAGACGTCATGGTTGGAAAGTGTGTCTTATCAAAACAGTGCACCAATGCGTAGGTGTGAGGCTTTGCCACTTAAATTGTTTCTGGTCAAGAACAGAGTTTGAGATCAAACTAATTTGACAAATTATGTTGCAAGATATACGTCTAGGGGTAAGTTGAATAATAGGGAAAACTACTTCACATAAATATATTAACATAAATAATGAGTTGTTTGTAATTGTTTGTAACAATAGGCTGCAAATAAACACAGCCTTGGTGAGCATAAGTGGCTTCTTTCAAAAACATGACAAAAAAATGTGTACAGTTTGCTATATTAAAGAGGCTGCACGGCTTACCCTCTGACACATCTTACCCCACTCCCCTTTGCATGTCTTTAATTGTGATATTGTCAAGAGTTAAAGGGGACATATCATGCAAAATCCACTTTTTTAGCCCTTAAATGCATTTTGTTTTATATTTGGAGTGTTTATAAGTACAGAAAAGATGAAATTATTCTCTTCAAGTGCTTCGTATATATCTTTATATTCTGTTTTGGTCATATTTTTCAACCTGTTCAGATTTTCTGTTTTCTATGACGTTTTTTGAACAATTACGTCACCGTATTTGCAGCGGAACTGACAAATAAGGACATTGACTACCGGCCCAACACTTCGAGCAATCCGCCGTTATTATTTCTCGCTCCGATTGTGTAGTCCAAGCTCAATGATGCAGAAGTTACGAGAGGGCAAGTCAAAATGTTCGGTTGTTGGATGTAGTGACCTGAAGCACTTCAAGGATTCCAAATTCAACAACCTCCGCCAGTATAAAGAAGGGTTTGTCGATCGACTTCGTCTGAATGAGGGGTAAATTCCTTCTATCTGTGGAGACGACGAACAGAGCATTTCGATAAGCTGTAAATATTGTTAATAAAAATAAGTACTTTACTTTATTAAAACACATGGTGGTCATGGTTTAGCAGTACCTTTGTCTTTCTTTATCTTTGTTTTGAAGTAACGTTACACGTCTGCTGTATTATTGTTCCTAAGTTTCATCAATGGTCATTTAGCTGCTGTGTTTTCTGATGCTTTTCTAAACGTGTCATATTATCAATACAGATTTTTAGTGGTAAGATTAGACTGTAGTCATTTATCTTGTCAGTGTGCTTGTTTTAACAAGAGAAATAATCGACTTTCACTTAACACAATACAGACACATACCATTGCATCCATATGAAGAGGTTGTTCTGCAGGTTCGTTGTCGTCTTTTTCAACTCGCTCGCTCTGGCTTGAACATGTAAGGCTTGATGGAGTCTTCCGTTGTTGACATTTTGTTAACGTGTGAATAAAAATGTTCTTTGAAGCTATAGTATGTAATCGTATATTTCTAATCAAACTACATAAATGGGCAAAAGGGGTGGATTTGAACCGACCGTGAACTCATCGACCTGGAGAGCAGGCGGCAAGGTGTGACATCTCCTTTTTATTTAAAGAGGCCGCTTCAAAACGGGTTGCTCACAGACGCACATCAGAAAAGGGGCCTGTGGAGCTATAATAATGAGGAGTTCAGACTCAAGAATTGCAGTTTCGCTTTACGTAGACCACAAATGTATGATTTATATGTAAAAATGAAAGATTTAAAAGCATGATATGTACCCTTTAAATTAAGGAATACGTCACCCAAAAAGGAAAATCCCATAATTTACTCATACTCAGGCCATCCTAGATGTATATATAACTTTCTTCATTCAGCCGAACACAATCAGAGTTATATTAAATAATATATTGGCTCTTCCCAGCGTTGTAATTGGACTGAAAAGTGAGTTTTTGAAAAGCACATTCATCCATCATAAAAGTAATTCACACAACTACAGTGGGTTAATAAAGACCTTCTAAAGCCCACAATGGGTTTTTGTAAGAAAAAATATCCATATTTAAAACTTTATAAACCATAATTATGGCTTCCGTCACCGGCAGTATGTGCGTTCACGAGAGTCCAGATCCGGGGGAAGGGTGACCTGCCATGACCCAAAGTAGGACATACACGTGGTTTGTAATTTTCTTTAAAACTTCTCGACTTAGACTTATAATTTGTGATCGGCATTTTGTTTTGTTCTGTCTATCCTCTGCACTTCCGTGTTTGTCAATTCTCACCTGAGCTTACGCTATGGACTCTCTTTATAAAGATTTAAATCGCTAAGCTTCGGAAGGCCTTTATTAACCCACTGGAGTCATATGGTTTACTTTTATGATGAATCGATGTGCTTTTCAAAAACGCAGGCACTAGTCTGTGCCATTATAAAGCTTGGAAGAGCCAGGATATTGTTAATTATATCTTCGATTGTGTTTGGCTAAAAGAAAGGACCTTAGCAAAGGACCCCGGACCCCATACTCCCGGAGAACCCTCCACAGGACACAGTCGAATGCCTTCTCCAAATCCATAAAGCACATGTGGACTGGTTGGGCAAACTCCCATGAACCCTCCAGCAGCCTGTAGAGAGTATAGAGCTGGTCCAGTTTTCCATGGCCTGGACGAAAACCGCATTGTTCCTCCTGAATCCGAGGTTTCACCATGAGTAAATTTAATAAAGTAACTTTTGGGTGGGCTGAAAGGAATAAATCCTTCCAATAGGGCCTATCCTCCTAATTCCTAACGACCTTACTGCGTTTTGTTTCCGGTTTGGGGAACTTCCATTCAAAAAGGCTGAAACGAATAATTTCAAATCATAAGGTTGCCCTACAAATGAAGCTGATCTGTCAGTTTGACTGGATGAGCTGTCAATTGTCCTTCATGGTTTATTTTTAGACATCATGAGAAGAAAGTTATAGCATACTTGGTATTTTAACATGACACAGGAATGCGTCAAGATTCCAACATGAATATCTATGGCAAGAGCTCTTTTCAGTCGCTGCTTTCTTTTCCTCATCATTATTTTCTTTTTTCGCTTTGCACAAGTATGAAAAAGGACAACATATACACTGCACATCTGTGGTCTGTTTCCCAGAATTTAATTTACGATATTCCATTAATAATTCACTTGAATGCATGAAGAATTGTTTTCACAGGTAAATGTAATTTATAACCCGTCAAAATGATGGAAATCGCTTTGAAATAGTACTACGTAATGCTGAAGTTAATGAACATTTTTGATTAAAGGGGTCATATTGTCACAGTCTCGTCTGCACCATCCTGTCTGCGTCTCCAGCACTACACTTCCCATGATCCTCTCGTCTGCACACCTGAACTCACTCCCTCATCAACCTCCCGTTCAGCGTCCTGTTCATCTGTTACACCTGTTTTCCACCTCGTTATGTTTGATTCCTCTGTGTATTTAGGTCCCTCAGTTTCATTCTGTCTTTGTCAGTCAATGTCTAATGTTAGCCTGTGTTGCACCCGTGTTCCTGTCTTCCTTCCTTCCTTCCTGCCTGTCTGTTATATTAAAAGTAAGCTTTATTGCTACTCTGGAGTCCTCCGGTTCCTCAGCCTGCACCACACCCTGACACATACGTATAATGGTACATGCACTTTTACAAGTTGATTGTACTGAAATGTGTGTTGGCGGTTCCTGTACACAACCGTCATATAGATATACATTTTTATATAATCTTATGTTTTTCCCTGCCTCAAATCAAGACGTTCAACCGTGTGACGTCACTAAATCGGACGCCCCTCCCACAATTTTTAATTGACAGCAGCGTTTCAACACAGACCCGCCCTGAGCGAGCTGTCATCATAGCAGAATGGATTGTAGTGTTCTGTTCTTGGGTGTAATAACGAACACAGTCGTTTTCATTTTCATAAATCTGAAATGCTGAAGATGCAGTGGCTGAGTTTTGTTGAGAGGTTTTGTGCTCGTGAATGGCTGCACGTAAAGTCTGAGCTGAAGAAGAAGCCAGTGCCCATCATCGAAGCCCTGGAACACTATTTATTTTGGTTTTGAGTGGTTGTTGGTGAATCCAATTGTTTTTGTGTGCAGATTTCAGAGCCTAGGCTGCCTACAGTACAGAGACACGTTTTTTTGATGGTCTGCTTACGGGGCGGGCAGCTAGCGGATCGTTAGAAAAGATTAGATGAATGTGATTATTTATGGTTGGGCCTTTTTTGAGCTCTTTAAAGCAGGATTGATTCTGATTGGCTGTCGACGTTTATATCATTCATGAGCTAGAGAAAAATAATTCTGACAGTGATGCCAACGATATCGTTACTCTGTGTCGTTATAGTTGTGGTGTGGTGCTTGTGGACTATCGATTTTTAAAAGGAAACCTTTATCGTTGTAGTTATCATCCTTGGTGTGAGCGGGCCTTTAAGCTGAGGCAGACTATAAACTTGACATTTAGTAGAGAGAACAGTTCCAGCCTCTTTAACCCTTCGGTATTGTTGCTAGGCAACAACTGACAGATTACAGAGGGAATGTCCTGGAATGCTTCTGTGGAAAAGGGGAAGGATGTGGCGAATAGAATAGACTGTTTACATGTGAAGGGGAGATCCTGTAGCTTCAGTCTGGCCGCTGTAACTCGACCGTCCCTGCCTCCTCCTTTATGTAACTAAGCATGAATTCCAGTGGCTGGAATGTGCGTGTCAGTTAAGCTATTTACCATTTGTACATGTGGTTCCCACCTCCCATATTTACCTGGTCTGTCAAGTTCGGCCGGATATTCAGGAGGGAAAAATATACATTGTACAAGAAAAAGTCTTTTCTTTGAAACAAGTTTGCAGTTAAATCACAGATCGCAACAGTTGCCAACAGTTGTCAACCTCATAAATAATTTATCTAACGATGCATCTTTAATAGTCTGGTTAATAATGAATGCTAAATCCCAGTGATTAAAGTCTGAAGGCCTATAATGTTTTGTTGTTGTTTTGTGTTTCTATCTGTGTTTTTTATGGTTGTCAATCCAGATTTATTAGTCAAAAATTGCACAGATATTGCATATTTACAGAAAGTGATGCTTTAATTTAGGCTAGGTATTAGGAAAGATACACACTTTTATGTTCCTGAAATCGTAAAAAATATAGACTTCTAAAATTCTCTAAATATATTTCCTTTTTTTCATATAGTTTTTTGATGTTGAGGCGAAATATGACTGTTCTTAACATGATTGTCAGCCATCATACTGTACATATTCAAATTCATTTTAAAGTGTTTAAGACTTTACTGTAAGACTACTAGTACATGTAATCCAACATTGTGACTATTTTACTTTATTTGACTTGTTTTTTTAGTAAAAAAAAACAGTAATTTTACTTGAAACAACACCACATGAGATATTTAGACGTGTGTGGAGATAGTTTGAAAGTGTATTTGTACACTACTTTCGGATTGGTTTCATTTTCTTTAACTTGTTTATACTTGAAACAAATGAGGACAAAACTGTCATTGCATTAAGACAATACACATTTATTATTACACATGTTGCTTCTAAAGTACATTTATCTTGATTTAAACATTTTTTTTTAGATATTTTAACCAGACAAATAGGACAAAAATACTTGTTAAGACAGGGAATTTTGGAGTGCACAGTTTAATTTGTTCAGTGCTGAACTTCGGGGCTTAGCTGGCAGATCATTTAGTGGTTTATGATTATTGGCTTTACTTTCCACACTGTTAGACAGATTATAAAAAGAGCAGCTTTTGTTTGATCCCGTCCCATGTTTTAGGGGGACAGGCTGTTTTGATTATTTTGAGCTGGGCATTATCTAATAAAGCATTATGAACTGATTGAATTTTTTTTTAAATTCTGCTAGTGCCAGTGACTTGTCATATTTAGACAGATCAATACATGCATTCGTTATCGATGATGTGATTTACGGGACTTATCATTATGTGCATTTTTGGCTAATTTGATTTATTCTAAAACATTACCAAGACATCTTAAACAATGTCATATTTGTATTCAAAATGTCATTATTGAGCGAAAGTCACTTAATGACAGTTGTCATAAACATGCATAAACCCTACTTCATATTCAAGACATAAGTCATGTCATGGTTATGAAGGTGTCATGTTAGTCTTATGCAAAGTGTTACCAAAAAGTGATCTTATTTTGTGTGGGCCTACGTGAACTTGATGGGATCCCTAATGGTAATGGTTTGGGCTTTTCTAACATGTGATATGCATTCATAGTTTCACCTAATGCTAGTTTAACATTGCATGTAGAAATTTAGGTGTGAATGTCACCCTATTTGTTCCGATAACTGTGATGAGTATTAGCATTTGACATTATCCCACCTTGTTGCTCTTCTTGTTTGTATTGGAAAACAGAGAATTTGGGGTTTTGGTGATTTATTAATCATTTAGTACTGTAAGTATTAGACTTTCAGAGGCACATTCTGTTTCATAATAAAGCAGTATAGGCGAGAAGAGAAAGATTCTTGGCTAAACCAGCAAGACTCATGTGCATGATTATGCAATGTGTAATTACATATTGCAACTTGAATTTTTTTTGATGGAATGATAAGTGTCGTTTACAGTATATGCAAATACATGGTGTTATGAAGAAATACACATGATAATCTTCTCAAACTGCTCAGATTCTTGTCAGTGTTGTTATTGAAGTGAATTTTGGTTATGTTTATAGTTAATTGAAATGAAATATAATGTAAATATATGATGAAAAACTTAAACTAGAAAAGTGTTGTTGGCAACTAACTGAAATAAAATTAGCTGATGTAGCCTACTGAAATTAATTAAAACTTTTAAATATACAAATACAACTTAATTTAAAATGTATAGGTACTATATAAATAATACTAAAATAACACCTTTTAATGTCAATATCCAGAAGCACAAATGTCCTTCATCTCATCCACTAAAGATTTACCTCCTGAAGAATATCCGCTTTTGGAGATCTGATACCAAGAAGTATTTGGAAATATGTCTGAATGTTGCATCAAACCACAAAATATTGAACCACATGGCATCTGCAAACAAATAATGCCACAGCTTACTGACTGAGAACTAAAGGAGCATTTACTAACTACCAGAAAGTCTCCAAATAATATTTGTCTGTGTATCAACTATGTATCAATTAATCATTTACAAAAAAAAGAACTGTGCTTTCTTTCTGTGAAACTAAATGCCACTTGCTTTAGCATTTTGTTATTGAATACAATACAAAAAATGAATATGTTTTGGGGTTACTTGATGAAGTGTTCTCTCTCTCTCTCTCTCTCTCCCCCCAGTGTGTGGTTTCGTGGTCCACAAACGCTGCCATGAATTTGTTACTTTTTCCTGCCCAGGGGCCGACAAGGGCCCTGCATCAGATGTAAGTGAAGCCTTACTAGACAACAATTAAGCAACTCCCTCACCCACCCCCTTTCTATCCATCAGATCTCTTCTCTTGCGCCATGTTTTCTGATGAAAATACACTTCCTTTCAGTTGAAAGAAACTACATCCTGTGACTAAGCAGTACACACAAACACACACTCATTCACGTATACACACTGCTTGGTGAGAAGTTTAAATATTTATTAAGTGGTAACTGATTATGTACTGTTTAATGAAGCCTAACACCAATCATGTTCCTCATGTGTTTGCTTGCACTATATAATCACGTGCACAGAGGCAGAGACACCAGTTTTCTCTTCTCTAATCTCTATTTATAACCACGCTTCCTCCCTGTATGTGTAAAAGCAGGCGCACACATGCAACACATCCTGTGTTGTGCTTTGTTTCTACATTGCAGCCAATTATATTTGTTTTCCTTTGAATGATGGTGCACATGACAAGTGATGTTTATTGTGTAATGCTGTGGTGTAGAAAAGCTTTAAAACCTTGACCTTTACACCATTGACTACTGTACACAATCTTGAAGGATGTGTTGAATAGTTAGATCATTAACTTGCTTTTGTTTAATTGGTTAACTTGCACTTGCTGGAATCATTTCAACAAAAGAAAAGCAGCAATCAAAATTCTGCTTCTTCATATTGCTGCACTTTGTTATTTTATTATAGGAATATTTGCAGTATTTTATTTCTTGGATCTCTACATTGGCGCCCCCTAGCTGTAGAAATTTATATTGTTTCATATAGTCAGTGCCTCAACATCCACTGAATTGTTTTTGATTCCTTCTTGTATATCTCGCTTTGCTAAGCTCTGTCCATATTTTTGCAATTGTTTTTTTAAAATCGAAGTCCATAGTCGAGAGAAGACTTTATTGGAAAGTAATTACACCTGAAAACATTAGTGCAGGGCAGGAGCTAGTTATTTTTCATTTGGTTTAACTTGATGTAACAGTACTTGAAATAACTAAGTAACCCTGACTTAAAATATATTAAAATCTAGACATACTTAAAAAAAAATAACTAAGTAACTCTGACTTAAATATATTAAAAACTAGACATAAAAAATAACTAAGTAACCCTGACTTAAAATATATTAAAAACTAGACGTACTTAAAAAAATAACCAAGTAACCCTGACTTAAAATATATTAAAAACTAGACATATTTAAAAAATAACTAAGTAACCCTGACTTAAAATATATTAAAAAATAGACATACTTTAAAAATAACTAAGTAACCCTGACTTAAAATATATTAAAAACTAGACGTACTTAAAAAAATAAATAAATAAGTAACCCTGACTTAAAATATATTAAAAACTTGACATACTTAAAAAAATAACTAAGTAACCCTGACTTTAAATATATTAAAAACTAGACATACTTAAAAAAAACTAAATTAAAACCCAGCTTATTACTAAATCTCCAACCGTAATTAAAATATATAAATGAAAATGTATTTAAAATATCAATAAAAACTATAATATAATATCAATGTAATTAAAATAACACTGCATTATTGTAGGTGAACAAATTGTTTCTAATGTATTTGCTATAATGCGATGAATTTCAATAACTAACATTGATTACTCTGTAATTTAAATGAGCATTAACATTAGAGCAGCTGTAGCTGTTCCTTCTAATTTTCTACATGTTCAATTGGAAATGAATGTGTGTGTGTGTGTGTATTCTTATTTTAATTTAGTTATTTATTAATATAGCTAAATATCACAAAATATAGCTTTGCTTTGCTTCTGAATTATTGTATTGTGTGTTTGTGTCATAGGACCCTCGCAGTAAGCATAAATTCAAGGTACACACATACTCCAGCCCCACATTCTGTGACCACTGTGGATCGCTACTGTACGGGCTCATACACCAGGGGATGAAATGTGACAGTGAGTCTAAACCCACCCACACACACACACACTCTCACTGAACCAACAGTGTGTCACTGCACAATGAAACCCCTCATATGGTGACCCCTGCTGGTTGTGATGATGGATTATGATACACTACTTTGATCTACTCTGTTGGAAGAGATAGTGTTATTTTTATTTAAATATTTCGTTTTTTAATATTATGTGTTGTTCACATGTAAATACAGCTGTTTATTAAGTATATATTTATTTTTGCTTGTGTGGATATGATCTTTGTGACTGTGTGTGTGTGTGTGTCCTGGTGTCTGCTGTGTTTGTGTGGGCATTTCTTAGTATGTAGTGAGTTAGAAGTAATGAGTGAAAACCCACACTTGTAATGCTGTCAATCTAATTATGTGTGGTTTTCTGCAGCTTGTATGATGAATATTCATAAACGATGTGTGGAAAATGTTCCCAGTCTGTGTGGAACAGACCACACCGAGAGGAGAGGACGGCTGCATATCAGTGCTAGTATCACAAATTTTGTTCTCTCTGTGACCAGTAAGTTCTCTCTCTCTCTCTCACACACACACTCACAGTTTATATATATATATATATATATATATATATATATATGTTATTAATGTTATTAAAATCAGGTAATTTAGCAATTTACAGCACCCCCTGCAAAAACCCAGAACACTGTAACATCTATAAATTAGTAACCACATAGTAACCACTCAGAACACATTAGCAATCACATGGCAATGTCCTGGCAACCAGATCAGCCACATAGCAATGTCTTGGTTTGATGGTTTTAGCAGTTCAGGCTGGTCTATACAATATCATTCAAAAGTTTAATACTTAATTGATAGAATTTAATACTTAATCATCAAGGATTACATTTTTACATTTACCAAAAAGTGACAGTAAATACATTTATAATGTTACAAAAGATTTCCATTTCAAACAAATGCAGTTCTTTTGAACGTGATATTCATTACAGTATCCTGAATAAAATGTTTAAGGTTTCCACAAAATGTTAATGGGCGAAAGTTGTTTTCAACTATGATAATAGTAAGAAATGTTTCACCATATCAGCACATTAGAATGTCACTGAAGACTGGACTGAAGTAGCCTATAGGCTTTGCCATCATATCATTTGCCAAATATATTGAAATAGAAAAGTTATTTTAAATTGTAATGATTTTTCACAATTTTACTGTTTCGTTTTTATTGTATTTTTAGACTTATTTCAAAAAGCTTTAGCTGTTTTTTTAGAGGAGTTTTGTCCACAGATGCTCAGGCTAATCTAGCTGAACTCAAGTCTGTTCAGTTGAGGACCAGCTAAAACCAGTTTAAAGCACCTTTACCAGCAAAAATAACATATTTGGTTACTTATCTGATTGGTTGATCTAACCCTGCACACTACAATATAGGTTTTAGGTTGCACTTCCTGTGTTCGGATATTTGGTCCTGCATGGATAAAATGTATTGTTTTAGAGTTAACCCTTTACAATAAGGTCCCATTAGTTAATGCATTAACTAACAATGAGCAATACATTTGTCACAGTATTTGTCCATCTTTGTTAAAGAGGTCATGAACTGCATTGGTTTATTGTTTTAATGTTTCCTGGGTGCACTTATAATTTTAGTATGATTTTTTACATTAATTAAAAATGATTTAGAAATAAAAGATATTGTTTTACCCTGATTTTAGCCCTCTGATTTGAAGGGGAGTGTCTTCTGTGAGACTTCAGTGTTACTACCACCGCTGTGATTGGCAGACATCTTTGCATATGAAATAGACAAGTATTACATGCTTTTAGCACGTTTTTACTATTTTATTATAAGGTGGCGTGAAAGGTTGCACATTCCACAACAAGTAGTTATCTAGGCCTCGTTACAATAAAAGCTGCTTTTGGACTAACACGGACGTTTTCAGTTCGGAAACTTATAGGATATTCGTAAAGTGTGATGACCACTTATATGTCAAAAGCTCAAGGAAAATTGTAATTCATGACCCCTTTAACGTTATAAAAACACAACTGTTCATTGTTAGTTCATGTCAGCTTTTGATTTTAATGTATTGATAATGTAAATGTTGAAATTAACATGAGCTAAGATTAATAAATGCTTTAGAAGTATTTTTCATTGTTCATATAAACTAATGTAATTAGCAAGTGTTTACAAATGGAACCTTATTGTATAGTGTTACCGGTTTAGATGAGATAAAGGCAGCTAAAATATGTCATGTGCTTCTTTTTTTTAATTGGTCAGTTGCTTTTCCAAACAAATGCTCTGACGATAATTTACTAATCTTTATGGACTGAAGTTACTGAGGAAGGGCTTTGTTCAGAAACTAGAATGCCCACAGTTGTGCTGGTTTTGAATATGGAATGTAATAAGCAAATATGGTCAGTGCTGTTGTGGCTTATGTGATATATTAGCTGGGCAGAAAGCAAACTGCTTTACAAGCTCAAACTTTCAGCCAAGCATGCAAATCAGTAGAGCAAGAGAATGGAATGGAAATGTTGCAAAAATGGTGAAGTGTGAATGTTTTGCTAAAGATGATTTCTAGATTCTAGTTTAAAAAAACAAAAAAACTCTGCAACAAAGTGTTCTAAACGAGTCTGTGTTTTTCTCAGCTCTTTTTGCCTTGGGCAGAAACAGCTTCCTCTGGAAACATGAGATCAATCCGCCAACGATCGCCCCACATCCCATTCACAGCAGCTCACTCATCCATCAACTCTCTAGAGCTACATTTAGAGGGCTGTGTATATAGATAGCTGACGTTTCATACAATTTCCCTATTATTTATAGCATTCTTACAGATTCTTGAGAGCCAAAAGGTTGACATTGCTATAATATAATCCTAGCAACTAACTAGTACACCATGGCAACTGCCTGGCAGAGCCTGATCAAACAAAAAACCTTACCAATGCCTGAGCAAACACCAAAAAACATGAGCAATCACCCAGAAGCCTGGTATCAACCACACATAACACATTAAATGCCACCTAACAACACCCAGTACGACCTAAGTTACTGGACCTTATGGCAGGCAGTTATTAAACATAAACACAAAGTACTTAGGCAACTGTCAAAAACATGAGCAGAACGACTGGTTAAATGTGATGAGATTAGAATATAATAGGGCTTAAATACAAAAACAAACGAATCAAGAAAACAAATCTAATGCAGTTTACGAAGATAAAATAATGCTTTAAACCGTATTTACTTTAAGGCCCTTAATCCTGTAATTGTGGACAAATGTGGGCACAGGGGACTCCGGTGTGATCCTAATTTTTATTTATTATAAATGTCATATCACTGTCTTCGATAAAGTTTTGTCTATCCATTTATGGTGTTTCTTTTTATTTTGGGGGTATTTTTGAATTTATTTACTTCAAAAAGTACCATATTTTCTATGTATATTATGCTTATTTTTATGTTTTATTTTTTAACTACATTAAAATATCATTCCAATGAGTTCTTAGAGCTAAAAGCTAAAAATGAAGTGACTTTGCTGTCACCTATTGTCTTATTTTGGCTTATTTTAGAGTGCTCTAAACTACAGTTGTTCCCATTCATTTCTATGGGTGCCCATTTTTGACCCAAATACAAGATTAAGGAGGGTTTTTTTCACCCACGTAACATTGCAGAATTGAGTCAAAAGAAACTTAGGAAAAGTAGCCAAGTCTTGTACCGCTCAGATCAAGGGAAGTATTTTTTAAAAACAAATCAAAACTATGTTGCCCACATTTGTCCAGAATACGGTTTTAGGGTTAAAGTCCTGCATTCATTGGTTTTCACATTGTGTATTTTAATTTATAGTCAAGGAGGCTCGTAACTTGGTGCCAATGGATCCAAATGGACTATCAGATCCATACGTGAAGCTTAAATTAATTCCAGACCCAAAGAGCGAGAGCAAGCAGAAGACCAAAACCATCAAGTGCTCCCTCAATCCTACCTGGGATGAACATTTCAGCTTGTGAGTGAAAAATAAACCAATCTGCAATGCAGTTGTGTGGGTGTGGATGTTTTACATGTGTGCAATGTCTCTTTCCATCTTCATGCCACCATAGTAACCTCAAAGATACAGATAAAGACAGGCGTTTGTCAGTAGAGGTGTGGGATTGGGATCTGACCAGCAGAAATGACTTCATGGGGGCCATGTCTTTTGGCATCTCCGAGTTGCAGAAACAAGGCGTCAATGGATGGTAAGCACTACCGTGATGGGATACACCCCAGACCTCTGTGCTCGAGGTTTGAGAGCATCGTTTTGATCTGTTTGCGTTGTAGGTTTAAGTGTCTGGGCCAAGAGGAAGGGGAATATTTCAATGTTCCAGTTCCACCAGATGGAGAAGAGGGCAATGAAGAACTGAGGCAGAAATTTGAGGTGAAATCCCATTTTGTTGACATTTATTTTTTACATTTAGCTTTCCTCCCTTTCTGACAATATTCTGAATGTTTTTTTGTGTTTTTTCTTCTTCCAAAAACTCCAGAGAGCCAAGATCGGCCCTGGCACTAAGAATATAGATGGCTCTTCAAAGAACGATATCTCCAAATATGATGCCAATGGCAACCAAGACCGCATGAAGCTCACAGACTTCAACTTCATCATGGTGCTGGGCAAAGGCAGCTTTGGCAAGGTAGCACACACTATTGTGTATCTTTTTTTTTCAAGAAATGAATACTTTTAGTCAGCAAGGACATATTAAATTATTTAAAAGTTACAATACAGTCAATATTTCTGAAAGATCATGTGACTTAAGACTAGAGTAATGATGCTGAAAATTCAGCTTTACCATCAGAGGAATAAATCACATTTTTAAATATATTTAATTAGAAAACGCTTATTCTTATTTGTAATATTATTTTACAATATACTATAGAATATATATAAGAAGGACACTGTTAAATAAAGTGTTATCAAAAAATCTTACAAACCTTTGAATGGTAGTGTATGTTTAGTATTTATAAAATTATTTAAAAGTCTATTCTTTTTTAAGATAGAATAGTGAGAAAATAAGGGAAAACAACTATAAAAACACAACATTGTACCCCATACTCAGTAAATAATTTAAAGAGACCTTAACAGCAAATTTTTTTGTAAATGAAATATGGGACATTTAACAAAAACATGTAATTTATAGGCTTCATATTATGTAATTTAACCCTCATCATGCCAATTATACATAATTGCTTAATATTTAGACATTTATTTTACATTGATATAATCTATTCAATGTAAAATAAATTACTAATAAACAATTCATAATGCTATTATTTGAATATCTATCGCATGCTCTGTCGTTCTCCAGGTCATGCTTGCCGAGCGTAAAGGCTCAGACGAGCTGTACGCAGTGAAGATCTTGAAGAAGGACGTGGTCATTCAGGATGATGATGTGGAATGCACTATGGTGGAGAAGAGAGTTCTTGCTCTCTCTGGCAAACCGCCCTTCCTCACCCATCTCCACTCCTGCTTTCAGACCATGGTAAACATCTCACACACAGAACAGATTCACATACACATGACAAACACTATGATCTCCTACTCAGTTGTGTTGTTGTTGTTTGTAGGACCGCCTTTACTTTGTGATGGAGTATATCAATGGTGGAGATTTGATGTATCAGATACAACAAGTGGGAAAATTTAAGGAACCCCATGCTGTGTATGTATTTACTCCCAAACACACAAAAAATAATGTCAAAATGAATGAGATAATTATTCATTTAAAGGTGGGGTATGTGATTATTCTTTTTTGACCATTTTTTTCCAAAATCACTTGAAATCCTATTCCTAACCCACTTACAGCCATTGAGTTAGAAGCACTGAAATGAAAATTAAGCAATTTAATCATCTGGGGAACGGGCAAAAACTCCAGCCAATCATTTCCAAGACCACCTAGAATCATTGCATAGTAAGTGCGTCAATCAAATGCTTGTACCATACCGCCCATCCCCCATACTGAAAGCTTGTGACCCAGTCACAGTAAGTGCAAGTCGCCCCAGTACAGAGAGAGAGAAAGTGCAAGTTGCTTTCGATTGCGCGTCCATGTTCTTCGAATGGGTGGAGTCAGGGCCAGCATAGGAGGAACGAAGGTAGGATCTTTTGATTTGTGTATTTCCAAAATCTGCCGGCCGTTTTGCAAATCCCATACCCTACCTTTAATTATTTATTGAAAGTTGTATTTAAGACTGCTATATAGTTAAGACTTTAATGGTTGCTGACAATTCAGCTTTGCCATCACAGGAATAAATTACATTTTAAAATATATTATAATTGAAAAAGTTTTTTTAATGACAATAATGCTTCACAATGTTATTATTTTAAATGCAAATAAACTCACATAAAAAATCACACCAACCCTAAACCTTTAGTATAGTGTGTGTTTTAAAATTAAGAAAAAAATATATATAGTGAAATAGTTTATAATTTATAATTATAAATTTATAATATTTTAAATTTTATAATATTTAAAAGTATTTAAAGTTTAAAATATTACTGATGTCGCCATTCTGTAAAAGCAATCATTTTAGTTTGTGGTGTGTCTAATTTTGAATATGAGTGTTTATGCTAACCAACAAAACTACTTTTTTTAGATGTATTCCTACATCAGATCAGTATTTTAACTGGTTTTAATTCCATTTTTTGTTTATCATCAGGTTCTATGCTGCAGAGATTGCCATCGGCTTGTTCTTTCTTCATTCTAAGGGCATTATTTACAGGTGACATGTTTGTTTTTTTGTTTGTGATTGCACTCTGAATGCATGTGGGTTTGACATGGGGGGGGGGATTTTGAACAGTGGAAGTAAGCATAAAAGTTAATTGCAATGTGTTATTTTTTATTATTTTTGTCACTTTTTTCAATTAATTTATGAATAGAACTAAAATAATGTAATCAAATTGTTGTGATAGCAAATAATTGCTAATATATATGTGTATATGTATATGTGAACTTTTGTGCCCTGGGTTTGTGTAGAGATCTGAAGCTGGATAATGTGATGTTGGATGCTGAAGGCCACATTAAGATAGCTGATTTTGGCATGTGCAAAGAGAACATGTTTGATGGGGCCACAACCAAAACCTTCTGTGGCACTCCAGACTACATTGCCCCAGAGGTGTGTATGAATATATGAGTGTATTGTGTGAATTGCAGCGAGTGTACACCAGGCATATAAATGCTCTTCTGTGTAACAGATCATAGCATATCAACCGTATGGGAAGTCTGTTGACTGGTGGGCTTATGGAGTTCTCCTGTATGAAATGCTGGCGGGACAGGTAAACTAATGCTACTTTGATTCTGGGTCTAAATTTCAATCGGATGAGCCATTTTGGATACAGTGATGCCAATGTTTTTCCACCCCTATAGCCCCCTTTTGATGGTGAGGATGAAGATGAGCTATTCCAGTCCATCATGGAGCATCATGTATCTTACCCGAAATCCATGTCAAAAGAAGCAGTGGCCATATGCAAGGGGGTAGGCGTCACACACAAGCACACGCTAAAAACATTTTGTTTTATGTTCGGATACACTAACAGACATTCTGACATGTTTGTAGCTGATGACCAAGCACCCAGGGAAGCGTCTGGGTTGTGGACCGGAGGGAGAACGAGACATTAAGGAACACGCTTTCTTTCGCTACATGGACTGGGAAAAGCTGCAAAATAAAGAAGTTCAACCCCCCTTCAAACCCAAAGCAGTAAGTGATAATGCAGCTGTGCATCTGTGTGTTTGGTTACATTTTATTTCGATAGTCCACTTTAGACTTTCTACTAACTTTTCCATTTTTAGTTGACTGCCGGGACACACCAAGTACATGGGGAAACGTTACTTAGTTTTTCTCTGTAGTCAGACGCCTTACGGGTTTTTTTGGGCTGATTCAGCATATTGAATCACCATTGGGCCATCAATGAGAAAGAGCGAACTCTGATTGGCTGTTCAGAGTCAGTTCACAAGAATAAAAGCGAAATTGATGAAAGCGAGCTTAGTTAGCTGACAGAATGCTTATTATTTTACGTCATCTTGCATGAGCTTTCGAATGCACAAATATTTGTATTAATAACATGAGCCTTCTGGACTGAAGGAAGTGATCAACATGATTGATATTCAAAATTGTAAGCAAGTGCTGATTTGTTTACGCTTTGTATGTTTGCAGTCCTAGTTTTGGTTTCCCTTTTTGAATGACGAAAATAGACTATTGATCCCTGCTGATACAGACAGATATTTACTTACAGAGTTGACAGTTGCCTTTTGTACTTTTGGTGTGTTCAAAGCACAGCTTTTTGGCCGAGAGGCGTCAACACAGTCGGCTCACTAGTCGTCTCCGCTAGTTCTTTGACGTCGGCTAGGTGTGTCCCAGGCTTAACACTGTATTTTGATGGCCCCGCAAAAGACATTCTACTGACTATAAGTAGCTTTGTAGGTACATGTCAACTTATTCTACTAACCCTAACCTAAAAGTCTAATGAGAGTTAGTTGATATGTAGTTGCAAAGTTACTTAAAACTTTGTTTATATCAGGAGGGTGCACTGCAGCACGTGGTAGTAAAAGTACAATGGCATCCTTTTTACACTTCACTATCTCCTAGTATACTGTATTTTAGCATATCTCTGTTATTTAAGTGCCTAATTTTCAGAGAAGTGCATCGTGGCCAAGATGATGTGGTTCTAACTGTCTCAGTACAGGAAGTGAAGTGTCACAGTTCATGCTCTGCTGTTAAACCGCAAAGATTATGTGAACACTAATATGTGAAGGTTTGCTTTCAGATTCAGATGCACGAATCTTGTAGAAAACAATAATTGAGCATTTTAAGACTTTAAGCATTTTGACTGTGCAGATTTTATGGGTTTTCAGTGTTTTTTTAGTGTGGTCTGAGAGTGGATGTGGAAATACAGTGACCCCAAAACATATTTGGACACCCAAACCACATGAAAATGTATGAATGGCATTTATTTTAAGGAAGTATAGCATACTTATGAAGAACATTTCATAAAAGAATAAGTTATTAATGATAAAACAACAATTTGGCTGAACAATGTGGAAGCGATTAATGGTTATCCATTGCTAAGCACAAACATGCCATCGCCACCTATGAAAGCATATAAAATGTGTAAGAAAGATACAGTTGACGAATTGAAACTTGTTATTCGAAATGATAACAATATAGTCACACTTGTATAACAATACAGTCTCGTTCACTTGCACACAAACACAATATGGACCAAAAGTGTATGTTAAAGCCATTGTCTTATGAGTCACACACACTACTGTTCGGTAAGATTTTTTTTAATGCTTTTGAAAGAAATGTCTTATGCTCACCAAGGCAGCATTTATTTGCTTAAAAATAATTTTAAATAACTGTTTTCAATTTGAATATATTTTAAAATATAATTTATTCCTGTGATGACAAAGCTGCAAGTCTTCAGTGTCACATGATCCTTCAGAAATCATTCTAATATGCTGATTTGCTGCTCAAGAAACATTTATTATTATGATTAAAATAGTTGTGCTGCTTCATATTTTTTTTGGAAGCTGGGAGGCAATTTTTTTTTCAGGATTATTTGATGAATAGAAAATTTAATAGAATTTGAAATAGAAAATGAATAGAATTTATTTAAAATGCAAAATTCTTTACTGTCACTTACATGTATCCTTGTTGTATATGATGGTATTTATTTTATTGATGGTAAAAAATCATACTGACCCAATTTTTTTTGTATGTTGTTTATATGCAATTTTATATTTTAAATGAAGTTTAGTTCTAATAATTAGTGACAATAATGGCAAAAGTAATTGCATTTATGCTCTAGTATGCCTTAATTTCTGTGTAAAAATTTTCAGATTTATGTCGGATTTATTTTTTTATTTTTTTTGACGCATGAAGAAAATATATTTAGTTTTTTCCCATTCATTTCAATGTGGGGTCATATTGACCCCGAAGACCAGAATTGTAAACATTTTTTTTTTTTGACATACCTTCAGCACAACCGAATCAAGCCCAGTTTTTTGTGTGTATAGATAGATAATGTATGAAAAGTCACAAAATCTTATTCCACTGAGATGACGGGAACCTTTTTTTTTTTATTAAGTAAAAGTCGATTGGGGTCGTATAGACCCCATGACCCAATTGAGGGCTATGAGAGGCTAATGAGATTTTTCAGATCATTACTAAACACCTGCACTTATTTGTTACCAAATGCTTTTAATAGTTTTATTTTATTATTTGATTAATTTTCACTTCTTTGTGATGAGTTTTTGTGTATAGATGATCATATTACAGTGCTGCCAGAGTCAGGTTAATGTTAGATAATGAGTGTGTGTCAAATAATGCATTGGACTGTGGGCTGATTGGCCAGTTTAACTGACTGTCCCAGTTCAGAATAAACTTTTCAATTAGGGCTGTCAAACGATTAATCGTGATTAATTGCATCCAAAATAAAAGTTGGGTGCACTGTGTATAATTATTTCATATATATAAATACACACACATGCTTATGTGTGTTTATTTATTAAAATATTTTCATGTAAATACTGTATATAGATTTATATATAATTTATATTATATATAAATATAAATATTTTATATATAAATAATATGTTTTTCTTAAATATACATGCATGTGTGTGTATTTTATATATATATAATATATATATAGACAAAATAATTATACACAGTGCACCCACATATATTATGTAAACACAAACTTTTATTTTGGATGCGATTAATTGTTTGACAGCCCTAATTTAAATATTTTATTAAAATGATTTCATCCATTCACAGGTAAGTGATTTGGATACAGATACCGTATTATTTTCTCACTATCACCTCTTCACTCACTTCTTTTGAAATACTTGGAATTGTCTAATTCCACGGATCACATTTTTCTGAATGCTGCACCTTCATCAGCTGAAAACCAAATGCTGCTTTAACATGTGCTGACTTACATTCTGCAACTGTAAAATAATTTGCAGCATCAGAAATATGTTTCCACCACAGAAAATGATGTGCATGAAATGTTTTGCAGGAAGGTGATTGTAATCCTTTGACAACATAATGTACTTTAGTTATGCAATACAGATATGTGCTCATCATTTTCTATTATTACACATTCCCTCAATTAAGACTGTTAGAACAGAAGTAGCGTTGTTTTTATTATTACCACACTTTTGGATTGATTTTTTTTTTTTCCCATTTCTTTTTTTTTACACATTTGAGGCTTCCATTTGTCATGAATTCCTCGTTTGGTTGCTCATGCCGTATCATCATTTTCCCATCCCATATCTCTCTTCTCTCGTCTTCTCCACAGTGCGGTCGAGACGCAGAGAACTTTGATCGTTTTTTCACCCGCCATCCTCCCGTCCTGACCCCTCCTGACCAAGAAGTGATTCAAAACCTGGACCAAGAAGAATTTCAGGGCTTCTCGTACATTAATCCAAGTTTTGCATCTGTGAAATCCAAGTAGCCAGTTTAAGCCAAGCACAATATAGGGACCAATGAGAATACAGATCTTGAAATTACATAGTTTGAATGAGCCAATGAGAGAGTTCAACCAGATTGATGGAGGAATGGAGGTAATTTCAATCTATATTTGTTATTATTTCTTGTTTGAATCAAAGGATCAGGTGAGAGACTGACTAACTTTGTAAATCAACTTATAATGAGTGAGTGTGTGCGAGATTTTGACTATTTGATGCTTGTATATCATGGACTGTAGTGTTACGGGTCTCAAAAAACGAAAAAATATCTGGGTGAATCCAGTGTCCCATTTCATCGGTTTGATTTTCCCAAAAATCATATTTTGCAAAAAGAAAAGAGCACAATGATTTTTTTTGTTGTTGTTGTTGCATTGTGACATAATTGTCATGACAATTTAATGAATCAAACAAATAACATGCTTAATTGTGATGAGAACGTCACAATGCAAAAAAAAAAAAAAAAAATCGTTTTAAAATTAGGTTTAATTTTATTCTTACAGAGCCCTACACATAACATGCGGGGAGAAAAAATATGCACATCATGGGCACAAATTAAGAGTTCGTTCCCACGACTAGCATGTTTTAATCATTTGTTCCCTCTTTTTAAGTATATCATGCACACAATTTCATTTGTTCCTTTAATTTGACCGATTGTGGCCATGTTGTAATAAGTAATTTCCTTGTTTTATTTAAATCCATTAGTGGCATGATTTACTGAAACGAGGGAACGAATTCTTCATTTGTGACCACAAAATATACACTCAAAAAATGATGTTGGCTATAATTAACTTTATTTATGTCAACAGGTTCCACATAACTGGGTTACGTTAAACGAACATAATTTGTTCATGTAACTTCAACATCATGGAATTAAGTACTTTTAAGCGATGAACACTGAAGCAGTGTTAAGTTAATGAGATAATTAAGTGAATAATTGAGGCATGATTGATCATTATTGAAGACACCTGATGGTAACAAACAGAATCACTGAAGGAGAAAACCGGAATTTCAAGTCACCATTATGGTGATCATTGTGTGTGTTTAGTTGGGCTGTTAATCAACTTTAACACTGCTTCAGTGTTCATTTAACACTCTGCTCACAGCTTAATTGGGTCGCTTAAAATGACTTCAACATCCATGATGTTGAAGCTACATGAACAAATTACGTATGTGGAACCTGTTGACATAAAAAAGTGAATTTATGGAACCTGTTAACATAAAAAAGTTAACTAAAGCCAACATATAATTTTTTTTGAGTGTATTTTGTCCGCATATCATGTCCGGGTGCTCCGTATATTTGAATTGTCTCTTCTTTTTTTTCCAGTTTGGAGTGAAATGTGACCTGGACATGTCCCCGACAGGTTTTATGAGACTCATTGATTGCCTCTGATGTAACATATCTTTAGAATTTTAACTATAGCTGCCAAATCTATCTGTCTCCCCATAACACACACACACACTTAACCATGCGCCTCATTATGAACCATTTACCACTTATTGATCAGGATGTTTACTGGGTCACCCCATTTTAGTGCTTTTTTCGGTTGGGTGTTGTACGTGTGTTTTTGTGAATCTGTGCCAAGTCAGAGCTAAAAGTTTAGGAGCTGGTCATGCAACGTGTAGTTTTCCAACCAGTGCTGCTTGGATACTCATAACCACATCCTTAAACCAACTGGAAATGATAGTGATGTAACTACAACTTAATTCCAGACATGATGATGATGATGTTGTAACTACTTACAAGAACATATCTTTTTATGTCATCATTCTGCCAAATTTTTTGATGTATGACCTTATTTTTTGACTTGTTACCTGTGCCTGGCAGTGTTTGGATCAAATTACTGTGAAACTGTGGACAGACTGTTTCTATAGAGGAAAATATATGAATATGTATTTGGAATATATTAATGATCTCTGTATGTCTGTATATTTTCCTCCTCTGTGTTTATTCTTGCACACACAAACAGTGCCGAAAACAAAGTATCTGGATAATGACATTTTAGATATGTACGTTCCAATATAGACCATAATATGTACCATAAGTTTTAGATGAATATGAATACAGCTGGTGAATATATGTCTGCTTAAGAGATGTCTTTAATATTTCTCAATGTTTCCGAGTCTGCAGGATTTATGTTTTTGAAAGAAGTCTCTTGTTCTCACCAACACTCTCAGAAAAAAAGGTACAAAAGCTGTCACTGGGGCTGTACCTTTTCAAAAGGTACACTTTTGTACCCAAAGGCTGCATATTGGTACATATTAGCACCTAAAATGTACATATTAACACCTAAAACGTACATATTAGGACCTAAAATGGACATATTAGCACCTAAAATGGACATATTAGCACCTAAAATGGACATATTTACACCTAAAATGTATTTATTAGAACATAAAATGTACATATTAACGCCTAAAATGTACATATTAGCACCTAAAATGTACTTATTAGCACCTAAAATGTACATATTAACACTTAAAATGTAATATTAGCACCTAAAATGGACAAAAGTTTGCCTTTTGAAAAGGTACAGCCCCAGTGACCGCTTTTGTACCATTTTTTCTGAGAGTGAAGGATGCATTTATTTGAGCAAAAATATAAAACAAACAACAACAAAATATTGTAAAATATAATGGAAAGCTGATATGATCCATCAGAAATCATTCTAATATGCTGATTTCTTATTTTGGGGATTCTTAGAATGGATTAATAGAAAACGTTTATTTGAAATATAATTATTTTATCTTTATTTGGTACTTTGATCAATGTAATGCATCCTTGCTGAATAAAAGTGTTCATTTCTTTTTTAAATGACCTATTGAGTATAAAAAACAAAAACAAATTCCAGCTACATACAGTATACCATATCCTTGAGCCGGATAAACCAGCAGAGAAAAGGAGGATTATTCACATAAAATGTGATAAATAGTGATAAATGTTCGTAGTTAATAATTCTCCACAATGCGGGTACACTTTCACTAATTGGCCAGGGTACATGCTTAAGAACTGTAACCAATTGCACACCTGTAAAATAACCCTCAGCGAACAGCAGATCTATACGAGAACAAAAGGAGTGTTTTATATAAATTGTGCATTTGGACTTCTGGTTCTCACGAGAACATGATGGCGCAGTTATTGAGTAGATACAGGGACCAGACTCTCAAGAAGTACTTCTCTCCAAGGGCCCTTATTCTTGAGCTGGTTTGGGCCTCTAGCAGAAGGTAGGACCTTGTTGATTGTCCCGTCTTGACTGAAAGGGCATTTGGTGTCTTTGTTCCTGGTTTATGTGTTTAGCTGAACTTCCTTGAGCTGTTTGTCTGCAGTTGGTGGCTGGACTTGATGTCCAAACGTTCATCTCATTCTCATGAGTGTGTTTTAGATGTTAATGGTCCAGTCTGCTCTCTTCTGTTCTGTCCATTTGTGTGTTTTAATTCTGTCTATTCCAGACTGACTCTCAAAGTTGTGTTTTTGTCTTGAGTTTTTGATTCTGATGTAACCAGCTGTGGGTTCCTCTTCATCAGTTTCCTCCTCTTGGTCTTTTTTTTTTTTTTTTTTTTTTTTTTTGCTGTTTCTGACTTCTACACTGACGATTCTCTGTGTTGTCTTACAGATATGCACTCATAATGATAGTCGTTAGCTTTTATGTAGAAGTCTACATAAAACCTAAATGGTCCCTATTTGATTTATTTATACACGTTCTTGGTGCTACAAGTGCCACCATTTTACTTTTCTGCTGATGTCACCAAGGCCTTGTGGGCTATTGGATAATGTTAACCAATTAGTATTTTCATGATCAAGTTTTTCTTGTTGAATATCCTGTTTCAGTCAGAAACGCACTGCATTGTGGAAGTTTAAAAAAAAGTTTTAAGATGTCTGTTTCTTTTTTTTTTGTAAATATCAGACAGTAGATACAGTAAAACAAATATTTTTTACAAAATCTATTAATGTTATTAACTTACCAATATACATCATTCTTTGTTCTTTCTCAAAACAGGGATTAATTCATGTTAATTTATGCAACTTCAAACTTTTGGGGTCTGTAAGATTTTTAAAAAAAAATAGATAATACATTTATTCAGCAAGGATGTATTAAATTGATCAGTGACAGTAAAATATTTAAATGAATGATATTTATAAGTTTCCACAAAATATTAAGCAGCTCAACTATTTTTAACGTTCATAATAATAAGGAATGTTTCTGGAGCAGCAAATCATCATATTAGAATGATTTCTGAAGGATCATGTGACACTGAAGACGGGAGTAATGATGCTGAAAATTCATAACAGGAATAAATTCCATTTTGATATATTATATTATAATATATATATACACCATGAGCCAGAGGCTTCTTTCAAAAACATTTAAAAAAGAAAATCTTACTGACCCAAAACGTTTGCACGGTAGTTCCTAAACATGATAAACGTTACGATCAGTTTCATGGTCACATTCATAACTCTCCTTCTCTCTATTTCTTCCAGAAAAATCGACGTGACACTGGGAATTTCGACAAGGAGTTCACCAAGATGGTGGTTGAGCTGACACCAACCGATAAACTCTTCATTATGAATCTGGACCAAAATGAATTCCAAGGTTTCTCCTACACCAACCCCGAGTTTGTTATTCAGGTTTAACATTAAACTAAAATCGATCGCTCCTTTAGTGAGAGAAGGAGACACTCGTATTACCCAGAATGCATCATTTTGTCCCAGTGCATCTCGATTGTCCTCTCTCTTCACTTAAAACGGCACAAAACCAGCAGGATCAAACAGAACCAAACCAGGATTATACTCAGTTTTTCAACCAAGGCCTCGGAAACTCTTGAAATTGAATTTGACAGAGGAGAGAGAACGGTTATAAAAGAGTGTATTCATAGTCTCCATGAGAATGTCTTGTCTTTTCATCTCCAAGAGAATTATCCTACCTCTTTCTTTTATACATTCTCTCCATGTATTCAGCCAGTCCCTTGTTTCCAGATGAATTAGCCTGACAACATGCAGCACTAATGGACCTGTTTCTCCAGAGCTAATTAAGCCTTACGCAACCTTGAACCTTTCAAGTTCAAATCTGGATTCAATGATATCAATTCAAAGCAAAGTACCCGTGCGTCTGTAAATGAAAGATGAGCAAATATAGCTAGATGTTTGTTTAAATGGTTGATATCTTTCAGCTTGCTCTGAGATTCTCAGCATTAGCATATCATCAGAAGCACAACAGTCAAATAATGATATCCTAATGGCCTTTAGTTTGCTACTGGCATAATGGCTTCTGTTCATGAGATGCTCTTAAAAATTAATTATTTGTGTATGTCATGATAGCTGGAGAGAACATAGGCCATCAGGCTTCATTTATAATTTACATGCAACTCAAAAGCATGCTTTGAAAGTCAACATTTTTATGTTAAAACAGATCACTTTAGTTTAGAGGACAACATTTTATATATCATAAGGTATATTTGAAATAAATTAATAATCTGATATTAAAACCAAATCTTAAAGGTGTAGAAAGAGATTTCCCAAGAAACATTGATATTTGAAATCTGTGCTCCTGTCATGACGAGATTTGATTAAAAGTCAATATTATGATATAAATAGTTCAAATTTGAACACTAAGCCATTATAACATAAAAGTCAAACAATAAGAAAAAGTCTAAATTAGCACATAAAAAGCCGAATTTGTTCATATATTTGATATTTTGTTATAATTTTTGGAGTTTTTGTCATTTGACTTTTAATGCCATGATTTATTTTATTCTTAGAATATTTTTTTAATCATAATTATGATTTTTTCTAATGTCAGCTGTGACTGTGTCATGATTTTGACTTTTTAAATCATAATTATGACTTAATATGTCATAATTTGAACATTTAAAGCCCGAATTATTAAAGCATTATTTATTTATTTTTTCCTATTTTGTGGCGGAATTAGATTTTCTTTTATTGAGAAGTTTACATATTTGAAATCTGTGCTCCTGTTATGACATACTTATGAGATTAAGTCATATTTATTATTAGATTAAAAGTCAATATTATGTTATAAATAGTTGAAATTTGAACAGTAGGCCATTATGACATAAAAGTCCAACAATAAAAAAAAGTCAAAATTATCACATAAAAAGACAAATTTGTTCATATATATGATTTTTTTGTCCTAATTTTTGGAGTTTTTGTCATATGATTTTTAATGCCATATTTTTTTTTTATCATAATTATGCTTTTTTAATGTCAGCTATGACTGTGTCATGAGTTTGACTTTTTAACTCATAATTATGACTTAAATATGTCATAATTTAAACATTATGATTTACCAAAGCATTATTGTTTTTATTTTGTTTTTTCCTCTTTTGTGGCAGAATTCGATTTTCTTTTATTGAGAAGTTTACATAATTACCATTTTAGGGTAAAAAAACAGAGAGTTTGAGAATGAAACTTTCTGAAACCCAGACACAAAACAACATAAAAAAGCAGTGACTGTAGCATTAAGTAATATGAAACAAATAGATGAAAATAAGCTTGCCGATAATGAGACATCTTTGAGGGCATATGTGATATTACAGACTTCTGATTTGCAAAATGATGAGAATTACAAAAAAGTGCGCCCTGATGTACTGGTAAATGTCATTATTGCGTTTAAAGTATTAAGTTTCACCGTTCCTCTTCAATTGACTTGCTAACAGATGCATGAATTGGCATCAGAGGTTGGTCCATGCATATCACTGGCTGCTGAATGTGATTCTTGAGCTGAAAAACTCCAACTAGCAGTCTCGACTGAAACCCTAATGTGCCATATATTTGGTTGGGAAGTCTGCAGTGTTTATGGAGCTCATTATGTGCCATGTGTCTGTGTTAAACAGACTCCATAAGGAGTTTTAGTCTACCCTATGCATGCCTGGTAGAGCCCTTGCTCTTTAACTCGTGTTTACTTATTAACCAAGTGTGTCAGTAATGGTTGGATCTGTTGTAGCATAGATCCTTATAAGGGTGATGGTGTTTAAACATTTCTATTTGTTCATGTTTCATTTTGTAATTAGATATATGAAATAGAAATATATAAGTATTCTAGTCTTCCAAATGAAAACACATCGTGTGATCATGTAAACAGTGATAAGTATAATCTGCTTTTCCCGAGGTGATGGATGGAAAAGTGAGGATCATGTAAAGATAATATTTATTGTATAGTGTAAATGGAAGGACAGAAGCTTATGAAGGAACTAAAGATGTGAAAGCCAGAACAAGGATAGAAAAGCTGTTATCTTAACTGGATGTTTTATGAGAACGTGCAGATTAAATAAGTGATTATACAAACTGACAGCCTTATTACCGTTCCTGTCCTGAACTATTAAATCGCTTTGGCATGTGTACAACTGTAAATTAATAATGTGGCCTTTACGTGATCAAAGTAATTGTCACACCTTTGAGGAAAAAAAGAAAAAAACGTGCACATTTTAGCATTGTAAACCCCTTGCCCTGGTTTATTTTTGAGTTTTTCTATCATGTTTTAATGATGAAAACTTTAAAGGGCTTCCTGTACAAGAATCAATCACCCAAAATGAGTTTTTATACTATGCAAGACAGATGCATGTCAACGATGACACACACATTAACATCCAGACAGCAGCAGTGGGTGGCTTTGGGGGAGGGCTATCGCTGGTGAATGAGATATATTTTGCATGTTATTTATTTATGCTATGTGGATTATTAAAGCTGAAGTTTTCAAATGCCACTCTGTGTGTTCAAAACTTGCAAAATTGTGTTTTGATGATGGGTTACGAGTTCTTTTAATCCTACTTTTAATCCTATTTTATTTAAAACAGTTAACCAAATGTCCCGACACAAGTATAGTAATACTAGTAAATTTTGATATTGCGGGGACATTTATTTTTGGTCCCTATGAGGAAACAAATGTATAAATCATACAGAATTATATTTTTTGAAAATCTAAAAATGCTAAAAGTTTTGTGTGTTAGTGGATAGAAAACACAGTTTGTACAGCATAAAAACCATTGCGTCTATGAATGTCCCCATAAAACACAGCAGAAAACCATGTGTGTGTGTGTGTGTGTGTGTGTGCACACCATGATACTGAAAAACTGGGACAATTAGCCTATTATTGATATTATTTTTTAAATACAGAGTTAAATGTTATAATTATCTTTTTTTTTTTAAATATAGTTCCCATGGTTTTAAAGGGATAGTTCACTTTGAAATCAATTTTTGATATGTTTTAGCTTACCTCAAGGCCATCCAAGATGTAGGTGTCTTTGTTTCCACAGTATTTTCAATTTTGACATTTTTCGGTCAAACCGTTGTTGTCTCACTACTGACTGTCAGTCATATAATGCAGGTTTTGGAGGTCCACCTCAAAGAGCATGCACAGAGAAGTCCAAATTAAACATGATTTAATGACTTGTGAATGTAAGTAGGCCTACACATTGATGGCCTAAGACACAAAACGAGCGGTTTGTGTGAGAAAACAAACAGTATTTATATTTTTACCTCTTGTTAACAGCCGTCTGAATCAGATGTCCAACTGAACCGAACTCAACCGTATCCAACGTTACGCCGGAACGTTCTACCTCACGCAAACACGGAGATTTCGGAAGTTTTACCTTTCACAAATCTAGGCTAGTGAAAGGTAAAACTTCCGAAATCTCAGTTTTGACCGAACACCGGTTTGACCAAAAAATGTCAAAATTGAAAATACTGTGGAAACAAAGACACCTCTTGGATGCCCTTGAATTTAAGCTAAAACATACAAATAATTAATTTCAAAGTGAACTATCCCTTTATTGTAGTAAGTCATCATTGGGAAAAAAACAAATAGTTTCCTGAGAATAAAAGTATTATATAAAGCAGTGACTGTAGATTATGAAACATACAGTCAGACTTAACATTATCGTTCGTTACATTCAACATGAGTCATCATGACCATTAGAACTTTTACATAAGCAGAATAGCCTATAGGCTAGCAACTTAATAATGTAGGCCTCATACCTGTTTAAAAAAAAAAAAAAATCATATCATAGCAGTCCATCTATTATTATTGTTTTTTTTCAAAAGTTTTATATGATTTCATTGACTATTTTATACGATTTAATATATATATATATATATATATATATATATATATATATATATATATATATATATATATATATAAAGATACATATAAAGATTTAGGCCTATATAACATTTTTGTTTTGAAAAAAATTAAACAAGGTTTTTTTTAATAAAAAAAAATATAGGCCTATATAAATAAAATAAATAATGTTTTTTTAACACTAATTCAATTTAAAGTGGTCTAAAAAAATAAAATAAACATCAATTAAATCGTGTTGCTATTAACTAAAATCGTGTTGCTATTAACGTGTCGCCTCTTATAGGCAATTAAACGTCCCACCTCATTTTTACAGTTTTAAAATGATGTTAAACTAATTTGTTAGCAAGTGCATGTTCTTCTTTAAATTGTACAGATGCTCTTTTACATTGCGTAACTTTGCACTATCGGGCACAAAGTAAGAGGCGGTGCTTTACATTCACATTCACAAGCACGAGCAGAGACCGACCAGAAACCAGAAACTGCACCGAGACCACCTCAGCATGTTTCACGGGAATGCGCACAGTTCAGTCATGGGCAAACTTCACTTATCTGAGGGAATACGGAGAAAATCTGACATCACCGCAATGACTTTTGAGAGAAAGTTATTCTTGGAGCTAATTTTTGATATATAAGGTAAGTTTGGAGCGTCAAAATGAGGATTTACCTACTTGAAGGATATATACCCGAATTAAATCTCTCACTTAACGTGTAAAAGCACAGAATGACGGACGCGCGCCAGAACTTCACTGATATGTGAGAGTTCATTAACACCAATGAATTTCCTTGTGGATAAGCCGGCCGTGGCCCTCACAAGTGTACACTGATGCCAGAGGAACACCTGAGTGCAGGATGAAGGTGTGTAACCGTGGAGTGCAGATGCTCCTCACCACGGCGGGGGCTTTCGCGGCCTTCAGCCTGATGACCATCGCGGTGGGCACCGACTACTGGCTGTACTCGCGTGGGGTCTGCAGAACCAAGAGCGTCAATGACAATGACACGAACCGAAAGAATGAAGAGGTCCTGACGCACTCAGGGCTCTGGAGACAGTGCTGCATGGAAGGTAACTTACATTATTTTCAAAAGTGCTTTTTGCTGCATGTTCATGTGGATGACATGATACATTTCTAAAATGTAAGTTAATATGTTGAGGTAATATTTCTAACATGATACTCATTTCCAGCTAAAACACCTTTAGTTATTGGTGCAATAAAACTGTGGTATTGGGAAAAAAACAGTATTCATCAAATGCATGAAAGGTTATGAAACCTTCAAGTAGATTTTTGTCCCAAATACAAGATTGAGGAGGGGTTTTTTTTCACCCACATTTAGAACATTGTAGAATTGGGTAAAAAAAACAATGGTGTGTGTTCAGGAGGCAAACTTAGGAAAAGTAGCCAAGTCTTGTACCGCTCAGATCAAGAGAAGTATTTTTAAAAAATAAATCAAAACTATTTTGCCCACATTTTTCCAGAATACGGTTTTAGGGTTAAAAGTGTAACCAATATTCATACTCGTACATAAAAGTATAAAAAAAATCAACTTGTTACTTTTTTCATGGTACAATAGTTTTATTAGTATCATGCTTGTCTAAAGTATTTTGGCTTACTCATGAATATAGTAAACACTGACTATTCAATATTCTCTGATATATATACAGTATTATCCTATACCATCTCTCGCTTATTACCATGATTTTACCACATGTAGTGTGTTGGCTATAAATGTAAATGTTGGAGCCGAAACAAACCCCTTTCCTGTGGGATGAATTATTTATTTAATTATTGATTTAATTATTTTTACTTTCTCTCACAATGTTAGTTTCGACCCATCTCTCACACCCTACTCTCTGACCTATATCAGTTCAACATCAATTCTTTTAATGGAATGTGTAATGAAGCGTTCAGTCTGTTAAAAGGGCACCAAAGTGGCAGCGTTCACTTTACGAGAGTAAATGCGAAAGCTAGTATGAGATGTTTATGATGAGTAGACAGTTATGAAAGATGGTTGGCACAGACCATACACTTTCTCTACAGATGTCAATTACGCACACATCAACAGAAATACAGCTCCTATATGTGTGTGTGTGTGTGTGTGTGTGTGTGTGTGTGTGTTGACATCTGTAGAGAAAGTGTACATATATGTGTGTGTCATCTACCTCAATCAATAACATGTACCCTCATGTGGTGACCCTTTTGTTGATTTTGTTGTTGAACATAACTAAAAAGAGCAATGGAGGAACACTTTTTAAATCAATGCCTCTTTAATCAGCTTAGTTGATATTTGATGTGTGGAATGAGACTACAAGAAAAAGAGAAAATGTGTTGACCATTTAAAGACAAATAGAGTGTTTGACTGTCTGTGTTTTGAGAATGACTAATTAGATGGGAGGATATTGATATTGTTAATGATTTGATAGCATTAGCCCAATCATGTGGAAAATGGCATTGGCCATTAACTGACGCATGTGTGACTGTGAAGGCGTCTGGATGTGTGTGTGTGTGTGTGTGTTTCTTACAGGCATGTTTATTGGGGTTTGTAAGAGCATTGATCATTTCTCAGAGGACGCGGATTATGAACAAGATGCTGCGGAATATCTTCTACGTGAGTATCTGCAAATGCTTGACATTCAGTTACAGGTCAAACACATGCAATAAAAAACATATCATAAAAATAACTCTATAGTGCCCAATTAAATACCAGTTACTGGAGTTATCGTCACTGGTAAAAGTGGTTAAATATGAAAATGATGGATTCTGAAGACATTTTTCATATTCACTGTAAAAAAAACAGCCATGTATGAAGGATATCCCATATTGAGTCATTATAATTGTATATTAGTCAGAAAAATAATAGCAGCATTTGTTCAAATATTTAGATAAATCACAATAAGGTAGCACTTTATTTTACAGTGACCTTACATCACATTTAGTACTTTATCAACTATAAAATATGCATAATTACATGCAATCCTATTCCTAACATGTAGTTGATTAATATTACACAGTACTTAAATCCATAATTACACTCTAACTTAATAAAGTAAGTAAATAAAGTGTAACCTACAACAAATACTGACTTTACATTAGAGATTAATGTACTTGGTTATGAAAAGAAATAATATGGCAAAAATATACACACTAATAGAACAATCAGTTACTTATACACTTTTCTTGTGTGTGTGTGTGTGTGTGTGGCAGGTGCTGTGCGAGCCTCTAGTATTTTCCCTATAATGAGTGTGGGACTGCTGTTCATTGGAGGAGTGTGTGTGGCCGCCAGCGAGTTCTACAAGAGCAGACACAACGTCATACTGAGTGCTGGCATCTTTTTTGTTTCAGCTGGTATGTCCATGCACATATATAGACTTTTACATAGTTCTTTAAATGGCTATGCACCATAGATGTTATTTTCAAATGAATATATCTGTATGTAGCAATCACAGGGTGAGCCACTCCAATTGACCTTATGCACAGCTGCACTACTTCCTGAACTTAAGCCATCTCCCTTGTTTCCTGTCTGCCATTATTGGCCGAACTTGATTAATTTAGGTGTGACTGATTATTGTTGCCGTGACTACTGAGGTCAAGCACACCTGGATTTATCAATTTGTCCAATAATGACAGACAGGAAACAAGGAGCTGGCTTAAGTTCAGGAAGTAGTGCAGCTGTGCATAAAGCCAATTGCGTTGAAAGGTTAAGATTTTACATTATTTGTAACTTTTTAGCCTTTGACCAATAGGTGGCAGTGTAACCAAATTTATGGCAATGACATGGAAGCTAATTTCTGGCACATGCTACACAAAATATCATGCATAACAGACCCTTAGCAAAGACCTCTCCAGCCTGGTTTGTTTGTTGTAAAAAATGGCAGATTCGCAGATATGATTGGTGAGATCACCTCACCTGTCAATCAAACTCCTCCTAGAGAAGGGTGAATTATGACAAAAGTCCTAATTATGGCATAAAGAGTAGAAATTATGAGATAAAAAGTCATTTATGACAAAACCACTTATGGCAAAAAGTTAAAATAATGATAAAACGTTAATTATGTCATAAAAATGTGATGCCAATTATAACTTTACTTTTCATTTCATGATTATGAGTAGTGTTTCCCACAATTTTGACTTTTATTTCATAATTATGACTAATCTCATAATTTCTACTCTTTATGATTAGTTATGATTTACCGAAACATGACACCCCTAAACCTACCCAACTCCACCCCCTGATCTCTAAACCCACCCCTAAACCTATCCACCTCCACCCCTTAAGATCTGGATCCGACTCCGCCCCCTGGATCTCGTGTAAAAGCAGGACAACTGATCGCATGTATTTTATTTAGGTCTCAGCAACATCATTGGCATTATCGTGTATATCTCGTCCAACGCTGGCGACCCCAACCAGAGCGAGTCCAAGCGCAGTCACTGGTACGGCTGGAGCTTCTACTGTGGCGCTCTTTCCTTCATCATAGCAGAGACTGTGGGGGTCCTGACCGTGCACCTGTTCATCGATACGCACCGTGTGTTGAGAGCGCGTTCGCATCGCACACTCCAAGGCAGCACGCATTCTCTGCAGCATCACCGCTCGAGCAGTTACCGTTCCCGCTACCGCTGGAGGCAGGGTCAAAACCGCTGGTCAGACTCCCGGTCTCGCGACCCCTCCCCTGCCCGTCATCATGGGAACGACCTCGGGCTGTACGGCCTGGGACGCGGGCTCGCACCCACGGCTACTCACGCGCTCGCGCACAACTCCCTCAGCACTGGCCATGGTTTTGCACATTTTCACAACTCTGTCATTGCTAATAACAACTTTGCAAATGGCCAGAACTCTGTGAAATCAGAAAGAGGGGTTCTGCACGTACAGAACTCGCTGAGCGCCGAGAAAGGGTTTGTGTTAGCAAATGCACACGGACAGAATTCAGTCAAGCCGGAAAATGGAGTCATGCTGTCGCAGAACTATAAGCTCAACTCAGTAAATCCCAGTAAAAGCCCAGTGCACGCGCACAATTCTGGGAATGACATTGCACACATGCAAAATGCTGTGAAAGAGCCCTCATATGTGTCTCAAAGTGGCACTGCGACAAGAAGAACAACTCCAGTGTGAAATGAAATGCTGCTACTATTTGAAAAGTGATATGAAAGATCTGTATTATTTGCTTTTAGCTTTATGTTCTAATTAATCGGTGCTGTTTATTGAAATTCTGCTGTCTTTATGCAGAAGTTAACATGCCGTACCTTGTCCTTGGATGTTTTTTCGGAAGCAATACTCACAATGGCCACATGAGCAGCAAAGTGCATCTGTCATGTCAAAAAGACACTGGCTGTGTCCGAAATCTCCCACTACTCACTATATAGTGGACTATATAGTGAGCTCACCATTTTGTAGTGCTGTCCAAATGTATAGTGATGATTATTGTACCCTATATAGTCCACTCAATGTATCCCAGAATGCATTTTGAAAAGTAGTGTACAACTGATGGTCACTAACCCAAGCCCTACATACCATCATGCATTGCGCTGATCGTAAAAATGGCGGATGGACAAAAACAAATTTGCCTCGACAATACAAATTTAAGTTATGTTCTGTCTCGTTTAACTTATGATATGTAGTAGTTTTACAATTTTGTCAGACATGTATAAATTGTTACGGCACAAATATTGCGACAGCAATGACGTAATTAACGACGCCGAGAGACCGAAAGTGGTGTTTCTATTATGCTGGTGAGCTCATTATATAGTGTAGGGGGTAGGGAGTAGTGGTTTGAGTGGAGATTTCGGACACAGCCACTCTCAGTATTGGTTCATCCACCATTTCTAGATCCGAATGAATCGTAAAATCAATCCAGTAAAAACATAATGCATGACTCTCAAGTCAGTGCTCAGACATCTGCAAATTCCAGCCAGTGGTAAAACTTAATGTAATGATGTTTTAAATCATAAAACACAAACTTTTAAGCTGATAATTTATACTAGTGTTTGGTAACTGTTCAAGAGAAATGCAGCGCAGCGTACTAGCAAAATGCATTTGGACTTTTATGGGAGTCCATTTATGTACATTTTATGTGAGTCTATTGGATTGCGTGTTTTAACAGACAATTTTATATTAACAGACAACACAATTGATAGGACAGATGGCCTGGAGCTACAGGGTTTAAGTGGATTGATTTTAGACTCAATGAGGACAGAACAGGATGGTGACATTAGTGTCTGGCCTGGGTAACACATGACTATGACTGAATCTGGTTCCCATGTTTTTGCATATTAGCCAATCGGAAAACGTAGAAGCGTCTCACTGCCTCCGTCATTTGACATATCTGGGTTTTCTAATTCCAGGGTTGTTGTCACACATTGGAAGGCAGAGCGGAAGTGTTGCAAAATATTCTGCAGATTTTAAAGAGTTTAGTCTTTGATATGATAAACAATGAAAAAGTACCGCATTTTATTTCAATTAGCACTTACAAAAAGTTCATGTACACTACCTCTCAAAAATTTGGGGTTGGTGGGATTTAAAAAATCTAATGCTCAACAAGGCTCCATTTGATCAAAAATACAAAAAAAAAGTTATATTGTTAAGTATTAGTACAATTTAAAAGAACTCTTTTAATTTAATTTAATTTATTCCTGATGAATTTTCAGCTTCATTATTCCAGTCAGAAATCATTCTAATATGCTGATTTGCTCAAGAAACATTTAGTATTTTCAATTGTCCTGCTTAATTTAACTTAAAAACTGCTTAAAAAAAACGGATTCCTTATAAAGTTCAAAAGATCAATTGAATGTGCCCTTGATAAATAAAAGTATGAAAAATCCTTACTGACCCCAACGGTAGTGTACATTTTGCAGAGTACACTGGAAGCAGATCAGATTAAAAAAAAAAAAAAAAAAGTATTTTTTATTAGTTAAAAGACATTTTATTTAGATGGTTCTATATGGTACAACAATGGTGTTCCTTAAACAGTTGAAATATTTTCACACTTGGCCAGAAGTTGTACTGTTTTTCTGAATCTCTGTTAAGCTGTCCAGCTCTTCTCTAAATCTTCAAGTTCCATTCCTTCACAGTAGGATCGAGGACGGGATGCTTTCACCTGGATAATCAGCACAGTTTTGTGTCATTCAATTACAACAATATGGATATAGAGTCTGTATTTATTTGTGTCTTACCGTAGTTGTATTCCTGGTGAGCTGCTGCAGTAAAGGGAATGGCGTCCATTGAATCGGCTCGATCGGCCAGCTACACACCGACAGGTCACTAGCCTTCCCAGAATCCATCACACCATCCGCCAAGCTGCAGTTGCTGAGATCCCAACCATACTGAGAACTGTAAGCCCAAACATACATAGTAACTATTTATGTAATAAAAAAAATGTTACTTTGGAATATTCACTACTGATCAAATATTTGAGGGGTTTGTTGAAAGAAATTAATAATTTTATTTAGCAAGCCATTTATAATGTGACAAATATTCCCATTTCAAATAAATGCTGTTCTTTTAAACTTTCCATCCATCGAAGAATCCTGTGAAAAATGTATCGTGGTTCCAAAAAAAAATATTAAGCACTAAATTTTAAATATCCTTAAAGGGATACTCCACTTTTTTTTGGAAATAGGCTTAGAGTTAAACAGAGTTAAACAGTCGAGTTTTACCGTTTTCTAATCCATTCAGCTGATTTTCTGATATTTACAAGACTATCAGTAACGAGACTTCCATAGTAGGAAAAAAATATACTATGGAAGTCAATGAGACCAGAAACTGTCTGGTTACTGATATTCTTCTAAATATCAGAAAATCGTCTGAAAGGATTTGAAAACGGTAAAACTCAACCGTCTAACTCTGGGGGAGAGGTAAAATGAGCCTATTTCCAAAAAAAAAGTGGAGTATCCCTTTAAGAACTAAATATTAAATTGATTTCAGAAGTATCATGTGACACTGTTGACTGGAGTAATGATACTGAAAAATCTTACCAGCCCCAAATTTTTGAGCAGTAGTGTACCATGATATTGACAGTGTATTTTCAAGATTACCATCGTATTACCATGTCCAAAAACCAATGGCAAAACAATGTTTATACAATAATATTTAAATAATCTTACGGTACCCATGTGGATATATGGTGTTGAGGTGTGTTCCACTTCCGTGGTATGTGGATACCACAGAAAGAGTGTCATCGTGGTAACAGCAGGTACGATCAAGTGCCCTCAGATGTAGTAATTCATCTGAGCGGGTGAAGGCAGGGTTATCCAACGAGTCCTCAGAGCCTGGCCAGGACCTTCCCCAAAAACGAGCCGAAAGCTCATCAAAGTGATTGAATCTGCGATAACTGTATCCACACATACAGAAGGCAGAAGTATATTTCACATTTAAGAGTGTCTGTGTGTGTTCACTTGACCCCGTCCCGCCCTGTGTCCCTTTCAGTGGTGCTACCTCAACCTATGGTTTGTTTTAACTAGCCAATGATTTCCTGCAAACAATTTCCAATAACAAAACCAGGCTACAATAGATGACTTTATGGGAGTGAGCGTGTGTTTTTAAAATGATTGCACATGTGATACCTGCTGCGTGTTTGTTCCACTTTGGCTTGCATAAGCTTGCTTTTAAAACGGCGCACTGCGAGATAAGACAGAAGAGCCATGACTGTAGTGACAGCGACCAGTACCCCAAAACACACGCCCACCAAACGCGGTCGGGTCATGTGGAGGTCACAGCGCTGCCCCATAAACCAGTAATCCTCCCCGACAGGACACCTGCAGAAAGACAGAGTTAAGTCAAAAATGCAGGTCACTTCAGCAAGTATATTTAATTAGTTCTCCTGGAAAGGTGTATTTAAAAGATTTATGTATCCATCAGGTTTCTTCCTTGATAAATGGGAAGATCTTGACCTGCAATGAGGACCAGATTTTATGCCGCAAGTCAAACTACACTGTAGGTACTGTAACTGTACATGTAACTTACTGGCACATAGGCTGTTGCCCGAGGCGATGGACACAGATGCCCTGATGTTTACAGTATTCAGAGTGGCACACAGATGTACATGTGGTATTACTCTTTGAAGAAACACACTGGAACCCTGATGGACATTCAAACAACCATTCACAAATATCTGACTGCAAACCTGAGAAAGAAAGAAACAAACAAATAAGAAAGGTGCCATGAATGTTTGAGATACTATGGAGCCCCTAAAGAGACATGGTACATTTTTTTTTTTTTAATTAAACGGGAGGGTAAATTATTTTTCAATGCTTTTGCATTCTCTTGAAGAAGTATCACATTCCCCAGTGAAACTTTGCGTAAATAATATGAGGTGGAGCGAACAATATTTCAGTGATTTTTAAGAGCAAATGCAAATTTTCTCGACAGACAAAAATGCTATGTAAGAGAAAGCAAATGTTTTGCAAGCAAAAGCAAAAAGCATTAAAAATATTGTTTTTTTTTTCATTTATTTTATGTTTTTTTTTTAACCACCATGCTCCCATAGGGGCTCCAAAAGATTCAAAAAAATGCTAGAGGTATTAAAAAAAGTAACTGGATCTACTTGTTCATCACTCACCTCCCACAGTGATATTTTTCACTCTAACTCCTCCCACAAATATTCCTTTCTTTGGTAGTGGGTTTAACCCCGCCTCCTGTAATAGAGACTCCACCCTTCCCAGCCAGGAGAGCGCTTCCACTGTTTGGAATTGAACTACAGTTTGCAGAACTGGACCGCTGATGAAAATGTTGAAAAGCACTTAATCAACAAGTCATCAACCACTGATATTTAAGATCAGGTTTTTGTCCTGAACCACGGTGACTTAAATTAAATACTTTACTAACTCCCTTAGATTTTAAACCTAAAATAGGTTATGTAAAATGTAATATTATTAAATATAAATGATTAAAACAATCAAAATATAATACCTAAGAATACAATGTATATTTAATATTATATTCTGTTTTATAAAACAGACAATAGCGGTATCGTTTTCAAAAACTTGCGTTTGAAATCCATTTTCAGGCCCCCAAAACACTGCTGTCGTGTAAATGAACAGCAAAGCGCATACATCAGTCAAATCACACAAATTACATTAAAAAGAAAATTTACTGTTGTTCATTCACTTAACAACTTCAAAGACTCACTAAATGAAAAGTTTAATCAATAATTACAGTCAAATCTAGAGACTCAGCTAACTCACAGTGACTTTAATGCACATCTCTAGTAAAACTTTTTACCTGTGCCAGGTCACATGTTGATTCTTAAATCCAGAAAGTCTCTGAAGAAATGTCTCCACCTGCAGGAGTGGATGATTACCAAACATTATTGCAATGCCAATCAATTGACCTCAACCATCCCCTGACATGAATGTGCATCCCGTTCAAAAGCTTGAGGTTAGTAAGACATTTTCTTTAAATAAAATTCAGATGGATTTGATCAAAACGGACAGTAAAGACATTTATAATGTTTAAAAAAACATCTATATTTCAATACTCGTAAATTCTGTTCTTTTAAACATTCTATTCCTTAAAAAATCCTGACATTTTTTTTATCAAGTTTTCCACAGAAATATTAAGCACAACTGTTTTCAACATGAGCACCAAATCAGCAGATTAGAATGATTTCTGAAGGATCATCTAACACTGCAGTCTGGATATTATAACATAAAACAGTTTTATTTTCTTATATATTACTATTTCTACTGTATTTTTGATCTAATCATTTTTTGATAATCGTTAGCACCTTCAAACCTATTTCAGGGAGTGCGTTCTCGAGATACCAGGCACTGTTTTGTGCAGATTGGCGCCCGGAGCGCATTAAGAGTTTATCTGTTAGAACGGTGTCGTGTTTGCGGCCCCTGAGTTAATAACTAATGATCTTCGCACCAAAGTGAATCAATCAAAACTAACTTTAGCTGGACAATAATTTTATCCTAATGCTGTTGTAAAGCCTAAACATCCGTTACGGAAATTTCTGATAAGAAAATTACTTAATTTAATTAACTTCTTTTAATTACTGTAAAGCTGCTTTGAAACAATCCTTACTGTTAAAAGAAAAAAATAATAATGAATACCAAACTTCTGTAGTAGTGTATAAAGTAATTCAAATGGTTTCACCTCAAGCAGTCTCAGACTAGGGACATAATCCCCTTCCAGGATGATTTGTAAGAGTACTCGAAATGTTTTCTCTGAAAAACATAACAAATTGTTTTTCATTAAAACAAAAAAGATCCCTTTTCATTTAGAAATGTTGAAAAGTGATAAATTAGGAGTCTTGGAGAAAGCAAAATTGACAGAAATGTTACTCACCCTTGATGATAGCCGGCTGGTCCTCCACTATGAAATAATGCCGTCCGTGTGGCCACTTCCTGTCAAAGCTGGATGCAGTAGAAATGATCTGCGATGTTTGGGTGACTACTTGAGTAGATACTGTGTGTGCTTTTGTTTGAATAAGATAAGAGCTTGTGGTCATATGTTGGGGAGGTCTGACAGTGCTGGGCTGAGGCCTCGTATGGACCCGGGCTGAAGTCGTTTCTGTGGATGTGGCATGTGTACTTATCGAAGGTGGGTTCGCCGCAGAGGTCTGACTGGTTTCCCAATGTGTAGTAGTCGTACTAACAGGTGGGGTCGTCTGAAAGCCAGGATCAGTACTGACCTGAGAGATGTAGGGAGCTGTGATGTCAGATGATGAAGTACTCAATGGTATGGTAGCGTCGGCAGTAAAGCCATTAGTGTTTTTTGTTGATCCATTATGAATGTCATTAAATGGCGATAAACCAAGTGTTGTCTTCGAACTTGTCACACTAGTCTGAGTAGGACTCCCACCTACTGTTGGACCACTACTCATCTTGTTGATAACAGTCGCATCAGAAAATCCCACATTGCTCTGTGTGTTTTCAGAAGATGGAATTGTATACGGAGTTGTGAACGTGTATATAGGGAATTCAGTATGCATACTTGACACTTCAGGTTTCTCTACATCTGTGTGGTTCTCAAATCTCAAATATGTAGTGCGATCTTCAACCATGAGGTCAGATGTCACGTTAGGACTAATCTGAGGACTTGTAGAACTCGACAAAGAGATTGACGGAGGGTTTGTGATGGGACTTTCTTGTTCTCCTCGTACTGTAGATGGTAAATACGAGGTGCATGCACGACTGAGACAATCACTTCCAGATGGTGACTGACCCTCATCCTCTTCTGGTGGACTAGGACTTTTAGTAGGAGTCAGGTTTGGAGGGATGGTAGTTGGAAAAGTGGTGAAGGCACTGATTTCGTTATTGTTACGTGTGGTGAGATCAGAACTGGTTTCTTGGGAACTTGTATTGTGTGTGTGTGAGATGCGAGTGGTTGATGCTTCCGAAAAAGTTAAAGTTGCAAGTGTAGTATGCATGAACTCTCTTGAGGTTGTTGGCTCCTTCTCAGTGGTAAGATTTATTGTCGGCTCACTTATTCCACTTGGAGATGTGGAGTAACCCGAGTATTCAGTTGTGTCACTATCAGAAAATGCTAATGGATTGGTTTGATTAACGGTTGGAAACTTTGATACTGTAGCAGGCGTAATACGAGTGAGTACCGAATCATCGTAGATTGTTTGATTTTGATTAGTTGACCTTGGAGAGCGATCCGTCCTGTCCATTTCCGATACATAAGGCTGGTCATCATCTGTGACTGTGTTCGAACTCCAAAAAGTCGCATGACTCGTTCCGACGTTCTCGGATATTGTAAACGCATCCGTCACTGTTGTAGCTTTAGCCTTGTAAACAGTGTCACTAAGGAAGTCTTTATGTTTAGAAGTTTTGTCAAATGGCTGAATGTTTCGTGGACTTGCTGTAATAAAGCTGGAAGTCGGAAATATTGAACTTGGATGACCTCTTTTAGCCATTTTGGACTGAATGGAGTTAATTCCATGTGTATATGTATGCTGTGAGTGTGAACTTCCTCTATGCAATTCAGTGTGTGCAACGTCAGTGTTGGCTAAAAGTGCACTTGTTTTTGTCGCAACATCAGTTGCCTGTGTGGCTGTAGTTTGGACAGACAGCAATGGTGATTGTATTTCAGCGGGAGCCAAAGAAGGTTCATGGGACGACCCGATGAATGTGTTCATGTGTGTGTCAAGGGCAGAGTTGGTGTGCGTATCAAAATAAGAATGTGTGCCAGCGAGTGTGAGGTCGGAGATCCAGGGTCCAGCCGTTTCCTGTCCATTGTTGGTGATTTCCTGCGGAAAGAGGGGTCTGTGCTTATCGGCCAGGTCAGACACACCTCCGCCCTGCCGTATATTCTCGCCCCTGAGAGTGTGTGTTTTGGGGGCTGCATTGCTGCTCACTGGAATGTCTGGGGTGTAGGTTGCATCATTTGAGCCACTCGGAGAGGGAAACACTGGGTGGGTGTAAGGAATCAAAGAAAGAGTGTGACTGACCTCTGACGCGTTCCATCCTGAGAAAAAAATTACATAGATGAATGGAAACAGGAATTATGAGAATATTCAAGACACAAGATTCTAAAATTAAGGGAAATAAACAAACAAGCCATGATCTTCTCACTGGGTATTTTTCATACTTGCTCAAGAAATGTTTTATATTATATTATCAATGTTGAAAACAGTTGTGCTGCTTAATATTTTTGTGCAAACAATGATATTTTTCAGAATTATTTGATGAGTAAAAGCTTTAAAAGAACAGCAGTTATTTTAAATTAATTGAAATGTTACTGGCATTTTTGATCAATGAATGTCCTTGCTGAATATAAATTTCTCAAAAAATAAAATAAAAATATGTCTGACCCCAAACTTTTGAATGATAGTGTAAATAACAATATTAATGAAAATCGATGAACCCAGACAAAATATATTAGCATAAGAAACTTGTGTCTTTTCTAATGTGTTTACCAGATTATGTGTACAAAAAGTACCATGGTCCTACTCCTTCCATAGTTTTTTTGGACATACCATGGTACTCCTTACCAAGACGTTACTGTATGTCCTTACAAAAAAGTAGTGATGGTAATACTATGGTACTTTTAAATTCTATGGTAGTTCCTAGAATAACATGTACAGGTACAAACTTTTGATACTTGGAATTGGCTTGATGTCTAAAAACATCATCATACTGGAATGTAAGTGACTTCATTAAACTTACTCAGATATAATGTGGCAAGGGGTTTGTCAGTCCTTCTCAAGCTCCATTCAATGATGGTTCTCCCAGTGCCAGAGAATAACGCCCGTTCCTCTTTTTCATAAATCATTGTATCTCCATTTCCAAACTGAATCCCGATAGCACCTTTCCCAACAGAAATGACATCTATCCAAACAGTTTGGTTTTTATGTGCATCAATAATCCAAGTGCAGGAAACAACCAACAGTTTGTCTGTGCTTCCGTTGTTTATTCTGTTAAATAAAAGGCTGTCTGGGTGTAAAGAGTATCGGATTGAGCCGCTCCTCTCTCCAAGAATTTTACCTCCACAGTCTTGCCTCAAGTTTAACAAGGTGTTACCTACAGAGAAACATCATCATCTTCAATAATTCAGCAGGCCATGAATTTCAGCACCATATTTCAAAGTCACAGTATTAACATCTAATTCTAGCACTGTATATGGTTCAGTAGGCTACTATAGTGAATTTGAAGGTTACCATGGTACATTTTTTGTAGGGATATAATACATAAAATATATTTTTTTAAACAATATAAAATATTGCTAATTGATCTTTTAAAGTTAGGCTAGATACGTATAGTAGCCTATTTAAATATATAAATTGAATGATATTCTTACCTGGAGCGAAAATAAATAACAAAACATAGACAAAACGAAACATTTTGCGAGCCAAAACATTCCAGGAAGGAATCCGTCCCCACAGTTAATTCCATAAAGAATATTTTGCTGTTCTAAAATATGACGTAGGCAATACTGAAACTAGTCGAAAAGTGTGTGTAACGTGGATGAATAGCAGTTTTCAATCTTTAAAAAGAGCCAAGTTCATCCTTCTGTCCGCCGGAGAAACTTGAATAGAACTGACTGCAGCTGAGCTCGCTTTAATGAAGCGCGCGTGCGTTTCTGTCAGCGCGCGTGCTCGCCTATGCAGGGTGTAGAAAAAGGCATCGTGCAAACATATGATTACAATTAGGCATCTTTTAAGGGAAAATGGGACGGAAGCGGTTAAAAGTTAAGGGGACAGAAAGAGGAGATTTCAAGATTAGGTTAATAACCCAGGTTGTGTATGTTTGTTTGAGAGAAAACAGAGAGAGTGTTTGTTTTCGCTCCCCTGACGAGATTGTGCTGTCAATTCAAACTAGAGAATAGATTAAGAAATAAGGTCATTCAGAGATCATTTATTGTCTATTAAATCAGTGGCTGTTTGTCTAGACGGTAGTTTAGGGATTGAAAGCACCTAAAAAAACTAATACCATAGTATTACCACAATACTATCTTTGTGTGAGGGTAGCCTAACTATATACAGCTCAGGTTTTAAACACAAGTCCACGTCAGTTTTCAGTAACAACATTTGTGAAGCCAAGTGAAAACTAAAACGTATTTCAAACTCTAACTTTATTGCATTTAAAAGTTTGCTTAACCATTCCCAAATGCACAGAAATTCTGACACTCAAAAAGCAGGAAATGCCTGAAGCGTCCCTCCTTGGCTTCTCATCATCACAGTGAGAGGTAGGCCTATGTTCACAGACATCCACTGACATAAACACAGAGGGGGGAGAAGGGTTTATTACACCTTAACAGGAAACATGGGCTTATTTAAGTTCATAAGTGGAAGATAGGAGTGTCTTTTAGATACAAACCTTTTGAACTTTAACATCAACTAAAGTTCTTGTTTCTTTCATTTCTTAAGTCGAAGGTGGAGTGTTAACCCCAAGTCTGAATGAACTCTGCATCATTTTATGACAAAGACATATTGCTTATTTATTAAGTCTAAATTAAGGATGAATCATTTAAAAAATCATGTACCCTAATCCTAAATGATAAATTGAAGAACTGATAAAGATTAGTTCTCACTGAATTTGTGTTATCTGCATATTGCTCCTCAAACAGACTATTTTGTGTAATATTTAATATTCTGAAGGAAATACAAGGACAGACACATTAGTCCTTTTATGTTCAAGAGCAAATCCTGAAATACACAAACTTTAGAAATGGCATTAAAGGAATTCATGTGCATATGTGAACAAGAATGTGAAAGTATTAATATTTTAAGCCACGCTGCAATAAATGTAAATAGCTTGATATAATTCAGGCGGTGTTAAAGGTTATAGTGGAAGATTGTATTCGTTTTATTAGCGTTTACTTCAGGGGGGTGAAGATTAAGTACTGGACACAAAATGTTTCCTAATATAACCCATTTAAACTCTTGGCTCCAACTCTGGAAAAGTCTTCTGGCACATTTTTTTAGACTTGGTAAGCATTTCCAGTAGGTGGTGCTGTAACATACCAAATACAACCACTCCTAAATATAAATATAATTGTGAACTCTTGCAGTTTCATGTTTTATACATTACCATTCAAAGGTTTGGGGTCAGTAGGATTTTTTTATCTCTTTTGAACGAAATTAAAAACTTTTATTATTCAACAAGGATTCATTGAATTGATCAAATGATAAAGTAGACATTTACTATCTTACAAGAGATTTCTTGAGAATCAAAGAATCCTGAAAAAAAAAGCATCACATTCCTCAAAAATATTAAGCAGCTCAACTGTTTTCAATATAGATAATAACAGCAGCGAATCAGCATATTAGAATGATTTCTGAAGGATCGGTTGACGTCTGAAAATTCAGCTTTGCATGACAGGAATAAATTACATTATCAAATAAATGCAGTCTTGGTGAGAATCAGAGAATTCTTTCAAAAGCATTAAAAATTCTTATAAACCCCAAACTTTTGAATGGTGGTGTACTTCATATTGATACGGAATCTTAGAAATAATTTGTGATTTTGTATTACATATGGTTTATATTATATAAAACAAAGAATCTTGTCAAAAGATTCACAATGTGCATCTGAACCCGAAGACATGAATAAGGTCCTTTAAAGTGATTTAAAGTCTTTATTATTGTAGTATTTATTTGAATTATTGACATTATTTCCAAGCTCTTATTGTTTGAACGAGGAGCTTGTGCATGCATCTAGCACAGAATGCTGCAGACCTGCAGATCACAAGCGGCTACAGACAAAATTATGAACACGGATTTAAACATGTATCTAAATACAAAAAGAATAAAGAATGAGGAAGAACAGCAGAAACAAACAGTTCATGACAAAACCTCCATGGTCTCTGTCATCTGATAGGATGATTTTTATCTGGATGAAAAAGAACAAATAATCATTCATAAGCATAATCTCCAACTGAAGTGAATTTGTGTATAGTAACTAAACTCACAATGCATATGTATGCTCATTCATAGACATCCTTCTTGTCTGCGATGTACTGAACAATCTCATGTGGTGTCATCAACTTCTCTGCCTCGCCATCGGGGATCTCAAAACCTGAACACGTGAGAAAACACTGTATCAGCTTGGTAAATATGCATCCACATGCAATGCACATTTAAAACCTGTAAGTGCAAGCATCAGATTCTATGAAACCAACAAGAGCAATGCATACATTCAAAGAATGCACAAATACAAAACAATGGTCAAAATGTGCTACTAGGGAGAACTAAATGCTAAATGTAATACATGAAATTAGATTAGAAATAATTGTAAATGCAAGAACAAACCAAATTCATCTTCCATAGCCATGATGATCTCCACCTGGTCTAAACTGTCCAAGCCCAAATCCTTCATGAAGTGGGACGTAGCCTGAAGCTATAAAGATTTGATCATCAAACAATTAATCTGTAGAGTGCAATATATTTGAAGCTAATTTGAAATATTTCAGACTAATATGCTGTCCATCTGATCAAAATGATGGTGTATTTACCCTCTCTGGGTTGATCTTGTCATAGAGCTTCAGGACGTAGAGGACACGGTCACGGATAGTCTCTAGGCTCAATGGGGGCAAGTCACCATACTGCCTCCGCTGAAAGACCTGAAATGAACCACCAGAGATCTGCAAAAGAAAACAAAACATGTTAGAAAGTGTGTTTTAAACTAGAAATATTAATAACAGACAACTGGAGCAGTTTTGTTTGAATGTTATTTAGATATGATGATGATGGTATTAATATTTTTTGAATTAGCTTTTTTATTTTCAGTTTTAGTCATTTTTGTTATGTGCTAATGACATTTTAAATGTTCTGTCTTTTAGCTTTATTTTTATTTCAAATTTCAGTATCGTTATTATTGTTGAATCTAAGTTTCAGTTTTTCATCTAGGCCCATTATTTATATTTTACTTTATTTCAATTATTGAAAACAGTTTTACTTTACAATAACAACACTGAACAGAACTGTTCAGTTCAGTGATAACTGGTGAAATATGAGCATTCTGTAAAGACATTAAGTAAATCATATATAACAGAATATCAATGTAAAATAATTAATACAAGAAAATTGCTGCCAATATACTATACACATTACTTTTAAACATTCATAAAGATATACGTGCAATCTTGCAATGCATGCATGCATATTATAGAAACCATTATAACTAGAAACCATAACTGATTACGGAAAAAAATAGATCATTTAAAAGTTAAGTATCTGTTATGCCACATTACATGATAAGATAACACATTAAATTAGAAGCATTATCGTTGACTATATTCAGCTCATTTTTTCATTCAAACCTTTTCCGTTTCTGCAGCCCGTACATAAACTGAAATTAAGTGAACAGAGGCTGTTTGTCCATCATGTTGAAGTCAGTATAACTAAAGACACGGGTAGGTCATTGGATGTCATCAGTCAATAACTAACACACACACACACCTGCGCCAGCGAAGACTTGTGTCCATTAGTCAGATGTGAAAATGTTCGGCCATGAGTGAGCGGGGCTGCTGTTAATGTCGCTGCAGTATTTACACGGTTAAAATACAAAGAACGCTGGTTCAAGGATCGGACACACCGGGCAATGATGCGCGCCGCCATGTTTCTCAATCCGCTCCCACAATGCACGAAACTGCCAATGCGCATGCGCGACACACTGTTTTCACGTAACATCCAAAACAGTTTTTCGTTCTACTTATACAATATAAGAACATATATATATATATATATATATATATATAATAAATCTAAAAATGTACACACAAATAAAAACATAGGTGTACATTTTTATTTGTGTACTTTTATAGTTGACGCTCTCAATATTTTTTTTACAACACACACACACACATATATATATATATATATATATATATATATATATATATATAGTTCAACACTCTCCTTAAAAACTTTAAAACATTAAGAGTTTTTAATCTTTCACAGAAAGTTCCCAGAATCATATTTTATTTTGTAAAACATATTTTTACATATCACATCCAAAAAGTACAAATATTTCTCTGGTTATGCATATATTAACAAACAAATAGCTGTGCCAGTATTAAAATTTAACAACTAAACACAATCACACATTTACAAATCTATCTTGTGTAATCTTGATATTCCTTGAGGGTTTTTTTATGATTTTAACAGTGTAAGATTTTGTATTGTTTAACAATGGTGTTAAATAACACGTCTTTTTTTCCATTTAACAAGTAATTAAAGAGGATCCGTTTATGTAGATTTATAATGAAACACACTAACATCCCCATTTAGATATCCCGTCAGCAGAGTGTTTGGCCCTGCCCATCGAGCTAGTCGACACAACTCATCCAACACAACAACAGCTTTAGCCACGCTTCCTCTGAGATCCCAAACAGCAAGATGACCAGACTGAAAAACGCCAACAAGCCCAGAGCCCAAGACATCCCCATCTATTAACCTAGAGAAAGAGAGTAATATTGATTCAACTGTGCTATTAACATATCATAATATCACAACATTTATCTCTTCAAGTCTTACTGCTGTTTGTGTTGATCAGGATAGTTTATAGAGGTCAGTGTGATGTGTTTGCCAGTGAGAGGATTTGTTGCAATCAGAGTAAAAAGGGATGCGTTACTCTCTTCATCGCACACATTTCCTGCATTTTGAAGCAATGCACACAGCACACCCTGCAGGAATGAAAGCACAAGGTCATTACCGACACATAGTCCTTCAAGTACCACAAGAACAATACACTAACTTACTCTGTAAGAATATCCCCTCATGCAGTTTGTCATGGTTAAAGTCTTTTCCAGGTTTATAGTTTGAAGCAGCTGGCCTGAATTTATGCTCCTGAAATACAAAGTTATGACAAAATAGATAATCAATTATAAAATTACAATACAAACAAAACAAGATATAAGTACTAAAAGTCATTTACAGACTCAAAATTTAACCCTATTAGTACCATATCAGAAAGTAATTTAATCAGAAGTTAATAATAAAAAAAAATCTCAATGTACAGGATGGATAGTTAAAAAAAGTTTCATAAAAAACTTTTCAAAACTTCTAAAAAAGACTCAATATTGCCAAATTAATCACCATATGAGGAGGGTTTTACATTCTGTCCAACCAATCAGAGCATCTTTTTCACCCTCTACAACGGCAAGGGTCCGAATGTTCTGCTTAGCAGTGACAAAGGGAAGAGTGTTCACTACCCTGAAACACAAGTAAATAATGAATAGTTTTACTAAAATATTTCAAGTGAATGATATATTAAAAAAGTTTAATACGCATGCTGGTTTGTTACCTTCCCTCTTGAGTCACTGTTAACACATTGACTCTTTGTTGATCTCCAGGGGTGGAACAACACACAAGCCGACAGTTAGACACACCCACCACTGCTTGCAATGTGTCCTTGGACACCACATTCTGAGAGAACGTCCCATCCATACTTGGACAGCAGAGCACTCTACACTCAACAACACAGAGAGAATAAGCTTAGCGTTTAAGTTTATTGAATTCTTCTAACACAAAACCACATCTTGGTCTTTGAGCGCAGCCTTCATAGGGTTTTAGTTCAGTGAGAATGTTTTCAAGAGGAATTAAAAAACAATTGAGGTGATGGGAGACGAAAATAACATAGGTTTGGTCCACATAATGGTAATTTTGCAATTTTATACCTTGCTTCTGTGATTTCCAAGTGACCCAGAGTCACACAAAGCAAGCCTGAAGAGTCCGGAATCTCTTGCAAAGACATGACGGGCTACAAATACAAACACAGGAGTCAAAGACATATTAAATATATTGTGATAAAGAGTTAGTCACCCACAAGTGAAAATTCTTTCATCTTTTACTCGCCCTCATGTTGTTCAACCCATAAGACATAATCTTCAAGACACAAATTAAGGTATTTTTAATGAAACCTAACAAGAAAACACACACATAGAAGCACATCACATGTGGTAAACACAGAATTTCAAACGTGCGTGCTTCAATAATCGAGAATCAACAAGGCTTGTTCTAGCGTAAGATGTTTGCACGTGATGCACGCATAAGCTTCTGTGTTCACCATATGTGATGCTCTGTGTATTTATATGTGAAAAAAACCGAAGTTAAATCTCTGCATCATATAAAATGATCATATCTCTTCACAATATTTGGATTAAACCACTCTATTCATATGGATTCGTTTTACAATGCCTTTAAGAGCTTTTTAGATCATTAAGTTTAGGTTATTTGAACTTGGGAAAGAAGTGTTTCAAAGATTAACCAAAGCCATACGGGTTTGGAATGGCATGAAATAAAACAGTAAATAATGACACAATTTTCATTCATGGGTGAACTACCCCCTTAAAGTTGGTATGAAACAGAAGTTATGATAGTCTTTTGCGATAGTCATCACCCTACTGTGATGTGTATCCAAGTGAAATGGCTTCAGGAATGAGAAAAGAAAAACGTAAGGCCAGTTTCGTCCTGGATAATCAATTGGATCGTAGGAATTTGGGTGTTGCTTACTAAATAGAGGCAGATTTGAGTGCCAATTTGCAATCAGTTGTGGAGAATATTTAGTTCCACCCTCTGCCAAGACATGTCATGAAGAGAGCATGTGCCGTTTCAAGGGGGAGAGGAGGTTGAGGTTTTTGATTAAAGATTACGAAGGTATGTGAATGTGCAAAGATAAGTGATTTATAATAAACACTGCAACATTCTGTATGTATGATCAATTATGATTTCATGATTCATGCCACATGTCTTCCATGCAATTCTTTTAATTTATGCAGTGATCCTCTATCAAACTGGATTACCTGTGCAAATGTCCAGGTGTGTAAAAGACTCCACGTTTGAACTCCCTTCATCTGAGCCCAAAGACAAACGCTCCATTCTCCTGCCACACAAATGCACCAGTCCTCCGACAGCCATCGCACCAAACACAAGTCCAACACGCATCCGCCCTCCAGTGCCTGAACACAAAGACAAGGCATTAGACAATCGAGTACATATAATTGCATTGCATATCAATAAATGATTTCTTATAATTTATTGACACCTTAAAAGTGTGTATCTCTCGCAGGACTGCAGAACAGCCAGCTCCGTCAGAGAATGATGTGGCAGTTGGGGTTTCCTCACGCAATGCCCGATTGTTGGATTCTTCAGTGTTACGTTCCTCTGACTGAGTTCTGTTATCGTCGGAAACTGTCGTTGTTTCCGTTCTCCGATTGGTGGAAGTGTCCAAAGAGGTTGTCTCAACTTGAGTTTGACATACATTACCAGATTTAAACTGTTTCACATTTGTAATGGCATTACTTTGGATTTCTAATCTTTGAATCTCCATTTCAAATTCGTTCTGGGTTTGGATTTCAGACTCGGACAGATTTTTAAAACTCCCTGGTTCAGGAATAATGTCGACTTGAACTTCATTTTCTGGTGTGCACTTGATTTTATTTCCACATTCAAGATTGCTTTCCGTATCAAAACCGCATTCACGTTCCAGTTCATTTTCCAAGATGCACGAGGACTCTCTTTCAGGTTCGTTTAAGTTTTCATATTCCATTGTAGTGTTGTTGTGGGATGGTGTACCTGGTTTCACACTTTTTTGAACTTTTGTCATTGTTTCTTGACTCATTTGAGTTTGATTCTGTGTTTCAGAACCTCCCTGATCTCCACTTCTAGTAAAGAAACCATTTTTGTTCCCTGAGACTGATTCTGGAGACACACATCCCTTAAGTGAGACTGAAGAGGGAGACCTAAGGACACCAGATGAAGAAAAGAGAGGTGACCGGAGGTCTATGGGTGAACCTGGAATCAAAAAGTGAGGGGACATTCCCAAAGATGGTAGAAGAGGATCTTGACCTTTCTGTATTTGTGGGGTCAGAGATGGACTTAAATTCAGTATCTCGGGGCAAAGTAAGGTGTTCTCAGAGAGCATGTGTGATTCTTTTAGCATCTGGTTTACGTGAAGCTCACTAATGTTTTCAGATTCAGAAGATTTCACTTTTCTCTCATTACATATTCCTTTGTCTGTTTCAGTTTGGCAAATCTGTCTGCTGTCCATCAGAACTGAAGAGATGGTCTTTATTTCATTTACAACGTTGAGGCCCTTCTGTGTTTCTGTTTGTGATTGGTCAGTGGGGTCTGACTGACAAAGTGGTAAACTATCCTCATGGGAAGTGGTAGTTAAGGGTTCTGGAGTAAAAAGTTCACTCTCTGAGTAGCGTACTTCACAATTACTTATTCTTCCACTCACTCTCTGGCACCTGCTGCGCTGCCGTGTGTTGTACACTAGGGGACGCTGTGAGAAGGGTTCTACGGCTGAAGCTGACGAGTGCAGTAGTTTGAGCTTTAGTTGTCCAAAATCCTCATCAGGTAGGTGGAAATCCTGGATATCAACAGCGGCCAACAGTCTAGCTTTCATATCCTTTTCTTGCAGAGCTTGAATGAGTGAAGCTAATGATGGCAGAAGAGGTGACTGATCTAAAATGCAAAACGTATTCACAAACATTATTGTGTACATGACTGTTATACAATAATTCTTAATCTAAGCATTTGGCAGATACTTTTATAGAGAGTATGCACATGATGTCACGGTAGGCTGGAGTCACTGTGGTTACACACCCACTGAGTGGCTGGTGTTTAGCTTAAATGGTGCGAAAAAATGGGATAGAGCTTCACGACTGACCGTACAAATAGATTCAACAAGAAATCAGAGCTATTTTTTTACAGACTGACGAAAGCTATGGAAAAGATAAGCAAAGGGATCACTGCAATTTGCAGAAACATTTGGAATTCAGGCAGCGAAACGTGGATTTGCAGTTATCATTTTGTGTCAGATGTGTTGGATTTCGGGGTAAAATGATACCCTAGGTTATTTAATGTATTGACAACTCATCGATTAAATATTTAGTGTCTTATATTCTGTGTAACTAAATTTTTTGTCAACGTTTGTTAACTGTTTAGTTCAATTTAAGAGGATAATGGCTTGTTTAACTCCTATTTTCTCAGTTTCCCCTATTGAAACAAGTCATGTTAAAGGACGTTTTGCCACTCAGTCAGGCTGAGAGGGCATGTCTCGGCATGAAAGTGACGTCAATGCATACCCTTTATTCAAACATTTTATCATTATGTTCAAGCAGGGAATTGAACCCATGACTTTGCCATTGCTAGTGCCATGGTCTACTGTTTGAGCTAGGAAAAAATTCAATAATACATTCATAAATAAATCTTACCATCTTTATTAGAACTTGTCTGAAACTCTCTTCCAGTTTGTCCACGTTTTCTTCGGAAAATAGGGTATAAATTTGAACCCGGGAGAAGTTGGCTATCAAAGTAAAGCTGAGAATCTGGGAGATGCTTAAAATCTTGAGTAACTCCTTGCTCTGGACATGTCTTCAAATTCACGGTAGGCCCAGGCGACTGGATTAGACAAGAATTTGACTGTGGCCGTTCAAGGACCAACTGTGATTGGCTGGGTGATTCAGTGTCAAATTTTGATTCGATAAGAGACTCTGAATCTCCTTGAGAATCATTTGCAAGATGTGATATTGTACAATCTAGAGCAGCTTTGGCACATGACGATCTACCTATAGTGCTTCTTCGACGGCCTCTCCTCCCTCTCTGACCTTTTCCTCTGCATCTGGCCTGATACAAATCAGAATCCACAAGAAGTTGGGAATCAAGAGAATCTGGGAAATGCTCAAAATCTTGAGTAACTCCTTGCTCCGGACTTGTCCTCAAACTCACTATAGGCCCAGGTGACTGGATTGACCGAGATTCTCCCTGTGGCTGTTCGAGGACCAATTCTGATAGGCTGAGAGATTCAGTGTCAGACTTTGATTCTATTAGAGAATCTGAATCTGCTTGAGAATCACTTGCAGGATTTGATATTGTAATATCTAGAGCAGCTTTGGCACATGAGGATCTAACTATAGTGCTTCTTCTACGGCCTCTTCTCCCTCTCCGACCTCTTCCTCTGCGTCTGGCCTGGTCTGTGGACTTGCAGATTGATTCTGAACGCTCTGGGGTCATGTGACCTTTACCGCTCACTTGCGATTGGCTGAGCCTGCGTCTGCCCCGCCCCCCAGTGAGCTGGCTGTAAATCACAGCATCTAGATCGATAGAGCTGTGAGATGCAGCCATACGTCGTGTTGTCCGAATATAATACTCCACAGGAAACGGTAAACCCTCAACCAGCGTACAAGAGTCCAGAATGCCAGATGAAAACGAGGAATCTTTACTATCTATCCGGTCATCATAACCTTTATTTGAGTCTGTGAACGACTGGTTAGTTTGTTTAAGCATCTCTTCTGATTTGTCTGTAATCTGTACTGCCTGAGGAAAAGATCTTGACTGTATTTTTTTCTCAACAGGCCAATCAATCAGAGATATGTTAACCTCTTCCTGGCTACAGTGTATGTTTTGAATTTCTAAATGATTTTCTTTCCTTGAAATCATTAGTTTGTTATCTGACTGGATCACAGAGGAGTTTAATTCACAATCCCCTTCTCTTTTTACATCATCCTCCAGTTCTTGTGATGCTTTAGCAATTTTACAATCTGTCCTGACTCCTATAGGCCTATCCTGATTTTTCTCCCCCTCAGCTGGCATCATTTTTCTTTCTTTTTTCTTTTCACAGTCCTTCTCTTCCTTCTTAACTCCTTTCCGACCATTCTCTTTATCAGTACATTCACTACCCTTTTCACGAACATGGTCTCCACTTCTATCTCTTTCTTTCTCTTGGCTGACGTCAGTGTCTGATTCTCGCTCTTTGTTCTGTAGGCGCAATCGACTGCGCTTAGATCGCAGGCGGTGGGCAGGGCTTCGCCTGCATGCAGGGGAGCACAGAGGCGGTGTGGACGCAATCTCTGCAAGTTGCAATTGTATGGCAGGGATTTTCTGTACAGAGCTGTTTCTTCCTGCAACTATGTCTGAAACAGCAAAAGGAAACCAGTTTATTAGTATTTGGAATGAATTTCCATACTGTTATGCATTTAACAACTTTGTTTATTTTATTTTAACAGCCTTTAACAATGACAATGACATTACAAGTACAACTAAGTCTGGGTAAATAAATGTTTCAATGATAATTGATAATTTTTCAATGCAAGTCTATGAGATGTTTTGCTGGTTCATACATCCAACTACTTAGATATAGTGCCTTAGCTTAGTAATAATGAAAAAAGGCATGGTTAACATTGTAAATACTAAAACTATTAAAACAGTATATATAAAAAACTGTTTTCATTAACTGAAAGAAAGATGAAATATAAAATAAAACATTTAATTAGATAAAAAAATGTTGCCTTAAAACAGATAAAAGTACTAAAATAAGTAACTAACACTAAAATAAATTAAAGACAAATATAAATATTTAATAATAAAAATGTCAAAGGCACACAACAAAATTACTAAGACTAAAATTGTAATTAAATCTGGGAATATAATAAATTAAAGCTAATTCAAAATATGAATAATACTATAATCGTATATATAAATAATATAAAATAAGACTGGTAAATCTATTTTCTGTAACTATTCATGTTTGATTTCACCATGAAGATGAACTTACTGGTCCGTAATTGCAGGTTCTGATGGTTTTCAGAATATTCTGGCGTCGGCATGGAAGAAGTCTCAATAGATGACTCAGATGTGTGTCCAAAATCAATCTGTGTAAATGTGGTGTGGTCAGAGTCTCTGTTCTGCACACGCCTGCAAGTGGCATCCTGATGCTCTGCTCTCTAAACAAAAAACACACAACATTCAACAGGTGTTAACAAGTTCAATTTTATGATAATTCAAGCACTTTTATACTGCAGATATCATTGTTTTTAACATTACTTTGACTGATTCTTGCATAATCACAAATACCTGCAGTCTCTGTGCTGTCCTCTCATACTCTCGCTTAAGATGCTCCAGTCGTCTCCTCAGCTAAAACAATAATTTAATACGAAATGAAATGTTTTATCTCTGTCATGTTCAGTAAAAACATTAAACACTAAACAATTAATAAATGCTAATCTTACAATAAGGTACCTTTAAAAGTACTACTAAGGTACAGAGTGGATGTCATATGTTAGTACCATGGCACTACAAGACAAGTATGTTGAAAAAGGTACATAGTATTTATATAGTAACTACTCCAGTGTAATTCAAAGAATACCATGGTAACTATAACTTCCATGTCCAAAACAACATAGTATGACCATCCAGGTTAGTTTTAAAAGTCAAATGGTGCTTCCACAAATATATAAACATACGAACTTACTGTCTCTTTATCTTCGTTATGGAGAAGCTCCTCTGACATCCTGTAAACTAATATGCTAATAATATGTTATTAATTGATTTATTTACTTGATGCAGGTATACATATTACATGATTTGACATGAAAACACTACGATAATCACAACTGTAAACCATACAAAACATCCAACCACAAAACATCTGATTGAGATGCACTTAAGAATAAACACCGGGTTGGCTGGCCAAACGATCATTTTAAAGTTGCTTTACATACCCAGGAGAAAATTTTTACTATTAAAAGTTGGGTTTGTTTTCTGTTTCCTGACGAGACTCAACCTTCCCGCGAGTTCTGACTGCAGACAAAAACAATCGATAACAGATGAGATCACATTCTGTGAACCTGAATGAACTTTTGGATAATGCTATTCGATTTTGCTAATGGTATTAAACTTGTACGATATAACAATATACATATAAACTATCATATAATTAGATGAAATGACCTCTAGAAGAGCAGAATTCAGATTTAGACAGACGTTTGCATTATCCTTCTCGGGACTCTTTAGTAATGTCTGTTAGCAAACTTTTTCTGAGTAGCACATTTCTGGCTCTGGCTACTACTACCAAAGACTTTATAGGTTACTTGCATATAGTAGACGACATATATATATATATATATATATATAGTCTTAAAAGTATTTTGCAGATACTTTGTTAAATAAGCCGAAGATTTGGGGCTGATATGTACTTGGGTCAGATTCAACTTTTGTCTTGCATCAGTGTAGTAGAGCAGACAGCATTGACAGCAGTGTAGTAGATTAAATATTAGCTAAAGGTGTCTATTTGCATTTGAGGGCACGGCGTTTTCCTCAGTAGTCAAGTAGCCTACATAAAGATCACGTGTAGTAGAATAATATAGATAATATAGATATAATTAACAGGTGTAACAGTTAGTTTCATTGAACCTTCTGCTCATGACAATTGTTGTTACTTAAATAAGCAAATAATAATTAATGCCCTTAAACTATGGCCCACCAACCCCCAATTTGAATTTAAATTAAATATACTTTAAATGAAATACACGTTAACTGAAATAAAATATAGAACTTAAACTTATTTTATTTCAGTTAGTTGCCAAACCAACATCAATAATTTTTATTTAGTTTAACTTGATGTAGGTCAACTAAAATAACTGAAACTAAAACGGAAATGAAAAGAATAATAACTATATGGACATTTAGTTACAATACAAAAGAAAACTAGGCTACCAAATAAAAACCAAATGATTTGTACTTTTTCTGTAGAAAATGTGAGTGGTGCTTGTCCATCTCACTTCATTGACACTGGTGCAGCTGCCTTGCCACAAAGACAAAAAAAAAAACTACAAGAAAAAAAAAGAAAAAAAAACTACTTTTTTTTTACTCTATAGGCCTACTTTTTATTACTCTAGAAAGGTAATAGCATGTTGCCTTAATAAGCTGAACAGCTTGGGTGCAGCTTATTAGGATATTCATTCTTTGCTAGCACTCACAGCACGGGTCCATGCAAGGACGGTGCATCACATATATACGTCATGGTTCATTGGAGGTGATAGTGTTGTGTACAATGTGCATTTGTTCATTAAAGAGGCCAATATGTTAATTCTGGGGATTTACACAAAATGCCATCTCTCTGCTCTCTGACATTTGCTGCTAATGTCAAAAGGTAACTTGCACCTGAGACCTACTGCACAATTTGCTCTAATAAATATAATCACAACCACGTAAATGTTCTTTAAATATGTAATATATGCTGTATCAAATATATTAATAAACAAGACAATGTTCAGAAAAGGCAGGACTGAAAGCCAAATTAATAATGTCTCTTATTTTATTCAGATAGAAATAAGCACTTTGACTGCATTCAGACTTGCGTCAAATGTTTGTTTGGAAAATGTCAGTGCTCTGAGGTGGCCGTGTATAACCATCACCCGATACCATGATTTTAATATGCATTGAATGGAAACTCATCTCTGACGTGATGAGCTCATGAAACACTTGTTTGGAGTATTACTGACCTCAGGATGCTCTTTCTGTCTTCACTTAATGACAGTTAGGGTCATTAAGAGTAAAAAGACCTTTTCGGTAGTTTGCCAAACCACCTATAATTATCGGGCTGAGAAATCCTGATCGGAATAACAGCGCATATTCTTACCGTAGCCTACTATTTTTTAACTATGTTTTATTTTTTTAAACAGATCAAATGTAGAGATAAACTGTTGAAACAGTATGCTTTTACTGGAAAAAAATTTAATCAGTTGCACTCTGAAATTGCTGGCAAATTGTACAAATAATTAAGGAACAAGTAGCCTAACCCATTGGATTAAATATGGAATGTTGAAGTAGAAAGACTGAAATAGTATTTTCTTGTAAAACACTAGCGATCTTTGTTTTGTTAAAAAAAAAAAATAACAATAATATTTTTTTAAATCATACTGTCACATGAAATTGGAGTTTGGAGGGGTCTTATTGAGTGGTTTCAAATTTTAAATAAATAGATTATGATCCACAAATAAATGTAAAGAGATTAAAAAAGAATTTACAGTTTCACATATGTTTCTCAAAAATAACTGAAATGTGATTTTCCTATTTAACTCTTTTTTCAAATGTTTCAACAACCACAAAAGTTAGGTTATTAATTTCACCTGCTATAAACAGAAATAATGACTGAGGAGGTGACCATGTGTCCTTATACATATTACATGTATTGTAAGCAACTCACTAATAACAAGTAACCTAAATTATGCATAATTACATGCAACTATACGCCTAAACCAAACCTAATCCTCCTAGGAGATATGGCTTCTGAATCCTAGCCCTAACAGTAAGTTTGTTGTTATTTAATAAGTAAATAATTGCACTGTAACAATGTGACCTTAAAATAAAGTGCAACACATCATTTTTTATATAGGTTATATAGGCTATATTTGCACATCACAACATGTTTGTAAAAAAACATAGCCATCGGTTCATGCACCAACAGATAACCTTTGCACGAGATTAATAAACTCCGAAATGTTCCTACTGACCGCTATCTGAACTCCTGAACGTGAAACTCTACAACACAGAAAACTCACGCACCCTTCACGTCACTCGCGTTCCCATTGGCTACACCTATCGTAGGTAGCACGCGTTCAGGTAATATAAAGGCAGCATCCTTGTCTCTTCCATACTCTCTGTCAATAAAGGTTATCGAGCACGCTCAAAACATTATTTGTGTTATTGAATCTTTGCTCATCAAAAATCTCTTCGGCAGACTAGCTATAGGCTACGTTAAAAAATTGACGACTGAAGGAATGTCTTTGTTGGTGCGGGAGCATCGGACTGTGCGCTTTGTGTTTCTGGGCGCCGCCGGGGTCGGGAAAACTGCCTTGATCACCCGCTTCTTGCAGGACCGCTTCGACTCCAAGTACACGCGCACGGTGGAAGAGCTTCACGCGCTCGAATACGACACGGACGGCCCGACGGTGCGCATCGAGATCTTGGACACGAGCGGCAGTTATGCCTTCCCAGCGATGCGCGCTCTGTGCATCCGAACCGGGGACGCGTTCGCGCTTGTGTACGCCGCCGACGAGCCAGACTCTCTGGATGAGGTGCAGCGACTCCGTGAGGAGATTCTGGAGTTGAAAGGGGAGAAGTTTACAGGCATCACGGTGATAGAAAACAAAGCGGACCTGTGCAGTCGGAGTCGCCAGGCGACAGCTGAGGTGATGCGCGCGGTGGAGGAGGACTGGGGCGCGGGCTTCGTGGAGACATCCGCGCGCACCGGCGAGAATGTCACTGGTGTGTTTCGGGACTTGCTTCAACAGATGAAGTTACCGAGCCGTGTGAGCCCAGCACTGCGCAGACGGACGCAGACAATGACCAGAGAGGTTACAGATACACAGACGCGGAGAAAACCTGCAATGAAGAAGAACAACAGCTGTATCTTGTCTTAATGGACATTTACGTGACATTATGTTATGTTATGCATCATACTGATGCTTGAGTGATCTGGATCAAATAGACCCCACATAGACCTAAATGTTGGACAATTGAGGGACACTATCATAATCATTTAAGGGGTTTCTTTAACTGTTATGTCTGATCTCAAAGTCTTCTTTAATGAATGAATAAATGCAAATTATGTTTCAAACAGAATGTGTTCTACTCTGTGTTCTACACTTTGGACTGCAGGAGAGACATACTTATTCATTAATATGATATTAGCTTGAATCTAGGTCAGATCAAACACAAAATGATCACCTTGCTGCTCTGATCCCATAAGAATAACTCTGTGCATATGACTTAGCCTATAACATGTGAAGGGTTTTGCTGCACGTGCCAAATGTCCTGACATTTCTTCAGGAAATAAAGTCAGTTTTTATCAGTACTATCAGTGTGCTCATGACTCAACACCATGTCACACCCTTTCTTTGTAATTGGGATCAGGCATGATGAAGCTCTGCAAATAATATTATCAAAACCTTAATGCTCCAAAAAAAAAAAAAACGAATGTATTATATTGCCAATAAGTTCAAATTCATGTGAGATAGTTTGTGGCATATCAACTTAAAGGGTTGGTTCATCCAAAAATTCTGTCATCAAATACTTATCCTCACGTAGGATGATAAAATCTGAGAGCTTTCTGTTCCTCCATTGACAGCTACGCAACTACCACTTTGATGCTTCAAAAAATTCAGGCACAATCAATTTATTTAATAATAATAATACATTTTTATTTATAATGCGCTTTTTTAGTACCCAAAGGGCTACAAACAGTGAAAACAAATGAAATACAAAATTTAATAATACTATACAAAAACAACAAGTCAAAAAGGCTTAACATTGCAATACAACTAATCAGTACAATAAAATACTAATCATCTCAATGTGTGTTGGCAATTTTAAAAAGATATGTTTTTAACAACTTCTTGAAACGGACTAATTTAGGACAATTTGACAGAAAGAGGAAGTGCATTCCAAACAATGGAGAAGGCTCTCACACATGGATTTTACTGCTGAAGACTTAAAGAATCAGCAGACTGAAGAGAACGAGAAAAGCTTAACTAAGTCACAGATATTAAAAGGGGCCATTCCATATACTGCTTTTTAAGTTAAAGTGAGAGTTTTAAGATCAAAAATCTATAATGAATGGGACGCCATGCAGACTGGACGCCTGCAATGTGCTGAGGCGGTGAAGTGAGAACACTTGCTGCTGAATTCTGGATATACTGTAGGCGTTTGATAGATTTGCAGGTAAACGTATACAAACAGAGCGTTACAATAATCAATCCTGGAAGTAAAAAATGCATGAATAAGCCTTTCCGCATCTGGCAATGTGAGGAAATGCCTAATTCTAGCAGTGTTTTTAAGGTGATGGAATGCAGATTTTGTAATAATTTTATTATGCGAGTCTCACGTCAAGATGCATGACCAACAAAAATGACACCAAGGCTACAAGCAAGAGTAGGAGAAGTGGCCCATTATCAAATTAAAATTGCTATTTTATGGATAGCAGCTGGCGTACCAATGAGAAGAACCTCTGTCTTTGAACAGTTTAATTAAAAATATATATATGGTGCATCCACATGTTTATATACACGCTCAGAAAGAATTGAGGTGATATAAATAAGTGTCATAAAAGTGGTAACCTAAGCCATAATAACTCGTAATAATTTGCCCCAAAGTAAGCATGTAAATTCTAAACTGCATAGGACCCTAAACAGATCCCTGAGGGACACCATGGCAGACCTCAACGTCAGATTTATTGTTTCCCAAGACAAAAAACTGGGAACAATCTGTAAAGTAGGATATTAACTATTTAAGCACAGGACCAAAAATACTAAGCAAACTCTCAAGTTAAGCAAAATTATTTGTTAGTCAACGGTTCACAGCCATAATAGCACAACACAATAGTACAACTGAAACACAAATGCAAAATAAAAATATGCATTCATATCTGTAAGGACAGTTTGTCAAAATTAAGAATAATTTTAAGGTTGGTACATGTACCAGCAGTTGCTGACCAAAGATAAATGACTGTGTAGGTGGCAGTATTTCTGAACTGTCTAATTTAGCCTGTTTATAATGTATTCAGCTTTCAAGGAGGCTTACATGTTTTATGCAAAAATTGAGTACTTCCTTTCTCCCTGCAACCATGCAACCCACCTCTTTATATATGCTAAAATTATCGAACTGCCATGACAACCTATTAGAGCGACACTTAAGCTGTTTTAAAAGTAGGCGATGTGTGCATTTGTGAATGAACTAAACAGGAGACAGTCGTGAGTGCCAGAATGGAAAAGCCTTCATGAAAAAAGTAAACAACCTTATTAGGAAACACTTCACCTTATTCAGAAACAAAAGCATTATATCTAAGTCATGTCTTCTTTTTATCGGTCGAAAACTGTATGAAAAAAAATTGCATATATTACATTTTTCACATGCATTCATGAATGCTATGAACAAAGATATGATTTTTAAGTCTGTAAAAAACAATTGAAGATCATTATACTGAATGAGACTAAAACAAAATGGTAAAATGGGCCAAGATATTCATATTGTTGCAAGGTCTAACTGACCTTGCAACATTGTTTTGGTTTTGTCACAAGGGCACCTTTTCTGTTTATCTCTCTATACTTTAGAACCTACACCCACACTTGTGCAAACATGAAAACGTGTGCAATGATAGGTGACTATTTTTTCCCCTCCACAATCAAAAATGTGCCCTTATTTGACCATTCTCACACACAAACATGCACAAAGGTAAACAAAGCCTTAAAACACGTGGGATAACTGGCTAGAAAACCTGGAGCAAGATCCTGAATTTACTTTTCGAGATTAGATACACATTACAAAACCCACAAGGCACGATTAAACAAATGGAATAATGTACAAAACCAAAAGATTAGCATCTATATAATGGGCAAATAATATACGGTACAGTAATATATATATATAGTCCCGTCTGAAATTAAATGATTAACATTTTAATTTTAATCTACTTTTACATTTATTTAATCATTTATTTAATTATTACACAAAAGTTTATTGAGCATTTAAAACAGAGACCTGATAAAAATGTATAATTTATATTATAAATCATAAAACCCAATTGTCAAATGCATATTTCCCAAAGTTAAAGAGATAGTTCACCCAAAAATGAAAATTATTTTATCACTTACTCACCCTCAAGTTGTTCTAAACCTGTTTGAATGTTTTTGATCTGCTGAAAACACAAGAATATATTTTGTAGAATGTTGGGAACTAAACTGTTGATGGACCCCATTGACTTTCATAGTATTTTTTTCAATAAATTAGTCAATTTATTAAGTAAATAATTATATCATTTTCATTTTTGGGCGAACTATCCCTTTAAAATTCAGAGAACACAAATAAAGTTTTTCAGAGCGTGCACGCGGAGTCACATGATGCTTTGCTGTGTTTGGTCAGAATTTAAATCCCAGCAGCCAATCAGAGGCGGAGATAACGAATCGAGCACAATTCAAAAAGTAGCAGGGACTCACTGCATTCCCATCCGAGCTGGGGCCGACACACTTATTTTATGCCCGTTTCATTTTTAGACTTTTCATCGAGATCCGACAGATGCGTTCTTTAGGGCAGTGAATATAGTGTTTTAAGATTAAATACAGTGTTTACTGTGGGATTTCTAGTTGTTCAAGTTATTATTTGAATGTAGTTTTCGGTGCTTCGCAACGGATGTGGATGTTTGGCGAATTGCATGCTGTTTCGGGATAAAGGAGCAAGAATCTTCGCCTCGGTTATTTATTTTTCAAGACCTTAGTGTGCCTTATTTTGCTTAAACCAACCTTTTGTGCAACGATGAGTGCTGGAGTTGCAAAGACGGCGAAGCCATCGACTTACGTCGATCCCAAATCTGCTCCCCTGAAAGAGATTCCTGATGTTCTAGTGGATCCCAGAACCATGAAGAGATACATGCGAGGTCGCTTTTTGGGAAAGGGCGGATTTGCGAAATGCTACGAAATCACAGAAATGGACACAAAGGAGGTTTTCGCAGGGAAAGTGGTGCCGAAGTCGATGCTGCTGAAGCCGCACCAGAAAGAGAAAATGAGCTCAGAAATCGCCATTCACAAAAGTCTCGATAATCCGCACGTTGTGGGATTTCACGGGTTTTTTGAGGACGATGACTTCGTGTACGTGGTGTTGGAAATCTGTCGGAGAAGGGTAAGAACAGGGAAACCAATTTGAAAAAAGACCGTCAACGGTCAGTATTCCTGTCACTGGCTGATAGTATGTTACAGCGCTTGAGGTTTAATGCATTACAGGAATTAAATCCTATTGAGATTCGCAGATATTATGTTTATAAATATGTAACTTAAATTTTTATAAATGTGTTTGTTTATTCATGTATGGTAAACAATAATCTGCTGTATGGTAAAGTTCTAATCGCGAATGCCGCTAGTGGATTTTAAACTGGAGGATGTGACGTCAGTTGATTTTGTGTTTCTCGGAGATAACGTTTTTTTTTTTTTTTTTGGCTTTCATCAATTTTTACATGTGTAGAATCTAAATTCAAATAGTACTCCGATAATCCAATGAAATTATGAAACATAAAAAAATTCCAATCTTGGAGAATTCTAATTTGATATGATTTCTGTGAGAACACATTGTAAAGATTTGTGTGAATGTGTTGTAAATAGTTTATTTGACCTTTCCGCCTGCTCTAGTTGAATTAAATCTTTCTTTCCCCTAGTCTCTCCTTGAATTGCACAAGCGGAGGAAGGCAGTAACCGAGCCTGAGGCGAGATACTTCATGCGGCAGACTATTCAGGGTTGCCAGTACTTGCACAACAACCGGGTTATCCACCGTGACCTCAAACTAGGGAATCTGTTTCTCAATGATGACATGGATGTGAAGATTGGTAAGGAAGCAATGGTCGTTTGCTGCTTTTTTTCCTCCTGACCTTTTTATTTTTTATTTTTTAATCAAGACTAATTGTAATTCTCACTCTTTAGGTGACTTTGGTTTGGCCACTAAGATCGAGTTTGATGGCGAGAGGAAGAAGACCCTGTGTGGCACTCCAAACTACATCGCCCCAGAGGTGCTCTGCAAGAAAGGCCACAGCTTTGAAGTGGACGTATGGTCATTGGGATGCATTCTGTAAGTCCCACTTTGATTTTATATAACTATGAAAGCATTTTCATTGCATTTAATGGCTTATCCTATTCCTTGCACAATGATTAATTTTTATAATTGTGCATGTATTGTTGATAACTGAGTTATGTCCATCAGATACACGTTGCTGGTTGGAAAGCCACCATTTGAGACATCCTGTCTGAAGGAGACCTACATCAGAATCAAGAAGAATGAGTACACGGTTCCTAGAGTAAGTATCTTTGCATCAGGAGTCCAATCTCAAAATCCAATGCAACCCAACCTGTTGTGGAACTTTGAGTCCAACTTAAGTAAAAAGTGAATCTGGTCAGTGAGAAACAGATTTGTGACTCTTTGGTCTTGTTTAGCACATTAATCCAGTTGCTGCTGCTCTGATTCGTCGGATGCTGCACGCTGACCCTACACTCAGACCTTCTGTGACCGAGCTGCTGGCAGATGAGTTTTTCACCTCCGGTTACGCGCCTGTGCGGCTGCCTACTTCCTGTCTCACTGTTCCTCCCAGGTTCTCCATCGCCCCCTCCAGTCTGGATCCTGCCCTCCTTCGTAAACCCCTATCATCACTGAATAAAGGTATGTGTATAGACAAATCCATGCTTAAAATACTAATTGTATTTTGGCACTCTTGCTTTTTGTGTTGGTTTTCAGTGATTTTTTTTATTTTTTTTTCCCTTTGTTGATTCTTGTCACTTAAAAATAAAGACAAATTGATGCCTGTAAGTTATGTGCAACTCTTCTGTGTGTACAGGAACAGACAGCCCTATTGAGAAAATGGGGAAGATGGAGGAAGCACAAAGGGAAGATATTCAGCAAAGGTCAGTTTTATTTGTTTAGACATTGAAGAACTATTGACCTATTAAAGGGTTGGTTCACCTAAAAATTAAAAGCCCGTCAAATTGCTCCCTGTCATGTCTTTCCAAACCCATAAGACTTTGTTCGTCTTCGCAACACAAATGATCTTTTTGATGAAATCTAAGGGGTTTCTGTCCCTCCATTGATGGCCTACTTCAAAAATGTAATGAAGAGATCATAAAACGAATCTATACAAGTAGTCCAAATTTTCTGAAGAGACCTGATTGCTTTATATGATGAACAGATCGAATTTAGGCTTTTAATTAATTATAAACCTTGATCAGCAAACATAAAAAGCTCAGCCGAACCTGCTTGACACATGAACAAACTTCTTGCAGAAGCTCAAACATGCAGTGTAATGAGAATAAACCTCACTGGCTCGCATATCAAGTGAACATGCTTAAGCTTCCTTTTACCACAACAGATGTCGGAATTGTTTATTTGTGAATAAAAGCACATTTTGTTGTAAAATCTTTTTATTGGAGAAACATGGATGTTACACTTTACACGAAGTGAAACCGTTCTCCAGTTTTAAAAGCATAAATTCAATCTGTTCATCATATAAACTGGTCATGTCTATTCAGAAAATTAAACCATTCTTTGTATGGGTTCGTTTTACAATCTTTTATGAATTTTTAAGCATTAAAGTGGTAGTTGCATACTTGTCAAAGATCTTTTTTTTGTTCTGAAGGTGAACAAGTCTTACAGGTGTTGAACACATAAGGGTGAGCAATGACAGCATTTGTGGGTGAACTATCCCTTTAAATCCCTTTTGAACACCCATTTGGCCAACACTTTCAAAACCATGATTATTAATAGAGTGTGAACTTTGGCTTGTTTTCTAGTCTGTTATAAATTCAGGGTTTGGGCTTAAATTTGTATTCAATGGGCTTACATTAAAAAATGTATATTTTGCAAAGGGATGGAGCTGATCAACCTGACTCCAACCTAAGTGACATGCTGCAGCAGCTGACCAGTGTCAACACTGCCAGGCCTTCTGAGAGAGACTATATTAGACAAGGTAACAACATGAATTCTCTGCATCTTGCAAGTGAAGTGTTGTTGCTATATTTTAATTGAAAGAGTAGACACTTGTATGATAGCAGAAATCAAAGTATACTTCATGCATTTTTGTACATAAAGCCGAACGAAATGTATTCAGTTGGTGTTTTGTAAGTTTAAAAGTTATACTTTCTCGAATGATTGACGAGCACAATGCAATGATTTCTCTCTCTCTCTCCCTTTACAGAGGAAGCCGAGGACCCTGCTTGTAATCCTGTCTTCTGGATTAGTAAATGGGTCGACTACTCTGACAAATATGGTCTTGGTAAGTCAGAATCCAAACTGAATTTGTTTGTGATTCACTGAAATGTTAGCAAATGAGAATTACTGGCAGAAACTGCAATAAAAAAATAGGGATTTGTACGAAATGGTTCTGGTGGGCAGAGTCATTGACCGAAAGTAATGTTTCATTAGCGCTGCTGTTTAGGATTTCACCTGTGCGCTCTGAGCTGCAAGTTATTTATTATATTAAATGCTGGGAAATGACCATGGTATAATACACAGCTATTTGTGCATTAAACGATTTTAATGCACTCTGCGGAAGCCACCCTAGCCGTGGATTATCCCTTGCATGTTTGTGATATCAAATTTGAATATTTATCGCAACTTTAAATGAAAACATGGATACTGATTTAACATGCTATCCAAAAATATTGCCCTTATGCTACTGTCTTTCATAGGTTACCAGCTGTGTGACAATAGCGTAGGTGTTCTGTTCAATGATTCCACCCGTTTGATCATGTACGCTGATGGTGACAGTCTGCAGTATATCGACCGCAACACTGCCGAATCTTACCTCAGCGTTCGCTCCTACCCCTCGGCACTGTCCAAAAAGGTCTGTCTGCACTGGAAATTATGTAGTGCAATGAATGAGTTTCATAATGGTTTTTGGTTATTCATGATTGCTGACCCCATTCTCCCCCCTCTTATAGATCACACTCCTCAAGTACTTTAGAAATTACATGAGCGAGCACTTGCTGAAGGCCGGGGCGAACATAACACCCCGCGATGGGGATGAGCTTACCCGCTTGCCTTACCTTCGTCACTGGTTCCGCACTAAAAGTGCTATCGTGCTGCACCTGAGCAACGGAACTGTGCAAATCAACTTCTTCCAGGTGAGAAAATACCTTTTTGGTGCCTTTTGGGACACACGCGTAATGACTAAGGCTGATTTATGAATGTAATTTGATACTTAGGACTGATCATGCTCAACCACGCCGAGTCAGAGACTGTTGCGCTCAGTCGGTGTTTAAAATCTGCTCTAGTTGTTGGAAACTGTAAGTGTGTTCAGTCTTGGAATGTTCCAGGTTGTTGTTAAGTGTGTCCCTGGCATTAATGGTTTAATTATAATTTGACATTTTTAATTATAACATTTAAGTTATACAATTTAACAACAAAGTTCAGTTTTAATGTCCCCAAATTATGTGCTTTCAGTTTAAAATATTCTAGATTCCAATTTAGTGATTTAATAAAATAATCGAGAAGCATCTCTATGACTTTAGCAACTCTTTTTAATTTTTTTTTTTTTCCTGGATTTAATTTATTACAAATTTGACATGGTGGTAATCAAAAAGGCATTAAACATGCAGACCTCATTTAATAATTTTTTTGCGGTTTGTTAGTCAGACACTAGTCTATATCTGAATAAAGTTTAACAATAGTTCATGAACACGTTTATATTTTGGGCGAACGTGAACTGAACATACTGTATTACTGCCTGATGAACGTTAGTGTGAACGCTTTCATTCTGGTGTCTGTGAACACGCGCGCTCTCTCAGTTTAACTTAGAACAATAGGGTGCCAGATTTCTAAAGAGCCTTCCAAGTGAAAACCCGGCAAAAACACACGTAAACGGGCCTTAATATGTAGCGAAAACTCCCAGTCTGGCAACACAAGACACCAGTGTCGCACCGCAGCCGCCGTCGACAAAGCAGCGAGCGAGGAGGCGTCGTATGCTCATTTAAACGAATTTTATGACTAGGTTGGTAAGGATGGGAAAAATCATCATATTTCTGTGCCAACTTTGCCCGTCGATTAAATTAATTGTTGTCTGTGGATGTATATGGGTTGAGGCAATAATTAAAAAAAAAGCTCGTAACATATGGAAAAAAAGAACTATGAACTGAACTAGTTCATTTTAAAATGTTTGAACTGAACTTCGAACTAGTTCATGTAGAAAGTGAACTTTCTCAACACTGGTATATGTAAATGAACAATGTTTACTCGTTCTCAGTGTTGCCTAGACAGGCTTTCGTGAAAGCTACAGATTTTCTTTTGTATCCCACCATTTGGATCAACAGACGGTTACTTATTATAAGAACAGTTATTTTAAGGGTAGGTTCATCACTGAAAATTGTTTCGCACTACATCCACTCTATAAACAGCATTTTGCTGAAAATGGAACATTATATGGCAACAAGTTTCGATCACGTGGCCTAACGAAAAACGCTTGTGGTCAAAAGTTACAATTAACTTCTTTTGGGAGCAGAAATGCAAAGGAAATCAGCACACCACTAGGTTCTCTTTCCTCTGAGCACTTGTTTAAGCGCATCCAATGAATTTACAGAGTTTTGAAACCCAGATTTTGGGTACTTGTGTCATCAAACAAAATACACAAGGAGCCAAATTGACACTGAACTCAATGTTTTCTTTTTGTGTCCTCCAGGACCACACTAAGCTTATTTTGTGTCCCCTGATGGGCGCAGTGACGTACATCAACGAGAAGCGAGAGTTCTGCACCTATAAGATGAGCTTAATCGAGGAGTTCGGCTGCTGTAAAGAGTTGGCCAGCCGTATGCGATACGCTCGCAACATGGTGGAGAAGCTCATGGCCTGCAAATGGCCCACCCGCTGACGTCACAAATTGTATAGCTATGAGGTCCCCATTGATTCTGGTCTCCCTCAATTGAGTCTGAGGGCTCTTAAATATTCCAGCAGCGACACTTGTACAGTTTTCCGGGTTCTACACTATGAATACCTCCTCTAGGCCTGTTTACTCTCGAACTATCACTTGTTTTATTGGGTTGGGGAGTTTGACCATGCTAGCTGTCTGTATCATGTGAATGCTCTTTTGTACATGTTTTAATGTTTTAGAACTTGTCTGCTTACCTTTTGACTGTTCCTTGTATAAAAGCTTTTGGACATTAATCTTTTAATTTGTAAGAATATTTGAAAAGTTTGTATTTCAAAATAAAGATCTTTTTAGAGGAATTGATTGTTAGATATTGTTGATAAATACAAGTTTATAATTACGAGTTTAATTAAAATTTATGTGTGCTGTGAAATTTATGTGTTCATTTTCTTTTTTTTTTTTAGTTTTCACTCGTTAGAAAAACAATTCCACCCACCATATTTGCATAACCTTTAAAAGATTACTGTTAAAGATGAGCTTTTTTCTTTTTGAACGTCAAAACACGGAAGACTATTGCAAAAGGGATAAATCTAAAGAGAACTTTTATTTTATTTTTTTTATTAAATATGGTTTTGGTAAACAAGTATCATACTTGGATGTTTTGTTTTACAATGTAAATTATACACACACTCCAAACGTTCATATCTAGTAACTTATTAAAAACATAAATATTTTTTTTTAAAGAAGCATTTTGCGTTTTTGATATGGGGGTGTGTTGTTGTGGAACAAAACATCCAAGTATTGTCAAATCTTTACCACAGAATTTATTTCACTCACAAAACTGAAAATAGGCTTAAAGGAGTTCGTTCGTTGAATGAACCAAATGACACGAAAAAAGATTTGTTCATTTTGATAAACGAGTTCGAACAGGAGAGTCACGAACGTGCACCACAGAACAGAGCAAGCCAAGGCGACCATTCGAGCTTATAAAACTTAAACTTTGTTATTTATTTTTGAAATGAGTGATTGTTTCGCTTGATAAGACCTTTATTCATCGTCTGAAATCATTGAAAGCCATTTGAACAGTTTGCAGTTTGTACTGAAAGTGTCTTTGGACCTTGAACCGTTTGGTTACCACTGAAGTGCATTATATGGATAAAATCATGGAATATTTTCAAACCTTAATATCTTTTCGACTGAAGAAAGAATGACATGGATATCTTGGATGACATGGGGGTGAGTAAATTATCAGCAAGTTTTTTTTAAAAAAGTGAATTACGTCATCCTTGTGCGTCTCTACTTTTTTATTCACCAATGATGCATTTAATTGAACAAAATTGACAGTAAAGACGTTTCTGTTTATGTGGTTTTGAACTTTCCATTAATCAAATTCTAATATTTCATAATATTACTGTATTTTTGATCAAATAAATACAGCCTTGGTGACCTTAAGAGGCTGTTGTCAAAGTCATTAAAAATCTTACTGACCCTAAACATATAACGTTAGCATATTTCTGATTTAGAGAAAAGACTTGATTTAATATTGTGTCATCTTACTAGCGATTATTGTCACTGAGTGCACAAACAAACATTGACTGTCTAGCTACTCTTTCTTTTAGTTCACCCAAGAATGAAAATTCTGTCATAATTTACTCGCCCTCATGTTGTTCCAAGTCCAACCCTGTATGAGTTTCTGTTAAACACAAAAGAAGATATTTTGGAAAATGTTTTGTAACCAGACAGACAGTTGATTGTAGCCATTGACTTTCATAATAAGGGGGAAAACCACTGTCTGGTAACAACATTCTTCAAAATATCTTCTTTTCCGTTCAACAGAAGAAACAAACTTGTACAGGTTTGGAACAACACGAGGGTGAATATGATGACAGAATTTTTATTTTTTGGGTGAACTATCCCTTTTAGCTTGAGTAACTCTAGCAAACACAAAGCTGACAAATTATTTGCACTATTTTTCGTAGATTTGCAAAATAAAAGCATATACCACAACATAATATTATGGACTAGATGGGATTTACTTGTTCTGTTAGGAGCTGACTGATTTATCATGGATAAAATAAAACGGCAGGGAAAACTTAAATACTAACAAAATGCTTAAAAATACAGTTTATTTATTTTTTTTGTGTGTGTGCAACAAACAAAAAAACAGAGTATAAAAGTATAACCAGAGCCAAAAGTATTTTGCAGGGCACCAAGTTAGTGTAAAACATGTTTAATTGAAACATTTTACATCAAGTTATCCAATATTCTGTTGTAGTTGCTATAGTAAAATGCCACATAAAATTACCATGGTACTAGCATCTGCACCATGTTAATTTAATGATATTTTTTGAGTAGCTTGTAATTATCCCAGTGTGTGAATACCACCTGATTCAATCAGTATTCTGTGCAATGAAAATACAGATTTTTGTTTTGTAAAACGTATACACTTCCTCAATATTTGGTAGAAAAACAAAGGCACGAATATGTCCACATTTGATGAATAGTTCCAGTGGTAAATATCCTCAACACTTAATTTATAAAAATATATATATATTTTTAACTAGTGTACAGCAGGTAGTAAAAATACTTTAAGGAAACACCATATTTGTGTTTCAAAGCTGTAACACAAGAGAGATAAGGATGAAACTGCAATGTGTGGTAGACTGTAAAAGATCCATAAATGTAGCATGAAGCTGCTATTAAAATCACAAAGGGGGGAAAAAAACAGTTGCAATTTATCTGAATCACACAAATACATGAACAGTACACTTGGTGTACAATATGACAGAGAAAAAAAAAAGAATATTTCTTGTTTTTAGTACACAAATGATCAAAGATCTTTATATATCTGCAAATATCAATGGATGTTGTGCTGACTTGAATCATTCTTTTAGCATGTCACCTGGCTAAAGCTATAGTTCACCCAAAAATGAAAATGTTTCTGATGACTCTTGTCTGTTTTGGCTTCAAAACACTTGACATATACTGCACAAGATGGACCACATATATAACATATTTTTTTTAGAATACTTTTCACCCTTTATAACAGTTGAAACTATCCACTCATTGTAATTGAATGGAAAATTGCAGTCTTCAAAACTTTCTTCTTTTGTGTTTTATGAAAGAAAGTCAGTCATATGACTTTAAAACGACATGCGGGTGAATATGATGACAGAATTTTAATTTTGCAGTGAGTTATCCCTTTAAGAAACCATGTCCTTAATATAAAAATACGTAGTAGTAGAATTCTACCTATTAAGAATACAAGTAGTTAGATGGAGATTCTATAATCTTGTGTGTTAAAAGCCGAACTAAAATAAAACAAAAATGGTGGAACATATGCCAATCTATAGGCTGATGCCAACTATTCAGAAAATAAGGCCTTTTTATTTCTTAACTATTTGGTTCCAGCAGCAAAGCCAGCAGCGAAAAATGGCAGCTTTGTAAAAGCCCATTAATACACTCAGTAACTCACTTGTTTTTTATCTGATCTATAAAAGCATAGGCATGAAAATCAGCAAGCCCATTAGGATGTTTATGAGAAAATTGTCTGCAGTCCCCTACAACGAAATATGCTCACAGTTCCGACATCCATAATTATAGATTGCTAGTCTTTAGCTAGTCCTCAAGGTGTCCGTTTCCTCGAGCACTCTACTTTTCCTCTCCAGTCCAGTGTAGGAACAAACAAGTATGTCTCTGTGGATGTTTAGTGGTGGTAGTACGGGTGAAACAGTCTCTCGGGGGCACAGATGCTGATCGCTGAATGCGTGTGAAGCAGTAACCGGGGGAAACGGGAGGTAAAATAAGTCACAAAGCCATCAGGGACTTCACCGAGAGCTATCTGAACCTCTGATGGGAGTTCATGATAATGATGTTTCTGTTGAAAACATTAGAAGAGAGGTTAGGATAAATGATATGATATATGATATTATTCAGAAGTTTGGGAGATTCTTATTTATTTATTTATTTAAAATTAATTTATTCAGCTAAGAGGTTGCATGAGGCTAGACTAGAGCTTATTTTTATTTAAAATTGTGTGCTCATATTTGTAAGAGCGTGTGTGTATTTAACACAGCCGTCACTAGTAGAATGGAGCACTAGTGGATGGGTTGTTTTCAGCATGAGAAACAGTAGGATATTGTTAGCGATGCTTGAGCGCAGAAAAACTCAAGCCTCTGTTGTTGTAGAGGGGAGCGGGTGGTGTTTTAGTATCCCAGTAGTTTCAATTTTTAGATTTTTAGGTCAAACCGTGTCTATCAGTCATATAATGGAGGTCTATGGTCACCACCTCAAAGAGCATGCACAGAGAAGTCCAAATTAAACATGATTTAATGACTCGTAAATGTAAGTACATATCGATGGCCTAAGACACGAAACGAGCGGTTTGTGTGAGAAAACGAACAGTATTTATATCGTTTTTACCTCTTATAACCACAGCCACGTCCAAGTGGTCATCCAAGCGGTCACCAACTCTCAGGTGGTGACTATAGTCCTGCATTATATGACTGACAGACACGAACGGTTTGACCTAAAACTATCAAAATTGAAACTACTGCGGAAACAAAGACTAATACATCTTGGATGCCCTTGAGGTAAGCTAAAACATACCAAAAATTTATTTGAAGTGTTTAAAGTGTTTTTGAAGTGTTTGAAAGTGTATAAAAATTAATTTAAAGTGAACTATCCCTTTAATAACCTTTGTTTAATCACGCTCTTAAAGGGATAGTTCACCAAAAAAATAAATAAATCTGTCATCATTTACTCACCCTCAAGTTGTTCTAAACCTGTATTTTAATAATTCTTTCTTCTGTTGAACATGAAAGAAGATATTTTGAAGAATGTGGGTAACCAAACAGTTGATGGACCCCATTGACTTCCGTTAGAAGGAAAAAATATATACTATGGAAGTCAGTGGGGACCAGAAACTGTTTGGTTACCGACATTCTTTAAAATATCATCTAAATTCAACAGAACACAGAGATTCATACAGGTTTAGACTTGAGAGTCAGTAAACGATGACAGACTTTCTATTTTTGGGTGAACTATCGCTTTAACACTATTTATTTTCACATTTTGCACACCCGTTTTAATAAGTATTGACTACATTTATGTTTTTTCCATCATTGATTCTCCTTGTGACCCCATTGGTGAGCATAAAATACTTCAAATTTATATATATAAAAAAAATCTTACCAACCCCAATTTTTTTAATGGTATATATATTATTATTATATTATATAATATTATATAATGTGATTTTTTTTGTGGTAATTGACTGTTGTATGTAGTAGAAACACACAAAAGGTCTAAACACTTACTTTATTTCTCATTGCTCTAAGAAGATCTCTCACAGAGTTTCCTTTATATGTACGAAATTTTCTAAGATCTACCAGATGGAAAAAAGGTTTATATTAGACATGCAAATTTATGGATATGAATGAACATGGAATAAAGCATTGTTCATTTCATATACATCCAAAAATTCAACATTTTATTCAATATTTCTAAAAAAAAATGTAAATAGCTGTGCTTACCAGCCTGCAGCGGTGCCGATATGTGCATCCTCCAGTTGGTTCTCACGACAGATCTGCCGGAGTTCTCCAGACGGGCCACTATAGGGCTGTCTGCCGGCTCCTTCTCTATTCTGTCACTGACATCCTATAGCCAAAGAATGAATTTACGTTCTCACTATACCCTTCATCATGGTCCACTGAACACACAAACACACACCTGAAAGAACTGCAGTTGTTTCTCCGGACTCCAGAAGAAGGGATGTTTTAGGATGGACGCTGCTGAAGGACGTGTCTCTGGTTCAGCACTGATCATCCGCTCAATCAGATCTCTGCCAATCACGTCCTCTACAAACACCAAAACAGACAGAAAACCAATTAAGGGATAGTTCACCCAACAATGAAAATTCTGTCATCATTTACTCTCTCTATGAAGCGAAAGATGAATAAATGTTTAATTTATTTGTATGCATTGAAAAATTCTGTCATCTTTTACTCACCCTTATGTTGTTCCAAACCTGTACGAGTTTGTTTCTTCTCTTAAACACAAAAGAAGATATTTTGAAGAATGTTGTAACCAGACAGTTACAACATTCTTCAAAATATCTTCTTTTTAGTTCAACAGAAGAAAGAAACTTATACAGGTTTGGAACAACATAAGGGTGAGTAAATGATGACCGATTTTTTCAATGCATACACATAAATTAAACATTTATTTTACCTAATAAATTCCTAAAATTAATCAATAATATTTTAAAACAAAAAAAATATTGTATTTTTTTTTATGTATTATACATTAACAAGGCTGATTTTACAAATGAATTATTGAAGGGGTCCAATGAAGCTTTTTTTTTTTTTAATTTAAACTTTCTTTAAATGTAAAAGTTTAAAATTTAAACTCTCTTTTAAATTAAAAAAAAATTACAAATTAAAATTTGTAAATTTATTTTGTGAAAAATCATACATTTTTCTTTTGTAATTACGTAATCATTTGTAATTATGTGACCCCTAAATACTGAAAATGTGATTATTCAGTTAAAGTGAGAATACAGTATAGTATAAGAATATTGTTGTATTAGTAGTGAAAGCCTACTCTATTAGACACCAAAAAGAAAATCAAGACTTCAATAAAATGGCATAATAGGTCCCCTTTAAAAGACACTTGTTAATCAGCCAAACAACACAGTTATTAGTTGCTGGCAATGCAAAACAAACAAATCATTTCTACTGATGATGGAACAAAGCCGGACACTTCTGAAACATCAGCACAAGCATGAACACAAACCATGAATATCCTCCATAAAGTGGTCGAGGTTATAGACTCCAGAGAGGATATTAGCTTGACGGCGCAAAGTATCACCAAACGGATGCTGTCCTTTGGACGTCACATAATAAAACACGCATCCGGCAGAAAATATGTCCACTGCACTCGTCTAAAGAGATAAAAATAGAGGAAACAATACAATGAATTATCTTTATAATCTTATTTTGTTTTTAAAATTTAGTACACCACAGCATCTGTTTTTAAAACTCAACGTGTGACGTGTGTGTTTGTCGTACAGGGTTCCCTTTTGGTGCATTAATGAGTAATTCAGGGGCAATCCAGCCTTCGGTTCCTGGTATTCCAGAGCGTAGGCTGAAACTATGGCGACCATCTGGAAGCTTCTTACACAAGCCGAAATCTGAGATCACAGCCCGGACCCGACCCAATGCCCCCGGGAGAGAGAGCAAAATATTCCGTGGCTTTAAATCCCTGTGAACTGAGTACGAGAGGGTCACGCAATTAAAATATGTCAGAGGGTTGCGTATATGCCCTCACTATCCAGTTACTCATTTAATAAACATCAGTGCAATGCAATACTAGCATGTGCAACTATAACGCATTTTTATGTTACAGGAAGGAAGTTGCTATGACAACAGTTACTCACCGATGTTGAGGGAGTGAAGGTGAGTGAGGCCACACATTGTCTGGTCCAGTAGAGACACTGGGTCCAGGCCTGAGTAAGGACAGCTCGGGTCCTCCACATACTACATACAACAAAACAGGAAAAACAAAAACAAATCAGAGTGCATGGAAACAGATCGGTTGTGATTGTACAGTTGAAAATACAGACAAAATTGAATACTGAAAATGTATTATACAGTTAAAAAAATAGAGAATACAGTATATCACTATTTTTTCATGTTTTTTAGAAGAAATATCTAAATCCTTAAACCATCTTTTAAAATTAAGCATTTTGTATATTTGCCAGAGAACGTATCTTGAATATAAGTCTCTTTAAAGGAGTAGTTCACTTTAAGTGATGAGCGTTCGTGACTCAAAATGAACAAATCTTTTTTCGAGTCATGACTCGAAGGGTCCTAGATAAGACCCTTATTCATCGTCTGGAATCGTTAAAAGCCCTTTGAACAGTTTGCACTAGAACTCTCTCATTTGGACCTTGAACCGTTTGGTTCCCAATGAAGTCCATTATATGGAGAAAATCTTGGAATGTTTTCATCAAAAACCTTCATTTCTTTTCGACTGAAGAAAGAATGACGAGCACATCTTGGATGACATGGGGGTGAGTAAATTATCAGCAAAAGTTTTTTTGTTTTTTAAAAAAAAGTGAACTACTCCTTTAAGGAAAGTTATTTCACAAGGCAGTCATTTCAACCTAACCACTGTTTTAATTTTTTTAAATTAAATTATTAAACCCAATGGTTGAGTTAGTCCATATTTGACCCAAACATGTGTTGAAACAACCCAGCATTTTTAAGAATGTAGAATTGAATGATAAAATTCTCATATAGACAGATTTCACAAATAATGATATGACAGTGGAAGGCAAAAACATTAGCAACACACAAACACTCATTAAAACACACCTGCTGGAGTGTGGCAGCACACAGCTCTATGGCGATGTAAGTGAACTGTCTGTCCCGCTCTGTGCAGAAGTAACGGATGACGTTGGGATGCTCGTCTGATTCACGGAGGAGCTGAACCTCTCGCTCCGCAAACTCTACACACTCCGGAAGGATACGCTTTACCGCCACACGCCGACCGTCAAACTGACCCCTGTGTGCACAACACCAGTGAATTTATGAACAAAACCAAAATGCTCAGATTATAAAAAAAAATGGGGATTTCACCCCATTTTCAATAAAATTCGGCTGACTATGCAATAGAAAGGTGAATTTTGTTTGAAACTAGTCTGCTATGGCTAAGCTATCAAATACTGTATACTTTGTTTTAGAAGGAAATACTTCTAAACAAACTTTTACATATAATGGTGTCAAAAGTCCGAACGCATTTTGCTTTTGCTAACAAAGAAACATGAATTTCTCGTTTCAGGTAACAAGGAGAACGAGGAAACATTGTTCATTTACACATGCTACCGACATTGTAACAATACAAAGCAAGGTTAAAATTTGTCAAAATTACACTTTAACTTCACAAGTACACTAGTATCACAATCCATGAACACCCACCGGAACACAAAGGTTCCTGCCGTCCCATGGCCCAACACCTCCGCAGGACTGAAGGAGATTTTACCAACTTCCACAACGTCATGTTGTTCATCTGAAGAAAATGAACACACAAATGACAATTCTATACGCTAAGAAATAATACATCTGACATTAGTTACTCACTTAAAAAAACATCAGTAACTAAAATTAGCTTTATAGTGAATAACATATAGGTTTGTAAATGAAATAAACTGCTTATTTAGATAAATATGAAAATCAATGGGCCTCACTCATGAAATACAAGAACAAATTTTTGTAAATTTGTAATATCCTTCTTTAAAAAAAAATTTTCATATAATTAGTCATATAAAACATACATTTAATTATGGATAGCTATACAGCTTGGATTTAATTGTATTTACACAAAAATTTCTTTCTGTGTTTCATTAATTGCTCAGTAGAATAGATCCCATACTCTGTGATTGGCCGGATGTCGTTATTGGGGCGGAGTCTTTGCTTGAGAATGGCTGTGTTTGATTGGATGGAACAGAGCTAGTCTTCCCTGAATTGCTGTTGTTGTTGTAGGTTGATGATGATGATGATGAGGGGGAAGTGTTGGACCCCGAGGGAGCGCTGTGATTGGTCAGCCCGGGCAAAGGGTTGGAGTCCACTGACTCTTCAGACCTCAGGGATATTTTGACATGCTGATCGAAAAAAGAACAATAATCAATTTTTTAGAGTACTTTCTTATATAACATATGTATATTATCTATTTAGGTCTATATGTATATAATATCCATGTGTTATGTGAATAAAAAAGTGTGATTATAAAGCTTAAACTCAATCTGTTCATCATAAAAAGCGATCGAGTCCCTTAAGAAAATTTGGACTAAACCGCTCAATCAATATGGATAAGTTTTAAAATGCCTTTATGAACTTTTTGAAGCGTCAAATTGGTAGTTTCATTTCTGTCTATGGAGGGACAGAAAGCTCTCAGATTTAATTTAAACAATCTTCATTAGTCTTCCGGAGATGAACGGAAGTCTTACATGTTGGGAACGACATGAGTTGTGAGTAATTAAAGACAGAATTTTCATTTTTGGGTGAACTAACCCTTTAAGACCACATTGTGTGTGTGTGTGTATAAATAGTAATATGTATATAGGTGTATAGGTGGTGTCACCACTAATGATGAATAAATTATATATATTCTAGGGCTGTGCAAAGATTAATTGCAATTCAAAAATAAAAGTTTGTGCTAACATAATATATGTGTATGCTGTGTATAATTATTTTATATATATAAATACATATGCATGCATACATATCTAAGAATTATCTGCACGTAAATACTGTATATATATATAAATACATAATCTATATTATATATAAATATAAATGAATAACAAATTTTTTTAAATATATGCATGTGTGTGTATTTATATATATACAAAAGAATTATACACAGCACACACAAATATATTATGTAAACACAAACTTTTATTTTGGATGCGATTATACTATACTATACTTTACTTACTTTAGAGGAACACTGATCCTGATACCAATTAACACCCAAATAATCTCTCTAAATCTATAACTCACCCTATTGTGTGTTAGCAGGAAGGCAACCCATGCTCCCAGCAGCAGCGTCACCACCAGCACGGTCATGGGGTCAGAGGTCAAGGAGTCTGGCAAAACGGGGGAAGAGCTGTGCTTTGTTACTGGTGGCAACTGTAAACAAAAGATGACAAGTTTGTGCTTGGCTGTTGGAAATGCTTGCCAATTTCATCATGCATGAGATTTTAAACGGCCTGCAACCACTTATTAAAATACTATAGACACTGTCATCTGAATCTCAGCTTATTTCACAATTTCATTTAAGAATGTTCAGCTCACAAATCAACATTCATGCTAATCCCCCCTTTAGCTAACTCAAGCATTATTCTCAGCATAGTCAATCACAATATAAAGGTATCAGAACTATGACATTTTTTCTGTTAATAATAACTAATATTATATTACCTTAAAAATACATTTTCGACCAAAACCATCATATGACTTCAGAACACTTGGAATGTAGTTGCATAGATTACTTTACGGTACTTTTATTTATAGATTACTTTTTGAACATTTTCTGGAAAATAGCACTATGTGTGAGAACATTATGCATATCATTTTATGCGTTTATCAAAAAATAAATAATACACATACTATCAAATTGTTAATTGTGAATGAATGTTTCTTAATTTTTTGCTTAAGTGTGTGGAATTATGCATCGGACTCACTGGGTGAGAGGCAGAACGGAAAGAACCAGAACCTCGAGGTGGGATGACATCACCAGAGCGCTGCAGGTTTTCTGGGAAATCTCTCAACATGGTGGTGTGAGCCACAGGAGGGACTTCATGGTGACCTACTCACACACACACACATACATAAACACACGATGGGTTTTCGTGTTTTATTGGGACATTACGTAAACATAATGAATTTTATACTGTACAAACTGTCTATCCCCTAAACCTTCCCATCACAGACAACTTTCTGCATTTTCATATTTTCAAAAAACATACTTTACTAAGATTTATAAGCTTTTGAGTATTTGTTCAAGTATTTGTTCACAGCCTCTGTGTGGCTATCAAGTGGTTGTATTCACCAAAAAACATATATATTTTTTTCTCGTTTTTGTTGTAGTTTGTTAAATGTGGTATTGTTTTTGTCTTATTATTATGTCTTATTATTTGTCTTATTGTAATGTGTTTGATTTGTCCCTTGTTCTCTTGTTCTGTTTTGCATTGTAAATTAGGACCCCCTCGAAAACGAGATGGTTCATCTCAAGAGGTTTATCCTATTCAATAAACGTATATATATGTTTTCTTCATGGGACGAAAAGATGGTCAACAAACATTTATTGCCAAAATTCAAAATATTGCCAGAGTGCAATTTAGAGACTCTGAGCATATATAGAGATAAATACTTTGTGTGTTCAAATGTATTGGTTGACCGTACCTATCAGCAGCCACTGATTCTGCAGAGAGGTGCTGCTTCCTGGTGGATATTTCACATCAGTGCTAGGCGTGATCTCACACTCGGGCCGCCCATTACCCATTGTGACGCCAGCTGTGATGGGCCCCTCGATGCGTGCAAGAGTGAGACCTTTTGGCTTCCATGGGAAAAGAATAAGGTTAATCAGAAGGAAGATTTACTATAGGTTTTGAAAAATGTATAGTTGAACTTACCACTATTGCAACACCTTTATGTACAAGGGAAGCAGAAGCATACAGATGAGAGTCCGTCTTGCCAACATAGAGTGTGGGACTATCAAAATATGCAAACAAAATACATAATTAGATTAAAGGGGACCTATTATGCCCTTTTTCAAAGTATTGATTTTGTTTTTTTGGGTCTACTAGAATAGATGCTTTCATGCTTAAATTTTCCAAAAACTCTTTATCTTTCCCAATTTTACATTGTTGTAAAATCACCTCTCTTCCCAGGGATGGATTTTATGTGGTTTTTCAGTCTTGTGGACTTAAAATGGCCGACGTGTGCGTGTTTCTGTTAAGTCCAAAAGAGCATAGAGTGTCGCCTTTGTCATTTTAGTTTTCAGAAGAGTGCTGGTAAGCACCCATTTGCAGCTGATATGCGCCCTCGATGCACAATTTTGCTGAGCCTGAAAGATTGCTCAGCAGCAGACTTCTACCCGACAGTCAAAGCGGCATTACGTCATGAAAGTGCGGATTGACTCTCTTTTGGAGCCTGTCTCTAGTGGCCAGTCGATGAATTGCAGTTTAAGTCACTTCCGTGTCAGATTCAAGAGAGAGACCGGAAGGTTGCCGATTGGTAATAACTCAATTTTATAATTAATAGAGTGGTGCAGGTATGACATCAGAACACAGAAGTCTAATTCGCTGTTGGTTCTTTGGAGATTTTCCTATGGGATTTTATAATGCATTTTTTTTTCAATTCATGACGATACTTTGAAGTTTTGTTCGAGCTCGTACACTGCACACACCCACACAAAGATGACTTACCTAGTAACTTATTAAAAACGTAAAAAAATAAAAAATGTACTGCTTCAAAAATTTACGCTATAGAACACAACATTAAAGTATAGTCAAGTTTAGTTTATTTTTCATTTTTAATTGAACTGTCCATTTAAGAGAGTGTGTGGAATTATGCATTGGACTCACTGGGTGAGAGGCAGGCTTTATTTTACACAGAAATCGAAAAAAAAAAAAAAAAACATTATAAAACTCCATATGCAAATCTTGAAGGAACCAGCGGCGAATTAGTCTTCTGATTTCTGACGTCATTCCTGCACCACTCTATTGCCTTGATCAGTTACATGGAAGAAAGAAAGTCATCCAGGTTTGGCACAAAATGGTGCATAAATGATGACAGAATTGTATTTTTGAGTGACCTATCCCTTTAAATAAATGGGTTTTAAAAATACTATTATAAGATTGTCTTACACTAGCTGAGTCTTAGTGCTGTGGTTCTCCTTTGTGAACTGGTAGGCCCACTTCATGGTCTGGGACTGTGTGTTTTCTGCAGTGAAGGTCAGGTAACGCAGGGTTTCTGTTGACACTGTCATGTGAGGAGCTCGCCTCAAACTGTCCTGACTCCACAAGTAGAAACCGGCCACTGGAGAATCAAACTTCTGCATCCACAAGACCTCACCAGAGTCCCGATCCACCGTGACCACCAGACCGTCCCCACTGGATGCAAAGTGTGACATCTCTGTGATACACAGACACACGCAACCATGATGAAATCCAAAAACATAGCCAACACACTCATATGCATTCACAAATTCAGTAAAAAACCTACTGTATTCATATTTTTTGTCATCATAGAGAGGGGCGGAGTAGTCGTTGTAGGTGGCATTCCAGCGGAGCTCCTGAGTCTTCGTATCATACATGGTGATCATATATTCTGCAGACATAACATGCGTCACATGATTTGGGGGCAGTATGATTTTTTTATGTTCTTGAAAGAAGTCTCTAAAAACAGATTGATTGCGAAATCTTATTACAATTTATAATAGTTATTTTCTATTTTAATATACAACCCCATTTCCAGAAAAGTTGGGACATCTTTTAAAATGCAATAAAATCAAGAATCTGTTATTTGGTCATTCTCTTGACAAAACAACAAAGAAAAGATTTACAAAGTTTTCACTCACCAACTTACTAGTTGCCTTCACTATCACTTTTAATCAATTAAATTTACACTTGCTGAATAAAAGGATTAATTTATTTTAAAAAATCTGTAACTTACTTTTTTTTTTTTTACTGTATTTTTATTTTACAAATGTGACCTTGGTGAGCATAAAGGCTTCTTTCAAACACATGAATGCTACATTGCCACTGGAATGCATTGCAACTAAATCTGTGAACATTTCAGCTGGTCAGCTGTACATTTTTTATCCTTGGTGGTTGCCAGGTGATGCAATGCAGTTGCTAGGGTGTTCTGGTTGCAATATTACCATACATGTTAAATATATAGGATATAAATAAATGAAACTTTAAAAATATATGTGCAGTGTCAGAATGACTTAGTATATAGAGGAATCTGATGTGCAAAGGGCCACACGTAGACAGCAGGCATGAGTGTGCCGAGTTATAAAACAAGGTCAGGTGCATGTATGTGTGTTCGAACCTGTGCGGCCGATGTACAGCAGAGGGGCAGAGGGGCAAATGGAGTCTGAGGAGGAGGTGCTCAGGCTTGTCTGTTTTTCACCAGTCTGAGGATCAACCACAAACCAGGTGTCCTCTTTTTTACCTGGGAATGTAGACAGTACAATAACTGAGAGTGCAGCTTTCCACAGGTTTCACATTTTATGAACATGCTATCAGGGTTCCCACACCCCTTAAAGGGATAGTTCACCCAAAAATGACATTTCTGTCATTAATTACTCACCCTCATGTCGTTCCAAACCTGTATGAGTTTCTTTCTTCTGTTGAACACAAATGAATTGAGCGGTTTATTCCAAATTTTCTGAAGAGACTCGATTGCTTTATATGATTAACAGATTGAATTTAGACTTTAATTGTGAAAAAGATGAACGAAAGTGGTTTGGAACGACATGAAGGTGAGTAATTAATGACAGAATTTTCATTTTTGGGTGAACGATCCCTTTAATGTTATCAAGTCAATGCAAACACTTACAAAAAAGCTAAGCTAGCCGATTAAAGGGATACTCCACCGTTTTTTCATATTAAAATATGTTATTACCTTAAAGGGTTAGTTCACCCAAAAATGAAAATTCTGTCAGCATTTACTCACCCTCATGTTGTTCCAAACCTCTATGTGTTTATTTGTTCTGCTGAACACAAAGGAAGATATTTGGAAGAACGTTTTAATGAAACAGATCTCATTCCCCATTGACTGCCATAGTAGGAAAAAATAAATATGGTAGTCAATGGGGAATGAGAACTTTTTGATTAAAACATTCTTCCAAATATCTTCCTTTGTGTTCAGCAGAACAAATAAACACATAGAGGTTTGGAACAACATGAGGGTGAGTAAATACTGACAGAATTTTTGGGTGAACTAACGCTTTAACTAACGTTAAGTACTCAAAGTGTCTCGCGCGCCAGAGCGATTGAGTGCACACACTGAGACGACAGAGGTATGTATCAACTCATCTTAGTGAAGGGAATAACATAGTTTAATATGAAAAAACGGTGGAGTATCCCTTTAAGTTGCTAAGCAAAACTATCAAACACTGATTTCACCATAAGACATTGCAAACACACAAACGTGCTTGACGTTACCCGTGTAGAGCACTCCATCGGAGCTCCTGCAGGGAGAAGACTGGACCAGTTCTGGAATAGTGAACGGGAGTTTCTGCAGAGGAGATTCATATAAATGACATGAGCTGTAACTGTCTCAGACAAACATTTACAGCCCTCCCTGTGACACTCACCATCAGACCCTCTTTATGCTTGCCTCCTAGAACATACAGACTGCCATCATTGGGATCCGGTAAAAAGCCTGGCCTACAAGAGTTGAAAAATAAATGTAAATACAGAATATAAGTTGGATTGGGAAAAGTAAGCATCACATACAAGAATGGAGTAAGATCTGAATACAGGATTTTTAAAAACAATGCACAAATTGGTAATTGGCGATTGATAACATTATACAATAGCCTGCATGGCTTAAGCGATGTCATTGGTAAAGGAATGATGAAACAATTTGATGAAAGACTATAAAGACAAAAAAAGTCGTTCTTAAAAATATCTTCCTTTGCGTTCAGCAGAAGAGAGAAACTCATACAGGTTTGCAACAACTTGAGGGTGAGTAAATGATGACAGAATTACATTTTTTGGGTGGAGTATCCCTTTAACAACTGTTTTCTGTAACATCACATTAGAATAATTTCTGAAGGATCATGTGACACTGAAGACTTGATGAATGAGGCTGAAAATCCAGCTTAAAAAATAGAAAACAGTTGTTTGTAATAATATCTCACAATATTACAGTTTTTACTGTATTTGTGATCAAATAAATGAAGCTTTGGTGAGCAGAAGAAACTTCTGTCAAAAATATTAAAGAACAAACGGTAACACTTTACAATAAAGTTCATTGGTTAACATAAACTAAGAATGAACAATACTTCTTCAGCATTTGTTAATCTTTGTTAATATTAATTTCAACATTTGCTAATACTTTATTAAAATCTTGTTAAGTTAATGCACTGTGAACTAACATGAACAAACAATGAACAGTTGGATTTGTATTAACTAGTGTAACAAAGATTAACAAAAACAATAACAAATGTTTTGCTCATGGTTAGTTCATGTTAGTTAATACATTAACTACTGTTTAATTAATGAACCTCATTGTAAAGTGTTACCGAACAAACTTACAGACTCCAAACTGTTAAATGGTAGTGTATGTTAACTTTGTTTCTGAATCTGTTAAACACTTACTCTTGGAAAAAAGCAGGAACCTGTATGATGGGATCTAGGAGAGAGAAGGTGAAATGATCAGATCATATTCTTTCTGTTATCACTTGTTGTAATGCACATACATGCAGATACACACACAAACACACACCTTCCTTTAGTGTCCATTTGATATCTCCTGTCTGTTTACTGATGGCATGTAGACTTCCATCCAGTGTAGAAACAAAGAGCAGAGACTCAGGGAGTGAGACTGAACTTCCTCCCTCACACTGAAAGAGAAACCAGTAAAACACCTGTAGATATCAGACTTTTTGAAACTAAATGCTACCTGATATGTAGCCAAAAACAATTATATATATATATATATATATATATATATTGAAGATCTGCTGCATGCCACTGGTCATGTGCATATTTGACTGCATCTATACTATGTCCCTGTAAATCATTTCTTTCAAGTGGACTTAAATAAATTTTGGCTACATGTGAAGACTTTTAAAAACAAGTTAGCTTTAAATCTAAAAAAGTCCACATGTCTGTAAGAGTTAAAGTAAGAATATATGTTATTAAAACCATTGTGTCTATAAGGAATTCTCATAGTTTTGTGTGTGTTTGTGAAAGAGAGCACGGTTAACAGACATTAACCAGGATATCCTTCTTCATAGTTGTTTGAGGCCACTCCTATATTTACCAAAAACTGCCTAACATTATACAGCTGTGTGGATTTGCATAACCAAAGAAAAACTATTTTAAAACGTTTAAAAAAACTGGGTGTTTTGAACATTCAGGGAACAAACAGATATATTTCATAACCTAATGGGAAAGATAGCAAAACTTTCTTTTTTAACATATTTTTGTTAGCTGGGTCCACCCTGTAATGAAGGCCTACAATTAAGTTGACTGTAGAATTTGCACAAAATACACCAACATAACTACATATACTTTTATGAGGCCATTATTAAGCCATTATTTTATTAATGCATAGAATAATTTGGTATTTGAGGAGATATAATACTATACATTTAGAATGATTCATCCTGAGGGCAATAAAACAGTGATATTTACTCTGGTCAAACTGAGACTGAAGCCTAAAAAACACGATGAGCCAGTAAGTTATCAAAAGAAATTATCATATAGCACTCTTGACCACTCTTTTTTTCTCCACACACAAGATAGCAACTCCTGTTATAACACTGTGCACCCGCTCTGGGAACATGGGAACAATGCGTTACATTGCGCGAGCTCTCCAGTACAAGCCCATTAAGCGCGCGGCCATGCAGGTCTCGTGCTCAGGCTCGAGTAATATGACACTATTGTAAGAGCACAAAGAGAAATTAACTTAAAAAAAAAAAAAAAAAAACTATTACTACGGTGTGTTTTCAACTTCTGATTTCCAAACTCTTGTTGCTTGGATGTCCGACAAAGTCCGATTCACGAAATGAATCCTTTGAACTGATTATTTTAAATGATCCGATCGAAAATATTCACAAATCGTTTGTAAATCACTCGACTGTTCGGAATGACTTTGATCAGGAATAAAACCCTGAAGTAGGTATAATGCAGTTAACAATACCAGAAAAAATTGTAGCCTAATATTGATAATATTTTACTTTCAATTATATAATATTCCATGCATGCAAAAATGTAATTAGTTATGGCAAATATTAGTTCGAAATGCAACCCACAATACCTATTCGAAAACATAATTATAAAAAACAACAAAATCACTATAAAATTAACATTAAAAGGCAGCGCAGGAACGCTTTTGAGTGAATGGGATTTGTGAACAGTTCAAACGAACCGTCCGACTGAACCGATTCGAACAAATGAATCTGACTGACACACATTTCATTATTATTATTACTATTATTACTACTACTACAACTAATAATAATTTTATTATTATAATAATATTAAGCTCTTTCTGATACTGATTTGTTTGTTTATTATTTTTTATTTATCATTCCAGGAACCCCAAAGCACCCCGCCTCCGCGTATCCAAAAATAGATCAACACATATCACTGTCCCCGTGCATTCCCTATGGTGACCAGCAACATAAAGTGGTAAACATGAGATTTATTTTCCCGTTATTACCTGTGACACGATTCCTGCGAAGCTAAGCAAGAAAAGCAGCAGCAGCTTCGGTCTCCAGTCCATCATTCTCTCCCTGAATCTGGTTAAAGTTGCGGCGTGTTTGAGGTTCGTGTCAGTAAATATACACTAAGGTCGAACAAGCTCCAAACTCCTCCAACAAAACGCCATTATCACACAGTATCGGAAATAATTCAGAGCGACATACTCAATCACTTACAGTACTGTTGCGGTTCAGTATATGTCTGTGACATGCCAGACAACCGATCCTATAATAAAAATACAAATATTGCACATTTCCGCGTTGGGACGGAACTGGTGATGTCACTCAAATCAAACAGCATACAGTAGAAAACTAGAAGGCAAAAAAAAAAGAAGAAAAAAAAGGCAGGGCCATGTTTGTTTGATTGACAGACCGTTTGACCAATGGCGTCTCGCGGCTGTGAGTTGAAAGGCGGAGTTTCGAGAAAACTGGATGTCATTTTAAAACACGTGGAACAATAACAGTTTGGCCCTGACAAGTGATGACAACAGGCATGTTTTGTCTATTTTTCCTTTCGAAGTTCAACAAAGAATATTCTCTCTGTTTCTTAAGTGGGGGAATAGAAAATAATTGATCGCTTTGTTTTCTGCAATTGTAGTGCCACCATCGGACTTAAAGTCCATGTAAAGTCAAAATTAAGGCCTATGCGTTCTGAGTTTAGTTTGTCACACCACAGAAAAAAATGTGTTATTATAGCCACCCAGACAAATTTATGGCGTACATTTCTAACACAATTTCTAACATTTCTTCATGGTGTGTTTCGATTTTTTAAACAATGTTTTATTAACCTCTTAACTCGTGTAATATTGAGAAAAGTAACATACAGCATATGACTTTTTTTGTTTAGTCGTTTTCTCAATGTAGTAATTTAAACCATAAGAATAATAATGGAAGGCCTGTAAATATAAATTGAATAAAACATATAGAGAGCGATAATGTAAAATAGCGGCAACAATCTTTACTCCAGTGACTTTTTGTTAGCATAGGTTTTATTTTTTTATAGCCGTAAAACACTTAAAAAACAATTTAATAAAACAAGGATGTAAGAAAAAGTAACACACAAAATTATTATGTTATACCATTATTATGACCAACAAATCTTGTTATTAAAACTTGTAAAATATTTAAAACACTTAAAGTCCCTGTAAACGCAATTCTACAAAAAAAATTCTAAACACATTATAAATTACTAAATGTTTTAATAAAATGTGACAAATTGCCTTACATACGATGAACTCTGCTGCCCTCTTGTGTAAGATTTTTATGGCCACCAAATTGAAACATTTTTACTCGTAAAAAAAGAATATGCATCATATGTTTGCGTCTAAAATAAAATAACTGCTTCAATTTATCATTGCACTAACGTAAAAAAAAAAAAAAGTCTGTAAAATATTTTTTTGTCAGATGATGAATAAACTTGATGAAAAACATACAATTCATTTCATAATGTGTTTACATTATTTGGCTTAAATCAATCAAACGATCAAATGATTATTTTATCTATACCATTTTCATGCCTTTAGCCGTAAATCCGTTTTAATACAGTTGATAAAGATATTTTAAAGAATTGAAAATATTTAGAAATGTGAGTGCAAAACAAGTGCAAAAAAATTGGAGACGCTTCACGATTATGCGAGTCATCCTTACGCAGGGACATGCTAATCTTCTCTGTATCGTTCCAAATTTAATACATGTATTGCCTAGACAACACGAACCACAACACGAAGACAACTTGACTTTATAGTTTCAATACTGACAATCAATGTGCAAGATGGTAGCCAAAAAGTGTAAACAAAATCAACGATAAGACTGTTGTAAGTCATACAACAAATTGGTTTAATCGCAGAGCTGTTTATGAGAAATCTTGAGCACATTAAAAATATTTTAAAAGTACATTTTAACAGTGTTCACACTACTGTTGTAAGTAACATTCTGAGACATATGCAAAATACTCGCGTTCTCGCGAAATGATTGGCTTTTTTATTTTTCGTTGTTTACGTAATGGTCCGCCCCGTCGGTGTGTTTCCAAATCAGAAGCGGATAATGTCAGGCAAATAGATTAAAAATGTAAATGTATGTCATTGTTCAGTTCATACAGTTATAACATTCATACAGAAAATAACATTATTTTATATTAATTCGAACTATTGTAAAATTATAATTATAATACATTTCACAATGACAGTTAAAAAAACGCTTGTACGTTAATCATGCTATTGTCTTGTTCCACATCAGTGATAAATTATTTAATTCTTTCTGTTTTATCCTATAAATCCATAGACAATAAAATAATTATTTATCAGTAGCTTTACAGAAATGCTGTCCGCCCAGGACTTTTATAGAGCGGATGTAGGCCTTACAATGAAACCGGAAATACACTTACTTTCACAAAAAAATTTGCGCGAAAATTTCTGTTGTCCATTCTAATGTACGCTGACTACGCTCTTCCACTTGTTTATACATTTGTCACATTTGGATGTAAATTTCCTGTCAAAACAGACACGAGACCGCAAACATGGACGAATATGACGAAATGTACGGAATTGAAGATGATTTTGAACAACAGTTTGCTGATGAATTGGAAGTCATGGCTGAATTGGACAGTAAGTTAGAAAGATACGTTCATGTCTCAAGTTAAGTTAACGTTTCTCCCTTATGGCACAATGGCTGACTGACTCTATGTAAAGGTACTTTACGTAATAAAAAAACAACACTAACAAAACACTTGTATAAATATACAGTAATATTACGGTATTCTTTGAATAATACCAATATGGTACATTATTGTGGTAAATATTCCGTCTGAAAATAGCACTGCACCATAGTATTGTCACAAGAAAATTAAACATTGCTGTTGGTAGTGTCAGAAAATGATTCATGATCATGACATCCATTATGCACCATTTGTATGGATAGCCTATTATCATATTTTTATTCAGCCTAAATGTTACAGGTCCTAAAGTGATAAATTGATTGTTTTCCCTGACAAAAAATGGGTATATCTAGGGTTTTTGTTTTATGCCAGTACATTTGTTCTTGCACTGCCAATATATTTGTGTCGACACCACAAAAAGAGACATTTTATGTCAAATATATATGTATAAAAAACATTGTCATACAGTGATTTGTTTGTAGTTTTCAACCTATTCTAACTAGTTGGACTATTTGATAACTAACTTGTCAATTTACCACCTGACAACAACATTGCTCAATATATCACAAGAAATACAAGACACAATATTGCTTGCAATATTTCTTGTGATATATTGAGCAATGTTGTTGTCAGTGTCTTGTATTTATAAATAATCATATAAATTTTAACTAAAACACACTAAAACTGTTCATTTTGAATGTGTGAATGTTTCTGTGTTTGTAGAAGAGCTTTCATCATGTGCAAAAGTGTCTGAGTTCCGCAATAAGAAGTCAATCCCACAGACGTTCGAGGAAGCCATTGCGTCAGGTGACGTGCCATCGAGGAAATCAGTAAATAACGAGCATCCTGAGAGCATCTCACCTCTAGTATATGAGGAGGAGGAGGAGGAGGAGGAGGAATGCCTGAGTCAGTATTGAATATTCTCACTTGTGTATTAACACAGTGCCTTTGTTATAGAGCTACAGGTTAAAAAGTTTGATCAAAAATACAGTAAAAACTGTTCAATGTTATAAAATTCAATTATTTTTTAAATCATTTCTATTTAAATGTACTTATTTTATTCCTGTGATGGCAACGCTGAATTTTCAGCATCATTTATTCAGTCTTCATTGTCAGAAATCATTGTAATATGCTGATTTGCTGCTCAAGACATTTTTCCAATTACTATCGATGTTGAAAACAGTTGTGCTGCTTAATATTTCTGTGGAAACTGATACATTTTCCAAAACTCTTTGTTGAATAGAATATTGAAAGAACAGTGTTTCTTTAAAATATATATTCTCTATCACATTTGGTCAATCTAATGCGTCCTTGCTGAATAAAAGTAATTATTTTATAAAAAAATCTTACTGACCCTAAACATTTATACAGCGATAGTATTTATCGCCTGCGCAATTGCAGGTTAAATTGAGAATCACATTTTTTTTTGCTTCGAATAGAGATCACGATTCTCCCAGGATTCTGAATAAACAACTAAACAAAATAACTAGGGCTGTCAAACGATTAATCGGGATTAATCACATCCAAAATAAAAGTTTGTGTTTACATAATATATGTGGGTGCACTGTGTATAATTATTTTGTTTATATACACACATGCATGTATATTTAAGAAAAAAAAAATTATATATAAAATATATAAAATATTTATAAATGATATAAATTATATATAAATCTATATACATGAAAATATTTCTTAAATATATACAAGCATGTGTGTGTGTATTTATATATATAAAATAATTATACACAGTGCACCCACATATATTATGTAAACACAATTTAGATCTGAACCAACCAACAACCAACTCAGATCTGAATGTTCAGGTGTGATTTTGTCAAAGGTTTAATAGACAGGAGAGTCGGCGTCATTTAGAAATGAGATCGCATGGATGTTTGAATCGAGATTGTGTTCTTTTAACGGTTAATTATGCAGCTCTAGGTAGTGCAAACATTGTGAGCGTGTATAAAAGTAATGTCTATGTGTGTCTAATGGTGTTAGTGGTTTCTCACAGCTCCTAAACCCAAGAAAAGAAGACAAGATGTGGCAAAAAAGCTCCAGTTTGGTGTTGAACACACTGATGACATCACCCCTCCGTCATCCCCAGAGGTTTACAACAGACGAGTGAGAGATGGGTAAAAGTTTATGCACATAACAGTTAATATAATTGTGTTAATCTAACATAACATTATAACCATTGGTTGATTTTTGTTTAATCCTTTTACAGACCTGCAGTTTTCCTGTCCCTAAGTCCAGATAGACCAGCAGCCACAAAAATAACAACCAACGTGTTAGATATTAGTGGACTGACACCATTACAGGAGTCACCACGGCGGGTTACCCCAGCTAGACGTCATGCTCAGAAACGGCCCCCTGCAATTGGAGATTTTATCACAGTCACGGACTCCATGGGAAACAGAGTCTACCTTAAGAAGAAAGAGGATGAGGAGAAGGTTTCGGGCACGGCTAAATATTTTAACTGCTTGCAGGAGTTCAATGTGTGAGGTTTATTGATTTTCCTTATGCTTTTTCTCAGGCACCAGATCCAAGAGCCTTCCGTAACTCACTGAATGGACTAGGACTGCTTGCGGTTCCAATAGAAGTGCTGAAAGAACAAGCTGCAGAGAGAGTAAGAGTGTGTGATAGGGCTGTACGATCGATTAAGCGTGATTAATCGCATCTATAAAAGTCTGTGTTTATATAATATGTTTGTTTGTGTGTTTATAGCGATTAATCGATTTTACAGCCCTTGTGTGTGAACTTGCAGACAAACCTAAAATAATGATTTGGGGTCTCTCTGAAATGGTTTTGTTTTTTCAGCGCCATCGACAAGTGGTGGAGGAATCCCAAAGATTGACAGAACTTATGAATAGGTGTGTGCGTACACATTTCTTTGTGGATCACACCCGTCAATTCTTCTACTCTAAACTGTTGTACATCTCTACGGATGTTAACTCTGAAATGACTTTTTAGTGGGATCGATCCAGAGCTTATTGCTGAAGAGCAGGCAGACTCTGGTGTGGATGGTGGAAGTGGGCAAGATGAAGGCTCATCCTCGCGGCTGTGGGTGGATCAGTTCTCGCCACAGCATTATACCGATCTGCTGAGTGATGATGTCAGTCATAGATACGCTCACTTGCAAACTAATTATTGGCAGGCATTTGCCTTGTAAATATTTACATGGTCTTTCTATCTCTATAGTTCACCAACCGCTGTCTGCTGAAGTGGCTGAAGCTCTGGGACACTGTGGTCTTTGGACGAGAGAGGAAACCCCGTCCGGCCCCTGTAGACGTTAGATCGAATTTTACAAATGCTCAAAACCAAAACCAAAACCAGTCCCAGCGTTTCAAAACCAAGTCCCAAATCACAGAAGAGATACTAGAGGCTGAGCTGGACCAGTACAAAAGACCTAAATTTAAGGTGAGTGAAACTGAGAAATCAAACAGATTTTTTTATATTAGATTTAGATTTATTTAAATGAACCTTTTTACATTTGTACTTGATCAACTTTTACATTTATTTTTAAATGTTGTATTTGTTGTATATTAATATTAATGTATAATAATATATACTAATATTAATGTTATAAGTGTTTAGATTTAATTATTTATGTTAGTTTAGATTTATTTATAACATTTAGATTTTGAATTGTTTTATAATCTAAAAATATATATTATATTATACATATATATATATATATATATATATTAGGGCTGTGCAAAAATTAATTGCGATATATTTGTTATATTTATTAGCCCATGCATATTTAAAAAAAGACTTAGATTTATTTAAATGAACCTTTTTATATTTGTACTTGAGATTAACATTTACATTTATTTTTAAATGTTATATTTTTGTTGTATATTAATATTAATGTATAATAATATATACTACTATTAATGTTATAAGTGTTTAGATTTAATTATTTATGTTAGTTTAGATTTATTTATAACATTTAGATTTTGAATTATATTATGTTTTATAGTCTAAAAATATATATTATATGTGTTATATATATTTGTTATATTTATTAGCCCATGCATATTTAAAAAAAAATAATTAAAAACATGACTACTAAACATAACTTACTAAAAAAAAATGACTTAAAAAATGCTTATTTATAAATGCAAAAATATTGTAAAATTGGAATTTAGGTTGCTAAATTTGCCAAATGAACCATGTTGGCTTGACAGTGACCTGATGTTTTTTCGTGTAAAATACTAACAAGCTAAATGATACTGGTCGGGCCATCAGAGAAGTAGTGAATGTCATTTTTTAACTGTATGTATCACACTACACAGGTGGCACTATTATCAGGTCCTCCTGGACTGGGGAAAACCACACTAGCACACATTATCGCAAAGCATGCTGGTTACAATGTAGTAGAAATCAACGCTAGGTAAGAGGATGCAAGCCCTGGTGCTGCTAACCAATCTTAAAATAGAAGTTTGCTATTATAAATGTCGACACTCACAATCTAATAGCGCTGATCTGATCTCAGTGATGACCGCAGTGCAGAGCTCTTCCAAAAACGCATTGATACAGCGACACAGATGAAGTCAGTCCTGGGAGCCAATGAAAAGCCCAACTGCCTTGTAATAGATGAAATTGATGGGGCTCCTGCTGTAAGATCTGCTCTCAGTTTTATTGGTCACTTTTAATTCAACGGCTTGTCTAAATGATGCTGTTTCACACTTTTTGATGTTGTTGTTTTTTCCGCTTTAGGCTGCCATTAACATTTTATTGGCCACCCTGAACCGTAAGGATAGCCGAGATGGAGAAGAGTCAGGTGGTAATGCCTTGAAAAAGAAAAAGAAGAAGCAATCTGTGCTGCTTAGACCAATCATCTGCATCTGCAATGACCTGTAAGTCTAATGTTTAAGGGGTATAATTGAATATTTAGTTTGGGTTTAAAATATTTGAATTGTTGCATATTTTCCCAGTCAACTATTAAACTTTGAGAAAACACAAATAATATCCAACACAATTTCTGAACAAGAACATTCAATGGCAACAGTTTACAAAGAGGTCTCATTTGTTAACATTAGTTATTGCATTAAATAGCATGAACTAAGAATGAGCAATATATCGGTTTACACTTTATTTTAAGGTGACGTAGTTACATTGTGCTTACTCAAATAAGTCATATTAATTAACTAAATGCATTTAGTATAGAGTTACGTTCAGGGTTTGTTTTAGGGTTAGTTACTTGTCGTTATGCATAAATTAGTTATTACTATAGTAAGTACATGTAGTAATGTCTATCTACGTCATATTAAAATTAAGTGTTACCATATATTCTAACCATTTATTAACATTTGTAAATTGTAAGTATACAAAAATGTTCATGTTAGTCCACACAGTGCATAAACTAATGTTAACAGATGGAACTTTTTATCCTAAAAATATATTATTAAATGTTGAGACTAGCATTAACGAAGATTAGTAAATGCTGTAGAAGTATTGTTCGTTGTTCACATTAACTAATAACTAATGTTAACAAATAAAACCTTTTTGTAAAGTGTTACCCATTTGATGATTATTGTGCACCACCTTCGCAATATACATTAGCAATGGAAAATCAATACAAACAAATGTAGTCCATTTACCTGTATTTTGTCAGTTATGTTCCTGCTCTGAGGCCGCTGAGACAGCAAGCTTTCCTATTGGCTTTTCCCCAGACTCTACCCTCCCGCTTAGCTCAAAGACTGTCAGAGGTGACACACACGTGCACTCACATGTTTACAAGATGATTTCATAAACACATGAATGTAGACTCATAAAAGCTTTTGCTTATTTGTGTAGATCACACGGCGTCAGGGTATGAAAGCAGACACAGGGACTCTGATGGCCCTGTGTGAGAAAACTGACAATGACATCCGTTCTTGCATCAACACATTACAGGTGAGAGAGAGAGAGAGATGTGTGCCTCTTTAAAACTGGTCAGAATTAAAAGATGGGATTGCTTAATCAAGTGTGTGCAGTTTTTACACAGACGTGGACAGAAGCACTTGGATCAGCGCAGTGTCAGTTCCATGTGTGTGGGATTGAAAGATCAAAACAAGGGACTCTTCTCAGTTTGGCAGGAAATCTTCCAGCTTCCTCGACTGAAAAGGTAAACACATAATGCCATTCTCAAGCACGTGGTCTTTCCACTCAGCCCTCCCCTTGATAGCTTTTCAGTGTGGGCAATAAAATCTTTAAATGGGTCTATAATGATTATTCTAGCATTTTTCTGACATCTTATTCATGAAAAGACTACATGGATTATTTTTTTATTATTCTTAATGGTACATGTTTTAAAAAAAAATGAATTAGTTACAGCAAAGGAAAATATTTTTGCATATTTTACCCCCACCCAATTCTCAAATAAATATATTTATTTTTATGCTAAAGCAGCATATGTATCCTATTTTATTTTATTTTTATTTTTTTTAGGAAGACAGATAGTATGTTTTTTGCTGGGTGGATAAAATGTGACCTGAAAATGTTTTCTCTACAATCTAAAAGTAAAAAGATACAATTGGAAAGAATTTAAAAACTTTTATTTGTCAACTGTCATTTTTTAATTTGCATGTTTTGTCAGACTGTATTTGCGGCATTCTTCATTTTATGATGGTGTTGTGATTTAGGAAGCGGATTGGTGGAGATTCATTCGGTGGTTTTGATGAAGCTGGACCAAAAGACGGTTCACAAAGGACTCAGCACATCTTACATTTGGTCTCATCTACTGGAGAGCATGAGAAACTCACTCAGGTAACTAGAGCTTTACATTCTACACTCTTTGGGCTTCTACTAAACTAAATTAGGCTAACTAATAAAGTTCAAACATTATTAAAGTCAGTAAAAAATATCAAATTACAACCAGAGATAAATATAATATAACAAAGTTACAAATAAAGTAAGGTCGAACTGTAATATATTTAGGTACAGGCATGTAATAATAATGTAAAATAACACTATAATTTTCACGGTATAAATGAAATGTACAGTAAAACTTCAAATAATAGCCCGGGATTTTATTTTCCCAAATCGTCGAACGGCACCGGCTTATATTTGAGACAGGCGTCTATTTGAGACAGCCCTCTAAAATTTAGTGTTGTTCAATGAGTGTCGGCCTAGAGTCTCTAATCTCTAAAAATCTCCAAATGCTCTGCGTGAAACTGCGGTCTTCCGACCTTTTAGTATTGTGTCAATTGATTTTGATAAATATGCACAAGGGAGAGAAAGCCTGTGTTGTTTGAAGACGTGAACTCTGCTTGTTATGCACCCTATCAAGCGCAGCAGTTTCTATTCGACAAAAATTGTCGAATTGAAAAAATTGCCTCTATTTGAGAGACCAGCTTTTATTTACCCAAACCTGCAGTAACACCAGGCGTGTAAACAAGACAGGCGTCTATTTGGGTCTTAGCTATTATTTGAAGTTTTACTGTAGATGAATCTTTGTTAAAGCTGTGTTTGGTTGTTTAATTAACATTAATGGCTTAGACAGCATAACACCTACAAAAGTATGATATTTCAGCCAAAATGACTTACTCTCTCTCCTGTAGGGCTTATATGATAACTTCCTCAGCATGAAGCTGAAGGACCCTGGGATGTTGGGTGTGTGCACAGGTCTTGACTGGTTGTGTTTCTCTGACGTGCTGAATGAGTTTGTGCTACATGGACAAAACTATTCGCTCATGCGCTACTTCCCGTTCCTGCCTGCTGCCTTCCATCACCTGTATGCCGCAAACTCTGTCCCACGCATCAATTATCCTCACAGCCACTACGAGGTGAGAGAATACAATAGACAGTGAGAGCGCAAGCTGTCCATCCACCCTAAAATACTGTATCGAATTAGGCAGAATCAAGCAGACCTTTAAAAAAATATAAAATCCTGTCTTTCCATTTCTACCTTTCATCAAATGAAAGCGTTCTGTCCCAGTTACACACTTGACCATAATGTCTAAAAACACAGCAATCATGTGTCTCCCTTCACTATGAGGGTTTTTATGCCATTGATGTGCCATTGCCATTCTGTTTCTCAAGTGTTGTGAATGTTTTTTGGTCTTTGATAATAGAGAAAATTCAAAAGTTCTCTTTTTTTGGAAAGATATTACTACTTTTATTCAGCAACAATGTATTTTGAACTTTTGAACTTTCTAATCATTAAAGGATCGTATATAATAAAATAACGTTGATAATAATATGAAAAGTTTTGTGAGCATTTTAAAATGATTTCTGAAAGATCATGTGACTGAAGAGTAATGATGCTGATAATTCAGATTTGCCACTCTAACTAACCAATCTGAAACACTCTGACTGTAAATGGTTTTATGTGTTTGGGATTGCTGATATCAAGTATGCCGACATGTCTTTATATAACGATAATAAACTTTTATTGTTTTAGTGTAAAATGAAAGTGGTAATAAATGAAGCCTTAAATGTGTTTCTAGGCTTTCACTAAATCTCAGCACACCAAGAATGCCCTCATTGCCATGTTGAATGACATCCCACCTGCCATACAGAGCCGTGTTTGTATGAACAGTCTCTGTATGGACATCCTCAGCCTTCTCCTGGAGCTCATCTCCCCCAAACTGCGGCCGGTGAGTCATTTTAAAACACTACTACTGTTTCCACAGAAACATTAAGCAGCACAACTATTTTCAACATTGATAATAATAAAAAAAGTTTATTGAGCAGCAAATCAGCATATTACAATGATTTCTGAGGGATCGTGTGACACTGAAGAGTGGAATAATTCAGCTTTGCCATCAAAAGAATAAATTATATTTTGAAATATATTTAATTAGTACAATTATTTTAAATTTTAACCTTCAAATGGTCTTCGTTTCCTGTTTACACTTCTGGGCTTCGGGGTCTATACGACCCCAACAATTGATTGAATAATTGCATATACATTTTTAATCATACAAATAATATATCATTTTTTTGTTTACTTCTCATCTATTCATTAATGCTGTGTTTTTGGAGATATAAAGTACTTTTGTATCCATATACCGCACAATTCCATTGCATTTATGCTCTAGTACTAGGCCTTCAATTCTGTGTAAAAAATGTCAGATTTATGCCTGATTTTTTTCTTTTTGACACATGAAGAAAATATATATTTTTTTTTATTTTTTTTCACATTTCCCATTCATTTCAATGTGGGGTCATATTGACCCCAAAGACCAGAAGTGTAGACATTTTTTTTTACATACCTTCAGAACAACCAAATCAAGCCCAGTTTTTGTGTGTGTATAGATGGATAATGTATGAAAAGTCACAAAATCTTATTCCACTGAGATGAAGGGAACTTTTTTTATTAATTAAAAGTTGATTGGGGTCGTATAGACCCCATGACCCAATTGAGGGTTAATATTATTTCACAATGTTACAGTTTTTACAGTAAATTAATTTTTCATATGAATGCTGCCTTGGTGAGCATAAGAGACTTGATGTTTTTCTTACAGGTCAACCCTCAGCTTTACAGCACCAGGGAGAAGCAGCAGCTTCATGATTTGATTGACACTATGATCAACTACAACCTGACCTACAGACAGGACCGGACACCAGAGGGACAGTACACTTATGTGCTGGAGCCGTAAGTACATGCATATACGCAAACAATATTAACCTGATCTACAGGCTCATCTGAACACATGGTTCTGTTTTGGGGCAGATAGCTATGCTTATCTATCAGGACTTTAGTTATGCAACTCATATAGCACAAGAATACCTACTAACACACATGGCACTGATTCCTGTTTATCACGATTTATGAGAGATTAGGCTGCAGCTTTAGATTACAGTCTCTCCATCCCCTCCTCTTCCACTTCTTTTTATTATTAGTTTTTTCCATCCCCTGCTTCACTGTGTCGATTCTCTCACATGAGAGCTCGGAGGTTTTTGTTACTTGCTTTTGAAAGTCATGTTCATCACTCAAGCATATAAAAAGACTTACAATCCTCTCTGTGGCTTACTGTGTCCTACCACTCACATTGATTGATGGAAACGGTGCTGAAAATGTGCACATATACAAGCTTTCGACACTCACAAGTCGCTGAACCTTTGAAAGTCTGCTTGATGGAGCTAAAGGTGGATAAAAACCAGGAGTGAGAAGATAAACAAGGAACACGGGAACAATCTGCGCTATTGGATTGGTTTTCAGACCGAGTCGGCTCAAGCTGGAACTGAAGAAGAGCGTCTCTGAACAATCCTGTATGTTTGCTTCTTATTCATGGAGCATTTCTCATATTCTTTCTTATATGAAGGTTTTATATGAATGTTGGATGTTTTTAAAGGCTGCATTTTAAAAAAATACAGTAATGAAATATTACAATTTAAAAACACTGTTTTCTATTTTAAAATTTAATCAATTCCTGTGATGACAAAGCCGCCATTACTGTTACAGTTATCAGTGTCACATGACACATTCTGCTTAATATTTTTGTTTAAACATGATTTTTCTCATATTTATTTGAATAATAGAAAGTTATTTATTTAAAAATAGAGATCTTTTGTAGCATTATAAAAATATGCTGTAATTTTTTTAACATTTCGAAGATTCCTTGCTGGATAAAAGTATTAATATCTTTATTATTAACTTTTTACTGTTTACAAAATTGAGTTAAAATAGTTTTCACTAAACTAACACATTTATTTATATGAATATGAATATTACAATTTAATCATACACTACATGTAATAGTATATCTATCTAACAGTAAACAGTAATATTTTTTAGCCTGTAAAATGTGAACCTTTTTTAATGATAATTTGAAAGTACAAAATGAATGCTGTGTGTGTAAATGAATCAAACTAAAATCATCAGTTAATTGATTTAATGCCAAGTAAGTATTATATCAGGCTAGATTAGATGGGGAAATCCCTGTGCTTGTTTTTTTCATAATCCTGTTTCTGAAGCTCATTATTTATTTGCGTGTGTGTTCTCTCTGTGATTGGTGTGGTAGAAGCATGCAGCATTCGTTCCTGCAGGCCCGCTGTGAGGAGACACTGGTCACCTCTGACTGGGGTATTCCACTGCTGATCGCCCTGTTACTGCTTCTGCTCGTTTACGCCTTCCTGTACCTTCCTGCCATCTCTTATCGAGTGTTACTCCAACAAGCGTTGAGTAACCACACTGAAGCCATGATGACCCTGGAAAATAACAAGATGGTCTGAGCTGAGGATTGTACAATTCCCAAGCCAAATGTTGCATCACTAACTTCATTTTCATTGCATCGTCTGATTACGAGGAACATTATAATTCAACTTTTGTCAGAGGAGGCCTGAATGGAAGAAACGCCTCTGCTTCGTTCATAATTATTGTGATATTTTGACAGACTATTTTGTCAGTATAATCCTACTGTGCAATGTTTAGTCATGCCAGTACACAGCAAGCATTTACATATAAACAAGTCTTTTTTGACAATTTAACGTGAGATCTGGTGGCACATGAGCTGTTGAAGTATTTTACCTGGATTCAAGCTGGCAAGCTTTCATCACTATCCTGTTCCCTAGAAAGGGAGAAATCTTTTGAATTTAATTTGAATGCTCAACATAATATATGGGAACAAACCCACACATTTTTGAACTGCTCCTTGTTTTTTGTTTTTTTTTTGGTCACAACATTCTCTGACTGTTCTAGAGAAATGACTTTGTGTATGTGACCAGGAATAACCTGCACAACTAATCCTGCTTTTGGAGTTTCATCTGCTTGTGTGTATTGCACATATTGTCTAATTTCCTTTTATTCATGCTACGTGTTTTACCTTCGGAGCAAGAGGGATTATTTAGCTCTCCTGCTTTCCACACTTTAAACCATCTCATCTTCATGTACCTTCACATCCCTCTTCATTAGAGTCCCTAGTAGTTCAGATTCTATAATGTTATGTAAAGGTATATGCTACCATTATTTATTTTATTTTTATTTTTTTCATTTACTTGTACAAGCAGTAATTTTATGACCTGTATTTCCACAGTAATGTAGAAGACGTCGTGCATTTTCCGGGTTTGCCTCCCCGGAGGCAGCTGACCTATCAGGTGAAGCAGCTGATCGCCAGGGAGACCGAATTAGAGCGAATGAGGAGGGTGGAGAGGGCCCAGCAGAAACGAAACCCACAGAAGGTAGGGGTTGGACGATGAAACTGAAACTCTGGCCGATATAGTTTTGGAGGTTTCATGGCTATATATGGCCAATCTTCACTGATTTTTATGTTCCATCAGCAAGAGCAGTGTGTGAAGGTTGAATTAGCAGAGCTTTAGCACACCTGTACATAAAATCTCTGCACAACATAATGGGAGACGGATCAGATTTCAAAAGAGGCCAAATTCGTCAAGGATGCCCTCTGTCCCCTTTATTATTTATTTTATCTATTGAACCGCTTGCTCAAAAAATACGTCAATCTACAAACATTGCACCTATAATAATACATTCTACTATCCATCATGTATCAATTTATGCAGATGACGTGCTTCTCTTTATTAATAAACTCTCACATTCATTCCCTTATATCCTGAAATTATTTTCAGACTTCAGTGATATCTCAGGATACAAAATAAACTGGCAGAAATCTGCTCTCCTTCCCCTAAGCTCTGGTGAGGATATAACACAAATTAAGATCCCAATTGTAAATCAATTTAAATATCTAGGAATCGATATTTTTCCAACTTTGGAATCTACGGTTAATAATAATTATATGAAAGTTTTGGAAAAGATTAAAAAAGACCTAGGGAAGTGGACACTAAGGCCTATATCTTTCGATGCGAGGATCTCTGTTGTAAAAATGATAGTGTTACCGCAAGTAAATTTTCTTAGCTCTATGTTGCCTTTAAGTCCACATATTGAGTATTGGGATACCTTACATAGTTTAATCACTACGTTTATTTGGAATAACAAAAGACCAAAGATTAAACTTACAACTCTTCAGAGAGAGAAATCAGTGGGAGGTTGGGGAGTTCCAAATTTCAAAGTTTACCATTGGTGTTTTGTATTGCGTACCATAAAACTCTGGTTAGACCCCACAAAACCTGTTTGTTGGCGCCCTCTGGAAGACAAATTAGCTCATCCGCATAGATTACAAGATCTAATTTATGCAGAAGTTCCATTAAAACAAGCCAAAATGCGCTTTGGGCCTATTATTTTTAATCTTTTACTAACTTGGAAACTTGCAACTAATAATACTCATTTTAAAAAAAAGTGGCATTATCATACTCCAATATTTTATAACTATAATTTGTTGCTGGGTGGTCGAACAGTGGCTTATCCAATGTGGATGAATAATGGGATTTATTTACTAGGACAGTTATTCAATACCAATGGTCTCCGCACATTTCAAGATTTGAAGGGAAGTTATAATTTACCTGGATTCTCGTTTTTTTTATATTTGCAGCTTCGCTCTGCCTTAAAGGCATATGGAGTTCCATGGGATTCTAATCTTCCTAGACATGACTTTACAAAACAAATGTATAATGTGAATACCAAAGGAACCGTATCTACAATCTATTGCCAAATAATGCAAAGTTTATATAAACCAATTACAATTCAAACAACTTGGCAAAACGATTACAGCCTCATTTCCCCTACAATATCTTGGGAAACCATTTGGAATAACATTAACCAAGCTTCTAAAAATCCCAATCATAGATCTATTCATTTACGATTTATATACAGAACCTACTTAACACCTAGAATTAGATATTTGATCAAGCTAGAGCCATCTCCACTGTGTCAACTGTGCTCACAGGGCAGTATAGGTACTTTTCTTCATATGTTTTGGGAATGCTCTGAAGTACAGTCCTTTTGGTCACAAGTCACTAAGTTTTTATCTGAAATTCTTAATAAGGAGATTCCTTGCTGTCCTATTTTATGCTTGTTAAATGATAACTCTCAGGTTCCAATGTCTAGACATGAAAAAAGAATTTGGCTTTCTGGCTTAACTGCTGCAAAGAAAATGCTGGCAACAAGGTGGAAACCACCACATACTCTTTCGTTGCATCACTGGTGGAACTTCCTGTTAAGCCTAGTTCACACTACGTGATTTTAAGCCCGATTTAAGCCCGATTTGCAAATCGTTGAGTCGCCGACAAGTCAGGGTGTTATCGCGTGCAAATCGCGGGCGATTAGCGGACGATTAACGCTCGCCAATCAGTTAGTGTGAAAGAGCCAACAACGCATCAAAGACAGCTCGCAGACAGCTCGCAGACAGGTCACCGAGCTCAGAAAAATATCTAGCATGCTAGATATCTCGCGCAGTCGCGCGACTCAATCTCAGTGATGTCATGAGTACAGCCAATCATAGCAACGCATGGGTTGAGGACACCAGGTAAATCTTACTTTTTCTTTTTTGCATTTTTTTTTCTCAGAGCATATCGTCGAGCAAACAGTGTGCAGCACTAGTTTCTGTCTGACGTCCATATTCGCGTGTTGTGTTCTTCTCTGCAGTTTCGCGTCATTTCTGGTTCGTTTTATTGCGTGGTTTTTCGTTACAAAACATGGTTTCTAGACCAGATAGAATCGTGTTGTTGTCAACTCGTTATTTGGTTGATTATTTTCAGGATTTAGACCGTATTATAGTACTGAAACAGCTCTCATTGAGTCACAAATGATATGCTCTTATCATCCGATCGTGGTTGTATCTCTATGTAGTGCGTTGTTAACTCGTGTAGTGAGTTACCTCCTGTTGTGGATCAATCACGTTGTGTTGTGTGGTGTGAACAGCTAAACAACTTGAACACTCATGATTTCACTGAGAGCAAGTCATGTAGTGTGAACTGCACAGTTCAGCCCGACATTTTAAAATCATGTAGTGTGAACTAGGCATTAGACATTCTTGCGTTGGAGCTTTCTGCAGCACGTTCTCATGGTGCTAAAGGGCAGACCATAAGGTCTTGGTCAGAAGCTCTTAAAGCTACTAAATTTCTTGCTGGGGGTGGGGGTGGGGATGGGGGGGGGGTGCGGTAGATCACTCAGTAGGGAGGGTAGAGGGGGATTAGATAAGGTTAAAAATTGTTCAATTTTATGCATATTCTTGTGTGTGTAGGAGTGTTGTGGTGTGTGGGTAAAGTTGAGATGTGTGAGTGAGAGAATGAAGGTATTTATGTTGTGTTTCTGGTGCATATGTATGTTGGTGGTGAATATGTATATGTTTGTTAATATGAAAGCAAATACAAAATAAAAAAAATAAAAAATTGTTCACAAAAAAAAAAAGAGGCCAAATTGTTGGTGTGCGTCTCAAACGAACCTGTCAATGCAACTGTCAACTGTCTCTCTCTTTCTCTCTCTGTATATATATATATATACATATATATACACACACACACACACTCACACAGAGCAATGATTTCTGAGACAATGAATTCTGTCTAATCTTGCTTTTGTTTTGCCTTCAGAATAATTAATACCCATTTATTGACACTGCACCTTTTGCATTTGGAAATCTTACTGATTTAAAATGGGTTTGATTTAGTTTGTTTCACCACTAATTTGCTGTATGGACAATATTATGTTTACCTATACTTTGATTGATTTCAGTTGGACTAAAACATTATGATTTTGAAAATGTCCACTATTTTGTCCGGCTGCAGTACCAGGTTTATCTTTGCGTAGTTAGACTAACAGACGTTGATATTGCAATTAAACATGTATTTATCCTTTAAATATCTGATTAACCATTGTGTTATGTGCTTGGACAGATGTACAGCCCCCAAACTAACTATATACAAATCTGTACACAAGAATATTTAATTTACAGAATTGTTCATGTTGCAAATTATTTGTTTTGTGTGTTTAGACAGAGTCAGTTAATAAGAATCAAGAGGAGAAGAAAACTGAAGTGAAGAAACCGACAAGCAGGAACCATCAGCAGAGGCTGGAGAACATTGTTAAACAGACTGTGGTGGAAACCAGGGTAAAGCATCTATATTAAACCACTATAAATCTGTCCTTGAATTACCATCAATCCTTCCTACGCTCATAAAAATCACATTTTAAATTGTATTTCCCTTAAGTCCAGTCCTTCATTGAATATTACCATAACAAATCTGATGCTGGGATTAGTGATTCACAACTTCACTCTGGCATTGTGTGAAACTTAAGCTATAACTAACCAGTTATAAATGCAGATAATATAAATGAGCACTATTAATTATGACCAAAGTTAAAATGCCAAACCAGAACATAAAGCACCTGGTTAAATTAGCCTGTGAGTGGTATGTGAATAAGATGCAGGATTTTGCACTAAACAGTGATTCTGTGCCACCATGTTAAATTATTTTTCTCATTCTGTCTCTCTTTATATATGCTTGACTTATGCTTCATAATAACCCAAGATTAATTGGGTTAATAGTGGATCAGGGTCAAAGTGCTCTCACCTGATGACTTGTTTATTTATCCTTCCCACGGTTATAGCCTGAATTGGATTTCTTTGGACGAGCCATTGCACCCAAGGAGAAGCCTATGATCACCACTACAGGTGTGTTGTTTGCGCTATATACAGTGTGTATATATATATATATATATATATATATATATAAATATATAAAACTGTTAGTTCCAATCATTGATTCTGATTGGTCAATAACTGTGCTTTATTCACAATAAAACACGGCTATGGTGGGTTCACCCAACGGCTCTATTTATCGCTGCGCAACACTGCAGTTCCTATGTTGTTTTTATTTGAGCTTTCAGGCATATTACACATTGGAACGTTGTTGCTGTTCACAGTCGGGGACTTTTTTTTCTAGCGGAAGGAAGGCTTTTAGTGATTTTACTTCATGAAAGTTGCAATAATACTTTTTTTTTTTTTTTACTTTAATACTTTTATTTAGTGGTAACTGTTTTATAAAAGCAATAAGGTACTCAAGGCAAGTGCTGTATCGTGAATACTCTGCTTCGCGTCGTGCCTAACAATGCCCTGCCGTCGTGCCTAACAATGTCTCGTACCTTATTGCTTACATATATACAATATAAGTGTTCTGCATAACCTATGTTAAAAATGAGCTGATATCACTTCTCTCTGCAGGTGAAGATGGCAAAGCAGGCGAAGTGGTGCATATTGGTAAAGCTGTGGGTAACAGTGATGTATGGTTTCGTTTCAATGAAGGTGTGTCTAATGCAGTGCGAAGAAACGTTTACATTCGGGAGTTACTTTAAAGTTAATTTACCATCTTAAATCAATACATAAAAACAAAAAATGTTCTGAATCTTGTTCTGTATAGTTTAAAAAAAACCTAAAATGTCAAAAAAACAAAAAGCACTGGTTCATCTTTTTCTTTTATTGTATTCTTGTATAGTTTTCTTACACTTTTATAAATACATGTTTTCACTGAGTAACAGCAGTTTTTTCTTTCTTTCTTTTCATAATGTGATGGCCTGACTAGAGCAAACAACAAAGCAGATTTACTCAGAATTAGTTAATTTGCATTTTTGTCCATCCTAGTCAAAGTTAGGCGGTGTAAGTCACTCCTGTTGCCATAGTGATGATTGACAGCTCTATATTATAACACATTTGCTTATCTCCACCCACGGGTTCTGCTTCAGTAAGTCTGGATTCAGAAATGGATCCTCGTTCATTTTCTCCTCTATCCATTTAGTTAACCTAAAAAATAAATGGATAAAAGGGAGATAGAAAATAGCAAATAGGAAAAGCTGTTAAATTCTTCACTCCTAGTATTTACTTAATTTACTACACTAAACTTGGAACTGCACAAAAATACATACATAGGTATATATATATATATATATATATATATATATATATATATAAAATATACAGTATATTTAATAATAGCACATTTATTCTGATTTTTATTTATATATGAATGTTAAATATGCAGATATAGATAGATAGATAGATAGATAGATAGATAGATAGATAGATAGATAGATAGATAGATACTCACTCTGGAAGAGAGGCGGATGTTTTCTCTCTTTTTAGCTGTAGCTGCTGCTTCAGACTGTCCACATGTTTCTTCAACTGAGCCTCATCCAACTCATCCATCTGAAATATCAGCCATCATATTTGTAAAGTCTCAAAGCTAAAAATTTTGTAAATAATAGTTAGATTATTGTAATTCATTATGAAATCATTGAATATAAAATCTATAATTTCAGCATACTGTGATGATTTCAGAGTTGTGTAGCTGAAAAGTGAAGTGACGGGATTGTCAGGAGTCCTCCACAAAAATCGAGTTCGAATGTTTTGTTCTATTGAAGATGGTGTCCGATTGTGTCCCTTTGGTAAATTCCTTGTAGTGCACTCGCAGGAGATTTATACAAACACCTGGCATTGAGGTTATGGAGCATTCAAACTACTTTGTTACTCAAATTCTCTCATCGCGAGTTGTTATGGGAGGGATGTTTAGCTTATTGGATGTATGTAAAACACATGCAAAAATGTTGAACAATGACCTTTTGGCTTTATCTAGTCTTCGCCAGGAACAATACACTTTACAATAAATGCTGTGATTTTATCAAGAGAGACTACTTGATTTTTATATATATATATATAATAGTCAATTGATTACATCTGTAAATGTTGTTTAAATATTCCCTAAAATCATAAAGTCGGTGTATTTGCCAAAAAGCTACATTCAGATTTCTTTGAATTATTGTTGTAACACTTAAACCACGCTTGTTTGGCACTAAATACAATAGTTTTCATGCTTTTGAGACTTGATTTAGCATAGACTGCAATCGAGAAAGATTGGTTACTATGAGAGATTTTTTTTAAATATTTTTTTATTCAGCAAGGATGTATTAAAGAATTCTAAACAAAAGTATCATGCTTTCCACAAAAATATAAAGCAGCACAACTGTTTTCGAAGTCGATAATACAAAATGTTTCTTGAGCAGCAAATCATCATATTAGAATAATTTCTGAAGGATCATGCGATACGGAAGAATGGAGGACTATACTGAAAATTCAGCTTTACCATAACATGAAAAAATTACACTTTTAAAAAATATTCAATTATAAAACGTTTTAAATTGTAATATTTCATAATATTACGGGTTTTTTTTTTTTTTTAGTAAACATTAAAGCAACCAACAGAGTGAATGTTCGAGTACCTCAGCACTCCACTTCCTGTCATTTCTATTTGGGATTGATGTAACTAACCATTGGTTACTTCTACGATGTTTGCTAATGGGTTAAAAGTGAAGGCAACTGTCTGTTAATGAGATCAAGTGTTACGAGTGTGCAATGTTGTTTGTTGCTAAGCCTGTCTAAATCTTTCCCTTTAGGCTACTTATAGTAAAGTACAGCTATATCTGCGAGTCATGTGTGCTCTTAGTGGCGAGTTAGGGCTTGATGTCTTACAGACAGCAATGAGGTGTGATATGATGAAGATCAGCTTTTATTCCAGGTCAGATTAGTGCACAACATCTTTTTATGAATGTTTTGTTTCTCAATCTCAATTGTTTACCCCCATTAATCTCAATTGTCTTACAGTACTACAGTAGTGCTAAACCCATAAATCATCATAAATCAAAATAAGCCAATTACTGTGTGCATAAACACTTAACAAGTGTTAGTTTCCCAAAATCGGGTTTGAAGTCTCTGTGTCAATGTGAATGTAAACATTAAATTTTCCACTTTAGAGATGCTGTGTAAAATAAATTTTCCAATTATATGTAGGGGAGACTGGGGACCGTTCCAACACTTGGTGAATTTGGCTCCGTTACTCAGAGACGGTTTGGATTAGACAAACCAATTGTTTATACAATAATCTTACATCTCTCTATTAAGAGTAAACCATTTAAAGATAATTACAGAGTCTATATTTTTCACAATTTGCTTTTGAATATAAGGAGTCAGATGGTTGCAATGTTACAAATACAATATACTGTATGTCAGTGTAAGCAAAATGATTAATATGATAAATGTAAGTTATAATAATAACAGTGTTATTTGTTTCATCAGCTTTGATTAGATGACAATTATAGATTTATCTAGATGAATAGGCCTTATGTTCAGATGTCAAATATTCAAAGTGATATAAAATACAGTAGGCTTTTAGTAACATAGGAAGAATGGAACAATTTGTGAGGCAATTAACTTTTATTTAGCCTATTTTCATGTTTTAAAAACTATTTTGTATTATTTCTATTTGTTCATGATCATTTTATCATGGCTGATGGGAACTGTTGCAACTGTCCCCGTTCCTGTCAGCCATGATAAAACCTCATGTGCCAGCTAAACAAGGCTACCTTGATACATGCTAACCATACAGCTTAAAGTTAACATATAACTCATTTAAACCATATAAGTTTGAGCTGAATCACATAAAAAGTCACAACAGTATAACAAAAACAAAGCTCAAGAAAATAAATACGTTCATAAACAGTTTTTCATCAATAAATCCTGGAGCAGCTCAGAAATCTCCTTGATTTTTTTTTTTCTGCCATGTGCAGTGTGAGTGTCATCATCACTCTAGCTTGTTTCTGATTGGAGATAAATGAAATGTTGCAACCATGCCCCTACATCTAATTGTCTGCCATTAAACGAAGCAAAAAAATGTTCTGGATATACCAGCCATAAGGCACCCAGCTCTTTAGTTATTGGGATCAGGACCAATATTGGTCATCCACAACTCAAAACTGCAATGTTTCTCAAGTCACAGTCAATAGCACGTGTAGCATCAGATATGTTAAATGCTCTTCTGGCTGATTTTGTCTGTTCTTCCCAGGACTGTAGCTCCGGCGGCGTTTTCCACCCCTTGCAACCATTCAGAACATTTCAGTAGGACGCTTTGATCCACACTCTCCTCGTTGTCTTCCTCATATTCCACGTCATCATATCGGTGGCGGTCGTTCAGAAGAGAGATCTTCACCAGTGGGATGTTGGATCGAGAACCCGACTTGGTAGGTAGACGGCCTTTCTGTTTTGGTGCCGGTACGGTGCCAGCGCTGCCACGGAGCAGCTTCTCACGGCTACGTTTCTGCAGGATCAAAGTGGCCTCAGGTGTCAGGTTGAGAGAAAAGTTAGATTTGCTATTTAATCCCTGGCTTGATCCGGAGGTCAAGATCCGGTCTGTTGGGATGCTTGTTGCTGGAATCATCTTCTTGCTAGAGGAGGTTGTAGCCAAATTTGTTCCAGAGGTACTAATATCAGAAGTACTTTTAGAAGAAGTTGGGGATGAAGAACTTGAGGGATCATTGGGTCTTGAAGTCATAATCAAGGTGCTTTTACCCTCCATCCTCAAGCCAGAAGTGGCTCGACTGGTGGGCAACTTGCTTTTGTGAGGCGAGGCCTTCTTGTTCAACTTCTTGAGGCGCTCCTTCACAGGACTTTTCTCCTCCACAGTCTTGATCGGAATGACAGGCGACGGTCCTGAAAGTTTTTCTTTGCCCGTGCTGGGAAGGCTCCGAGGTCTGGTCACAGGTGGGAAAGGCATCTTCACCAGGTAGAGCAGCACGTAGCACAAGAATTCGGTCTTTGAGGTGTAATGCGACAGAAATGGGATGTGATCTTTCGCATGATCAGGACTACCAGTTGTTTCTAGAGCCCCCAACATCCACTTTTTTCTTCAGACACAGCCACTGTGGAAATAGCGTGCAGGAATACCTTGCTTATTTATAGGCTGTTGGGAAAGGGGTTTGGCCAAGGCAATGTGTGAATCCTTAAGCTTAATACTTGCGGCTTAGTGTTGCATAACGTATCGAGATGTAAACATTCAATGCACTCTTGCTAAACCGTGGGATTGTAAAGGTAGTAATCATGCAAATGAGAGTAGGCTAGAGTAGCTTCTTTTTCTCAGTCACATTGGTTAAACCCAACTCAATCCTTGCATACATGTCTGTAATAAAGGTTAGTGTTGTGTGTACATTGTAATTTAATATTGAAAATACAGATCTTCTCTTTACTACTATAGTTTCAAGTGCTCAACAAGCATTAGTATGTGTATCTGATCCACACGTGTATAAGCGTTTTCCCAATTAAAGGATCTTAGGGTTTACTGAACCTAATCTCTTTAAGAGGTCACGTCATCCATCTCGTGCATAGCCTGTAACTTTCTATTTACTTCTTGGCACCAGGTAAAGATTCCTCCTGCTTGCTGTAAGACTGACATCACAACCTATGTACATCCCATCAGTATGACTGGAAGATGTTCATTCCCGAGGTGGATGGACAGTGTTACATTGAGAGATTTTTTTTGCTCTAAATGAGAATGCTAGTGTGAAATTGAACACAGTATATGGCAACGTTGTTTTCAATAAAAACATTTGCACAAAGCAAGCCGATCCACTTTCCCATGTTGATAAGAGCATTAAGTTGAGAAAAAATAAAAGACATTTAGGACAGATTAAAATGTGCGATTAATCACGAGTTAACTTTGACATTAATGCGATTAAATATTTTAAATGTTTGACAGCACTAGTTTTTTTTAAAGTCAAACGGGCTAATTGTGTAATTTCTTCACCATTTGACATTATATTTCAAGATGTGTAAGATGTGTGAAATATTTTAGACTTGTGTATGTTCTTGTGGTTCCATCAGTCATGGTTAATCTAAATATTATAGAAAGTGAGTCTTGAGTCTGTGCCTATAAACATCAGTCACAATTTTTATTCGAATGTCATTTTATTAAGCAAATTCATCATCATTTCCAGTCTTATGGTGTGTCTTCCCTTCCCTTTATGGTCTCTTGCTTCCCTGGAATGCTCTATTGACCACTCATAATCCTTGACTGGCATCCTTATCTTACTTAACTACATTATGCCTAAATTTTTCTTGCCAACATATAGGTCTCAGAGACCTGAAAGTTGTTTTTAATGTTGGTATGAGGTTGCAGTGCTCTGTTTAGTAAGTAGGCAGCAGTTTGAAACAGGCTCCCTCTACTGGAAATGAAGGTTATGTGTGAATTGTCATAATGATGCATCTTAAACCGTAACACTGGGTAACCAGCAGAACCTTGGTATCTTGTTTTCAAGAAAGCAAGTATCTGTATATACTGAAAATACTTGTTACACTCAAGATTATGAATCAGCCTTATAAATGAATAAGTGATTACAGTTCCTCTTTCACTGCAGCCTTCAGATATTTCTTCCTCAATTCCTCCTCCTGCAGAATATACAAAATCACAGCATGGTGAGTTGGCACAATTCATTTCTAATCATGTGAGAAGGAAGTATGTTACCTTTGCTTTCTCCTTCTTGGCCTTTTCAATCTCTTTTTTCATAAATGTTACTATAGGCTTCAGCTTCCTTTTCCCAGAATATGGTATTACCTGGCAAATATTTGTTATTGTTTTTAGATTATTGCAAAAAACTAATAGGCTAAATCGTTGAAAGTACTCCTAATAGACTAAAATCACATCACAGAGAATAACATAAGAACATGGCTGTCCTGAATATGGAATTAACAATGAATATAAATATTTAAAATATTATGTAGAGCATGCGAGACTGCTTACCCTCTCTACGTAAAGGGCAGGAAATAATTTGATTGATGGGTATTTTTCTCCTAGATGAAGGTTTACATCATTGGAAGTAACGTCAATCTTGGCAACAACAATATCTTCATGTTCACTAAAGTGTTCAGCAAGCTCATCCCACAATGGAAACAGAGCACGACTTTCGCTGCTCCAATGTGCGTCTGTTGAAAAAGGGGATGTTAAAAATACTTGTTTAACATTTTTACTTATCATGCTGTTTCTGTATATGTCAGGATACAGATGTACAATCATTCTCTAATCTAGTGCTTTTCAACCTGGGGGCTGCGCCTCAAGATGACTTAAAATTATTTAAAATACAATAAAACAAGCATTAAAATAAGTTAAAACAACTAAAAAGGGGGGGAGGGGTAAAAAAGAGGTAAAAAAGATTGATTTAATTTCATCTAATTTCATCTACAAATATTTAATACGACAAATAACTTAAAATACGACACTACCAAAGTCAATTTCAAGCTGTAAGTGAAGACGCATAGACCCAGGGCCTAAAATTAACACTGTGTGTCAATCGACAGTTGGCCGGTAGCATTTTAATGAATTCTAACATCGCAAAATTGGAAGAACATGAACAAACGTGAACGATTCTTGGGATAGTTGACGGGGAAGTATATTGCATATTTAAATTCGCAAGGCCTTAAATTTAAGCGCCTTGCCAATTTAAATATGCAAGCTTAAAAAGACGCAAAAAGGAACTTCCGCAGACATATTCACACAAAATTGTCAAAATGACAGTCTTGGCAAGTATTCTTGTAAATACAAGGGTGGTGACGGCACAGTGGAGACTAAAGTGGTGGTGAATAACTTTTCAGTCAAGGATTAATCTATGTATCATGAAGGTAAAAATATATATAGCCAGTAAATTTTTCTTAAGTCACCATTGGCAGTGTGGTGAAAACAGTTTTAGGCCCTGCATTGACCTATGATATCAAGTTGGAGAGGTCCACAATTCAAAGATTTCAGGTACCTACAGAACAAGACAATGACATTTTTGTTATGGTTGAAAGCCACTTTTTCAAAGTTCATCCCAACGAGCTCTTTCACCGGCCGTGTGTCCCAGTTTTCAGGAATTGGCTCACTCTGCAGCTTAGGCTATAACACAGAAATCAGACAGATTATTTGAGCTTTGAGTTCTATACATTTTTGTATTATAGTTATTTAAAAACACTATCATAATTTATTACTAGGGGTGTCAATAGATGAAAATGCTTAATTGCGATTAATCACACCCTTTTGTGAGATTATTCACATACTTGTCGTGCAATTAAGCATAGGTCTACATAACTGATCTTGTTTAACGTGTTAAGCATTTTGAATTAATCACATATGTTAACGCATTAACAGTCCTATTATTTACAGGTATTAATTAAACGTAATAAATAGAGTATATATATTTCATATTTATTTAATATATACTATATTAGTACATTTACATTTGTACTCTAGTACATTTGTGTTTAATATAATTAATTTAATTGCTGTATTGAAAGTACAGAAAGATAAAAAATCAAAAAAATCCACTTATTTCATTTACCCCTGTATGCTCACCTTAGCTTTGCCGCCCAGGTAACTCAGACAGAACTCTAAAACAGTGTGTGCATCAAACTGATCAGATGGCAGCTGGTATTGAACGTTGTCTGATAGATTGACCATGCGGACCTGAGGCGCTTCTTCTGACCTCACACGGAAATACTCCATAATACGGCCATTCCGTGGCTCACTCACGTCAACCATTACAAACATAACCTGATGATAGAGTTTTTAAAGTGTGCAACGTTACTGTAATACATAAGCAACCAGACAACAGAAAGACTTCAGGCAATATCGTAATAATAATCTACAGTATTTCTGTGGATCTATTACACTGACCTTCCCTCTGAGTTTTTCCGCAGTGGTTTTAAAAGCATGATATATCTCTTCAAATCCATCCTCAGTCTTATTTATAAACAGAAGCAAATGATTCAGCACGACTGAGTTTAGGATCTTAGATGCTGTCTGGGAGGAATCCAAAAAAGAAAAGAGGTTTTTCAATTTTTATACATCTATTATATGTCACAATGCCTATTTGTTAAAATATATAAAAAGTTACCACGCCATTGTACTCGGTCACGAGTTCCATCTCATAAAGTCTGATAAAGTGAAAGAGATCGTTCTTCACTGTGCTGCTTCCCACCTCAAACTGCTTGTCAGGTTTAGACTAAAGAAAATGATATGGATGAGACAATTCATATGATAAAAAGAAGGCACCTTACTGTTTTTCGGTAGACATTTAGGGGGGAAATGTTACAAGTCAGATTCGAACCTGCCCTGTCTAGTGAGCTCTGACAGATTCTCACCTTTCTGATGAGGAGAACTGTGTCTTTGCTGATCTCGTACTTGCTGAAGATTTCATCATGTCCTGTTACTCCAAAGGGCAGGTCAGCGATGTCATTGGCTGTTTCATAAAACACTTTCACTATGCCTTCTTCAAGACCCTGTAATGTATAAACACATAAGAACATTGTTAAAAAAACAATGGCTAATGCAACAGTACAATAAAACATCTTGAATTTTGAGTTATTAGTCCTCTGCAAAACATTTGCAGATAATGTTTTAAAACATCTTTATGGCTGATTCATGAATGAATCCTTCTTTTGGACTACATACATATAATGCCCTATAGGACTTCTGAGAACAATTCTGAGAGGTGATTCAAATTATAATAAAACTGAGCATAACTGGGGTTGTATTTTTTTTTTTTTTACTTCTGAAGTAAAAAAAAAAGTAGCAATTCATTTTGAGAAATGTAGTCTAAAAATGTCTATATATTTATTACAGTGTTATACATTTATTACAATGTAATTATAGGTTTATTACAATGTAATTATTATTATTACATTATTATTATTATTCATTTGTTTCATTATTATTTTGTTACATATACATTTGTTACATTATTTTGTTAGGTTTTTTTTTAAAGTAGCGATTCTTTTAGAAAAAGTAGCGAATCTTTTTGAAAAAAGGTAGCAATTCTCTTTGAGAAAGTAGCGATTCTTTTTGAAAAAAGTAGAGATTCTTTTTGAAAATGTTGCGATTCTATTAGATAAAGTAGCTAATCTTTTTGAAAAAAGTACCAAATCTCTTTGAGAAAGTAGTGATTCTTTTAGAAAAAGTAGATAATTTTTTTTGAAAAAAGTAGCGATTCTCTTTGAGAAAGTAGCGATTCTTTTCGGAAAAATTAATGATTCTTTTTGAAAAAATTAGCAATTCTTTTTAAAAAAGTAGAGATTCTTTTTGGAAGAAATTCATCCAAATAAATTCCCACGTCACCTTAAATAATCCAAGCACCACAAGCTCATTTTCACCTATGAACTTTTCCAGCTGTGTGAGATTACTGATGTTTTCAGCGCTCGGACCCTTTCTTCTTTTAAGCCATGTCAGGATGGAGGCGGAGTTCTTAAGATCTGGGGGTGGAGTCAAACAACTAACATTGACACTTAAAGGGATGTATCCCCATATTCAAGTTTTGAAAGACATGCTGGTGAATAATGAAAGATTTTTTTTTATTATTATTTTGTCTAACTTGTCTGTCAACATAAGAAAACGTATATATATTTTAACATTACCAGGACAGTACACTGGGTTGTTCTTGTCTCCAGACCGGTACAGCCGTATTGATGGTATTGTTGTGACGTTAAGAGATGCAAAAAGCCCTTTTTCTTTTTTCACATCCACTCCTCCCAGCCTCACATCAGACTGAGCTTCCTTCAGCGCAACAGCGGCTTCTCTAAACTCCAGGATAGAGCCAAGGGACTGGCCAGAAAGAGGTGCATCTACAGCAGGTATGAGAAAAAGCTCAAATATTCACCACAGAATGTTTTATAGGGGCATTTTGTTGTGGTCCCAAATGTGCCGACTCTAGACTCTAATTTGCTTCTAGTCTGTCTTTATACACGTATGTGTCTTCATTAGTAAATAAATAGTCATTCAGCAGATGTTTTCATCCAAAAACAACATAATTCTCCACAGGTTAAGTGACTGGCGCAAAGGCACAGTGGTGATAGCTCATTGTTCATTTCTTTTGGAGATTGAACCAGAAACTTTCCAATAACCAGTCCTGAGATTCAAGCAGAACATAATTTACCATCAGGAGTGGGTTCAAAAAAGTATTTGATATAGCTTGTTAAAATCTCATGGAAACAACTTAAGGAGTATCAACGAGGAAAAAAACTGGAGAAAATAAAAGGTAGGCCTACTCTTAATGTTTTTACTTCAAGTTGGTCTGTTGACGTGGTCTGGATTTACGATAGAAAAGCCATAAAAACACATGCAAGAAGATATACTCACAGAAGTGCACCAATAGCTGGTTGTATTGTTTAAGAGCTCGTTCAAAATTGCCTTCTGTCAGGACTAGAACACCGTTGTCCTCGAGGATTGAGTTGGAATCGTTTTCCGCCAGAGCTTCGCATAAATACATGCACAAGGTCAGGCACAGCGTAAAACACACCATCATTCTGCCTTCAGAAGCTGAAACAGACCCTCCGACCTTTGAGTGTGTGAAGCGCTACATTAAAAGGCGTGTACGTGTAGTAATCTTGAGTCTATAGGCGATATCAGCGTGTACTTTGGCAATGGAAAGTTTACAGCCAATACGAAGAGAGATAGATAACATTTGGACGACGATGACAGAGAGGAGAACAATAGTTGACTGTTTGTGATTTGTGCACAAATCTGTGGTGCAAACGGTAAAGACAGCTCTTTCTTAAAGGTAGCCTACACAGTAATTTTTCCTCATTAAGGAATTTAATAGGATTTAAAAAACAGACATTTTAAAAAAGTTCAAAGTAGTTTTAACTCAAGTAGCCTATTCTAGCGATTTTTTTTTTTAAATTATTTTTAACAAAAGACAAGACAAGAATAGTAATGCTGCTTTCATGTGCAATCAGAATTATTGTAAAAAATAATTTTCTAGTTAAATAGCTGCAAGCCGTAATTATGGGGCCAAGAAAGACTCCAGCAGAGTTTCAAGAAGATCAGAGAAACTTTTTTTTTGCACCGAAAAAGTCGACAGTCGTTTTTTTTCGGGGTGAAAAAATAAGTTAATCCTATCTTCTTGAAACTCTGGATTCTGATAGAGGGCCATGAGACTTAGACCTGAGTGCAAAAATGGAGGCTCTAGACCCTTCCAGAGCTGCGATAGTAAGATATTTATAATGGCATAAATGCTATGTGTGTGGGATCTCAATATCTCAGCTCAGGAAGGGTCTAGAGCCTCCATTTTTGCACTCAGGTCTAAGTCTCATGGCCCTCTATCAGAATCCAGAGTTTTGAGAAGATTTGAGAAACTTCATTTTTCGCCCGAAAAAAAAAAACCCGAAAGGGGTACCACTGTCGTTTTTTTTTTTTGGGGTCGAATTTTTGAGTTTTGATATCTCAGCTCTGGAAGGGTCTAGAGCCTCCATTTTTGCACTCAGGTTTAAGTCTCATGGCCCTCTATCAGAATCCAGAGTTTTGAGAAGATTGGAGAAACTTCATTTTTCGCCCGAAAAAAAAAAAAAAACGAAAGGGGTACAGCTGTCGTTTTTTTTTTGGGTCGAATTTTTGATTTTCGATATCTCCGCTCTGGAAGGGTCTAGAGCCTCCATTTTTGCACTCAGGTTTAAGTCTCATGGCCCTCTATCAGAATCCAGAGTTTTGAGAAGATTGGAGAAACTTCATTTTTCCCCCGAACAAAAAAACGAAAGGGGTACCACTGTCGTTTTTTTTGGGGGTCGAATTTTTGAGTTTTGATATCTCAGCTCTGGAAGGGTCTAGAGCCTCCATTTTTGCACTCAGGTTTAAGTCTCATGGCCCTCTATCAGAATCCAGAGTTTTGAGAAGATTGGAGAAACTTAATTTTTCGCCTGAAAAAAAAACGTAAGGGGTACCACTGTCGTTTTTTTTTCGGGCCGAATTTTTGAGTTTAGATATCTCAGCTCTGGAAGGGTCTAGAGCCTCCATTTTTGCACTCAGGTCTAAGTCTCATGGCCCTCTATCAGAATCCAGAGTTTTGGGAAGATTGGAGAAACTTAATTTTTCGCCCAAAAAAAAAAAACGTAAGGGGTACCACTGTCGTTTTTTTTTCGGGCCGAATTTTTGAGTTTCGATATCTCAGCTCTGGAAGGGGCTAGAGCCTCCATTTTTGCACTCAGGTCTAAGTCTCATGGCCCTCTATCAGAATCCAGAGTTTTGGGAAGATTGGAGAAACTTAATTTTTCGCCCAAAAAAAAAAACCGTAAGGGGTACCACTGTCGTTTTTTTTTCGGGCCGAATTTTTGAGTTTCGATATCTCAGCTCTGGAAGGGGCTAGAGCCTCCATTTTTGCACTCAGGTCTAAGTCTCATGGCCCTCTATCAGAATCCAGAGTTTTGGGAAGATTGGAGAAACTTAATTTTTCGCCCAAAAAAAAAAAAACGTAAGGGGTACCACTGTCGTTTTTTTTCGGGCCGAATTTTTGAGTTTCGATATCTCAGCTCTGGAAGGGTCTAGAGCCTCCATTTTTGCACTCAGGTTTAAGTCTCATATCTATCAGAATCCAGAGTTTTGAGAGATTGGAGAAACTTAATTTTTCGCCAAAAAAAAAAACGTAAGGGGTACCACTGTCGTTTTTTTTTCGGGCCGAATTTTTGAGTTTCGATATCTCAGCTCTGGAAGGGCTAGAGCCTCCATTTTTGCACTCAGGTCTAAGTCTCATGGCCCTCTATCAGAATCCAGAGTTTTGGGAAGATTGGAGAAACTTAATTTTTCGCCCAAAAAAAAAAAAACGTAAGGGGTACCACTGTCGTTTTTTTTCGGGTCGAATTTTTGAGTTTCGATATCTCAGCTCTGGAAGGGGCTAGAGCCTCCATTTTTGCACTCAGGTCTAAGTCTCATGGCCCTCTATCAGAATCCAGAGTTTTGAGAAGATTGGAGAAACTTAATTTTTCGCCAAAAAAAAAAACGTAAGGGGTACCACTGTCGTTTTTTTTTCGGGCCGAATTTTTGAGTTTCGATATCTCAGCTCTGGAAGGGTCTAGAGCCTCCATTTTTGCACTCAGGTCTAAGTCTCATGGCCCTCTATCAGAATCCAGAGTTTTGGGAAGATTGGAGAAACTTAATTTTTCGCCCAAAAAAAAAAAACGTAAGGGGTACCACTGTCGTTTTTTTTTCGGGCCGAATTTTTGAGTTTCGATATCTCAGCTCTGGAAGGGGCTAGAGCCTCCATTTTTGCACTCAGGTCTAAGTCTCATGGCCCTCTATCAGAATCCAGAGTTTTGGGAAGATTGGAGAAACTTAATTTTTCGCCCAAAAAAAAAACGTAAGGGGTACCACTGTCGTTTTTTTTTCGGGCCGAATTTTTGAGTTTCGATATCTCAGCTCTGGAAGGGGCTAGAGCCTCCATTTTTGCACTCAGGTCTAAGTCTCATGGCCCTCTATCAGAATCCAGAGTTTTGGAAGATTGGAGAAACTTAATTTTTCGCCCAAAAAAAAAAAACGTAAGGGGTACCACTGTCGTTTTTTTTCGGGCCGAATTTTTGAGTTTCGATATCTCAGCTCTGGAAGGGGCTAGAGCCTCCATTTTTGCACTCAGGTCTAAGTCTCATGGCCCTCTATCAGAATCCAGAGTTTTGGGAAGATTGGAGAAACTTAATTTTTCGCCAAAAAAAAAAACGTAAGGGGTACCACTGTCGTTTTTTTTTCGGGCCGAATTTTTGAGTTTCGATATCTCAGCTCTGGAAGGGGCTAGAGCCTCCATTTTTGCACTCAGGTCTAAGTCTCATGGCCCTCTATCAGAATCCAGAGTTTTGGGAAGATTGGAGAAACTTAATTTTTCGCCCAAAAAAAAAAAAACGTAAGGGGTACCACTGTCGTTTTTTTTTCGGGCCGAATTTTTGAGTTTCGATATCTCAGCTCTGGAAGGGGCTAGAGCCTCCATTTTTGCACTCAGGTCTAAGTCTCATGGCCCTCTATCAGAATCCAGAGTTTTGGAAGATTGGAGAAACTTAATTTTTCGCCCAAAAAAAAAAACGTAAGGGTACCACTGTCGTTTTTTTTTTCGGGCCGAATTTTTGAGTTTCGATATCTCAGCTCTGGAAGGGGCTAGAGCCTCCATTTTTGCACTCAGGTCTAAGTCTCATGGCCCTCTATCAGAATCCAGAGTTTTGGGAAGATTGGAGAAACTTAATTTTTCGCCCAAAAAAAAAAAACGTAAGGGGTACCACTGTCGTTTTTTTTTCGGGCCGAATTTTTGAGTTTCGATATCTCAGCTCTGGAAGGGGCTAGAGCCTCCATTTTTGCACTCAGGTCTAAGTCTCATGGCCCTCTATCAGAATCCAGAGTTTTGGGAAGATTGGAGAAACTTAATTTTTCGCCCAAAAAAAAAACGTAAGGGTACCACTGTCGTTTTTTTTTCGGGCCGAAATTTTGAGTTTCGATATCTCAGCTCTGGAAGGGGCTAGAGCCTCCATTTTTGCACTCAGGTCTAAGTCTCATGGCCCTCTATCAGAATCCAGAGTTTTGGGAAGATTGGAGAAACTTAATTTTTCGCCCAAAAAAAAAAACGTAAGGGGTACCACTGTCGTTTTTTTTTCGGGCCGAATTTTTGAGTTTCGATATCTCAGCTCTGGAAGGGGCTAGAGCCTCCATTTTTGCACTCAGGTCTAAGTCTCATGGCCCTCTATCAGAATCCAGAGTTTTGGGAAGATTGGAGAAACTTAATTTTTCGCCCAAAAAAAAAAACGTAAGGGGTACCACTGTCGTTTTTTTTTCGGGCCGAATTTTTGAGTTTCGATATCTCAGCTCTGGAAGGGGCTAGAGCCTCCATTTTTGCACTCAGGTCTAAGTCTCATGGCCCTCTATCAGAATCCAGAGTTTTGGAAGATTGGAGAAACTTAATTTTTCGCCCAAAAAAAAAAACGTAAGGGGTACCACTGTCGTTTTTTTTTCGGCGGCCGAATTTTTGAGTTTCGATATCTCAGCTCTGGAAGGGGCTAGAGCCTCCATTTTTGCACTCAGGTCTAAGTCTCATGGCCCTCTATCAGAATCCAGAGTTTTGGGAAGATTGGAGAAACTTAATTTTTCGCCCAAAAAAAAAAAACGTAAGGGGTACCACTGTCGTTTTTTTTTTCGGGCCGAATTTTTGAGTTTCGATATCTCAGCTCTGGAAGGGGCTAGAGCCTCCATTTTTGCACTCAGGTCTAAGTCTCATGGCCCTCTATCAGAATCCAGATTTTGGGAAGATTGGAGAAACTTAATTTTCGCCCAAAAAAAAAAAAACGTAAGGGTACCACTGTCGTTTTTTTTTCGGGCCGAATTTTTGAGTTTCGATATCTCAGCTCTGGAAGGGGCTAGAGCCTCCATTTTTGCACTCAGGTCTAAGTCTCATGGCCCTCTATCAGAATCCAGAGTTTTGGGAAGATTGGAGAAACTTAATTTTTCGCCAAAAAAAAAAACGTAAGGGGTACCACTGTCGTTTTTTTTTCGGGCCGAATTTTTGAGTTTCGATATCTCAGCTCTGGAAGGGCTAGAGCCTCCATTTTTGCACTCAGGTCTAAGTCTCATGGCCCTCTATCAGAATCCAGAGTTTTGGAAGATTGGAGAAACTTAATTTTTCGCCCCAAAAAAAAAAAACGTAAGGGTACCACTGTCGTTTTTTTTCGGGCCGAATTTTTGAGTTTCGATATCTCAGCTCTGGAAGGGCTAGAGCCTCCATTTTTGCACTCAGGTCTAAGTCTCATGGCCCTCTATCAGAATCCAGAGTTTTGGGAAGATTGGAGAAACTTAATTTTTCGCCCAAAAAAAAAACGTAAGGGGTACCACTGTCGTTTTTTTTTCGGGCCGAATTTTGAGTTTCGATATCTCAGCTCTGGAAGGGGCTAGAGCCTCCATTTTGCACTCAGGTCTAGAAGTCTCATGGCCTCTATCAGAATCCAGAGTTTTTGGAAGATTGGAGAAAACTTAATTTTCGCCCAAAAAAAAAAAA